>OY282516.1:61271948-62471948 GCA_958296145.1 Hydrotaea cyrtoneurina | reverse complement strand
ATAAAAGGAAAAGTGTTTCAGTTGCCAAGGATATGACCGACTCATTTCAGGTTATTTTCAGGCTAACGAAACGTATTTGTTTTTATTTTCCCATAGAAATCTCAGTATTTGAATAAATGGTGAAAACTGACTTTTTCCGAGAAAAACATTTCTCAAGAATGTAAAAAGAAAAGTCAACTTACCGGTTATTCTGTACGTTGAAGGATTTCTTCCAGACGTAAAAGCAAAACCTTCCTTTAATTACGAGTAATGTAAAATATTCTGAAGTGATTCGTAAATTATTCACACTCAAAACGCAGGACCAAAGACCATATTGGGGGCAGACGATTTTTTTACGAAAATATGAAAAGGCTTTCATCTACAGGGTTCTCCAATAAGAGGTGTTATTTTGAATCACCCGGTATTTCGGTAGCTATCACATTATGAAGCTTTTATAATTTGACAAGTAGAAACTACGCCATTACTACAAATGGAATGATACACGCTTCAACAACGCATTGAAATTATAAAAATTCACTACAAAACTGATGAAAATCTTGCAGTCACAGTTCGCAAAACTAAAAAGTTTCCGTACCGTGTTATGTCTCGAAGAAGTGATTGGTGTGTGTGCGTCTATATACGAAAATAATATTTTTTCCTAATTTTACCTCACTTTTTTCTAAGTGTACTTTTCTAATGATTTTTTCCAAATCCTCATTACCCTTGAATTAACAAAACAATTTCGTAACAATTACGAAAAAAATTGCGTTCAGGGTCGTTTGAAATTCCTCAGTAAGTTCATAGTTTTAATATTCGACTTTTACTTTTGTCCTTTAACCAAACAAACGATTTTTTTGGTTTATCTGTTGTTGTTAATTATATTAACAACATTCAATCATGTTTGTTTGTTTTTTTTTTTTTTCTTCTTTTCTTTGCCATTTATTGCTTACGGAAGTTTTTGTAGACCACCAAAGAGATACAAAAATACCCCACAAAATCCATTTTAATTGAACTAATTGAAATGTTATTGTTGACTTTTAGGCTTAAATAATCCAAAATAACAACAATAGCAACGAAATACCAGTGGTAATAGCAATGACAAAGAATTCCAAAATGGAGAGACCTCCAAATACCGGAATGTGTTTTGGTACTTAAGAATTGTTTCACATTGTCACCATAAAATGACGCCAACAGCGCCACCTCCAAATACACACGAGTCATTCGATATGACCCCAAAACGAAATCAACGACACCATCAATTGGTGTCCATGTTGTCGTCTAATGATTCACGACAAATTCACCATAACTCTAAACTATGACTTAGCACATAACACAAGAATTACTTGTGGTTGTATAATTTAATCCAAGTTATTAAGTTAAAAAAAAGAACCCAAACTGTGTTGTTGTTCAAGCGTCGAATTAAGCGCTGAAAGAGTCAATGAACGAATTGGTGGTCTCCAGTTTTAAATGTTGTTGTTTTTTTTGATAATGAAAATAAACTCAAATGCTACAAGAACATTGTTAATGAAACACTTTACACGCTCTAATCGACAAAATAACACACGTTTTTTTTTCGCATTTGTATTTTTTCTTTTTTGATGATTTGGTTTTTTGTTTCATTTTATGAATGTGCGGAGGGGTAAACCGCAAAATGCGAACTACGCATACGAGGATGGTGTGATAATAATCGTAAAACTTAGCTCCGTCACAAATATCTTGCTTTCCCACAAATCGGACACCAAGTGCAAGTGCAAGTGCAAGTGCAAGTGCAAGTGCAAGTGCAAGTGCAAGACCAAGTGCAAGACCAAGTGCAAGTGCAAGTACAAGTACAAGTACAAGTACAAGTACAAGTACAAGTACAAGTACAAGTACAAGTACAAGTACAAGTACAAGTACAAGTACAAGTACAAGTACAAGTACAAGTACAAGTACAAGTACAAGTACAAGTACAAGTACAAGTACAAGTACAAGTACAAGTACAAGTACAAGTACAAGTACAAGTACAAGTACAAGTACAAGTACAAGTACAAGTACAAGTACAAGTACAAGTACAAGTACAAGTACAAGTACAAGTACAAGTACAAGTACAAGTACAAGTACAAGTACAAGTACAAGTACAAGTACAAGTACAAGTACAAGTACAAGTACAAGTACAAGTACAAGTACAAGTACAAGTACAAGTACAAGTACAAGTACAAGTACAAGTACAAGTACAAGTACAAGTACAAGTACAAGTACAAGTACAAGTACAAGTACAAGTACAAGTACAAGTACAAGTACAAGTACAAGTACAAGTACAAGTACAAGTACAAGTACAAGTACAAGTACAAGTACAAGTACAAGTACAAGTACAAGTACAAGTACAAGTACAAGTACAAGTACAAGTACAAGTACAAGTACAAGTACAAGTACAAGTACAAGTACAAGTACAAGTACAAGTACAAGTACAAGTACAAGTACAAGTACAAGTACAAGTACAAGTACAAGTACAAGTACAAGTACAAGTACAAGTACAAGTACAAGTACAAGTACAAGTACAAGTACAAGTACAAGTACAAGTACAAGTACAAGTGCTAAACATTTTTGCGTTTTTCCACATTTTACAAATTTTTTGTACGTTCCAGAAATTGCATTAAAGGCTAATCAAGACTTTGTCGGACAGAACAAAGCCCATCGTAATAAGAATTGAAAAGATCTTGCAAAAGTCTGGAGAAGATTTCTTTAATAGAAAAAACACCAACAGTTGACCAACGGTAATTTCCAACCGACTTAACATAACCTCCTCCATTCGTATTTCACAATACTTGCAAACCTCTCAATCAGTCACAAATTATTTAAAAATTCCCTGCATATCGTCGTGCGTTCGTTTGTATGTAAATGCACTAAATTTCAGTTCGCATGTGATGTGAACATCGTCACGATTCCGTCTTCTCCAGCTCCATACAAACTGATGGATTCCCAGACTTAAGCAAAATATACAACAACAAAAACTAAGAAAAACCAAAAAAAAAAATATATTTTTTTGTTTTGGTTTATTTTTGGGTTGACGTTTCGTTCATTCTGTCGGTCGGATGACCTTTAAGAGTTTCCGCTTTCATTTTTGTTTTGTTTTTGCTGGTTGATGAGGGTGGGGTGGGGAGCTCTAAATAAACGGAGTTTGTGGCGGTGTTGTCTTGAATTATTATTGATTGCCACGCAATTTTGTCCAATTCATGCGTAATAATCGTATTTTATTGCTACCGCCAGTGTGTGGTGTTGTTGTTGTTGTTGTTTTTTTCTGTTATTGTTACGTATCTTTCCGAGCTTCTGGATTGCCCGCGCTTCAATACAAAACGTGATTTGTTAACTTGAATTATTGTGTGTCTTTGCTGGATAGGCTGGCTCGACTGCGTGTGAATGTGCGTACAATTCAGAGTGTGTGAATGAATGAATGGATTTGAACAGAAGGGTGTGAAAATTGTGGTTTTGTTATGATTTTCGTTGTTTGTTTAATTTGTCTCTCTTTCGTTGGCTGTTCTATTGAATGTAAAGAACAGATCCTATTGGTGACAAGACACGTGGATCTGATCACTGTGTGATCGTTTCGTATCGGCCCAAACTCAATTATTTTCTTGGCAAGAACAAAGTGCGGCCTTTGTTATGTAACAAAAAAATGTTGGAATTATTTTTTAATCCCATTAAATTTATTATACTTGAATGTAGTTTGCCATTTGGCGAGATTATTGTTTTGGAAAAATTCAAGTTAGGTTTATGAAGGCAATTATCGCAAAGAAACATTTTACAGATATGAGCAAGGAAATTCTACTCCCCATTTTTACCAGCAACACCTTAGTTGCCAGGGGAGTTTTCTTTATATGATGGGATGCTTTGGTATAAGTTGCTGGGATATTTTGGCCATAGTACCGGCAATTTGGCAGTAGGTGAAAACAAATTATTTTCTTATATTTTCAGCTGCCTACCAAAATTTCAAAGGTTAGGGAGAAAGAAAAATAAAGTTGAAAAATCAAATTAAATTTTTTTTTTTTTTTGAAATTTCAAAATCTAAATAATTTAAAAATTTTCAATATAAAAAAAAATTAATTTTTTTAAAATGCAATATGAACATTTTCGTCAAAATGTGTAAAAAAAAATCTAACACAAATTCAAAACTGTTTTCTCGCTAAAATCGAAAAATACAAAAGTATGAGATACAGTTCTACAAATTCGAAAAATCAAATTAAATTTGTTTGACATTTTAAAATCTGAAAAAAATTTAATTTTTTTTTTTAAATTAAACATTAACAATTACGTCACAATGCCTAAAAAACCCTAACATCAAAAAAATACAAAAATATTTTCCCCTTAAAATCGAAAAATACGAAAGTATGAAATAATGTCGGAAAATCAAATTCATTTTTTTTTTTAAATTTCAAAATCTGAAAAATGTAAAAATTTCCAGTATGAAAAAAAATTAATTTCTTTAAAAACAATTTCGTCAAAATGCGTAAAAAAAACTAATAGCAAAAAAAAACAAAACTGTTTTCCCCCTAAAATCCGAAAGTATCAAATACAGTTTGACAAAGTCAAAAAATAAAATTAAATTTTTTGGAAATTTCAAAATCTAAAAAATGTCAAATTTTTCCACATAAAAGAAATTAAATTTTTTTAAAATGCAATATGCAATATGAAAACCTAATAGCAAAAAAAAAAACCCTAAAATCCGAAAATACGAAAGTATGAAATAAAGTTTGACAAAAAAAAATTGAATTTCTTAAAATGAAATATGAACAATTACATAAAAATGTGTAAAAAAAATCGAAAAATGCGAAAGTATGAGAAACAGTTCAAAAAAGTTCAAAAATCAGATAACATTTTTCAAATTTTAAAATCTGCAAAAGTTAAAAATTTTTAATATGACAAAAAAAGGATTTTTTTTTAAAATATAATATGAACAATTTCGTCAAAATGCGTACAAAAACCTAACAAAAATGTTTTTCACCCCTAAAATCGAAAAATACGAAAGTATGAGATACAATTCGACAAAGTCGAAAAATCACATAAAATTTTTCAAAATCTGCCAAAATAAAAATTCTTAATGGAAATAATTTTTTTTTAAATTTTTTTAAACATCGAAATGCGTAAAAAATCTATCACCAAAAAAAATAAACTGTTTTTCCCGGTAAAATCGAAAAATACGAAAAAAAAATGTATCTGCAAATGTTAAAAATTTTTGAAATATAAAAAAAATTCAAAAATGCAATTATGTCAAAATGCGCCGTAAAAACGAACAGCAAAAAAATACAAAAATATCTGTCACCCCTAAAATCGAAAAATACGAAAGTATGAAATTCTTTTATATTTCAAAACCCGCAAAAGGTATGAAAGTAATATGAAAAAAAGATTTTTTTTAAAACATAATATGAATGCGTAAAAAACAAAACAAAAATACAAAAATGTTTTTCCCCCCTAAAACCGAAAAATACAAGAATTTCGAAAAATACAAATTTTAAAATCTGCTAAAGTTGAAAATTTGTAAAATGATGGAAGAAAAAGATTTTTTAAAAAAATTCAATTGTGTCAAAATGTACCGTAAAACATAACAGAAAAAAAATACAAAAATGTTTATCACCCCCAAAAAATCATAAAATACGAAAATAATCTAATAATTTCTAAAATATATCCAATTGAGCGATTTTTAGGCTTAAGACCTTAAAATAGACGTTTACTCCTTGCCTTTAAGCAATTTTTTACATAACTCTAAAACGTTTACTACATCAAAAGTTATAGATGGAAATTGATTACGGGCCACATTGCGGCAGTGGACAGTAAGACCCTGTGATCAATTCCATGACAATTGTTACATCATTACAGCGGATATATCGTTTTTTGTATATAGGGGCGTGGCACCGCACTCTTCTGCCAGGCTGGATTTTTTGTTCTATACCACATGGCACATGTACCAAATCTCATCTTCATACCTCGAATAGTTCATGCAACATTTCCTTTCAATACGTTGAGTTTTTAAGGGCAGGACCACGCCCACTAAATACATATATACCAGTGGTATATTTTTCACACCCTGGCAATAGTTCGGTCCAGCCGTTTAGAAATCTCAACGAAACAAACAAACAAGCGGGTGTCAGTTTCGTCCGTTAAGTTACAGGGGGCGAAACCTTGAACGCATTATTTGGAACTTATTCATTTGAATTTTCTTCCGTTAACGAAAACGTACATTCACCTAATATTCAAATCCACACAAATATCAGTTTACAATTAAAATTGACCCCCATCCTGAAATGAAACCGCAAATAAGCATCGTTTTATTTATGTGGTAAGAGGTAATAATATTAATTGCAGTAGCCAATGAAAAAACCGCCGCCAACGCCAGCATTTCTTGGTCTGTCTGTTCCCAGGCATTCCTCTTAACAGCAGTTAAATCAAATCAATCACAAGAGCTATGAGGGGATTTTAATCGTTTGCTAAGTCTTCAAATATCACAATAACAGAAAATTCCGCTTTATGTGTAGTTTGATATGGTAAATTATGAAATTAAAATAACTGTTGCGAGTGGCATTCTTTTTTTTTCGCAATTTCATAGTTTTTGAGCGGTAGTTTTTGTTTTTTTTTTTGTGTCTTCAGAGATCTGTTTTGGTAGTCGCAGAAGTACATTTCAAATAATCACAACACGAAATATTAAAATACTACATATATTGTCTTAGTGTTGTTGTTGTTTGATAATTTGTTTATGTTATTTCTAAATATTGCAATGGGTACGTACGTAGAGCCAGCAACAAACATGTGCCTGTCGGTTTGGTGAACGAACGAACGAACGACCTTGCGATACAAAAATTAATTTGTAAATCCACTAAAACGAAATAACACGGCACACACCGCACCACACAGGCGACCGACACTGTGGCACGGCATTACAATTTTGTAAAATGTGTAGCGTCCCAATAATGAGTTGGCTACAAATCGAGGACCAAAAAATGGGCACTCAATAGAAATTTATCAAACCAAGCGATCAAGGAATTGGACATTTCCTTGCTAATTCAAATATTGAAGAATTAGATTTAAGATCTTTAAGATTTAGCCAAAACTGGGTGTGACTCGGGAAACGCTTGGGGCCCAAAAATCGTACCCTAATTAACATAGTTTGAATGATTTCTCTGGCATTTTCGAAAGAAGGCCTCAGAGGAATTAAGAGACATTTTTACTATTTCCGATGCCCTCGTAGATTGCGCATAGAACTCTAGAGGCCCGGGCCCATACAAGAATAGGGTCCCAAAAACCGTCCCTTCATTAACATGGGCACTCAATAGAAATTTATCAAACCGAGTGATCAAGGAATTGGACATTTCCTTGCTAATTCAAATATTGAAGATTTAGATTTAAGATCTTTAAGATTTGGCCAAAACTGGGTAAGACTCGGACTCAGGACACGCTTGGGGCCCAAAAATCGTACCCTAATTAACATAGTTTGAATGATTTCTCTGACATTTTCGAAGGAAGGCCTCGGAGGAATTTAGAGAAATGTTTACTATTTCCGATGACCTCGTAGATTGCGCATAGAACTCTAGAGGCCCGGGACCATACAAGAATAGGGTCCCAAAAACCGTCCCTTCATTAACAGGGAAGTATAGATTTGTGGGAGATACGGCTCATGTTTGTTTTTCTTTTTTTTTTGAATTTCTTTTTTTTATCAAATAATTGTACAGAAAATAAAACAGATAAATTAGAATAGTGTCTGTCACAGATTTATTTCAATGAATTCTCTTGACAATCACTGGCATTTTCCACAGCAGGCTCTGAACTTAACGACACTTGTACTTTTTATGGTAACCCCCACCCTGAGATTATTGTGCCGTCTCTGAAAACATAATGTTCCACTGTGCCGCGTTGAATAGGATTTTGACTCTCTCATATTTAAAATTTAAAAATGTTAAACCAAAACAATAATAACTTTTTTTTCCATTTTGGTTTTAAACGGATAACAAACAAAAAAGACAACAACTACACACAAATGTACAATTGCAGTTTTCGATTTTGTTGCTGTTTTTTTTTTTTCTTTGTTTTAATTGACACAACACGTACATAAACGACTGAAACGTACAATTTCGAAAAAGTTCACCAACATCGACCGCACAATTTTAATTACAATAATACACCACCACGACCACAAATACAGAAACAACAACCTTAAAATCCCCCACCCTCTATACCGAACAGTTAGAAGCAAACACAAAAAAAAAACATACATGAAGTAGCGGCTTTCGAGTGGCTTGCATGTCAGTCAGTCTGTAACACCGAACACCACCCCCCGTTCAAACAACTTGCCGAATTTGAAGATACTTCAGCTGCCACTTCTTTTCAAAGAAATTCGTATTTGGCTTCAAAAAGCCCCCACATGGAGACAACAACTACTCCCCCTCGCCACCCAAAATCGAACAACCAACAACCTGATGTTGTTGTCTACACTTGTATGCACCACAGGTCACAGTGCTGGCGTGTCTGTAGATCCCGACACGACAAGTGCCGACTCTGTCGGATAAATGACTTCTGCCGATTGAGATCGAATTAAGCAATGCAGCCTTTCAATGTCCGATACTTGAGTTTCAAACACAAAAGATCTTTGACACAAATTAAGAGCTTAATGTGGTACCAGACATGTTTTAAAAAAAAAAAATTTATCGATTGACAGATTTTGCTCATTGGGTTGTATGAACCGAGTGTGATCCTTATCGACTGCATCTCAAGTCGTTTCACAGACCTCCCAGTGGTAACACCAGGCCCAACAGCGTTTTGACATACGCCAAGGCGGAGGATAACGTGTGAGCGGCGAAACTTTGACGCAGATTAACACTCGCGGTGCATGTTTTTAGATTCTTTCCCTAAAAATCCATTTTTTTCTATTATTTGGTCTATATAAGTTTTATAAAGATTTAATTATTTAAAAAAAAAGTGTATTGTACTAGAAGTTATAAAAAAAAAAAATTTCTTGTAAAATAAAAGTTAAGTAAAATATTTTTTTTTATTAATTTTATCAATTATGTTTACTATTTTTTTATTTTTAGAATAAAAAGTTTTTTTTCATTTAAAATAAAAATTAATTTGATTAAAAAAAATATTTTTTTTTAAATTTTATTAATTATTTTTATAATTTTAAAATAAAAATTAATTTCATAAAAAAAAATTTTAATTTTATCAATTATGTTTATTATTTTATAATTAAAACAAAAAAGTTTTTTTTGTGTAAAATAAAATTTCATTTCATTAAAAAAAAGTATTTTTTAAATCAATTTAAAAAAAATCAGAATCATGTAAATATTTTTAAGTAAAATATTTTTTTTTTTAATTTTATCAATTTGTTTATTACTTTTTTATTTTTAAAATAAAAAGTTTTTTTTTTAATTTAAAAAAAAATTAATTTCATTAAAAAAATATTTTTTTTAAATTAATTTTATTAATTATGTTTACTATGTTTATAAATAAAATAAAAAAAAAATTCCAGGTAAAATAAAAATAACATTCATTAAAAATATTTTTTTAAATTAATTTAAAAAAAAAAACAATTCATTCAAAATAAAAATTAATTTCATTAAAAAAATTAATTTTATAAACATTTTTTTTTAAATTATCAATTATGTTTATTATTCTTAAAATAAAAAAGATTTTATAATAAAAATTAATTTCATTAAAAAAATAATTTTTTTTTAAATTTTATTAATTATTTTTACCATTGTAAAATAAAAATGTATTTCATAAAAAAAAATGTTTTTTTTGTTTTAGTTTTATCAATTATGTTTATTATTTTTATAATTAAAATAAAAAAAGTTTTTTTTTCGTGTAAAATAAAATTTAATTTCATTAAAAAAAATATTTTTTAAATCAATTTAAAAAAAATCATAATCATGTTAAGTAAAATAAATCTTTTTTTTTTAATTTTATCAATTATGTTTTATTTTTTTATTTTTAAAATAAAAAGTTTTTTTTCATTTAAAATAAAAATTAATTTCATAAAAAAAATATTTTTTTTTAAATTAATTTTATCAATTTTGTCTACTATGTTTATAAATAAAATAAAAAAAAAATTCCAGGTAAAACAAAAATAACATTTATTAAAAATATTTTTTTTAAATTAATTAAAAAAACAATTCATTCAAAATAAAAATTATTTTCATTAAAAAAATTAATTTCATAAACATTTTTTTTAAATTAATTTTATCAATCATGTTTATTATTCTTAAAATAAAAAAGATTTTTTTTATATAAAATAAAAATGAATTTCATTAAAAAGTTTTTTTTTGTATTGATTTCAATTATTTTAAAAAAATTAAAAAAATATATATGTTTTTTATAATATGTTTTTTCATTAAAAAAATACTTTTTTTTAATTAAAAAAATCTTCTTTTTAATAACATTTATTAAAAATATTTTTTTTAAATTAATTTTAAAAAAAAATAATTTAAAATAAAAATTAATTTCTTTAAAAAAAATTTTTTAATTAATTTTATCAATTATGTTTACTTCTTAAAATAAAAAAGATTTTTTTTTTCCAAGAATGTCATCGAAATTTCGAATATTATTCCATCATTTCCACCACCAACTTAATTGTTAAGGCCACTATGTGGGCGATATTAAAACATCAGCAAACTGCCGTTAGCTCCGTTCGGTTGACCTTATTTCCGGTGATGCATATATTTGGAGGATTTCCATTAATTCAACGACTGGTGCTTTGTGTCGCATTTCATTTAAATTTAGTCCATCAAACACGTTTCAAACCAGAAATCAAAGCACAACATTTTGTTTTATTATCGGAGAATGAATTTGAAAAGAAAAAAGAATTCTCCACTAAACTTGAAATGAGTTGCGGAAAAATGTAGGACAACTTCTATGCTAAAAAATGCGGTTTTTAATTTTATAAAAATTGTTATCTCAATGCCCACTGTTAGCTTTTAATCTATATTGGAAACATAATATTTCTTTTCGTTTTAAAACAATCGAATTCATTAGCAAAAAAAAAAATAATGCCTTCCTAATTTAGTTCAAACAACTTTCCGTTTGTGAACTTAAATTTCAATAATTTACGAAGTGACAGAGGCTTAAATCATCACCTAACCGCCCCTCACTAGCGGCTCGTCTGAAATTCATTATGTTGGCGGGGAAAGGGTGTAGCAGAAACAAATAAATGACAGCACACTCTAAGAGTCAAGTCTGAATAAATGCAGCTGGCTTACAGTGGGAGTCATAACTTGGCTCTAAACTAATTAATCAATGAATCTTCAATTACTTGCGTTTTCATAAAAAAATAGTTTTCGAAACTTCAACTCACAAGCTCATAATGAATATATGAAGAAACAAGCTGAACAAAAACACTACCGTTAAATTCAAAGAAGAAAAAAAACAATTTCAAATTGAAATTTAGATCTTGAGAAAATTTTGGCAAAACACCTCTGCATTTTCAAAAATTATATCTGTAGCACAGGAATGTATAATCAAATACTTGTGGCCAACAACAACAACAACAAAGTAAAATATTATTAAATATTCGGTTAAAAATAATTACTTCCGCACTATTTATAATTAATGAAGTGTAGTGAACAATGCGACAGACAGACATGAACAATTTGTACCACAGCAAAATAATCACAAGAAGAAATTCATATCGGTTTAATTGAGTTCTTCTGTTCATAGTCAAATTCTGTGGAATTTTTTTAAATATACTCCGTTGTATACTGGAGGGTATGCTTGGTTTATCATACGGGTGGTCATATCCTAAACATAAAAAATATATGAAATATTTCATAAAAAATAAATGAAATATTTCATAAAAAAATAAATGAAATATTTCATAAAAAATAAATGAAATATTTCATAAAAAAATATATGGAATATTTCATAAAAAATATATGAAATATTTCATATATTTTTTATGAAATATTTCATACAAAATATATGAAATATTTCATAAAAAATAAATGAAATATTTCATAAAAAATATATGAAATATTTCATGAAAAATATATGAAATATTTCATGAAAAATATATGAAATATTTCATGAAAAATATATGAAATATTTCATAAAAAATAAATGAAATATTTCATACAAAATATAGGAAATATTTCATGAAAAATATATGAAATATTTCATGAAAAATATATGAAATATTTCATAAAAAATAAATAAAATATTTCATACAAAATATATGAAATATTTCCTAAAAAATATATGAAATATTTCATAAATAATATATAAAATATTTCATAAAAAATACATGAAAAAAATCCTATAAACATTTCATAAAAAATATATTAAATATTTCATAAAAAAATATATGAAATATTTCCTAAAAAATATAAGAAACAAATCATAAAAAATAAATGAAATATTTCATAAAAAATATATGAAATATTTTATAAAAAATATATGATATATTTCATAAAAAATATATGAAATATTTCCTAAAAAATATATGAAATACTTTATAAAATATAAGAAATATTTCTTCGCTTTTTTTACAAAAAATAATTTTTGAGTGTACTAGGAAAATATTTTTCTCTAAGGAAATCCAATTTTCCCCCATGAACAAACAATTATCTCCCATAGAAAAAATTACCATTCTCCCTTCAAAAGAATTCATATTATCTAAAGAAATATGAATATATAAAATATTTTCTATCTGAGAAAAGATAGATCTTTTCAATAGCAATAGACCATAGGAAAAGAAGGATCTTTTCTCCTGGAAAAGGTCGATCTTTTGCTTAGGTCATCACAAAGAATTGCTATTTTCCCGTGGGAAACGCTGATCAATTCCCCGGACAATGATTGGTCTCTTCTGTCCCTAGGAAACGGTGGATTTTCCTTCTTTGGAAAACAGAGATAGTTTCCGCAGAAAAAAAAAATCGAAAAGATGATCGAGAATTACACTAGTCAACAGTCAAAATGTACTCGGGATGCGATAATTTTTTCTGTGTAGATAACCTTGACATGAGCTCGAAAAACGCAATAAAAAAATTTTTTTTCGTTTGGTTTTTGTTTTATTTTTTTTTTTAAATTTTAAAAAATTTTTTTTGGTTAATTTGTTTCGTCCGGCATAACTCGGGAACCACTAGCCCGATTTAATTGAATTAAATTTTAAAAAATTTAAAATTACAATTCCCTTAATCTGTTCATATATTGTTTTCCTATACAAGCAACAGTTTCCAAGTTAAAAATGAATATATAAAGGAAAAAACTTATTTTTTGCCTAAAGATTTAAATTTTTTTTTTTTAAAAAATCCATAAAAAATCCAAAATGAAAAAAATGTCAAATCTTATTACTTTTACGTAAAGTCACATAACCTATGAGCAAAATGAGACAAAGATCATGAAAATCGATGCACGCGTTTCGCTTTTATTCGCAATTGAGTAAAGGGATGAATTTCAAAAATTTGCTCGACATATGCACAACTTTGTCTATGGTAAGGTTTTTTCTTTTTTATTACAAAAAAAATTAAAATTTGTTGGGTGACAAAAATATATGAAAATTCATACCTTTACTCAATTGCGAATAAAAGCGAAACGCGTGCATCGATTTTCATGATCTTTTTATAATTTAAAAAAAAAAAATAAAACAAAAACCAAACGAAAAAAAAATTTTTTATTGCGTTTTTCGAGCTCATGTCAAGGTTATCTACACAGAAAAAATTATCGCATCCGGAGTACATGAAATTTTTTTCATTTTGTTGAGTAGTGTTATTGGATATTATTTTCTCCACAATGAACTCCAAAGGAAATGTGTGAAATTTGACCCAAAAACCCCCAAAAAAAAAACAAATGATTTCTATTACCCAAAGGCTAACTGTAGCGCCCCAGCTGTTCATTTATATATATAAAAAAAATTAAATAAATCCCCTCCCCACCAAACAAAAAGAAAACCATATGAGTCAAATTTAAAAACTCCTCAAGTGTGAATCATTTGCTGTACACTTAACAAGTGCGAAAACGTCATAAGTAAACTTTGCCATAAGCAGACAACAGCAGCTCCAAAACATCACCATCATCAGCTTCATCTGATGTGATGACGATGCTTCCGATTCTATTCCACGTCAGTTTCAAACAACCGAACCAGCATCCAACTAAACACTCCTCTGTTTCAACAATTCATTAATTTAATTTCATGTTAAATTTTTCAATTAAACCGAAGAGAATATAGGAAAAAAAATCTAACTGATACGTTGAACTTTAGAATGAGGATCATCGTCTCATATACGATGATGACGAAGATCGAAACGATCGTCAGATGGTTAACGTTTTGGCAGACATCTGTAGGCCTACTCTAGAAGCTAAACGGAGCATTTCGAAGATACAAGTGAAAAGTACACTTGACAGCGAAGAAGAACAAGTTTACTCAACTCTCGAGTAAGTACTTGAGAATGATTTGATTTTCGATTTCAGTTTAAATTTTAATTTTGTTGTCATTTATATTTTTGGCATTTCGATTGGTGAGGAATGTTTGTCTTTATTGTTGATGTTAATGGTGGCCGTGTTCGGGTTTCAAGAGATTTTATAATTTGCAAATTATTTCCAGATTTCGGCTGATAAGCTGATACGGAAAAGAACTTTATATTGGAGGCGTAATAAAGGGAAGAGAATTTTTTCTTTTTTCAAAATTGTGCTCTGCTACTTTTTGTGGGTAAGACACATTCTGAAATATCAACTGAACGTCCCCAACAATTCGTTAATGTGCTCACATTCCAAAAAATAATTTGCTTCAATTAAACATCACATAACAGCAAATATCGAATAAGTGAATTAGTTTTCGTAATGAAAGTTTAGCATTGTTATTTCCTTTATACAGTTATTTTCCCTAGAAATCGATGGATCTTTTCCCTAGAAAATAAGGATTTTTATTCCGATTAAAAGACGAAAACTTTCCAGAGGAAATTTTATGAAACACTTATTTCCCTGAGAAAATACTGTCCTTCATCATTGACATGATTGATTTGCATAGGAAAGGTTTGATCTTTCCCTAAGAAAAAGTCGGAGAATTTCCTCAGCTCATGCCTGATATTCTCTCTAGTTGGACTCGGATGTTGACCGTAGGAAAAGTGTGATCGTAGCAGTAGGAAACGTCTAATTCTTCCACCCAAAAAAATACCGACATTTTCCCCAAAGATAGCTGATAATGTTCAACGTATTGGAATTTCGACGAAAAAAATGTATACGACATTTTCTGTACAAAAATAAAATTATATGAAATTTCGACGAGATTTTCTATACTAAAATATTTATATGAAATTTCGACGAAATTTTCTATTAAAATAATGTATACGAAATTTTCTATATAAAAAAATTTATACGACATTTACAAAAAAAATGGATACGAAATATTCTATACAAAAAAAATGTATATGTATTTTCTATACAAAAAAAAATATATGCGAAATTTCCACGAAATTTTCTATACATTTTCTGTACCAAAAAAAAAATATATGAAATTTAGACGAGATTTTCAAGAAATTTTCTGTACAAAAAATGTTCGACGAAATTTTCTATACAAAAAAAATGTATAGGAATTTTCTATAAAAAAAAATTATAGGAATTTTCTATACAAAAAAAATGTGTACGAAATTTCGACGAAATTTTCTATACAAAAAAAATGTATACTCGATTTTCTATACAAAAAAAATTATATGAAATTTCGACGAAAGTTTCTATTAAAAAAAATGTATACGAAATGTTCTATACAAAGAAATTTATACAACTTTTTCTGTACAAAAAAAAAAAGTATATGAAATTTCGACGAGACTTTCTATACAAAAAAAATGCATACGAAATATTCCATACAAAAAAAATGTCTATACAAAAAAAAAGTATATGCGAAATTTCGACGAAATTTTCTATACATTTTCTGTACAAAAAAAAAATATATGAAATTGAAATGAGATTTTATATGAGATTTCGACGAAATTTCCTATTAAAAAAAATGTATACGAAATTTTCTATACAAAGAAATGTATACGAAATTTTCTATACAAAAAAATGTATATTAATTTTCTATACCAAAAAATGTATAAGAAATTTCGACGAAATTCGAAATGGATGAATTTTCTAAAAAAAAAAATGTATATGAATTTTCTATACAAAAAAAATTATATGAATTTTCTATACAAAAAAATGAATATGAATTTTCTATACAACAAAATTTATATTAATTTTCTATACAAAACAATTTATACGAAATTTTCAAGACATTTTCTGTACAAAAAATGTTCGACGAAATTTTCTATACAAAAAAAATTTTTAGGAATTTTCTATAAAAAAAAATTATAGGAATTTTCTATACAAAAAAAATGTGAACGAAATTTCGACGAAATTTTCTATACAAAAAATGTATACAAAATTTCGACGAATTGACATCAAAATCTTATATAAATGATTTCCACCAAATTTCTTACAAATATAAAAAAATGTAGAGAAACTTCTTAAAAATAAAAAAAATTTAGTAATTTCTTAAAAAAATAAAAAAAAAAATTTATAAAATTAAAAAACAGATTTTAGCAAAATATGTCGACAAAATGTCATAAACAACTTTCTTCCAAAAATATTTCAAAACTTCGACAAATAGACAATTTCTTCGAAAAAAGATCTCTTGATATCCAGAACAACAACATTTCCATAGATTGTATTATTAAACATTCCCCCAGCCACATATCACACTTTGTATCACACCTGCACCACTATCAACTTCATTCCCATGTTACTCATACGTCACATGGAGGTGTTGAAAATGTTGTTCAACATTTTTCTTGTTTGTCCTCTTCCAGATAAACCCTTTCGGCCATGTTGATGGTTTCATATTTCATACAGAATATTATTGAACATTTAACCGATGTGTTAAGATTAGCAGCGAATGCGTCTCAGAACAACCATAAGTTCTAACCCTCAACACACACGGGCGACCTAAGGCCATACATCATTTTTCAGGCCCTTTTATTGGTCAAAAAGCTGAAAGAGATGAAGATGAAATGCAATTGGAATGCCAGTTATTATTAATGCTGGCCTGGTGGCTGGTCGAATGTGTGTAGACGTATGTGTGAACAGTGAATACATTAATTGTACAAATATTTCATGTTCAAGGACAAACTGAATGTGCCCACCACCATTGTGGTGGTTGGCTCCAGAGTCTTTGTAGCGATTTCATGCCATTGAAAGAGACGATGACGACTACGACTACGACAAAGACATCATCATCATTGTTGATCCTACATGCACCTTACGTTGTTGCGACTACGTTGGGACACATGTCGCTGTTGTCGTTGTGTATCTGTATCTCCTATGAGATACAACCATAATGTTTATTGGTAACTACGTAACTGCTGGCCAAGAAGTTGTAAATTGTCAACAACACAAAACGAGCAGCAACATGCAGACAGATAGGACGACCAACGATTGTTCGTACATGCGTCTGCAAGTGGGCACAGTGGCCTGGAATTATCTCTTCATTTTTTGTGATACTTTTCGAGAACCATCGATGGATGGAATCGTTCTCTGGAATATAGACGAAGCACTGGCCAATAAATGGATTTAGTTAGTCCAAATTAAAAAGAAAAGGTACAACCGCATGGACATATAATCGGGCAGTAAAGTTGCGATTATATTGCAATTGTAGAAAAATTAATAAATGTAAACTCAAAAAACCACAATCTCAAGACACTGTGTGGTATTTAGAAGCAACAGCAGCAACAGCATCATCATTGGCAACATAAATGCTAGCAAAAATGAATAATGATTCTGCTGCTAAGGTGGCAAACTCCAAACAATTATTTATTGATGTTGCACACACGAATCTACATGTACGGCAACATCAACATTAACAACAACAACAACAACAGTAGTACATGGAATGGCTGATGAAGTTGCTTCTACACAAAAGGTTAAGCATCGATAGATATGTGTGTGTGTGTGTGTGTGATGCACTGTAAATACAGCCTAATAAATTATGTGTTTGGGACAAATATATTTTGTGAAAAACAGGATAATCAGAACAGTCAAAGGTTCAGGGATAGTTCCGGAATTGAAAAACATCAAGCGGCCAAGGGTCATAAGTTCATTACTTCATACTAGTAAGTTGTAATGCGCCTATGGCGCCCGTTAATTTGCTTGAGAAAGTATTTGTTACTTAATTTTAAAAATTTTGTAAAAAATATTTTGAGAAAACTATTTTGTAAAAAAAAATTTCGAAAAAAAATAAATTTGGGAAAAAAATATCTGTGGAAAAAAAATTTTTGTTGAAAAAAAAATATTTGGGGAAAAAAAAATTTTGTTGAAAAGAAAAATTTTTGTTAAAATAAAAAAATTTGTGGAAAGAAAAAATTTCGTTGAAAAAAAAAAATTTGGAAAAAAAAAATTTGTAAAAAAAAAATTTTGTGGAAAAAAAAATTTTTTTGAAAAAAAAAATTTGATGAAAAAAAAAATTTTTTGTTGGAAAAAAAATTTTGTAAAAAAAAAAATGGGGAAAACACAATTTCTGTACAAAAAAAAAATATTATTATATATTAAGATGGGTTCATTGCAATGATACAAGATGGCAGATTTTTAGCGCCACACAGTGGGATAATTCGTATAGAAATGTTTAAATTTATCTAATTAATTTTTAAAAATTTTCTGGTTTCCTCGATAATCATTCAGGTCGTCCCTAGAAAAATTTTAGATTGTCTATGACCCTAAAGGGGCAACCTTGATTCCCGTCTGTTTTGTAGGGTGACAAGGGCTGATAAAGTGTTTTCTGGACTTGTTATCCTCTTCATAGGATTGGTAAGATGTTATTGAGAGCTGTCAGATGTTATGGAGAGCTGTCAGATTTTATTGACAGCTGTCAGATTTTATTGACAGCTGACAGATGTTATCGACAGACGGCATCATAAATTTGTATCAAAATTGTTGTGTTCTTTCAAATTTGAATCGAAACCATTTCAAAAATGATATGTGCTGGATCTCAAAATCTACACAATTGGTTCCATCTGAGAATATATGCACATCTATCATGTGCCAGTTAAAACCCTACATAACAGAATTTTGTTATCGGATATTAACTATGTCTTTGGTATCTCAGATTGATTACCTCAGTTTTCATTTGTTCTGAATCTCACCTTTCGCAGCAGAAACTAAACTTTCATCAAATATTAAAGAGAAAAAAACACAAAACCAAAAAAAGAACCCTCCATTCAAACCCCCTCAAAAAGATATTATCGTTTTATATTCGTCATCATCATAATAGCCAGCCATTTATTACGATCATTTGTATCGATTATTTATTATGGCACTAGGATCATTTATTAAACCACCCCTAAGTGTCAGAAATAGCCTCAAAATCCATTGTTCTATTCTGAAATACACCTTTATGCGATTTGTTCTAATATGTCTAACAATCTATTATGATTTATAACCAGATAAAAGAGAAAAAAAGGAACAAAACTAAGCCTAAGTAAATAAATAAATGTTTTAAAAATCCGGCTAAATGCTATTAATTATATTAACCATTTCTGTATTTTGTTTCTATGTTTGTTGTCTTTGCCAGAAAGTACAAACACGAGTACCACAACAGCACCGGTACCGGCGATTCTTGGCTACGTAGGTAGCACGCATGGTGCGCATGCCCAACTCGTTGGCCAAGGGTCGTTCGTTCCGTACGATTGCGATCGGTGGGGAATCTTTTCTAGTCTGGTTTTCTTTGTTTAGAATTAAATATCAAGTGTAGAACGAAACTTGTATTCAAATTTATTTTAAATAATTCACTCATATATGAAATATGTATTTTCAGAAAAGTTTAAACATGCGGGCCTGAAGAAATTGACGTTATCTTCAGCATTTCTCATTAGTATGAGAAATTATCGGTGCACTGAAGCAAGAGCGTCAATGCTGGTGCTAAGTGACGTTAAACAAAATCTTAAACAAGAAAGAGATTTTGTTGGATGATGTGAATGGGGGTGAATGATGGCGAATATTGAAATCTCCCGATATTTTTCACTGTAGCCATATGTATCATTGCTTTAATGAATATTTCTCACTTGTGCAATGAATAATTTACATTATGGAAATAAATATTATTTTTTTTTTGATATCATTGTATTTTGAATTTATTTTATAAAATATATTTCAATTAAATATTTTTCCTAAAAGCCATAAACATTTTACAAACATTTAATTTTCATTGATGCAATGAATATTTGTCCCTACTAAAATGAATAATAGCAATATTTGCACAATTAATTTATTTATTAATTTATAACCAAGATGCAAAAAATAGTGTTTTAACCATTGCTACAATGAATAGTTTTCATTGACGGAATGCATATTTTTTCATTGGTGCAAAGAATATGTTTCATTAAGCCTTTATTGACAGCTGTCACATTTTATTAACAGCTGTCATTTTCTTTACAGCTGTCATTTTCTTTACAGCTGTCAGCTGTCAGATTTTATTGACATCAGTCATTTTCTTTATAACTGTCAAATTTTATTGACAGCTGTCATTTTCTTTACAGCTGTCAAATTTTATTGACAGCTGTCATTTTCTTTACAGCTGCCAAATTTTATTGACAGCTGTCATTTTCAGATTTTATTAAGAGCCGTCAGATTTTATTGACAGCTGTCAGATTTTATTGACAGCTGTCATTTTCTTTACAGCTGTCAGCTGTCAGATTTTATTGACATCCGTAATTTTCTTTACATCTGTCAGCTGTCAGATTTTATTGACTTCAGTAATTTTCTTTACAGCTGCAAAATTTTATTGACAGCTGTCATTTTCAGATTTTATTGACAGCTGTCAGATTTTATTAAGAGCCGTCAGATTTTATTGACAGCTGTCAGATTTTTTTGACAGCTGTCATTTTCTTTACAGCTGTCAAATTTTATTGACATCAGTAATTTTCTTTACAGCTGCCAAATTTTATTAACAGCTGTCATTTTCTTTACAGCTGTCAGAATTTATTGACTTCAATAATTTTCTTTACAGCTGCCAAATTTTATTGACAGCTGTCATTTTCAGATTTTATTGACATCAGTAATTTTCTTTACAGCTGTCAAATTTTATTGACAGCTGTCAGCTGTCAGATTTTATTCACATCAGGCATTTTCTCTACAGCTGCCAAATTTTATTGACAGCTGTCATTTTCAGATTTTATCGACAGCTATCAGATTTTATTAAGAGCCGTCAGATTTTACAGACAGCTGTCCTTTTATTTACATCTGTCAGATTTTGTTCACATCTGTCAGATTTTATTGACAGCTGTCTACGGTTATTAGCCGATGTCAAAGTATATCGTGATAGCCCCACTGTTACAGACGAAAAACATTTGAATCCTCTTGATTCTGGACAAGCGGATTGATCAACATACCAAGGTTCAGCAGAGCTGATCTCTTCTATATACCTTGAATACAGTCATGAGTCGCCAAACACCAATGGCTGCATTCATAAATGTGTGTGACATTTCAGTTAATCTAATCATAATTTTATTTGCATGTCTAACGATTGATATTCTAACGAATCATATCGTCGTTTGTGTCATATTTTTGGGTGTTACCAACAGCACCTCGAACCAGTTTCTCTCGACGAGTATTCAGACGTGCACGTACAGAATTAGATTAATAATAAATAATTCAAAATCTAAAACAAAACAACCGGACTACATCTACGCGGAGTTCTGAGGTGTGCGAACTTATTTCTTCAAGTATGCAAATCACTGGAAAACAATTCGAACTGAGTGGTTTCGGTGTCTGTGTTTTTGTGTTCTGATTCTTTAGTAGAAGTTCTCATGTATCAGCTGAGAACACGACGACCAAAAACTAGCCGACCTTGAGACAAGTGGTGCTTAATTTATAACAGAATTGAACAACAAAAAAAGTATAAAAACATCAGATCAACAAAACTAATCATTTCTGTTTTAATTTAATATGATTTTCAAAAGAAGATTTGATGATTCTTTTTTTTTATGAAAATTAGTTTCTTTTAGTCATTCTTTTTATTTTATAGGCTTTAGTTATTTCGACGATGGTTTTTATCTTTACCGTCGTACAATAACAAGAAAAAGGTTCATGAATTGTTTATGTATATTTAAAAAAAAAATATGTTTCAGTCTCTTTAGTGTGTGAAGGGGACACGTGAACAGCAGATGTGTCTTTCTTGTGTGAATCCATGTTAATCTCAACACCTCAGCCGTTTTTATCTTGATGGACGCCGCCCATATGTCTCGTAATAAAATAAAAACGAATTTTAATTTTGCACTAGTCGCGAAAAGGTCAATATCATTTATGTGGAGGTTATATCAGAAGGGGTGGCGATTAACCCGAAAGGATGATCGCGTTTATTAGCGTTTAAATGATAGCACAGTATTCCCCGAAGTCTTTACAAATTGTGATATAACTGTTTAAAAATTATATCGTGCTATATAAAATTCTTCGTAATCTGTCTATGAGTTTCTTCGCGTTATCTTTTTTCTAAATTCTGTAATAAAAATATCTTTATCTTCAGATGGGTCCACAACGATCAAAGAACTAATTAAGTCGATGAGACGTGCCATGACGCTTGCATTAATACTAAGAAGTCTTATGAAATGTTCTAGGTTAATTGGTCTAGAAACAGTAACAGCTGTTATTGATCTCAAAGACAAAGGTATTTGACCCTGCACTGATCGATGGGTGTGAATGGCCTTAGACGTGTGACAGTTGTCACTAAAATGACAGTTGTCACTAAAATGACAGTTGTCACTAAAATGACAGTTGTCACTAAAATGACAGTTGTCACTAAAATGACAGTTGTCACTAAAATGACAGTTGTCACTAAAATGACAGTTGTCACTAAAATGACAGTTGTCACTAAAATGACAGTTGTCACTAAAATGACAGTTGTCACTAAAATGACAGTTGTCACTAAAATGACTGTTGTCACTAAAATGACAGTTGTCACTAAAATGACAGTTGTCACTAAAATGACAGTTGTCACTAAAATGACAGTTGTCACTAAAATGACAGTTGTCACTAAAATGACAGTTGTCACTAAAATGACAGATGTCACTAAAATGACAGTTGTCACTAAAATGACAGTTGTCACTAAAATGACAGTTGTCACTAAAATGACAGTTGTCACTAAAATGACAACTGTCACTAAAATGACAACTGTCACTAAAATGACTACTGTCACTAAAATGACTACTGTCACTAAAATGACAACTGTCACTAAAATGACTACTGTCACTAAAATGACAACTGTCACTAAAATGACTACTGTCACTAAAATGACAACTCTCACTAAAATGACTACTGTCACTAAAATGACAACTGTCACTAAAATGACAACTGTCACTAAAATGACAACTGTCACTAAAATGACTACTGTCACTAAAATGACAACTGTCACTAAAATGACTACTGTCACTAAAATGACAACTGTCACTAAAATGACAACTGTCACTAAAATGACAGAAAAATTACGGCTATCAATAAAATCAAATATCAAAAAAGTGACAGCTGTCAAAAAAATAAAATGTCAAAAAAGTGACAGTCAATAAAATTAAATGACAGCTTCCTTTCGCCTATGGTAACTTAACTTAAGACATTCTCGTTTCTGAGGACATGAATATGAAGCATTACTCTATTTCGCAATTGGTAACAAAACAACACGAACACCGCTTAGTTGAATATTCCAACAACCAAATCATAATACAGTAACCCACAAGTGAACTCGGATTATTCAAAAGGCAGACACATTATTCAATACGCACACTCCGCTTATTTTCGTTCACCATTCATTTTAATAATATCCAAACTAATCCCAGATTCACTTCACCCAAATACTCTTGTGGAATCCATGCGAGTACATTGTTGCACATTGTTGACTCAGTTGGCCTCCTGTAATTTGGCATCTGTCATTTTCTCATTCATAATTCAATTTTCCCTAAAGGATTTCCATAATCCTTCTAAAGTTCCAACTGAAAGTCACAAGTCATCCAAGTAGGATGGCGTAAATTGTATTTACACAAAATAAAGTTATTAATCAACCTCTGAACCAGCTGAAGTGGAAGAAAGGGAGAAAACGGTGGCCACCATAAACCAGTAGTGGCGGATTTATCTGTATTAACCTACTCCACATCATAAATAATGACAACAACAAAAAAGGAATGGAACTATTTTTATAAGGGCCCAGTGCAACTGCATAGCTACGTCCCGACCAATACTGATTAGCCTGCCCTGGTTGCATACGGCAACTGGAATATAAAGTGTGAATTATTGTGTTACAGGGTTAAAAGTGCTTCATCAGAATTTCGATTTATTCCTGCTTAGCTCGGTGCTGCGTGGCGCAGACATATAGAATTTAATTGTTTTCCAAACACGGCGACAAAGGGTTTTTGATTTGGCATTGCAATCCTTTTCTTCCTCCGTTGGTGTTCTGCGTCGTATGATGTATTGTGGCACAATGCCAGTGGATTTGGCTAAGTGGTGGCAAAGTGTGGGCTTATGCGTGAGATTTATGGTTGAATGGATACGCAAAGGTGGCTTACCACCAAATTAAGAAGGGCTTATTGCCCAGCCATATACACATACATGTACACATACACGTATACGTATATGTATGGGATATGAATAGAGTGATTAATGATTCTGTGGCTAAAGATTTTAGTTTTGCTTTAATAGCTGAAAAGGATAAGAAGATAACAATACAGAAAAAAATGCTAAATTATACTAGAAACTAGAAACATGGAATTATCTCCACAGCAACAAATACAAGAAGAAAGGATGCAAGGCTCTTGATTTTTACATGACTTTGAGCATAAAGGTCGTGGGTATGGTGTACCATCACATGTAGATGAAGCCGAGAACCAAGTGTACCAATTAAACTTAGTAATCCAACCAAGTAAATCTGGTATGACTGGGTAGTCAATTCAAGAATTGGCTGTATGCATGAGCTAATCCTCCCACTTGACTAGAGGCTGAGGCCTACCGAACAAAAAAACAAGGCAAAATTGTGTTGACAGCTGTCATTTTAGTGACAACTGTCATTTTAGTGACAACTGTCATTTTAGTGACAACTGTTATTTTAGTGACAACTGTCATTTTAGTGACAACTGTCATTTTAGTGACAACTGTCATTTTAGTGACAACTGTCATTTTAGTGACAACTGTCATTTTAGTGACAACTGTCATTTTAGTGACAACTGTCATTTTAGTGACAACTGTCATTTTAGTGACAACTGTCATTTTAGTGACAACTGTCATTTTAGTGACAACTGTCATTTTAGTGACAACTGTCATTTTAGTGACAACTGTCATTTTAGTGACAACTGTCATTTCAGTGACAACTGTCATTTTAGTGACAACTGTCATTTTAGTGACAACTGTCATTTTAGTGACAACTGTCATTTTAGTGACAACTGTCATTTTAGTGACAACTGTCATTTTAGTGACAACTGTCATTTTAGTGACAACTGTCGGCTGTCAGACTGTGAAACCTATTTACCCAGCTGTCAATAAAATGACAGCTGTCAATAAAATGACAGCTGTCATTGACTGGATAAATAGGTTTCACAGTCTGACCCAACAGGTCGTCAATGGAAATAAGAATTTGAAAAGTAGAAAGGCAAAGGAGCCGAAGTGATTAATTAATGACGGCGTGGCTAAAAACGGGAATAGAGGCGACAGCTCGTCTTATTTCACGGTTGTCTTCGCCCTCTGTATGGCAACGTTAGTATATTTTCCTTTAATACTTTCCCAAGGCAATGTTGCCACCTTTTCTCGTGTGAACGATATCAGCTTTTCATGTGGGAAAACTTTACCGAATGCGAACCAATCTCTTTTAAGAATAATTACCCAGTCATTTGCATTTACGTCACCTGCTACGTAATTCTTGGTTTAAAACAAATGGTATTTCGTGACGTTTGCCTCGCGTATTCGTTCATCGTGTCCATCCATAACTGTCCGGAGTTTACGAAAAAAATACATTTTAGGCAATCTGACGGAAACTTCTACTAAGACATGAAACTAAACACATTGATTGATTGATGATACAGCCTGATCTAAGCGGATTACTAAAAATAGACCACATATTCAAACTAGAAAAAAAAACAAGTAATGAAATTTATATCGATTCTTAAAGCACGTGCGTATGTTCGTAGGGGCATAAAGTGGATTTACAAGAACACTTTTGTGTATGAACAATAATAATCGAATAATATTAATAGAAATGGCCATAAAAATGGGATTATGAACAAAAAAACATTCCGGTTTATTAATATGAATTTTTGTTTTCTTGTTTCGATATGAATTATTGAAATTATTAGCCATTGTGGGCAATGCCAGTTAAAGGCGATGAATATGACATTTGGAATTGATTCCGTCATCTGTTCGATAGAGAATATCTCAAATTTCAAACAATTCGCTAATTATGCTGCTTTAGGTTGTGGCAAGTTTGGTTGCCAAGAAATGTGTTTTTTTCCCCCATCCTCTGCGAGAAGACAAAAATCTGTAATTCTAATGTTGCTGATAAATTATATTCGCACTTGTGTTCCGACATCCTTTGGCTGTTTTGTTTTGTTTTTTTTTTTTTTTAAATTTATATACTGTTTGTATTGTATAATGATTGATCAATAAGTGCCAATAATTAAATAATTATACAGATGACATTAGAGCAGAGACGAAACAAGTATTGCCATTATGTGGCTGCCAAAAAACAACAACAACAAACATTTTTATTCATATTGGCGTTTAAATATTACGATGTTTATTTTATAGAAACGACATTCAGTTTTTATGATTATGATTATATTGATATATGATATTATCTATTGACTAATGTTTAGACAGTCAGCGAACAATCAATCAATGGGTATTAGTTATTCTAAACAAAACGAAGAAGAAGAAGAAGAATTACCTAAATGCAGAGAAACGTCAAAAGCGGTTGGTGTGCAAAATTCATTTTGTGAAAATGTCATCAACTCTGCGGGGCGGATACATTGACATTTTAATTCCGCACCTTTCCGCAAAATTGAATAGTTGCGATAAGTAATCGGCTTTCTTATGATATCAATATCAATATCAACAGTAGGACCAGACCTAGGAATGTAATGCGCATGATTGCTACACTGAAAGTTGTAAGTACAACTTCTTTAAGTAATGTTCGATTCGTAGATACTCTGAAATACGATTTATGATACCAAGAACAGTTTTCATGGAGGCTCGGCCGGTATTTCATTGATGTAAAGAGATTATTTTGTGGATGGATTCTACCACTGACCGAGTTTCTTCCTTTGATGATGTCTAGTAAAATTTTCTCTTTATTATTACAATGTAGAAAGGGCATAACTCGACTTTTCGCAATTTTACATTTTTCAATAAAATGACAGCTGTCACTAAAATGACTGGTCAATAAATTGGTGCCTCGTTAGACCATACAGTCTTGCACTGACTACCCAGTCATACCAGGTTCAGTTGGTTGGTTGGATTACTAAGTTTAATTGGTAACCAGGAACGCACAACAGGCCAAATTGCTGGCCTAGGTGTATGTCGGCGATATGAGACGGTCGTGATACATGACCGATCCTCCATTCAACCAAACCTAACGTAATCATTTTCCAAATAAGGAAAAGTCACCCTCTAAGTTCAGTAACTTATTGAATTGTATTATTTTTCTTCTTGTTGTTTAGTGTAATTTGAGAATCCATAAATAACGGATTCCCAATTAATTGTATACGATTTTCATTCGGACGGTTACCAACAAAAGGGAATTCTGAAACAGTTGAACCGGCACGAGAAGTTTAAATAATAAACAAAATAAATTATAATTCAACTATGAAGAACATTAAAATCAATCAACAGGTAATTGAAACCATTTTTCAAAACAACCGTAACTGATCGCCATACGAAATCACATGATTATGATGATCATAATCATGTGGCTCATTCTGAAACTCCAGGCCAGAAACTCGATTGCGATGAATAGAACTTTTTTTTATAGTTTTTTTTTTTTTTTAGTTAAATGTTAATTTCTGTCCGTTTCAAATCAAAATGATAAATTCATTTTATATTTTCACAGAGCAGAGTCTATGATGTTTTTGAATGACTGATAGGAAAACAGCGCCGGGCTTGACCTTTTGTGTGGGTGAAGAAGTTGGCTGTGAGTTGTTAACTTTTGAAATTCATACCTGCCAACAACCGACGTCAGTCAGAAGAGCCTGCGGCCAGAAACAGGCACATTATTTAAAATACTTAAAGAGTATTAATAAAAATCGAAGCAGATTAAAATGTCACAGATATATGTATGTATATATTCATTGAATCGTCTTGGACATTTACGCGAAACGAGATTATTAAATGCGTCCATTGTGGCGAAGACTAGGGTAACTCATTATTTCATTTGTTGATTGTGTTAAATCTAAAAAAAAAAGAAATATTTGAAACAAATAAAAAAAAACAAAACAAGTTTACAAATGTGATTTGTGTTTATCAAAAAATGTACCGTTAGCTTTTAATATTATTCAAAAACTTGATTTAAACATCGTAATCGTATACTCATTAGGTATATTCGAATTAATTGCCGCCAGTGTGTTAAATTCAAATCGAATGGCTGGGAATTTTTCAAAAAAAAAAAAATTAATATTCTTAATTCAATTTACGCAAAGCTATCGTATGTATATAATGTTTTAAGATGTCAATATTCCTTCTTAAAAAATGCACTTGACGACTGGTTTGTTGTCAGGCGTGAATTCCCTATAATTTATAAAATTTGAGTTCCAAGCATTTAATTTAATGAATTCAAAGTGTTTTTTCGAGATCTCTATCAGTACTTTGATGCCTTACTACACTGACGCTGCATTCTTTGACGTCTGTATACAATTGTAGTCGAATTTCTATAAAACGATTGAAAAAAAAACCTTAGACTTGAACGAACTGTGGTTTGTGGATGCCATACCGCCAGGATCTATGAAAAATACCCACAAAAAACATGATGATTGCTCCAAATGATTGGCCCAAAAAAATGCAAAATCCCTTCAAAAGTCCAATATGGAAATTTCCCCAAAAATTATGGAAAAATCCCCAAAACTATTTATGAAAGATTACCCAATGCAAAACTTCTTCAATATTATGAAAAAACAACATTATAAAATAAATGTACTTTTTAGCGACCCGGTAGGCAAGTTCGTAAGTTTGTAAAAATATAAAAAAAATTCTACAAAATTTGTTTAAAAAAAAATAAACAATACATTTTGTCAAAATTTCATTAAATTTCACCTTTAAAAAAACATGTTCACAAAATTTCTATAAATTAAAAAAATCTCTACAAAATTTCATAACAATGCAGGCACAAAGGATATTCCAAAATTTCGACGAATTTACATCAATATCCTTAATAAACAAAAAATTGTAAAAAAGATTTAGTGAAATTTGTTAACAATAAAAAAATTGTTCTGAAAAAATCCCACAACATAAACGAAAAGTTCACCAAAAATAAACAATTCTGAAATTTTTAATTGTCCATTTTTTATGGCATTTTCCTAATAAAAAATTCCCCAAATAAAACGAAAAATCCCACAAAAATAAAAAATATTGGGGAATTTTTCATAGTCTATTTTTTGTGCATTTTCATAGTGAAAAATTTCCCAATAAAACGAAATATTACCCAACACTAAAAAAAAATTAAAAAAAAAATTCCACAAAAATCAAAAATTGGGAAATTTTTCATTGTCCATTTTTTGTGTATTTTCATAGTGAAAAATTATTACCCAATAAAACGAAAAATTCCCACAAAAATAAAAAAATTGAGGAATTTTTCATAGTCCATTTTTTGTGCATTTTCATAATGAAAAATTCCCCAATAAAACAAAAATTCCCCAAAACTTAAAAATAATGAAAAAAAAAACAAAAAATTTCCCAAAAATCAAAAAATGGGAAATTTTCATTGTCCATTTTGTGTGTATTTTCATAATGAAAAATTATTACCCAATAAAACAAAAAATTCCCACAAAAATAAAAAAATTGGGGAATTTTTCATAGTCCATTATTTGTGCATTTTCATAATAAAAAATTCCCAAATAAAACAAAAAATTCCACAAAACTAAAAAAAAATTCCCCAAAAACCAAAAATTGGAAAATTTTTCATTGTCCATTTTCATAATAATTAAAATAACCCAATAAATAGAAAAATTCCCCAAAAATAAAAAATGGGCATTTTGTCATTTTTTTTGGGCTTTTTCATAATGAAAAATTCCCCAAAAAATAAAAAATTGGGGAATTTTCATAATGAAACAAAATATTCCACAAAAATCAAAAATTGGGGAATTTTTCATTGTTTATTTTTTGTGTACACTAGAGCCCCGACTTGCGTCGTCCCGATTTGCGTCGTTTCAAGTTGCGTCGCTTTTTAAAAACTGGAAAAATTTGATTTGCGTCGTTGCAATTTCAAGTTGCGTCGGTCCGAGCTGCATTGTAGATTACCATTTTTTGCATTTGCAGTGCCTGATTTAGCATCTTTTCTGTCTTTTAGCATTTTTACAACTTCTGACAACACTGATCGTCACCTGTACGCATAGATTAATAACAACAAGATGAGACTTTGCTCTCTTTAAAAATTGTATTTTTTCCAGAGGGCTCTGGGTGTCATGACAGAAAAAAATTCCCTTGTTTCTCTTATTCTTTCCTAAATCTAAATTAAATACAAAAATAGTTAAAATTGTTTGCTTTGTTTTGAACATTTTCCCGAATAAATTAAATTTCAGTGCATTTTGTATATGTATAGAAAAGGTGATTCGATTTGCGTCGTTTTGAGTTGCGTCGCGTTCCTCCGGTCCCCATTAACGACGCAAGTCGGGGCTCTAGTGTATTTTCATAATGAAAAATTCCCCAATTAAATAAAAAAAAATGGATTTTTTTTCATTGTCCATTTTTTTGGGCATTTTCATAATAAAAAATTAACCAATAAAACTAAAAATTCCCCAAAAATAAAAAATGGGCATTTTGTAATTTTTTTGGGGGATTTTCATAATGAAAAATGTACCAAAAATAAAAAATTGGGGAATTTTCATAATGAAACAAAAAATTCTCCAAAAATAAAAAAAGTTGGGGAATTTTTCATTCCACATATTTTTGGGGAAATTTCATAATGAAAAGTTCCACAATAAAACGAAAAAACCTCAAAAAAAAATTGGGGCATTTTCATAATAAAAAATATCCCAAAAAATTCCCCAAAAATGAAAAAAAGGGGAAATTTTTATTCATCATGAAAAATTCCCTAAATATTGGAAATTTTTTCATTGTTCATTTTTGGGGCATTTTTACAATAAAAAATAAATAAAACGAAAAATTACCCAATTTTTTTATTTTTGGGGAATTTTTCGTTTTATCATTATGAGAATGCCCCAAATTATGGGCAATGAAAAATTCCCAACTTGTTTTTTTTTTTTGAAAAATAAAAAATGCCCCAAAAAAATTAAAAAAAATTGGGGAATTTTTATATTATGAAAATGTCCCAAAAAAGGTGGCAACAAACAATTTCACTACCCATCTTTACACTCATCACATACTGGACACTTCAATACGTTAGCCCGTTCGGTTCTTCGAGCGGTACGTCAAGATTTCCTTTAATGTCTTAGATTTTCTTACTCCTAATTGATTCTACGTTGGTGATGGAGCTATAAGTTACACCCTATAACCTAACTCTCCATATGATACAGCAGATCGAGAGTCTTCTCTTCGAAGGTAACATTTTCTTTCAAAACAATTCTCCTTATAAAATAATCTATAAACAACAATTTTAACATTTATCTCAATGTCATTGCTCAGTTCCTTTGTGGTTTCGCGAAAAGGGGATTTCCTACACAGCTGACACACAGATTGGCCATGCAGACGAATTGGTTCTAGTTAATTTGGAAATAAATGCCATGAAATCTTTTCGCAAATCTCGCCATCATCGTCAGCCTCACCTCCGACCGGCAACGCCAGTCATCATTCATGGCATTCAGCCATTTCATCTTAAAATGAAATATATAAAAATCCCGGAAATTCATAAAAAAAAAAAATGCAGATCAACGATTGATTGACTTATGCGTCATCATAGCAATGGAAGCTATTTTTAGATGCCCAAATGAATGAATGATACAGAAAAAAAAAACGCACAATTGTTTCGATTACATGGCACCAAACACGAAGATATAAACATTGAAAATCAAAACTTACTACAACTTCATTCCTCAGACCACATTCTTTTACAATTTGAATTTGTTGTCTTGTTTTTCCATTCATTGCGTTGCCACCAACAAAATGACGTCGACAAAAATTTACAAAAAAAAAAAAAATCTATAACAACTTTGTGGGAAGGTCGTCTGCGTAGAAGTAACATTCTATGTTGTTGTTGTTATCGTTGTCGATTTCAGTGCGGCTGTTGTTGTTGCGGTGATCGGTGGTATGGACTTTTTCATAAGTCACCGACAAGATGCGGGCATCTGAATTGGAATTGGAATTCCCGGCCGCCAGATATGAAACATAGCCAGAGCATGAATTGCATTTCATGTAAGTTTCAACTATTTCATTGTAGATTATTAATTAATAACAACACTTAATTAATTTCAAATAAAACATGTTCTACAAACCGATGTAGATCAACGTTGCCGTATTTTGTTAATACGGGTAGGAGGGCATTTATCATTTGATCTGACCACAAAGGAGTCACTTTCGACCGTCGATGTCTTCGATTTGGAAGCATTTTGGCATAAGGCGGAATTCTCCATGTGGCAAAAGGAAGTTATCCTGCTGACCAGCCAAACAAACAGCCAAACCCATCCGATTCATTCAACTCATGAGATTAAAGACTTATACTCTTTCGATGGATTGCAATTGGTTTTTAATGCCATTAAATGTGTAAGAGGGTAATTACCCTCAAAAAAAAATACCATTTTTCAATTTGGAAATTCCTCCATTTCAAAACACGGCAATACTCGTGTTTCACAGCAACGGGTCAGTGGACTTTATGAATCAATGTTTCTGTTTTTTTTTTTGTATGTTTGTTGTTTCCTTCAAGACAGAAAAAAAGTCTCAATGTTGATGACCCATAACAAGACAACAAGTGAAGATGGTTTCTTTTTAAAGACAAAAGTAATTACAAAAATATTTAAATTTATTCATGATAACATTAACACTCTTGTTTTATGTATGAGCCCCCATGAGTGTGTGTGTAATGTTTAAAACCACACACAAGTTGTCTACAATTAACATTTATATTTTTTTTTTTGTTTTGTTAAATTCTCTGGTTTTTATGTTAAATTTAGCGAATAAAAAATATTCAATTTCTTAAATTTGCAATTTTTTTCTTTGACAAACCTGATTTTTCCCCCCTTTTGTATTATTTTATTCCATTCTTTATAAACTCTTTAAACATAATGTTCTTATGATGAATATTAACACCTTTTAATTATTTAAATTACTTGCTCGCCCAACACACAGCAACAACAAAATTACAAATAAATCATGATTTTTTATGGGACATGTCTGTGTGGTTCGTTTGCTTAAATCATTTTTATTTAAAGTTTTCGAAAAGGAAATAATTTCGGTTGTATAAAAGTTCTTAATAAACAATTAGAGGGGTTGCACACAAAAAAAATAACTCAACCTGTGGATGGTGTTGGTATTAAAGTTTAAACATAATCCGAACATTTTTGAAAACAAGCAAACTACCAAAATTATTCTCATTTAAAATGTGAGAAATATTTTGAAAAAAACAAAAAAAAAAAAAGAATATGTTAAATATGTATTTTATTTCATTTTATTTTGATTGTGCGCTGATTTCATTATGACCACTAAATTGTGTGTGTGTGTGTGCGCGGCATAGCATAATTTGTTTAAACAAATTCACAGCCACACCACAAAAAAAAAACATTTACTTCTTTTGAAGACTACGTATGAAGATCCGTATCATCACAATTATCTTAATCATCATCAGAGACAATCAGCTATATGTTTAGTTCTCTGTCTATGTCTGCCGGTCCGTCCCCCCCGTTTGTCTTTGTGGTCTTTTTTTCTCACAATTATTTGTTGTTGTTTTTTTCACAAATTGTTAACAACATTTGTTGTTTATGAACACATGTAAATGTAGTGCTTAAATAGGAAATGATAAGTACATGAAATACGCATAAAAATTGTTGTAAAAATTGTTGTCTGTAAAGATTGGCATGGCCGAATCTCATAGGCCCTGCAACACACAGTGGTGGGTATTCGGCCGGGCAGAAAAATTCCATGGGATTGTTTTTAAATTCTGTAGTTACTATTTCAATCGAACAGTATTATCTTCTTCGGAATACAATCGATTTTGTTAATTCTACAAAAAAAAAACAGTAGTGTGAAGTTTGCTATGGAAGCCAGATTGAAAAAATATAAAAGGATATATTTTAGTTAGACAAAGACGATTTTTTCCAAAGTAAATAAAAACTAAATCAATTACCTTAGTAATAATCAAAATGTGTAATTTCGTTTTGTTGTGTAAGTTTTGCAAAAATAAATTAAAAATAAAGCGCCCCGGTAGGCGAGTTGGTAGCGTGCGGGACAACCAGCGAGGAGGTTGTGTGTCCGATTCCAAGCAGTAGCTTTGGTCTGTCGCTGGGAAAATCTAGTCATATGATCTGTGTCACCCGGTTTACCCTTGGACCCAATGAAAATAAAAATAAAAATAAAAATAAAAATAAAAATAAAAATAAAAATAAAAATAAAAATAAAAATAAAAATAAAAATAAAAATAAAAATAAAAATAAAAATAAAAATAAAAATAAAAATAAAAATAAAAATAAAAATAAAAATAAAAATAAAAATAAAAATAAAAATAAAAATAAAAATAAAAATAAAAATAAAAATAAAAATAAAAATAAAAATAAAAATAAAAATAAAAATAAAAATAAAAATAAAAATAAAAATAAAAATAAAAATAAAAATAAAAATAAAAATAAAAATAAAAATAATAATAAATTAAAATTCAAATTAATTTTTTCAGTCAAATTTTAAATGCAGTTTAAGCGTTTAATATTGGTCTTTTAAACCACAGTTTAATAGCCATTTAATTGTGACAGCACCCAACGAAAGAAGAAGAAGAATCCAAATTATTTTGGTTCACCAAAATCCACAAATAAAATAAATTTGTTGATGCTGGAATGGGTTTCCGACCACCACCAGTTTCATGCATGTGCCTTTTTCCCGTACCACAGTTCATTTAGCAGAGTTTTTTTTAATTACATATTTTTTCTAAAAATCCACCACAAAAGTTAAATATCATTCGAATTATTCACCGAATTATTGGAAGCTGCGCCTGAGATCCTCTTGCGATCTTTTTTTTTTTTTGTCAAAATCTTGGAAATTCTTTACAGGACATCTGACGATTATTTCAAGATTAGTAAAATGAATGACAACGAAATATTATTCATTAAATGCAAAGTTGATTGTACAGTTACAATTAATGAAAAATTTCAACAACATTTTCATTAACGCAATGTACTGTCAAAGTCTGTTGCTAGGCTGAATTTCAAAAGCCCCAGCATCATCATCAAACCGTTTTTAATAAAATTTTGAAAACTAGACATTAATTTCTCAGAATTATTTAAATTCATAATACAGATGTTACAAATGTTATGATCTGCTTAATATACCCGCCATCTGTGTACTCTGGTTGGGTATGCAAAATCATGATACGATAAATTGTTACATCACTTTGTAAATGATTAATGTAAATGAGAAAATAATGGAGAATTGTATGGAGCACATCAAAACGAAATAGGAGAAGTATATGAATGTGAAGTGTAATAAAAGCAATTCTATAATTTGACGTCACCAAACTTTGAGTGGCCATACCCGGTGTATTTATTTTCGTATCGCTAAATCGGCTTGGGACCAAGTCCGTTTTTTTCACGCTAGAGTTGAAAGAGTTTGTCATTTGCTTTTCTGTATAAGGATGGTGTAGGGTGTATATGCCAATGGAACACGTCCTGGACGTTTTCAAAAAAAACTTTTTATCGGTTGTAATAATGTGCCGATAGCCATGAAAGTTGCCACTGATGTTATTGTCGCCCAGGAAAACCTCATAGGCCTAAAAAGGCCTTGAACGGACAGAGTAGGTGTGTGGCCCCGCCTGTGCGGGCCGATAAATGAAAATGCCAAAACTACAAAACCAACACCCTGAGCTTGCTTACATTTGATATGGATGCATTTAAACGGCTGAATGAGTGACCAGACCATCAGCTAGTTCAGCATAAAATGCGATGTACCCGCTGCATAAGATTAATCCGGCTCGAAGGACCAAAATGGATAATATTAGTTCAGAATATTAGCCGCAAGTAAAAAATACCGACCCTTTCGAGTTAACATACAATACGTAAATATGTTTTATTCATGTTTCAACATTCTGCCGGTCGCCAACATAAGTGATGTTTTAACATCCGCTCTCCGGAGATGCGTACAGCCTGATACACACTCTCATACACTCTCATTTCTAACTAGAAAAAAATCAAATTCGCTAGCCCGGTTCTCTATCTTGGATTTTGTCGTCATAGTCAAGTCTCTGCGACTTATGACTTTAGATTATACCCATACAGTTCACGGTACGTTGGACGACTGTCATCGTTTGGACAGCTACCGGCTTGTTCCACGCCTGTACTCTCCATTAATGACATTTTGGGACTTATTTTAGATTAGTTGCAATTTGTGTTCTTAAGCTGGATCTTGAGTAGTTAACCCTCCGATTCGTGAGTCTCCCAGAATGTTTGCACATACAAAAAGGTATCCAAGGACCTTATTAACAGGCTGAAGAAATATTGCTTGTAAATCCTCAGCACACTCCACTTGTCTGTCATCACATCTTAATATATATTTACCCTCGACACTGATTCACTTTAAATAGGCATTCTATAATTTTCTATAAATAATAATAATAAAAAAAATAATATTTTTTTTTTGTACAGAAATTGTGTTTTCCCCAAATTTTTTTTTTACCAAAATTTTTTTTTCCAAAATTTTTTTTTTACAAAATTTTTTTTCCAACAAATATTTTTTTTTTACAAATTTTATTTTTTTCAACAAAATTTTTTTATTTTAAGAAAAAATTTTTTTTCAACAAAATTTTTTTTTTCAACAAATTTTTTTTTTTCAACAAAAATTTTTTTTTTCAACAAAATTTTTTTTTTCAACAAAATTTTTTTTTTCAACAAAAATTTTTTTTTGAACAAAAAAATTTTTTTTTCAAGAAAAAATTTTTTTTTCAACAAAATTTTTTTTTTCAACAAATTTTTTTTTTCCACAAAAATTTTTTTTTTCCACAAAAATTTTTTTTTTTAACAAATTTTTTTTTCCATATTTCAACGGGCGCCATAGGCGCATTACAACTTACTAGTTTGTTTAGAGTTTCATACATGGGTAGCATTTTTTTTGTCGTCATTTCTAGTTTAGGAGGATTTTTTTCCCCCACCCTCCTCAAATACCAATTTTACATATAAACTTTTGTGGTCGAAATGTGATTTAGAGTAGATTCCAATTCGTTGCAGTTTATAGATCATAAATTCCTAATTTATCTTGGATTAAACAAAATGAGGTTTCAAAAAATGTCCCTCCTCCGAACCGTGTGACTCCACTTCTATCAGGATTCCAAATAGTGTCTCTGTGTGTTTTTATGATTTTCTGAAGGTTTTCGAAGGGTAATTAAAAGACTTTAGGGGGTATATTAAATATACTTAATTTTGCATGTTTGTCTCTTAAGTCTTTTGTTCCGCAAGCAACAATCTCCAAAAAAAAACTACTCATTTTATATCCCATCTGCCGCACAGTGGCCAAGTAATTAATTCACTTTCATAAAATGCCAATTGGATTCTAGTCTTAAAATCGCAGCCTCTCAATAATCGATCGACCAATCAGACAACGTTCTTCTTCTTCGAAATTCAAACTATTCAAATTCAAAGCAATCGTGTTTGATAGTTTCTAAACCGATCCACAATAAATGTCGTCATCCCATAAAAAATTAAGATATTTTAGACAAAATCAGACGATGTCTTTTTCCATCAAACGCTCGCCTGAAAAATAACATCATTTGGATGTCTCACAGTGTGAGAGAGTCAGAGAATTGTTGTGGTGGGAAAACCCGTGCAGTATAACATTCAACCCAGAAAGCACTCACGTACGCACTTAAAATCCGCGCAACGGATCTTAAACAAGTCAATGGCGTGAATAAAACTAACAGAAAAAACAAAAAAAAACCAAACAGACAAACATCACCAAAATCACGCTCATCCATTCCATGGCTTACTCGTATTAAATGCCACAATTAGAATTGAGCTGAAATGTTTTGCGAACAATGCGAGTGGCGATGGTGGTGGTGGTGGTATTTGATATTTAGCATGATGTAAGCTCACCGCCCCGATTATGAGAGAATGCAAATGTTGTTGGTCTTTAACAACAACATCAACTGAAATAAAAATAGACGACAGACAGATTTATGCCAAATTAAAAGAACACGGATCTCTCTAAAAATGCGTCATCGTTGTCGAATCGAAAGCCACTGCTACTTATCAGAATATTTTGAATATGATTTTGGGTTTTCGTTGTTGTTGCTTAGATAAACAACAACAACAAATGGCTTGGGTAGCTAACATGAATGGGAATTATCTGAGTTGAAAAAGGTAGCACATGCGAGGGGTCTGCATGTGATTATTGAAAAGCTAAATGCATTTCATGGAATTCTTAAAACTTATGTAACGTTTCTTTTGTTGTTTCTGTAAATAAATAATTACAAAACTTATGATTTATATGCAGCAAATTAAAGTTCGAACATTTTTCTTTTGAAATGCTGAGACAGCGACTTTGAAAATGCTTATTATTGACCGACTTCTGCTTGGAATACGATAAACTCCGAAAACCCGAATTTTGTGCAAAAACCGGTTTGTGGCAACTCTAAAACCTTTCCCAAAAATCTGAAAAAAAATCAAAAATACTTTACACCATAAGCTATCAAAATCAGGTTGAGCCAAAATATATATATACTAGTAAGTTGTAATGCGCAAATGGCGCCCGTTGAAATATGGAAAAAAAATTTTGTTGAAAAAAAAAAAATTTTTGTGGAAAAAAAAAATTTGGAAAAAAAAATGTTTTTGAAAAAAAAAATTTGGAAAACAAAATTTTGGAAACAAAAAAATGTTGGTAAAAAAATTTGGGGAAAACACAATTTCTGTACAAAAAAAAATATTATTTTTTTTATTATTATTATTTATAGAAAATTATAGAATGCCTATTTAAATTCCTACGTACTGCGTGGCAGAGTCAGTGAATCAGTGTCGAGGGTAAATATATATTAAGATATTTTTTTTTGGACACCCTAATGACTGCCCGCCCAAAGAGGCAACACTTGTTCGACTACGTTTGCAGGTCGTCTGGAATTGCTATTTTTAGAATGCCTTAAATGTGTCTTGTTTCTGAAAAGACAAATAGAAAAATGAGAATAAATCAGGTTTAGTCAAAATATATATATTTTTTTTTTGTGGACTCCTTAATAAGTGCCAGACCTAAAGAGGAATTCGTTCCAAGGTCTTCTGCAATTCATATTTCTAGAAGGCCTTAAATGTGTCTTGATTCTAAAAAGACAAAGCGAACCATGAATGGCTTTTTGTTTTAAATTGAAAATAAAGATGGGAAAACCCCAATTTTTATATACAGGGTTCTCCAACAAGAGGTGTTATTATGGTATTCAAAGAAAAAAGGAATTTTTTTGAGATAAATGATCGGATGTTTATTTCATAATAAAGAGGAAGGTCTGCCGTTAATAATGAACAACAACATCAGCCAAATGGCCACCACGGCCACGCTTACAGGACCATATCCTTTTCATGAACTTTTCCATAACCAAATCGCAAAGTGGCTGCCCCATGTCCTCAATAGCCTCACGAATTCTATCGTTGAGGTCTTGAATCGACGAGACCTATTCAAAAAACATTTGCCAATGACGACTCCGCTCTCAAATCCGCTCCAAACTGTCACTCTCTGAGGATGCATTTTCCTCTTGATTTTCCAATCCCCAAATGCCACGTAACGTATCCGTCACCATTCCACGTGACGTATCCGTCCTCATTCCCTACTATTTTAAGCTGTTACACAAGCAATAAACCCCTAACTTCATCCCATGGTGAACATTAGGAAAGTACACTTGTTTGGCTTAGCGAAACTTTTACTCAACCCCACGTAGAAAACGGACGTGAAGACAAAGTAGTCAAATCAGACCACTATGTTGTAGTTTGATACTTATTACATTTTCAGCACGTGAGTAAATACACACATTCAAGTGGCTTTTAGCGAGAAGAGACCAGAGCGTATGATTGCATAGTCCACTACTCGCTCAACCTTGTCATAGTATGTGTTAAGAAGTAACGAAAGCTTAAAGTTGTGTGTTGTTTTTTTTTCGTTTTCGGTTTAGGAGAGCTGGTCGCTGGCGGCAAAGAGAGAAAGAGAGCTGGAGTGCATGTGAACATGAGATCGAGAGTGTCTTCGGATGGTTTCAAGTTTCTGCCCGAAAAGATCATTTCAATTCGTTACGCTTTGGCTTTTTTACGTTCGTTGAGAAATAGTAAAAAAACAAAAACCAAAACACACACACACACACAAGTTTTTGTTGTTTTTATGGAATGAAAGAAAAAAAAATGCCATGGTCGTTGGTGAGCTTTTTTTCGTGGCGATATATTCTTAGTAAAGTGCAAAAGTTTTTGTTTATAGTTGTTGTTGTTGCTGTGACTGTTTGCATGGCATATGTTGTTATGCGAGTAGTGATGATGGTGTCGTCGTTGTTGTTGTTGTTGTGGCTTTCGGTGGAGCATTCGGGGGGAGGTCTTATGGTGATGATGGTAACTTGTGCCGATGTCTACCGTTACATGTTTAGTTTACTTTAGCACCTTAAGGCAAGCGGTCGACAAAAGCGCGCCTGCCAACACTGAGCCCCAAACTATAAACGGTCTCTTTTTTTAAGTGATGAAAGCTTTAATTTTCAATTAGAATCAACCAAGAAAAACCAAACAAACGAATTAATTTCGGAAAAAATAACAACAACAAAAATCCGAAATTCACATACGACACAAATTAACCAAGAAAAAGAAGCCAAAACAAACGTGTTAAATGAACCCCGCAATTGGCAAAAGAAAAGAAACCAACAAATTGTATCCGTGTGAGAGATGAGAAGGGCAAACATTTAAAAACAAAAGACTTAGGCAGCAAACCCACAATAAAATTACACACACACAACATCGAAACGATTATTAAATTAACCATAATTGATTGTGCGCGTTTGTTCTTTCCTATCCCCAAACTCTAACCGAATTTAAACTACTAAATTTTCTTCTTCGACACAAACAAAAAAATAAATAAATAAACATAACAACAAAATCATTAAGAATAACCGAAAGAAAAGAAGAAAAATCAATTGTGTTTTACGGATAATATTATCAAAACTGGAAATTGTGAACCGTGAAAAGAAAAGTGATTTATATTCCAAATACAATTCAATTTAACACACACACGCACACACAAACAAATCGTGGCCAATACCACTGAGATAAGCTAGCCAAGGATTTAAACGCTATACAATCGCTTAATTGCAAACGGTAAGTGCTTTTTGGAGGAATGTCGTTTGTTTTCTTTGGTGGTCAACAGCACCGACTCGAAGACATTTTACGAGTGCAACTTGACCTGCTAAATGCGACAAAACTATCATTAGCAATTTGTAATGGATTATTTTATTTTGATTTAATTTATTTTCTTGTTAATACCTTGACATATTCGCCACGAAGAAAAAAACAAGGTTTCAACATTAGTTTCGAAAACTAATTGAAACTTGTGAAATCTTAAACAAAGCAAAATATTTAAACGTAACCCCTTTTTTACCCCTCAATACTAAACCTAGCTCTTCTTTAAAGTACACAATGTGCATTTATTTGTGCATCTTATTAACCGACAATTTTTTTTAAAAAAGACGGTGTCATTTCCAGTTTTGAAGAGGATTTTAGGTATTCTCATAATAGGGAGTTTTGTTTTGATTTTCAAAACCAACAAAATCCCATTAGACGTCCAACGAGTAGGACAAGACACAAGGCACACAAAATGCTCTATTCATAGGATATGGGTGCCGCGTTTGCTCACTATAAATAAATATGAATAATACCATTTTCCCATTTTTTTTTAATTTATAAATTTCATTTATTTTATATAAAACGAAAAAATAAAATAAAATATTTTCAATAAGCCAAAAATTTAAATTTGGGTCCAAGGATAAACCGGCTGTCACAGACAATGTGGCTACAGACCAAAGCCTCTGGTGGGAATAATACCCTCAACCCCCAAGATAGGCAATTAGATTTTTTTTTTATTTTTAAGAAATTTCATAAATTTTTAATGTTTAAAAATTTCACTAAAACTTTTTATATTTGTAGGAAATTTGCACGAAATCATTTAAATACTTTTTCTAAATGATTTTGATGCAATTTTTCGTAATTTTATAATATTTTTTAAGACGCCTGCATTTTTTTATGAAATTTTGTCGACATTTCTTTATTTTGGAGAATTTTGTCAAAATGTTTGATGTTTTTTTCTTTTGAAGAAATTTTGACAAAATGTATTTTTTATTTTTTTTTTTAAAGAATTTTTTTTTTTGATTTTTGTTTAAAACAAATTTTTTGGACTTTTTTTAATTTTTTTGGATTTTTTTTCGAAATCATTTAAACACTTCGACATTTCTGTAATTTGAAGAATTTTGTCAAAATGTTTGATGTTTTTTTTTGAAGAAATTTTGACAAAATGTATTTTTTATTTTTTTTTAAAACAAATTTTTTGGATTTTATTTCGAAATCATTTAAATACTTTTTCTAAATGATTTTGCAATTTTTCGTAATTTGATAATATTTTTGAAGATGCGCATTTTAATAATTTTGTCAAAATGTTTGATGTTTTTTTTTTTGTGAAGAAATTTTGACCAAATTTTTTTTTTTTAATTTTTTTAAAACAATTTTTTTGGATTTTTTTTTAAACAAATTTTTTGGATTTTTTTTTCGAAATCATTTGAACACTTTGACATTTCTGTAATTTGAAGAATTTTGTCAAAATGTTTGATGTTTTTTTTTGAAGAAATTTTGACAACATTTTTTTTTTTTTTATTTTTTGGATTTTTTTTTTCGAAATCATTTAAATACTTTTTCTAAATGATTTTGATGCAATTTTTCGTAATTTTATAATATTTTTTAAGATGCCTGCATTTTTTTATGAAATTTTGTCGACATTTCTTTAATTTTAAGAATTTTGTCAAAATGTTTGATGTTTTTTTCTTTTGAAGAAATTTTGACAAAATGTAATTTTTATTTTTTTCAAACCAATTTTTTTGGTTTTTTTTAAAACAAATTTTTTGGATTTTTTTTTAAACAAATTGTTTGTATTTTTTTTAAACAAATTTTTCTAAATGATTTTGATGCAATTTTTCGTAATTTTATAATATTTTTTAAGATGCCTGAATTTTTTATAAAATTTTGTCGACATTTCTTTAATTTTAAGAATTTTATCAAAATGTTTAATGTTTTTTTTGAAGAAAATTTGACAAAATCTATTTCTTATTTTGTTTTAAAGAAAATTTTTTGGATTTTTTTTAAAACAAATTATTTGGATTTTTTTAAACAAACATTTTTTTTCGATTTTTTTTAAAACAATTTTTTCGACTTTTTTTAAAACAATATTTTTTCGATTTTTTTAAAAACCAATTTTTTGGATTTTTTTTGAAATTGTTGAACAGTGTAATAATTATCCAGAAAAAAAAATTCTCGACATCAGCTGCTCAGCTTTTATGTGTTTATTTTTTTTTATTTTATTATTTTTTTTTCTCTAAACTTGTGTTGTCTGCTATTTCCCTTTTTTGTATTTTTATTTTTTCAATCACTCATTCATTCTCATTACTTCTGTGCAACCACCACCAACCAAACACACAACCTTGACTTTTAAATTAATTTATATCTGCGCTGGTTTTTTTTTTTGAATTGCACAAAAACAAACAACCACCACCACAAATAAATTCTTTTTTTTTTGTTCAAATGTGACTGCAAATTGTATGGCAGTGGTGTGTGTGAGCGAGTATCTTTGTATTCGCAATTAATTGACAATATGTGTCTGACTTAATAACTGTTTACTTATGGTCTGTGTGTGAAGTGATGAACACAGAAACCCACCGCCATTCGAGAATTTCAATTGGATTTTTGGATTTTTTTTTTCACCCCGCTGTCCATTTTGAATTTTAAATGCATTTTTTTCTAGTCGTTTTCAAATACTTAATTGAATAGCCATAATTAACAACAACTAATATGATGGAGTCTATAATTTATACAGCAACAAACAACAACAACAAAAATAACGAGCAAGTTGCACAAAATAATGCACAGCAACTCAGGAACAACAGAGTAAATCAATTTTAGATTAAATAATGAAAGACAAAGAAAATGCTTTGAAAGATTTTGATAAATTTTCGGTTATCTGGCGAAGAAGAAAAAACCTTGCAGATTGCGGGAAATAATTAACCACATATTAAAATGTTGTTATGGGAAATATTTATGCTAGTTTTGAACCACAACAACAAGAACAACACCTACAAAAAAACAAAATATTTCCAAAAAAAAAGGAAAAAAAGTTTGATCGAAAAACTTTAAATCGAAGCTTGTGAAGGAATTACAAAACTACTAGTTTTAAAAAACCACAACAACACCTACAAAAAAACAGCAAAGTGTGACTATTTCTTTTAGGAAAATAATATAAAGAACGAAAATTATTTAGGAAAATAATATAAAGAAAGAAAGTTTAAACGAAAAAAACGTTAAATCGGATATTTGAAGCTTGAGCCTTGGCAAAGAAAATAAATTCCGAACAAAAAAAAAACAGAACAACTTCTTACCTACATTATTTCTTTGAATCATTTCAATTCCCTTGCTTAGATTGTATTTATGGAAATCCAAAACTTCTTGAGACCACCATAAACAGAAAGATTACCCCAACCCCTTAAAATATTATGTCATTTCCAAACTTAAAATTCACCGGTCGAGGACAAATTGTTATTGAACTCTGCCAGTGGGAAAACAACAAAAACAATTTCAAACCATGATGTTTTTTCTGTAAAATTCTCATCGTTTAGACGGAAATTCCGCAAACAAAAAGAAACAACACACACACACACAGACAGATTGAGACGACTTCCTCTGTGTTAACCAAAAATTTTCAGAGCCAAAAAGAGTCATTAATTAAAATCAAGACATATATTTGCTGGTATTTCAAGTTAATGACTTTAAACAGACGACCTGGAGAGAGAGAGTGCGAGAGAGATGGCGAGACAAAAATTTATATAGAACTTTCATGGCTTAAGGAAAATAACGGTTCATATAGAAGATAATCTATTTATTACGAGTTATTCGCCATTGACGTCTGTAACCCCCAAACTGAAAAATCTGTTTGGTGTGGAAAATTTCTTAATACAAAATAATTGAAAAAATATTGTACATGATTTTTTTCCCTCGAAGTTATTTATTTCGTCCATACAGGGACCTGTGTAATTCAAAGATAAACATATTAAGCTGCCTTCGGCGGCTAGCTGGTCTCTTGATTTGAATGATTTGTTCTCTTACACACAAAAAAAGTTTTATTTAAGTCAGTTAAGTTTTTTTTTTTTTTTTTTTAAAAAAAAACACCAACTTTGTTTTTTTCATAATCCCGCCACTTACTATTTCTTTTAATACCCATACAATGTAAATTTAGACCATATGGCTTGATTTTTGCAGCCTCTGTTAGGAATCGAACCCACAACCCCCATACTGATGGGCAAGCACACTACCTACCGTCGCCTACCGGGACGCTTAGATTTCTTTTATATTTTTAAGAAATTTTTTAAAAAAAAAAATTTCGCATTTTTTAAGATGACTGCATTTTTTATAAATTATTGTCGAAATTTTTTTTAACGTTTTTCTAAAAAACATTTTTGACAAAAAGTATATTTTTTTTAAAAAAAAAATTTGTAGAATTGTGTTTATATTTTTCAAAAATTTAACAAACTTAGTAGAATTGTGTTTATAATTTTTAGAAAATTTGATGGGCCAAGAACGCACCAACTCACACTACTAAATCGCCTTACATTTTTTTTTATATTTTTAAAAAAAATTTACACGCACCATTTCACACTACTAAATTTTTTTTCCATAGTGTGAATTACATTTTTTTTTCATATTTTTAAAAAAATTCTTAATTTTTTTTTTGTAAATTCGTCGAAATTTTGGAATATTTTCTAAGATGCCTGCATTATTTATGAAATTTTGTGTTTACACAACATTTTCAAAACATCCATGAGCTGCTTTTTCAAAAGTGTCTAGTTGAAAAAAATCTGAAATACCAAAATATTACTCGATTCATTTATCTAATTTATTTTTGAAAACTGGTTGTTAAAAAAGGTTTCCACGATCATGGGCAACAATTTTGGGGGCTCCACGAGCAAAATATGTAGTTTGGGAATCACAGCTTTGATGATAATCCTCATAATCCAAATTTTCCACTGCCATCAACAGAGTTTTTATATTTTAAACAAGTTTAGCAAATCTACTTCAAATATTTCCAGGGAAAAAAACAAAGATCATAACTCTTTAGCTTCGCAAAATATTCTCAGACTTTAAACATTGAAATAATTCCTTAATTAAATAAATCCATTTAAAAATTCCGATTTCTAAAATCAATCTTCGTAAGACATTTACCATAATTACTAATTCTTAGAGGTGACCTATATATACATATAAAGAATGGTTTACAAATCATTGCGATCGAAGAAAAGGAGCTCAAAAAACCAAAATAAAGCAATACCTCCCCCCCCCCCTTTCTTCTTCAGAATACTTTAATTAAAGTCTTTGTTTAGCATCGGCACCACCTACATTTTTGGATGTTACTTTCATGGCGGGCGTCATAGAATTTCACATACACCTTCAAACGAAAGACTTAAGACTCAAACGTGGCATGAAAATAAAAGCAAATTCCTCGCCGTTCAACAGCAGCAAATCGCTATTTAATAAATATTTTTTAAACCACTAAACTCATTAGAAATTCTTTTTTGAAATTTAAATCCCTCAGCCAAAACAAAAATGCTTGCCAAAAGTTCACAAGAATGTGTCATATCCCGGCCAACATTGAAGAAGCAGCAGAAAATGTTCGAACGAATTAAATTGGAACCACAGCAAAAACGGAAAATTAGGTCAAAAATCAGTTTGTTATTATTTAAATAACAAAACACACACCAACAACAAAATAAAAAAGAAACGTACAGACAAACGGGCGGACATACCGATAATATCGAAATGGCAGAGGGGGATATTTTTACATTACAAAACAAATTCAGCAATAAACAAAATTCATTTGTTATTAACAAACTGTTCTATAAAACCAACACAACAACAAAAGCCACCCAAAAAAACGTAGACAAGACAATCGAAAGAAACCAACAGCTGTGAATAATCCTCCTCAAACAAATATAGGTGAAATATCGCTAAAATAGAAAAGAAAGAAGACGAAAGATCAAAAAAGAACACACACACACCCGAAATAATGCAAAGAAGGCGTTCCGCCGTCTCGGCCAAACCACCGGTTAAATTATATTTCTTACCCAGGGCGGTGGGAATCAGATGTTCTGACAATCGCAACGAAGAGCTCAAACAAATTTGATAAATGGAATGAAAGCTGAGCAGCAGAAATAAAATAAGAAGAAGAAGATAAGTTGAAGAGAAAATTCGGGCAAATAAAAATCTAAACTTTGATGGTGAAGTTCGTTGCTGCTACTGTTTGCCAATACAACATTTATTTCAGATCAATTTGTTTAGCGTGAGGTATTATATCATGTCCCGTTTAAAGAAATGTTAATCAAGAAATAATGATGGTGCTGCTGCTGGTGGTATGTTAGACAATCCATCGATCACCTTAAGGTAAAATCACAAATTCCTTTTCGCAAATAAAATAACACATGGTGTTTTTTTTTAATCAACCAAGAAACGTATTAGGTCATGATGGCAGAAAAGAGCTGGTAAATGGTTGAGTTTATAAACTTAGAGGTTTTTTTTTTGGTGTCATCGGTAGAATTGGAGTCGTAGGTAAATGAATACTGCATGTGTAGAAAAAAAAATATCTGCACAAGACAAAATTAACAGGGCGATCAATAGAGTTTACAGGAAGACCCCTTACCCGGCCACTCTGTTAAGGATGCTTCCAGCTGGTGAGGCTGGGCCTTCCACACAAGAAACTACGAACAAAGGTCTTTCACCAAACTAATAAAAAGAATAGAGACGAAATAATAATGTAGGCAGGCGCAGTGTGATTGACCATCAAATTTCTAAAAAATATACAAAAAAATCGACAAAAATTTTTAAAAAAAATCCAAAATTTCAACGAATTTACATCAAAATCATTTGTAAAAAGTATTTACATGATTTCCACGAAATTTCTTCCAAATAAAAAAAGTTTTAGTGAAATTTGTTAAAAAAATAAAAAAATTTATACAAAAAATCTAAGGTGAGTTAGTAGTGTGAGTTGGTGCGTGCTTGCCCATCAAATCCCTTAAAAGTATAAACACAATTCTAAAAAATGTTTAAAAAAAAAAATACATTATGCCAAAATTTTTTTTAAAAAAAATTAAAAAAAAAATGTTGAAGAAATTTCTTAAAATTAAAAAAATGTCAACAAAATTTAAGTGATTTCGACCAAAGTTGTAGAGAAATTTGTTATAAATAAAAAAAAATTGAGAAAGTTCCTAAAAATATAAAAAAAATCTAAGGTTAGTTAGTAGTGTGAGTTGGTGCTTTCCCATCAAATCCCTTAAAAGTATAAACACAAACATTTTTTTTAAAAAGAAAATTTGAAAAGATTTCTTAAAATTAAAAAAATTTCAACAAAAATGCAGGCATCTTAAAATATATTCCAAAATTTCGAAAAATTGCATCAAAATCCTTTATAAAAAGTATTTAAATACTACAAAATTTGTTTAAAAAAAATACATTATGTCAAAACTTTTTTTAAAAAAAAATTTTGAAAAGATTTCTTAAAACTAAAAAAATGTCAACAAAATTTTATAAAAAATACAGGCATCTTAAAAAATATTCCATAATTATTCCAAATGAAATTTTTAGAAATTAAAAAAAAATTCTACGAAATTAAAAAAAAAATACTTTTTGAAAAAATTTTGTTAAAAATATTTAAAAAAAAATTTGGACGAAATTTCTTTAAAAAAAAGTTTTAATAAAATTTGTTAAAAATTATTTATTTTTAAAAAATTTCTTAAAAATATAAAACACGTAGGGGGTTGTGGGTTCGATTCCCACCAGAAGCTTTGGTCTGTCGCTGCAAAACATATCTAGCCACCCGGTTTACTCAAGGACCCAAAATTATACATTTAGTTTGTATTGTAGTTAATAAATAAATAAAAATAAAAAATAATCTCACATGCCACACAATTTTAAAAAGTTCCAATTTCGTATTTAATCACTTATTGATTAATTCTTTGAAATCATAAAGAAAAATATGTTCTGAGAAACCGAACCGAAAGAAATTCAGAACAAAAAACAAAAACCGCAAACGCATTGGTTTCGTTTGAAGTGTAAACAACTAATCTCCACATAACTAATTTCAAATATTTCGAAATTGCCATTGTTTTTTTTTTCATTTTGAATGTTGTGGTATTTTCAATCAATGTTTCGGCGGTGACCAGCAAACGCATTCGCCGAATAATCTTTTGACACCATCGACCAAGTGATTTAAATTAGAAAAATTAAGGATCTCAAGTAATTAGAACACATTGTTTCGAAAACACACAATTTGTAATCACAAAACTTTGGTTGGGTTTTGGAAAACAAAAGACTTAAGAGACGAGCGGTTGTTTTCAAGATAATTAGTAGGTAGTGTGTGCCACTATTACAAAGTAACCCCAGGTCAGACCATCAAACACTTTTCCAGCGACAGCGAGCCATCTTTTTTGAGATAATTGGTTGGCAGTGTTCCACTATTACCCAGTAAACCCTGGTTTGGAACCTGGTTAGACCAACAAAAATTTTGCAGCGGCTGTTTCCAAAAAAAAAAAGGGAAAAAAACTAACGAATGTGCTAAAATTAAAATACCTAATGAGGGGAATAAATAAACAACTCTTCAAAATTTGCATTGTACTTTCAGTTTGGCCATTAATGGGTTCCAACGATTATCAATAAATTGTAAAACTAATCATCAGTCCCACATGTCTGTAAATATTATTTTCTTAATTTTTTTTCCGGGTCCAACTCAGCCAAGAATTAATTTTTTTTTGCAACGATCATCAACAAATTGTAAAACTAATCGTCAGAGCTGCCAGAAGTCTGTAAACATTATTTTCTTTAGTTTTTTTCTTGGTCCAACTCAGCCAAGAATTAATATTTTTTTCCCAACGATCATCATCAAATTGCCAGAAGTCTGTAAACATTATTTTCTTTAGTTTTTTTCTTGGTCCAACTCAGCCAAGAATTAATATTTTCTTCCAACGATCATCAACAAATTGTAAAACTAATCACCAGAGCATCGAGGTGCCACAAGTCTGTAAATATTATGTACTTAATTTTTTTTCTGGGTCCAACTGTAATTACAAATCTCATCATTTTTATATGTGAAATGTTTCGATTTCGCCCCCCTCCATCGAATTGTGTTTAATCCAAAATTCATCTTAATTAATATTCAATGATTGTTCACATCTGATTCCAATATATGTATATACACCCAGTTATAATGGAAAGAAGAAAAAAAACAAGCAAGACATCATTTAAAGTTACACAGACCCAGAGCAACCAACAACAACAAAAAAACAAAACCGGCACAAAGACACAGCAACGCTTTAGTTTAATCTTTAGCATAAAATGTTGTTAATTAAATTACAACTAAAAATGATTTCAGGGTTAACCTGTAAGCGGAGCTGATGACTTGATATTTTCAAATCTTAACACACAGCACACAGCTGAGAAACAGAAAACGAAACGAAAATCAACAAAACAAGAACTGGTCAACAATTTTGTACATTTTTTTTTTCTAAAAAAAAAAAACATTTTTGGTTTTCAAGATTTAATTAAAGATTTACTGCCAAAAAAAAATCCCTAATAAAAATACTAAAAATAATTGTCGGCAATTTTAAGGCAATTCAACGATTAAAAAGCTAAATTCTAATATTTCAAAATTTCAATAGACCTATTGCTGATTCACTTGTTTTTCGACGAAATAATTCGGAAATGTCCATAAATTTCTACTCCATGTGTGTGTTTTCTCAGGCAGAGCTTTGAACCTAGTTTAACCTCACCACAGTTCTATGTCTTTCATTAAATACTTTGTTGTTGTTGTGTTTGAATCTTGAGGTTTCTGGCCTCCCTGTGTTGGTTGTTGTTATGCCATCTTCTTTGGAGATTAGTTTGGTGATAACCGGCAGCCCGAAAACGACAAACCGAGAGAGATTAACATATTCCTACACACCGCCAAAGTAAAACGGTTTTATTTTTATATTCAAAAGTGTGAGACAAAAATAAAAAAAACGAAAGAAAGATCTTGAAAGATATTTAGCAAAACTTAGTCACGTCCCGTTCAATAACTAAATGTGTGTCTTTGGCGTTGGGTTTTTGTATTTTTTTTTTTTTTTTTTTGTTATTCTGATCCACTCGACATTAATATTTGATGAGGTTATTGCCTCTGGTAATCAGATTGCAACAAGTAACACACTTCGGTGTCTCCGCCATCTCATGAAGGAATCTTCGGTGTGTGTGTGTTTTTTTTTTTGTTGCCTCTTTTGTTTCAAATAGAAGGGATGTCGTTACGCATCTTCAACTCTAAATCATTTCCGTATTCTCAATCGAATTGATATTGTTATATCATTTTTGAAATTGTGTCACCAATAAACAGATTTGTTAGGGTTTGTTGAATCCATTCAGTTGAAAAGTTGAGTTCTAAAATCTTTTGTAACGTTTTCAAAAGACGATGTTACGGAATTTGAATTATAACATCCAGAGACAACAATTAGAAGATTAGTGGGAGATAACACTAAGAGAGAAGGGCAGCTAACACTATGCAACAACAAAAAAATACAAAAATATTGTCTGGAAGATAAAATGACAACAGGATTTCCCATCAAAAAATTTTGCGAAATTTATAAACCAATTCTTTAAAATTGCCTTTTCAATAAAGGATGTACCTTTATTGGCATGACTGTGACTTTTGAAAGGATTTATTGTCTTTAATATACCAAATTAAAAGTAATTTTGTAAGCTTAAAATTTTGGGGAACATGATCTTCATATAAAAGCAATGGCTAAAGAGCAGTGGGCAAAAAATCTATTTTGTTGGCACAAAAAAAAATTATAAAAAGTTAAAAAAATCAAAATCTAATTTTTATTTTTTTTGTCTCCGTATTGTAGAAAACAAGCTTCAATTGAAGAAAATCTATGAAGGGGATCTTTATATAAAAACAATAGTTAAAGAGCAGTGGGCAAAAGATACTTTTTTGTTGGCACAAAAAAAAATCATAAAAAGTTAAAAAAATCAAAATCTAAATTTTAATTAAAAAAACAAATGATTTAGAAAACAAGCTTCAATTGAAGAACATCTATGAAGGGGAACCTGATCTTTATGTAAAAACAATAGTTAAAGAGCAGTGGGCAAAAGATATTTTTCTGTTGGCACAAAAAAAAAATTGTAAAAATTTAAAAAAAAAAATTCTAAATTATTTTTCATCTATTGTAGACAACAATCGTCATTTAAAGAAAACCCACGAAGATCAAACAGTTTCAAAAGTTAAACAGCTAATTTCGAATCGAATCCCAATGGCCAAAAGTCTGTAACTTTTGATCTAACAAAAATTTTTGAGTTCTGTTGTTTTGAGTTGGTTGTAGGCAAGGAGTATTTTATTTATTTATTTATTAATTACAATACAAAGTAAATTTATATTATAATTTTGGGTCCAAGGGTAAACCGGGTGACAAAGACCATTTGGCTTGATTTTTGCAGCGACAGACCAAAGCCTCTGGTGGGAATCGAACCCACAACCCCCACGCTGATAGGCAAGCACGCTACCAACTCGCCTACCGGGGCGCTTGGACAAGGAGTACATTTTGTATGTGCAATATGAAGAATTTTGTTCAAATGGGTAATAAAACCTATTATTATTTTAATATATATGAAAAAAAAATTTCCTTTTTTGTATGTGCATTATGAACATATAATGAAGCCTTAAAACAGAAAATAAAAAAAAGGTTCCTCTTCTTTCTAAAATCGAAAAATTTGAAGAGTACTCAAGTTTGGAAATGTTTCTAATATATATCCACTTATCCGATTAATACCTTACCATAATCGCCCCCTTCTTGCCGACAACTAATTTTTTACAGAACTCCAAAATGTTCAAAAGATCAAAAGTTACAGACTTTTGGCCGATTGACTTGCATATTAGGCCACTGGGCGTAGGTTTTCACAGAGGCTGACTTTAATAATATCCACGAACCATTTTCAGTTCACAATACCAAGAATTTGCAGTACATGGTCGGCTTGGGGAAATAATTCAATTATCTATAGAATTATTCTATAGAAAAAGTGAAGTTTTTCCTTCAATTACATTGAGCATTCTTGCATTAAAGGCAAAACAAGATGGAAGGGAAAAGAAAATATCCAGTTCAGTTTCCTGTTTGCTTTTCGTTTCAAAACCTTCAAATCTCCCAAATTAATACATTTGTTTGAGATAAATAATCGGATGTTTATTTCATAATAAAGAGGAAGGTCTTCCGTTAATAATGAAAAACAATGGCCACCACGACCACGCTTACAGGTCCATATCCTTTTCATGAAATTTTCCATAACCAAATCTTAAAGTGGCTGCCCGTAGGTCCTCGATAGCCTCACGAATTCTATCGTTGAGGTCTTGAATCGACGCTGGGCTGTTGGCGTAGACCTTATCTTTCACGTGGCCCCCAATTGGAAGAAGTCGCAAGCTGTTAAATCACAAGATCTCGTGGGGCAATTGTGATCACCTTTTCGAGTGATAACACGGTCCGAAAACTTTTCAGTTCTGCGAATTGTGACTGCAAGATTTTTACCATTTTTGTAGTGAATTTTAATTCACTTTTAGTTATGTCGTAGTTTCTACTTGTCAAATGTCAAAGAATAAAAGCTTCAAAATGTGACAACTACCGAAATACCGGGTGATTCAAAATAACACCTCTTGTTGGAGAACCCTACATATATCTGAGAATAAATATCTATATCAGAAACATATAATGTGTGTCCAGATTTTATCTCAAAAGATCCTCAACATTCGATAGCAAACATTCGTAAACCCAACGATTGAAGTTTGAAAGAGTCCTGCGCTTTTGGTGATCATATCATTTTATTATAATTTTTTGTATAATAAAAAAATGACCCAAATGTAAAATGCCCCCACAAAAACATGACAAAAAAAAAACAAATGCTTGGTGCGAGCAACACAACGTGTTGAAGTTCTTGAAACGAAAACTGACTTGCATTTAATTTGAGCTAATGCGGCGAGTTTCAGGTTTTGAGTGCCTGAAGTTTGCTAATTTGCTGAAATCGGTTTGTTTTATATTTCTTTACCCTCATCACCCTTTATCATCCATATGATTAGTTCTTGGAACAGATTCCCCTGAAACATTTACGTTCTTTAGCAATTAAGTCAGGTTGTGTGTCTTAAGTCTTTTGTTTTTCTTGGGATAGGGAATATACATACATTTCGGGGCGATATTTGTGACCACACATTTAATAGGTTGTATAAAAAATAAACAGTTTCTCCTTGACAAGAATGAGAAGAGAACCACGTTTATGCCTTAAGTCTTTTGTTTCGCCTCTAAAATGTGGTGAAATTTGATTATTTACTTATAACCACAGAAATATTTGCTATATTCGGTAGACTGGAATACACCATAAATATATTCGCATTAAAATCATTCAAGAACTTTCAACAAATTGTGCATGTGAAATGTTTAAATAAAAAAAACCCCACACAGACAAGACGTTGATGCTGTTGGAAATCCCCCAAATGTTGTGGGCCACCGTATGACTAATAAGCTCTCTATGAAGTCTGAGGAGACTAAAAACACGCAACAAGAATGTTGCTTAGCAAACAAATTGCCATGATGATTATTAATAATATTAATTTGATCTCACTCAAAACGAAAACAAAAACAAAAAACAGAATTCAAAAAAATAATAACAATGGAAAAACAATACATTGAAGTTATATGTGTTGGAGGAGCGAGGGAGAGTGCAACGATTACAAGAAGATGGAAATAAACAAAACAATTTCAAGTGGGTTTGGTGCTGATGAACTTGTCCCTTTGGCGGCGGCTGTGGCGACGACGGCAATGTTGTTGTAGTGTCTATTTCTTTCTTAAGGCCATTGTTTTTGTTTTGGCAACAAAACACAAGCAAACCACACATATTTCATGGATTTTTCGAATTACTTGGAATGGTTGGCGTTAATGTTGGCAGCCAATTCAGGCCGTCAGCCAAACACAAGTGCGTGAGTGTTGGCTGTCATTAACAAGACAAATATTTTGGGAAGGCAAAAAGGCAAACAAACCAAAAAAAAAAAAAAAAAAATGAATTAACAGAAATGTTTACATGTTAATGTGCCAGGCCTAACAAAAAGATAAACTTATTTGAATATTTTTTGCAAGAAATACAATTTTCAATAGCGGAAGTTTTTTCTTATTTTTTTTACCACAGCCCCTTAATTTTTGCCACACTGCCCGTATGTATGTCAGTCAACATCTCGTTTTGCCTGCATACTCCTTGTTTGAACTGATTAATTAAATAATATTTGAAAAAAAAGAAAGAAAGATAGAAAGAAAAATTACAAAAAAAAAAAAAAACACCTTGTGTGTGTGTGATTTCATTTCCATTATTATGTATTTTAGATGTTTGGCAGGCAGTGCCACAACATGGTCATGTTGCCTCCTGGTGCAGGCGATGACTGCGACTACGACTACGGCTTCGACTTTGGTAATAAACTGTCACCGGTTGTCGGTAAGGCGGGCATGGACACAAAATAAATAGACCAACAGACAGACAGACTTACCATATTCACATGCGATAGAAATTACGAAGACGGTTAAATAAGTCAAGAGGAAATGTATGGAGACAGATTGAGCAGCCTCAATGTTAAGGGTGACACAACAGATCAACCAACAAATATTCCCTGAAGGAACAGACGGGGAATTTCTCTCAAATCTGTGGGCGATTTAATTTTTCAACTCACTAATCGGGACCGCCGTCTCTTAGCCAGGCTTATGCTTTTCTAGAGAAGACATATTCCTCTTACTGGTAAAAACAGTCGCCAAAAAAAACATGATGGTTTAAACTGAATACAAATCTGGCAGGTCGCACAGTGGATCAAAATTCAAATCCATCTCCATTGGTTGTAGCAACTATTTTCAAAATATCGATCTTGAAATTAATTTTTGCAGGACATTTTTATTACATCAAAAGTTACTGACTTTTGGAGTCACTTTTGATGTAATAAAAATGTCCTGCAAAAATTAATTTCAAAAATCGATATTTTTTGAAAATAGTTGCTACAACCAAACTGTATTTGGTGCAAAGTAGACGTGGACGTCATAGTAAAGATAAGAAAAAAACACTTTATAATAAAAACAAATTTATGACAATAGCTCTACAAATGTATGAGCTACAGTTAGACAAAGACGAAAAATCAAATTAATTTTTTTTTTTAGAAATTCAAAATCTGAGGATTTTTTACCAATTATATGTTAATATGAAAAACAGGAAATATTTTTAGAAAGGCCTCTTTGTCAGTGATCTCTAATGGGATTTATTATAATTTAATTATAATATAAATTATTATGAATAACTACAGCAAAAAAAATATAAAAAAAAAAATTTCACCTAAAATCAAAAAACTTTGGAAATATTTTTAAAATATATCAAATTGGCTGATATTTAATAATAATAATGCCTTTTAATAATCCCATACTCCTAGCCTTTAATCAATTTTTTACACAACTCAAAAATGTATACTAGATCAAAAGTTACAGAATGGAATTCTGGACATTAAGTGAAAAAAAAACCTCAATAATTTCCCAAGTTTTCATTGGATTTTGCAACTTTGCCATTGTCCCAATGTTACTGATTTTTTATTTGGCCTATACTTTTTGCTTATTAACAAAAACGATTCAAACGTGGGAAATTTTCTTGTTTTTTTACAATTTTTTTATAACACTTCGACCAACATTTCCATGCCTCTCATTAATTTCTCTTCCGCCTCTGTCTCTCTTGATTACGTTTTTCCAATTTATGGCATCAAATTAGCATTTGATTGCCCAAGAACACACCATCAATATTAAATAGGAATATGTATTTTTTTTTTTTTTCTGAACGGAAATTGTTCTTTCTGATACAAAGAACTTTTCTTTGTTGTCCAAAAAAAAACACTCTCAGCTAATTGTGTATGCAAAAAACATGTAAAGGAAATTAGTTAAACTATTTATCAAAAGCTTATGATCGTCAATCAACTTGTCATTTTATTGGGTTGACACATATTCTAATCTCTGATTTCAAAAAAAAATAAAAAAAAAACGGGATGACGTGGGCTGTCGTCAGCAAAGAAGAACGTTGAAAAACAGAACAAAAAACAAAAATGTAAACGGTTAGAAAGCCTAAAAACCAAATTAATTTTGAAATATCTTAGCGATTTTTCTAGAAAAATTTGTTTTTAAAAAAATTCCAAAAAATCAAAATCGTTTTGAAAAACAACAGATTTTTTTCGAATTTCGGTTTTTAGCAGAAATCGAAATTTTCATTACAAATTGAAATGGTTAGAAACCCTAAAAACCAAATCAATTTTGAAATGTCTCAGCGATTTTTATAAAAAAAAAAAAAATTTAAAAAAAATTACAAGCGTTTTGAAAAACAACAGATTTTTTTCGAATTTCGGTTTTTAGCAGAAAACGAATTTTTCATTACAAATTGAAACGGTTAGAAAGCCTAAAAACCAAATCAATCAATCAATTGAAATATCTAGAAAAAAAAAATGTTTAAAAAAAATTCCAAAAAATCAAAAGCGTTTTGAAAAACAACAGATTTTTTTCGAATTTCGCTTTTTAGCATAAAACGAGATTTTCATTACAAATGCCGATGAACGCAAAAGACTTAGGACAAAAACGTTAGTTGGAGCCTTTTTCGTTAAGACGAAAAATTGTTCACGTTAAAAACATGACATTTTCCCACGAATTTGGGTTGTTAGTACTCAGCAAGGAATTCTCTGGTTATAATAGACGACGATAACATACGACTTAAGGCTCAAGACTTCTTTTCTCGTTGTAAAGACAACATTTTCTCAGGTTCGTGCGGTTTTTTCAGTAATCAGAGAAGTTTGTCCTTATAATTTAAGACAACATCAAAAGACTTAAAACACTAACTTTAGTTGGAGACTTTTGTGGTTATAGAAGTCGCAAGAGTTATTTTCCGGTTACAAAGACGACAGTTGTATAATCGATGAAGTTTTACATTGCAAATTACAGTGAAAACAAAAGACTTAAGACACAAACTTTATTTTGGAGACTTTTTCTTTAAGACTTCTATGCTGATTTTTCTCGTTACAAAGTAAGCGAGGAATTCTTACATTGACAGTAATTGACAATGAAAACAAAAGACTTAAGACACAAACAGAAGCAGAAAAACGAAATTCTGTTGAGCAAAGGTGTTGTATGAAGATCTTCGATTGCTTAATATATTAACCTCATTTATGTATAGAAAAATCAGGAAGTCAATAGACCAAAAATTATATATCAAACGGCAGCTGAGCTAATGGGGAGGTGACCGATAACTCAGAGCACAACTGGTGCTTCAGCCTCTCTCTGCGTTGTGAGTGGTGTTCCTCAATTAATTTTCATTGACTGTCTTCATAATTAATACCACCACTGATTGAAAATGCTTCCGACTATTTTTCCTTTGTTCAGGAAACCAAAAATTGTATCTCAAACGGCAGCTGATTTAATGGGGATGAGCATAACTCGCACATCTGCATCTCACCGCGTTGTGAGTGGTGTTCCTCCACTAAATTTCATTAATTGACGTCATATTCCATCACTGATTGAAAATGCTTCTCCGCTTTCATTATCATTGCTTAAAAAGTCTTTCGAAAACTTTTCCATTCTTCTTGCCAATTAAAATCGTTATCGATTAGCGATGACTTTCAGCAATCAGAAAGGCTTCTAGAAAACCCGACTTGTGGTATTTTCTTCACTCGAAAAATGCCTAAAAAATATGAACTCACTACAATTTGCCTGACAACATTTATTATCAAATTCCGAAGATTTATAATCCGGCCGCGGAAACGTGAACATTCTAAAACATGAACGACCCCGAAAAGTGAATACAATATTGTCTAGACAGAGGTCACTAATAAAAAATAACTGACTTTTTTTTAATTATATTCCCATTGAACAATGAATTTTAGTTGTTCTTTACACAAAACTTATTTGTTTTGAATCAATAAAAACACTGGGTAACAACCAAAAAAAAGTCATGGGTTTCTCAGCTGATTTAGACTAATTTTGGTGTTCTGAGTCCGAATATCACATTGATTTTGCTGTATCAGGTCAACTTTTTGAGATACAGCCATAGGCCTAAATGACCATTTTTCCCTGAAATAAATAAAAACTTAATAAATTTGCATACGTTGACTTTTATTTCTTGAGGAAAACGGAAAAAATCTTCCGGGGTTTCTCAGCAGATGATCCAAAGAAATGTTTTTTTACGAAAAATCGATTTTTAAAAATTTCTGTAGCAAAAAATCCTGACCTGATAGAACAAAACCAAGGTCATTTTCGGACTCAGGGCATCTAAATTAGTCTAATTCAGCTGGAAAACCCTAGACTTTTTAAAAAAAAAGTTTTTTTGTTGCTCAGTGAAATGATTATTTTAAATACTAGTCATTGAATTAATTACTAGAAGTTCCTTTCAGTGATAAAAGAGCACTATTTTGTTTCAAAATTGCAGGATTCGAAAACGTGAACGAAATCGTAAATGTGAACACCCTCAATAACAATTAGTTCACGTTTCCGCGAGTTTACAGTATGACCGAAAGGGTTTAGGGATTTAGTCGGCGATTGCGGTTTGGCACCTACATTTCTGGAAGTTGCTGTTGGAGTTTTTCTCACCCCAATTGCCGGGCACAAAAAAACCTTCAGCCCTTAAAGTGGCAAAGCTATGTGTGAGTGGGGAATTTCGAGCTGATCGTATACGTCCAAGGCAATCATGTAATCATGAGAAGAAAATAAACTTGCCCTTGCTGTCTGAAGTCTTCCGCCCCCTTACTGGCAGAATGTCCAAAAATTAATCTGCTTAATGTTTATCACTGAAATCATTCATTTTCCCAACGCTGCTAAGCGCCATTAGAAAGTTTCTTATTTGTATTCTTAGTAATTTCGATGAGATCATCATTTACAGATTTCGAAAAAAAAAATTTAAAACATATATGGGCTACATCAAGTCAAGGCAGAGGAAAAAACAAAACAGAAGAACGTCTATGAGGGTTTTGATAAATGTTTGAAGTGAACTTGGTGTGTTTGGTTTTTTCAATTTTGGTATTTTACTTTTGTTGAGTTCTTTTTTTTTTTTTTTTGGTTGCCACGTTCTGAAACCATTTTCCGTTGCCCTTGAAGTGAGATATCAATGTGTTGTACCTGATTTATCATGCCACCCTCTTACTAGACAAGCAACAACTGCCACCATTTGTCACTCGCCGTGCCGTTGGGGCGCTTTTTATTCCTCATTCACGTATCGTTGTGAGTTTAGGAGAAGAATTTCATGCAACATCATTTTCATAATTTACATGTAGTACGACGACGACGACGACGACTTCGACTATGGCTACGAATACGACGAGTATCGTACTACGCTACTACGGTTTTATTACATCAAATTTATACTGACTGACTTATATTTATTTATACGAAAAAAAATGCTTTATTTTCAGAGGGGCTGTATTTGGGTCTGTCGTTTGTTTGTTTTTGTTATTTCTCCTTTTTGGTGGCGGTTTTGGCTTTAAAGACCCAACAACGCCATCGTACGTGTCAATATTTGCAAACATTTTCGTTTTCGTTTTTTTTGTGCTTTTTGGTTTATTTGTTTTGTGTATTCCTTCGTGGTGGCGTTTCTTCTTCTCTTTCCCCTGTCGCTCTCATAAAATGGAAGCACTTCCCTTTCCACTTTCCTCTTCCCCGCCAGCGGACTATAAATCCAAAAGTATATTATTATCATTATGATTATTTTGGTGCTGCTGCCATTGTTTTTCACACATACTTCAGCCCCAAGTTTTATGGGCTGCACACTTCGGTTGTTCATAAAGAAAATGCGAAGCGCGAAAAAAATAGTTTTTTCTATTTCTTTTGCATTTTTGTCCATGGTAAGGAGAAGAGCTGCGTGGTGTGTTTGCTTTTCTTTCTTCATTCGTTTGTTACAGTAGTATATTGTTGTTGTTACTACTATGGCCGTTTTGTTGTTTTTGTTGTTGTTTTCCATTTCGATTTTTTCTCTTAGCGTAAATTGTCCATGATGTAATCTTAGACATGCAAAAAGTCGCATTGTTGTTGTACCGACTAACATGGTTTACATTGAGTGATTGTTGTTATTACTTCTGCTGCTGTTGTTGTTGTTGTTGCTGGCCGATGTTGTATTTCTACATCATTGGAAAGCTGACGGGGTGGATGGATGGATGGTGTAATTTGAAAATGTGAAAAATATGATTTGTTGTCAACACGTTGTATTTGAATGCAAGTCACTGTTCATTGACTGAGGAATTTCTTTGCAATATCTGTGGTAGACAGCGGGAGGGCAGCTTGGTATAAATAGACATCGAAATATGACACCCTCCCCGCCCCATAATAGTCTTTCGCAGTAATGACCGTTCGGGTCCATAGACAAGATCAATAACACTAGTCAACAGTCAAAATGTACTCGGGATGCGATAATTTTTTCTGTGTAGATAACCTTGACATGAGCTCGAAAAACGCAATAAAATTTTTTTTTTCGTTTGGTTTTTGTTTTATTTTTTTTTTTTTAAATTTTAAAAAAAAATTTTTGGTTAATTTGTTTCGTCCGGCATAACTCGGGAACCACTAGCCCGATTTAATTGAATTAAATTTTAAAAAATTTAAAATTACAATTCCCTTAATCTGTTCATATATTGTTTTCCTATACAAGCAACAGTTTCCAAGTTAAAAATGAATATATAAAGGAAAAAACTTATTTTTTGCCTAAAGATTAAAATTTTTTTTTTTAAAAAAATCCAAAATGAAAAAAAATGTCAAATCTTATTACTTTTACGTAAAGTCACATAACCTATGAGCAAAATGAGATAAAGATCATGAAAATCGATGCACGCGTTTCGCTTTTATTCGCAATTGAGTAAAGGTATGAATTTCAAAAATTTGCTCGACATATGCACAACTTTGTCTATGGTAAGGTTTTTTCTTTTTTATTACAAAACAAATTAAAATTTGTTGGGTGACAAAAATATATGAAATTTGAATATATTTGAAATTCATACCTTTACTCAATTGCGAATAAAAGCGAAACGCGTGCATCGATTTTCATGATCTTTGTCTCATTTTGCTCATAGGTTATGTGACTTTACGTAAAAGTAATAAGATTTGACATTTTTTTTCATTTTGGATTTTTTATGGATTTTTTAAAAAAAAAAAATTTAAATCTTTAGGCAAAAAATAAGTTTTTTCCTTTATATATTCATTTTTAACTTGGAAACTGTTGCTTGTATAGGAAAACAATATATGAACAGATTAAGGGAATTGTAATTTTAAATTTTTTAACTAAATCGGGCTAGTGGTTCCCGAGTTATGCCGGACGAAACAAATTAACCAAAAAAATTTTTTTATTGCGTTTTTCGAGCTCATGTCAAGGTTATCTACACAGAAAAAATTATCGCATCCGGAGTACATGAAATTTTTTTCTTTTTGTTGATTAGTGTAATTTAAAAGCCGATTGTCACTCGGAAAGGCTTTAAAAATGATAGAACACACTACAGGAATATGGGAGTAGTTTGATAACTCCCAGTCAGGCTGCATCTTCCCAGTCGATTTTTCATCACCGTCCCTAAAGAAGATCATTAATTTAATAACAGATCATCCGAGATATTTACATGATACACAGCAATCCTACCACAGCCACCCAGAACGTATCAGACCAGTTCGACAATTGCCCGTGTTCGACTTGTTAGGGTATTGAGATTCCTTTATTCACATATAGTTTGTCCAAGGGCTGAAGTGTTTTTTGTCCCTGGCAATTGTGTGGACAAAAAACTGTCTTTAAAGTCTTGGACGATTTGAATCCAGAGGTCAGTGACCATTGATGGCCGTAATGAGATTTCTCAGATAAAAACTTTGGCAGATTATTGGCATTCCGCTTGCTCCCTATCAAGCCAGATGTTGTGGCATTACATTTGACTATGTCTCTGAGAAATATAAGAACTTTATGAACTGTCGCGTCTATACCTCTTACATTCCGGCTGACTCTACCTCACACACACATCGAAACTTTGGTGAACTGACACAAGTCAACAGTTCATGACCATTTCATCATTAGCACAGTGATTCAGTTTATTTTATAGGTTTTGTAGAGTAAATAACCAATTAACCTTGGCAAAGTTTCTTTAAAAAAAAAACTGGCCTTAAACTGACACAGTAGGTCAGGCAGTGTGAAAATAAAGCACGAACTGCATTCGGTTGAGAAAAGCCCCAGCACCACCCTTGGTGTGGCTTTCATAGTACGGCTATTAATGTGAATTTTTGACCAATCCATAATGCGGATGATTAATGAATGTAGTTGGCGGCATTGTGTCTCATTACGAGGAAAACAGTTTACATCAAACTAGCTGCATAAATAGTTCGTCTAAAGACTCAATGAAAAATATGTAGTGAACTGAAATGTATTGCAAAAAAGTGGTTACACGCCTCGTTCCCATAGCAGTTGACTTGTTGTACGCCTCTGTTAACATTCTGAAAATAAATATGACTTCAACACCCAGTGATTTGTACAACCCACTGACTTATAATTAACGCCCCATCATTAATTAATCATCGAAAAGATCATTCACTTGTTGTGAATCCGACATCATCTATCGCTGCCATCCATAGACCGATCGATGACTTATCATAAAATCAATACGAATTAAATGGAAAAATCAAACAAAGTCTAATGAAGTCATTACCGAACCGCAATCATCTGGCAAAGGAGTCAAGAAGTGTCGAAGAATAAGACAAACACGAAGCAACAAAGAAACAATTGCTAAAAAGTTAGAAAAACAACTACAGGTCGCCTGTAGAAGAAAACGGCAAGGGGCAGCTCTAAAATGCCAACAGTATCTGTGTTTTTTTTTTTTTGTCTCTCCTGTTAAATCTATGTTTTTTTTCTGTTACGTATTATTGCTAAAAGTTAATGATATTTTGTTACAAATTAGCTATGACGCTAAAGCGGCAACAGCCAGCACCTAGATAGACAGGCAGACGGACGGACAGACTCATCTGGTCTACTTACCAGTCTAAGTTTCGCGTACAACAGATGCCGCCGCTCACTTTGTTGCAACATTTCGACAAAAAGTCGTCATGTTGTCAGTGGAAAATCATGACGGTGGCAATGTGATGCGACGGTGGTTGTTGCTGTTGCTGCCAATGATGATGTTGAGGTTGTCTGCAAAGAAGAAGAAGAAAAATTGTTTAAAATTTGTCTGAGGAAATTTTTTTAATAAAACCTAATTACATTATTAACAAAATAGCAACAAATAATCATTAAATAAATCCATGTCAGGCTGACTTCTGGATACCCTACACAGATGTATGTGATTTTCTAGGAATCATGTTAATTGGGATGAGAGCCATGCTTCGTGTGCTCTATAAGAATATGAAAGTTTGTCCACAGTTCTTCCGAAAACAGATCTCATTATCCAAAGGCACTGCGTTGGTATCAACAGTGTAGTCAAGGCTAACTCTATAATTACGTCTGGTCTCTGCACGATCATCAATTGACTTTGGTTAATGAGTGGATCTTTCTGCTTATCGATTGTAGCACAGCTAATCAAATCTCTCAGCTGATCAATTCTCACTCTTAGCTGACCAATACACTCCCTCTCAGTTGAATGATTCTCCCTATCTCAGCTCTCTCTCTCTATCACAGGTGAGCGATTATCTCTCCCCCTTTCTCGCAGCTGATCGAGTCCCTCCCAACTGATTAATTAATTCACTGTTAACTGATTTTATTGTGCTGATCGATTTTCATGACTTTCTCCCACCGCTTGTTGGTTCTGTCTATGCTGATCGATATTCGCTATCAATTTATTTTGCCTGTGATGATCAATTATCTTTCTCTCTGTTTCTCAGCTGACGGATTCTCTCTCTCTCTCTCTATCTCAGGTAACCGGTTCTCTCTACCTCAACTGATCAATTCTGATCGAATCTCTCCAACCTGTAACTTAATTCAGTGCTAATGGATTTTGTCCTTGCTAATCGATATTTATGCTTGTCCATTCCTGACTGATCAATTTCCTTAACTTTATCCTAATTGTTTACTCTATTTATAAATTTTGTTAAATTTTATCTCTTTAAAATTACATTCCCCTCTCTCTCTGCTAATCAATTTTTTTCTCATCTGATCAATTTTCTCTCATCGGGTCGATCTCTTTCGGCTGATTAATTTATTGTGATTTAATCGATTTTTGCTACCTCGATTTGTCGACTTGTTTTCCGTTGACTATTCGTAGCGACATTTTGTTTAATTTTATCTGTTGAAAATTGCATTCCTCTCTCTCTGCTAATTTATTTTCTCTCAGCTGGTCGATCTCTTTCGGCTGATTAATTTATTGTGTATTAATCGATGTTTGCTACCTCGATTTGTCGATTTGTTTTCCGTTGACTATTCGTAGCGACATTTAGCTTAATTTTATCTGTTGAAAATTGCATTCCTCTCTCTCTCTCTCTCTGCTAATTTATTTTCTCTCAGTTGATCAATTTTCTGTCAGTTGGTTAACTCTCTTTCTGCTGATACATTTTTTTTTTGTCATTTAATCGACTTTTTCTCTCTTGATAGATTCTCCATTTTTCAGTTTCTCTTCGATTCTCTCATTGACTGATGGTTTGGCAATATTATTATATCGAATATCTCTTTCCCTATATGTGCTTAAAAATCTGACTCTCTCTCTCTGTTCGTATGTGACATACTCTTCCAGCAATTGTCTTTCCTGCCAGCTGTGACAATATCCAATTCAAGTCAAATCTCAAATCCATGTCGTTTAAGGGATCACAATTTTCGTTCCGTGCTGCCGTAACCAATGAAAAGTCAAACTCATTGCACTCCCCCATTCTACGAATGATTGCTGTAAATTTTTAATTTAATTTTAACTAATTTCAGTTCACAATTTATTTTAAAATATTATTTCAGTTTGTTTTCCGATTTAATTGTTAATGAACACAAAAAAACAAAGACGTTAATTTTAGCGTGTGGCTGCAACCGAAAAAAAAAGATTCCATTATTATTAAATTATAATGATTTTTATATGGTTGTTAAATGTTTTCAAAGTTTTCGGTAGTGAAGTTAACAACATTCATCCAGCCAAAGGCACACAAAATAAAAACTATTTGTTTGCTACTCCAACATTGTCTTCTGGTTGTGTTTTCAGTTTTCGTTGGTTGTAGTTTTTTTTTTTTCGTTTGTGCTGTTAAAGATCTTATAATTAACCATAAATTAAGTTAATTTTTTTTTCGTTAACATTTTATTACGAGTTTTATAGTGAATATACTTTTTTTCTTCTTCTTTCTGTGTGCAATGCAGCTCGGTAACATTTATGATTTCCTATATGAGATAAACTCCTCCATATATATATTTTGTCGTTTGTTAAATTTTGCCCATTTTTTGTTGTTGCATTTTTAGCTCAAACTCCAACTCCATTGAAAATTGCGTTCAATACAGTAGTCGTGGCTCTGCGTTTGGGCCCCCTCCACTTTTCGTGTGTTTGCAATAAGCTCTAATGTTGCTTGCTTGCTTGCTGGTTGTTTGTATTGTTTTCTTTCTTTTCACAACAAATTTCGTTGTTGTTTTTGCTGTTTTTTTGTTTTTCAAACATTACCAGTTTTATGAGCCTGCACATTTGTACCTGCTGTTAGGTGATTTGGTGTTGTTGTCGAGCTTCTGGTAATTGATATTGATGTGTAGCCAGTCAATAGAAACGTCAAAAAGTGGGGTAATACAAAAATATGTGTATCAATGATAACAATTACCGCTCATTAGGTAATAGTTGTCATACTTAGAGGTCCATACATGCGGACAACACATCGCCTTTGTGTGGTTGTTGTTGTTGTTTTGTTTTGGTGAAGACCACAACACCATTCCAACTGAACATCGATATCGGCGGCGTTGGTGCATGTGAGAGCAGCGCGCTTGTGTCTCAAGTCTTTTGTTTTATGTGAAACACACACTCACACACATACACAGGCATAGGTGTGTATGTATGTTAGTTAGTATAGCATCTGTTACAGTTTCAATTTGTTATGTTTTATTTTTGCTCGCAGTTAATTATCGATGGTTTTGTTGCGTGTTTTTTTTTAAGTTTTAAATTATAATTGTTTAATCTTTGTTTATATTTTTCTCAATTTTTTTTTTTGTTAATATCAAAAAATAATAATTCAAATCTCTTGAACTTAGAAATATTTCCTTTAAATCGAAATGTTTCCGTATGATAAAGAGGTGGTCCATAAACCAGTTTAATTTTAAGACTTCAACAAAATTAATAAACCTATGTTTATGGGATTTTTTTTTGGAGGCGAATATCGATTTGAGATCTATGACTAGCACTGAGTAATACAATCTCGGCTACGGCAGCCAGATTGTCGTCATCGGGCACCGTACGATGAGGTAGACCGTGAGTGTTGCCTACTAGAATGCCAGTTTCGAGAACTTTTGGCACAAACTACGAACCTTACAAAATTGCTAAATGCAAAACAATTGGAACATACTGGAATGGAGCACATTCTAGGTATGCTCAACCAGGGCTATTGGAAACCCTCTGATTTGTTTTTATTCACAACTTGTATACACTTTGTCAATATTTCAATTATTTTTATTATGTATTACGAATTTTTTACACTCATTAGTTTCTATATTTTTAATAACACTGTTTCTATGTTTATTTTACAGATTTTAGCCGGTAAGTTGAATTGTCAGAGACTCGAAGGGCGACTACTAAAACCTGGATCTTTATGTTGTCCAGTTCGAACGTGGAGCTTTGCCTCTACTCAAAAATGTATCAAATTATATAACAATCGGCTCAAAGATCTTTGGAATTGTCCATAAGACCTTCCTTAAATACAAATCGAATCTAAATCGAATCAAACGTTTACCAAAGGAAAGGAAATTTTATTTTTTTTTATTTATTACTAATTACAATACAAAGTGAATTTATATTCTAATTTTGGGTCCTAGGGTAAACTAAATAAAAAAAGCACATAAAAACCCAAAACGTAATAAAAGAAATTCGAATTATTTGCGGCTCGTATGTGATAATCCAAATTTAGACAAATAATTTTTGAGAAAAAAACACATTTTTAATTTGCATGGGATCCAAACAAGCGGTGATGAACATAGACGTAACTAGAAAATTTTTCTGGACTAGTTTTTTTTTTTACAGAGACAGACCAAAGTCTCTGGTTGGAATTGAACCCACAACCGCCACCCTGGCAAGCAAGCACGCTACCAACTTGCCTACCGGGGCTCTTAAGCCTCTGGTGGGAATCGAACCCACAACCCCCACGCTGATAAGCAAGCACGCTACCAACTCGCCGACTGGGGCGCTTAATACATTTTAGATGGAACTATGTCCATTAAATTTGCTCTCTTAGGTTTTAATGATTTCGCCTTTTTTTTGAAAAATTATACTATAACATTAACAAAAATCTCACCTACATTTGGATTTTCCTAATGTATTCTTCTTCGGGTTCAGTTAATCCACTACTAACCCGGTTAGGAGGCAAACACACGCCGAGTGGCTTAACCAATTCAAATGCATAGTTGAGAGTTCTATCGAACTTTACCACTCCTTATCAGCATGTGGGCGGGGGAAATTTCAAATCAGCAGATTAAATATTTATTTATTTTTGTTAATAAAACTTAACATTAAGTACCAACTAACCTATACACACACTCATTTCCGAATATACAATAGTAATAATATTTGCACAACAAATCATCAATTTGAAGTGAATCTGAATCTGTTGGTGTGTTTTGTTTTTTCGTGCTTTAATCGTATATACCTTGGCTATATATATTCTATATAATATAATTGATTTTCGTTAACACACCTTAACCAGTTCTCAATGCATAAATAATAATAATACGAGTAGTTGAGCGATTCCAAAGAGACTCCAAGAAGCTGAATACAAAAACAAACAAATCAAATTATTTACATATTTTCGATTCTTTATATAGTTTTGATTGCTGCTGCAGCAAAAGCAATTTCATAAAAACAAAAATCTAAGATAAGGCCAAACAAGTTAATTAAATTTAATGTTGATATTGTATTAAAAGATCGTTGAGGCGATGCGATCATCACATACATATGTGACGTACCTCTCTATCCGTCTGTCTATCTGTCGCTACGTCTAACAGAATCTATGACTTGCCTTTCGGTTGGGCTACACTTGTAAACTTATTAAAGTTTGTTTTGGGCAAACTACCAAAATCCAGCTTACAGCGTAACTATCAGACATCAGACTGTCTGACGTTCGGTCTGTCTGGCTGTCTGTCTGCCATTCGGTAGGTAGATGAGGGAAGTTCAAAACATGCCATACTTATTTCTGTGAAGAGTGACGTGTTCTCTCCATCTTCATAATGCTGCTAATGCTGATTATTGTCATCATCATCCTCGAAATATTTCATAGTTTGTGAAATCAGTTGTTGTTGGTTCAGAATATTAAAACTATTGTTTGTCTTTGTTTTTCTAATTTTAATTCATTTAAGTCATCATCTCACTGAGCTGTTAGAACTTGTGTTCATTTTCGGTTCCTTTGTCCCCTGTCGTCGGTTTTTTTTGTTCAGCACCCGTTGTTTGGTTCCCATGCAAATTAAAAATGTTTTTTTTTTTCGCGGAAATTATTTGTCTAAGTTTTGATTATCACACACGAGCCGCAAATAATTCGAATTTCTTTTATTAGGTTTTGTTGTTTTTATGTGTTTTTTGAACTGTCTCTAGTCTGACGTAGTTTTATTATTTAGACAATCTAAATAAATAAAAAAAGGAATTAATTGTTAAAGGTCATCGAGAGAGTTCAATGGTTTGTTCAAACATTTACAGACTTATTCGTAATGAAAAGTTGTTCACTAGATGTCGCCTCCATGATTATAGACGGAAACGGGAATGTTTTTTTTTAGGTTTACTGCCTGTCCCATGATCTCGACAGATGCCTGTCACTCACATTTGTCTGTTCGTTTGACTGGCATTACGTGTCGTAAGGTAAGCCATATGAACCACAATTTTAAAAAATTTAAAATGAAAAATTTAAAAACGAGACGCCAGTTTAATAAAAATAAAAATAAAAATAAAAATAAAAATAAAAATAAAAATAAAAATAAAAATAAAAATAAAAATAAAAATAAAAATAAAAATAAAAATAAAAATAAAAATAAAAATAAAAATAAAAATAAAAATAAAAATAAAAATAAAAATAAAAATAAAAATAAAAATAAAAATAAAAATAAAAATAAAAATAAAAATAAAAATAAAAATAAAAATAAAAATAAAAATAAAAATAAAAATAAAAATAAAAATAAAAATAAAAATAAAAATAAAAATAAAAATAAAAATAAAAATAAAAATAAAAATAAAAATAAAAATAAAAATAAAAATAAAAATAAAAATAAAAATAAAAATAAAAATAAAAATAAAAATAAAAATAAAAATAAAAATAAAAATAAAAATAAAAATAAAAATAAAAATAAAAATAAAAATAAAAATAAAAATAAAAATAAAAATAAAAATAAAAATAAAAATAAAAATAAAAATAAAAATAAAAATAAAAATAAAAATAAAACTTTCTTTATAAGTGCAACTTTCGAAGAAAAAAGGTTGTTATAAGTACAAATTTTTTCTGATGCACTGAAGGTATTTTGTTTGGAGATCATGGTTAAACCAAATCCTCCCTTTTCAACATTATTCTCCGTACGACTCAGTCCACTGTGAACAAGCGTATTATAACTGTTATTTTACCGTTGCTTTCCTTTTATTTTTTATCCCATATTCTTCGATTTCAATATTAAACCACATATATTTGGGGCTCGGTAAGTGCAACAATCTCAGTAAATGCAACAGTCTTGATTTCCTATCGGTTGCACAAATCGAGCTCTTACTGTATTGTGATATTGTGTTTCCACGATATTCACTTCATTCCATAAAATAAAAATTAAGAGAAATATTTATAAAGAAACTCGAACATGAAAGACCCTTTTTTAGCAAGGATAGAAGAAGAACGATTTAAGTGAAACTACTGGTTACATGTTTTGATTGAAAATTCGTGAAAATTTACTGTTTCAACTATATAATGTCATTTCACTTCATTCCATTTTTGTTTTTATTTTAGAAAGTTCATTGAACACACAATTTCATCATAAATATTTGGACAGCACCATTCAATCTCTCAACTCCTGGCTGGCCGGCCTTTAAATGACTACTGTATTGTTTTCTAAATTTTTTGCGAACATCCTTGAACTTTAAAAACGAAGCCAACAAATAAAATAAATGAATTGCATTGAAAGACAACGCCAACAACAACCACCAACTCATACGTGTTGTACTGATTAACCATCAATTGCAAAAGTTCCAATTTGTTGCTGGCTTGTTGTGGTTGTGTTGTTATTGTTTATGAACCTATAATACTTTAATAAGCCTCCACACACACACACACACACAAACCGAACAGTGAAGACAAAAAGTAATCAACTCATATTTAATGACCACTAAACGACCTTGCCATACATGGTGCGTACGAGTAAAAGAAGAAAAAAAAACACTCATTCATACTCTCTCACACATACAGACACAGAAATGTGTTTGTGTCCACAGTCCAATATCACACAATTTACAATCACAGTCACATTTTATTGGTTTAGTTTTAAGGTATTCTGAAAACGAAAAGACAACAACAACCAAATCAACGAAAATCAAAACTTGTGCTGTTATTTTTGCACACACCATGCGTATGGGAGGGACGGCCAGGCAAAGGGACAGGGGCTGAATGGACATGGCGCTTTTCGGTTTCCATTACGTTTTTTTTTTTTAGTGAACTATTTCGTGGGGCCGTTTAGTGTAGAAACCAATACAATGAATGACTGGCCCCAGCCGACCAAACTTGATTCAGTTGTAAGCGCTGTTTTAGCTTTTCTCTGAAATCGCACAACCGCAAGTAAAACAAAAACGGCACGCCAGCTAGCCAGCGTTGACCTTGAAAGACTCTATACTTACATAAGTAATTGCAATAAATAAATTGCTCAAGTCATAATACATATATACGTGTATATACTCTAAAACTATCAATAATAAAAAAAACACTGTTCGTAGTTATAAGATTTAACAAAAATATCTGGACAAACGCCACACACCAGCAAAAGGGTCTGTTTAGTGGTTTTTTGTTTAGTCACAAAATTTAATTGTATAAAATGTATAAACATCTACACTATGGCCGCCGTATGTTTGTATTCTTTAGTGTGTTATTTTCGCGCTTTGCGTGTTTCATTCTCTTGGCGATTTTTCGCTTTATGCTTAAGCACGTTTGTCATGCTTCATTGCAATGGATTGCGGAAGATTATAATAAAACAGGCTCGATGATAAATAAAGTTGTGGCTGTCGTCATTTGTCTACGTATATTCTGTTTTGTTTATTTTTTTAAGGTCAGTTAATCGCATCGGAAGGGAAAAATAGTAATAATTTATGATGAGGCTGGTGTAATAAAGCCGGTTAAAGATTGAAAACCTCCCATAATGATAAGAAATATCCAAAGTGACCACATTGATCAAGCTACATACACATATGTAGATGATACATCTCTACTTGTGTGACGGTCCGTCATGGGATAGGTCATGTGTGCGAGTATCACATAAATGACATGGGTTCAGATCCGGTTAAGAACATCAGTCATTAGTCACCGGTCATTTTATGGCGGCGTCTACACAGGTAAAACATTAGTCTATCAATGGGAGCTCACAGCAAATGTCTATCGGATGGCAAATCATATCGGGCACCGCTCATTGATTTTGAGAGAAGATCGGTACGATTGAAATATAGATATGTTGATAATACATACACACACATATGTATTTATTTGTGAACTTGATGAAACTAAACGAAAGACTTAAGACACATGCAACGATATTCCTCGTTACAGAGGAAGTTCTCACTATTCACAACAAAATATTAACAAAAATTTGTGCAATGTAAAAGTAATAAGTTCCAGAACATTTTCCACAGTTTGGGACTTATTTCGTTGTGTAATAAATGACCTCGTTAATGTTGGCGACTTTACGAGTAAGAGAGCAATCTCTAAGACATGTAAAAACTTCTCTAGAAAAGCACTAGCCGTTCGGAGGCGGCTTTAAACAGTAGATACCGGTCAGTGATTATACAAATTATATCATACACAGCTCACTGATTCGACAGACGTTCCCCGTCTGTTTCTTCATGCAATGTAAAGGGAAATAAGTAAGTAATAAAGGACCAGGCTTATAAATTGCTTCTCTGCATTGACATGTAAGTAAACATACAACTCCCAATTTACACAATGACTTTATCAAATTTGAAATTAAAAAGTCAAATACCAATACCATTTCATGGCGGGTTTCCTACCCCTCTTGCTTCTCCCTTCGACGGCTGGGGCCATTAATATTTGAAGAATCAATGCGAGGCTTTGTGTCTGTATGGGCCATAGGTCTATATAAGCAGATCGATTTTGACTTTGTATCCTAGGAAACTAGCACAAATCGCTAATCCTAACCGTCGAACCGCCCTAAACGCCTTGAAAAACATCCGAGATCAATATCAGCCGGATCGTTTTAAGAGGATCCGCTACTGCGAAGCCAGCCAAGGCAGTCATGTGAATGAAATCGTGTTCCATAAGAAACTGAAGCTCTATGGCCGATTATCTGCTGGACTGACATTGTAAATAAAGATATCACTTCTAGACACGTGGTCGAAATAGAAAAAAGTCCTCTACACACTCGGCGGCTATGCAACGCAAACGTTTTTATATTAATCAAAAGATCTCCTAAGCCAAAATATCATCTCTCTTTAGAATTTCCACAATAAACATTGAGAATTATGTATATAATTTGCATACGCACTACCCTCCCCTCGTACATTGATGCATTAATAATTATTATGATATTAGATCATAATGAACCCTTTTAATTGCATAATTATTTAATGCATACGCCAACGCCTTCGCCAGCACCATCACGACATCTCAAACAATTAACACATTGTTGCTATTAACTATTTGTTCTGGTTGTTGCCGCTGCCACTTTATGCAAATGTCTGGTTGTTTGTCGTCAAGTGTTAATAGGGGATTTTTGTGATGTTAACATTAAAGCAATATTGACAAGTTTTTGAAAAGATAAACTTAAATGGCAGATCAGACACCAGAACAAGCCCAAGCGAAAAGAAAAAAACACAAACATTAAAGAAATCATTCAATGTGTAAACAAAAGTCTTAAGACACATGCGTTTAAAAGTTTGTTGTGTTTGTTTACTTTGTGTTTTTGTTGTTGTGTGTTTCACCCAGACTATCAGACTGTCTTTGTGTGTGTGTGTGTTGCTCTATAAGTACAACACTCGTAAGCCCTAAGCTTATCTCTGGCTTAGCTTTTAATAAATCAATAAGTGCATTTCTGTTTGTTGTGTGTGTTTTTTTGGTAATGAATAGTGGAAGGGTTTTGTTTCGTTTGTTATTTGGGTGTTAATCTGACAATAGAGACACACATACAACAACAAACAAAACCAAAAAAGTGAACGCATTTGTTGGCAGCCATGCTATGCTCTGTAGGAGCTGTTGTGTTTTTTCTTCAGTTACAACCGACTCAACCAGCTTGTTTTCATTAATATCTTGGGAAATTCTTTGTCTCTTATTACAAAGCAATGCCGACATACATACACACAAGTGAATTTGTAACATTGCTGTGTGTGTGTGTGTGTGAGTGTAATGTGTATAAAACTGTTCCGGTTACTTTGTATTTCGAATGCATTCACTTTTAATCAATATCTACAGATGTAGTCATGTACACAGTTAATTTTGTAAACAAAAGACTTAAGACACATGCCTTTCTTGCGGACAACTGTGAAAGCTTATGGGGAATTCTTGCGTCTTGTTCTAAACAATTACACAAATTGTCCCTCAAGTCATACGATCATTTATGAAATATATTATAGCAGTAGTCAGATTGCTGGAAAATAGCCTAACACCAATCATTGTTGGCTCACCTACCAAGCAGACCAACCTATATCCCTCCAGTAGTCTGCATTTAGTTGTTACCTTTATACACCTTTTCCTTAGCTTTCGAAGACAACATTTTGCCTTGAGTTCTAGAAATTCACAAACACCAAATTGTTCTGTTTATTAGCATGACTATTACGCCAGCCATTACAAATTCATTGGGAGTTCATGAATTGCCATTAAATCTCATTTAGCATATTGTTGACACACTTTCGAAAAACAGTGCACAGTGTACATTATCGGGTAGTAGTCATAAACCACTCACTCTAAATACCAGCTGATATACGTTATGAATCATTTCGAAATTTCAAAACTAAAAAAATTATAACAAATTTATGAGTTCATAAAAACAAAAACAAATCACCCCAAGAGAGGAAAAACATATTCGAGTTTTTTTATACGCTGGTTTCTTGACTGATCAATATATTTAATTTGAAAACGGAAAATTTAAACACCACCACCGAAAGGTGGGTATACACATTTCCTTAAATCCACCAACCAACAGCCAACGAAATCTTACAATTTTGGCGTATTATTGTTATTAAGTTATTATGGCCATTGTTTGGCTGCTGGCTGGTGGTGTTAACTTTAAAGAACGACATATAAATAAAATTAACAACAACTCCACACAACAGTCTGGTTTTTTTTTTCTTCATTTGTAAAACAACCTTGAAAGTACGCTAAAAATTATATATATAAAACAGATTTGACTACCTATAGAGTCATATGCATGCATGTATGTGTAGACATGTGCTTTAGTGTCTGTGACTATAAGTTCTTAAATAAAAGCAACTGTTTCTGTGGCCAAAATAATAGAATGACAACTGATGTGAGCGAACGGACGAGCGAGTGAGTGGTCACCAGATGTGGATCAAGACTTGACTGTCTTGAGAGACGCGGGGTTGGGTGTGGGTCCATCACCACCCGTATAATAAACTGTGCTTATACTTAATATGCTAAATGTTTAAATTAAAGTTAATACACACACACACAGACAGACGCAAAAAAGCTTTAAACCAACCACCAGCAGAACCCGCCCGTACCAGAAAAAGTAAACCAGTTTAATAAAAGCCAAAAACAGAATTTGTTTTGTGCTTTGAAAAAATAAAATCATACAAAATGTTGTAGTTTAAACGTACATACATATATATTTTTAAACTAAGTCCGGTTTCAAAAATGTCAAAGAGAAAAACATAACAGAATTCTAAATTAAAAATAACTTTAATTTTAGACATTTTGGTAAACAAAAAAAAACAGATATTTAAAAAAGAAAATTTATTGTCTCGCAGCGCAGATTTAAATGTGACAACAAATTGAACACATCGAAGTCGTATCTACAGGACAACTTGACAATGCCTTATGTTAGATTAACAAAGCCCCAAAAAAAAGGGTCGGCCAATACCAATATCAGCCGCTTCTCACTGTCGAGTTTTGGTGTCGACCACTCATTTCAAAAATCGAATGATGCAGTATTATTTTCTTAGAACATTTTTTTTTTTTGATTTAAACGAAAAAATGTCGCCCGCTTTCTCCAAGCTGTCCGTTTACAGAATGGAAGCCGGGAATGTCTTCTTTCGATTCTTAAAATATATATAAATTTCTGGTGGAAGTCACAATTTTTGCAAAAAAAAAAGTAGACGTGCTGAATTTGAAGACATTTTGCTCGAATAGGAAAATTTTATTCAAAGAAATCGATTTGGATTTGGTGAAATTCAAACAAAACTTCAATGATCTAGGACCACTCCTTATAGTTTTTGGACAAAAATGCATCAAGCCATCCACTGTGCATCGTGTCAAGGAATAAAAACCCAGTACAGAGAAATTGTTTAATGAATTTATCCTATTTTTCAGCCCTACAGCATCTGCAAAAGTCACTTTTCAATCGGACAGTGTCCAGCCAGTGTGGTCTTAATGGTAACAGCATGGTTTGCGAATGTTTGGTATTAAATCAAGGGCACACATGGCATTTGCCAGTTTGTTGGGGGCAAGAGTATTTCAAAATATTCGTTAAAATTCAAAGTTTTATTTGAATAGGCACTAAATCTTAAATGTAATATTCGGAGGTCTAAAAACTCTGTATACAACAACCGTAATGATTCTTCATTAGGTTCCTACAATACAACATAATTTAGGTCAGCATTTTTTCAATCGTTACATTAAGGATCGATTACTCGCTAAATTACTATTACTAGCTAAATTCTGACCTATATTGCATTCTGAAATATTTGGAACAATTTCATTCGAAGATTTCTTTGGTGCAGACGAATTTATAGAATTTTCTGTTAGGACATTGGAATTTTTGGAATATAAGATGAACTTACCGACGGTCGGACAGAAGATGTTCTCCTGCTCAATTTGCCATTAAAATCTGGAGGAACAATTTTAATGTGATGACTGGTACAGTGATCATAACTATGTCATTCGTCGGCGCCTGACCACAAATTAGACTGTTATAAAATAATGTACCATCGATGCGGATTGCGGCCAGCAATTCGTATTCTGACGTGGTGATTTACCGCTTCTTCAAATTCGCATCAGACGTGGTGCTTGCTTTCATGCGGAAAACCCCAACAGGTTCCAAAAGTATCTGTTCTAGCACACCATATTTAATACTATTCCCAAAATGGTGCTGGAAAATAGTTGCACACTTGCAGTTGTTTTAAAATATAATTCCTTCGATTCAATTCTCTTCTCCAAAGAATATCCAATTTCAGTTTGAAGGTAATTTTTTGTGTCGGGATGTTTGTGTCTGCTTCCAATGAAAGCACTTTCATTCGGTGATCCTAGGGTCTCATGGCCATAGATCAATAATATATAGATGGAGGTCTGCAAGCTGAAGAAAAAATATAATATTAATTTTCATTAAAGATTATTAAATTATGTATTATTTATTCTTGCCAGTTCCATTGAAAGCCCTTTTAGTTCAGTGATCCTAAAGACCCATGCCAATATATGTATCACTTTCATTCGGTGATCGAGCCAAGGATTCCTGGCCATATTTCAATACGTCTACTGTGGTATACCGCTTCTTTAAATTCGCATCAAAAGTGGTGCCTGCTTTCATGGCAGCTATAGCCGAAAACAGCAACTGGTTCCAAAACTACCATATTTAATACTATTCCCAAAATGGTGCTGGAAAATAGTTGCACACTTGCAGTTGTTTTAAAATATAATTCCTTCGATTCAATTCTCTTCTCCAAAGAATATCCAATTTCAGTATGAAGGCAATTTTTTGTCTCCGGATGTTTGTGCCTGCTTCTAAAGCACTTTCATTCGGTGAAGAGAAAATATAATATTAGTTTTCATTAAAGAATATCAGGTTATGAATTATTTAGTCTTACCAGTGCCATTGACGATATTTAAAAGCCCTTTTAGTTCAGTGATCCAAAGAACTCATTGCAATATATGTATCACTTTCATTCGGTGATCGTCCCAAGGATGCCTGGCCATATTTCAATAACTTAGTAGAGTAGGCGAAGAGAAACTATAAGATTAGTTTTTGTTTAAAAGTATATGACATTATAAGTCCATCAGCCTTACCATTTCCATCGATAAATTTTGAATGTACTTTCCTTCGATAATCATATGATGTCATAGCGATATTTCAATCATTTAGAAGAAGTTACGAAGTGCGCGTCTAAAAGAGGAGAAGAAAATAAATGATTAGTTTTCGTTTGAAAATGTGATAATGAATCATTCAGTCCTAACATTTTATTCAATGGCCCTAACATTTCCTTCGCGAATGTTAAGTTAAATTAAAGGCTCGGTTACTTTCGGAATATTAATAAAAATAAATAAATAAAATAAATACAAATTTGATATTAATCCCGAAGTAGTGTTACTGCCTTAACAGTAACCTCTCGAATTTTACAACAGTTGAAACATACAAAAATACTCAACTTTCCGCAAAGATTATACAGAGGGCAGACACATTAATTCGACTACACACTCTAACTGGCATGGCAATATTTGAAAGGTTTTCAAACCAAAGAATGTTATATAAGAACTACCTACTTTTTTAAAATAAATACTGTTTAAATAACCTCTTGGAAAAGTTCAGCAAACGACTTTGGACGTCTGCCTTTGGTTTTCTTCACACGGAGAAGTGTCTCTTATACAAAAAGAAACGTCCTTGAAATGTAAAAATTGCATAATATTCCTTTGCTTTGTTTTTTTTGTTTGTTTTGTTTTGTTTTGTTTTGTTTTGTTTCTTTAAATGCCCGTACTTCATAAGTAACTTTGATTCCGGCAGAAATCAAATATTAGATTGAATCAACCTTACAGTTATAAATAAATAATAACAATAAAAATGAGATTCACTACTTGGCATATTATGATTGAGCACAATTTTATGTTTCTGTTTGTGTTTTTTTTTTGTATTGTTTATTGGTTGTAATACAATAATAAATAAAATCAGATAACACACATTTTTCTTCACCTCAAAATGTCATAATAAAACGCACATCACTTCCATAGCCATAGCCGGGCAACCAACGCAACTCAATATTCACAAACAAAATATGTAAAAGCAAAAACAATCACCTAGCCTCAACGAGATCGAGATCATCGAGCAGTTGATAAAAAATATGAGATGCAGACATTTACTCCGTCAAAAGTCAAAAAGTATTTTATACACAATTTTCCTAATAGTCAAGTGACCGAAGTTTATGAGTTACTTATAAAAATTGGCAAATATATTTAATACATTTTAAATTGATCATCATAGTTGAATTTACAAGATTTTAATTGATTTTGATGATTATACGAGCTTACTATAATAAGCTTTACAGCTCTGACAACCTTAAAACTTGACAACTAACTTGAGGTCACTTTTACATTTCACGGTTCATAGAAGAAGACTTTTTGGATTGCCTTAGAATAACTCTACCAATTATTTTGTACCTCGCGATAGTCTGGCATTTGAATAGAGAACGCAAATTCCAGTAGTATTTGCGATGATACTCCTGAAGCCCTTGAGTAGCTCAACTGTTTGTGATCCACAACGAATGAATTATTAACATATTTTTATACATCCGAAAAGAAAGAATCCATGATATTATGAACTTTTCAAAATAAAAACTGGGTTTCTAAACGAACAACAAATAAATAAGTGCAACTTATTTTAATGATTATTTTACGGTAATCAAAGAAACCACCATTTTTGAAAACCAGAAAAAACGTTCAAAATTTATTTGAATCGATTTTATTTGAAAACTCAACAGAAAACAAGATTCTTTCAGTTACGGTTGGTTTTGCATCAGCTATAAGAATAATTTACATAATTTTTAAAAGTTCATTTTACCAGTTTGCAGACCGTAGAATCAGGAGAGAACTTGTTCAGTAAAAGGGGAGGAAACAAAAAAAAAGAATAAATACCAAATAAATTTAATATACACACAAGCATAGAGAAGATATAAACGACATTCTTAATATACAAATTATTGAAATATTCATTAAGTGAAATTTGAAAAAAAAAAAACGTTATTTTACTGAGCAACAAAAAAAAAGTAAAAGTTTTCGGTAGTTTGTATTGGTGGTGGGTTGTCATAATCGCGAGTCACGGTTCTGGTTTGGCGACAAACTCATCAGCAGCACACAAACTGAAACAGAATTTGTCTGTTGATACGAAGATTAGGCAAACAGACGTCAACAGTAGTTCCTTTTAAGTCGAACGGAAAGCAACGACAAATAGAATTTAGAAATTGCAGCGGATTGACTTTAAAAGGAACAGAACAAAAAAGGAAGCAAATAAAGAAGTAGAAAAAGGTGGGTAACTCTCGCTTATTTCGGGGTGTTACAACAGTGATTCATATTATTTTAAAGATAATTAAGTGATTTTAAAAAGAGACAGAAAAAAAACAATTGCTAAATGACTTTTCTGGGACTGTTATTATGAGATAAAAAATTGTGCTTAATAATAATGAAATATATGTATAATTTTTAATTAAACAAAAAAAGTCATAATACTTCAAAAACGATTAACATTTAAACCAAACAAAAAAAAAGGCGAAACGAAAAACTAAACTAATTTATTTAAAAGTATACAATTGACTCGGCTGTGATAAAAACAATCGCTCGCTATAAAAGCTGCAGTTTTGGCTAAAATTAAAAGATTTCCGACTGAATTCTATGCGATAACAACGGAAATTAAATGACTAGAGTTTTGTTTAAGACAAAGTGATATGAATATGTATATATTGATTTAATATATTTCCTGAATCGATTTCATGCGACATAATCAGAGATATTGTGCTAATCTGTTTTTATCAAAAGTCTTTTGGAAGACCAAGTTATGTGAAGGTGTTTGTGTTCCGCAATCAGGTGTTTTAAAACACATTCTGACTGTTGGCATATTTGTGGACAATGAATAAAATATTCCTCTCCCAATAGAGAATGCATGTAGAGATAAACAGGACAAACGGGTGTGTTGTGTGTGTTATTTAAAAAAAATTGTTATAAGGAAAATTTACTTTTTGCCCATAACTTAAATACAACAAGTGACAAAATTTGCTCATTGTAAAAGTATTGAAAATTAATAAACGATCGATAAAGATTTTAAGCTCCTGCAAAATTACAAAATTATTGCAGCACCTGCATTTTTTTGAGATAATCCCGAAATTCTATGAACAAAAAAATCTTCTACGGTGCTCAAGAGAGAAGATTTAAATAAAAAGTGGTTTAAAGGATTTAGTTTCAGGCCAGTCATTTTGTTGCGATGGTAAAAAAAGCAGGAATCTGATTCCATTTAAGTGCTTATGGTTACCATCGAGTCTTGGCTAAGCAGCCATCACCTCAGTTACCAAGAAATTGTAACATACTAAATAACAAAAGAAAAAATAATTAGAAAAGTTAAGAAAATCATAGAAAGAATTGTTTTAAAGTCCAGCATTTTTTATGGTTAAGGCATTCTCGGATGGTAGTTTTGGATTTATTAGAATTCCCCGCTATTCGGAATCTTAAGTGTTTTTTTTTCGGACCAGCCATATTGTCCGACACATTGCATAATTTTTGCACAAAAAACTATTTAGATTCAAAAGTAAATTCCCTTCATGTTTCAAATATTTTGTTATCCTAATTTTAGCCAGATTATAAAATTAATATTTGGTATCGTACGATTTGCTTCAATTGAAGTACCTGCATGAGCTTACAGAACGATTACTTCGATATAAGCTTGCTAATTAATGATCTCCTAGAAAGGCTAAGGATAATTTCACATATAAGGATAATTGTTTATTTATCCAATGATCATTCTGCAAAGCTAATGTTCTTTCAGATCTAAGAGTGAAATATTGTATAAATATTAAAAAACGAAAGCTTGTATTTAAGCAACTATAAACTCTTCTAAACTCTTTCCCTCTGGACTTATTTCGTAGCCGTTGTTACCTCGCAAATTCGGGCTAGTTCACGAAATATCTCGAGACCATTAGCCGGTGTTATGCAGTAGATCGCTGTCAGTAGTTTCTTAATGGAATATTCTGTGAATTTTCAAAATACCAAATTTATTCTACCTCCTACAGTTTGTTCAACAGATTGACTGACATTCTTGTTAGAAGATATCTTCATTAAATTGCAAATAAAACCAAAAACTTCCATCATCATTCCAGTCTCATTTTAATTGTAAGATATGTGACAAAGTGTTCAAAACGGACACGGTATGTCGACGCTGATTTTTCATGACATTTTAGAAACAAAATTTGAAGGAAAAATTACTTTGTTATCTTAAATTTATTCTTAACTGTCATCCATATTAAAAGTCACTGAAAGACAATGTAAATCTCGAAATCTATTGCAACAAAATCGGATAAATTAAGCGTCAAAGAAGAAAATTCTATAAAAAGAAACCTAACCGTTGAATATTGGTCAATAGGGGACCATTAACAAGATGTTAACGAATTTGTCTAGTGATTCTTCCATTTTAAACAAGTTGAACGTGTAACTTTGAGAAATAGTATTGCTTTTTTGCTAAGGTGTCTTTATTTTACAAGACATTGCATAATAATCTATTCTTGAAATTGTTTCTTTCACAATAAAATGTTGTTGCCATGGAGATTTGTATATGATAAATATATAGATCAGATAAACATCCATTTTCGACATTCTTTTCAAATAAATGAAATAACATAAAATATAAAATATTTCCATCAATTAATAACATTACCTACGATTTTATTTGTAGAAGGAAAGTTAAACAGCCCTACAACGCCCTACTCCAATCCAAAGTAATTTATGAAATTGCTCAAAATATATGAGGTATTCTTAACTATCTATACTTCTATAATTCTTTACTTAACTGAGTTATTTATGGCAAAAATCTTGTTTTTTTTTATCTCTGTGTGTCCAAAAGTACAAGTTGTTTTACCTCCTTCTTAATTGTTCTATGATGTTCTGGCGCATTTCTTATTTCGAAGTACTTTCTCCATTAACCGCAAAACAAACAAAAAAACATATAAAGATTTAAATATTCTTTTATATACACAATCAAGCCCAACAACAGCAAAAACAATCATTGTCGTCTAGATATAATCTTCCCAAAATAACTTGAAGCACTTTTTTTTATTATTTTAACAAAACACGACAAACAGCAACAACATTACAAATAAATTAAAATGCCATCGACAAAGAAAAAAACCCAAAATAAAATCAAATGCTATAAAAACGTATTATTACTTTTTGTTGTATAAACGAAAATCAATGTCACATTAACCTGAGGTGCATACCAAATATGTACCGCAAAACAGACGAGCAGACAGACGGACGAACGAACGGACATGTTTGCAGATGATGTCGGTTGGATGAGCAATACAAAAAACAAACGCTTGAATATACATACTTGTCTAGAGAAGCCAAGACAAATTAACAGCAATATGTTTACAAATACTATATTAACCCTCTGGTGTGATGAAATGGATAATAGAAAGAAAAGAAACAGAAGACTGAAGACACACACGTGTGTGTATTCATTCCAAATAGGCCAATGAAACTTAGAACTGCCCACATTTTACATGGCTAATGAATTATTATCTTACTTGTAAAGTCAACGGCATTTGTGATGTCGAACACCCAAGATACGAATCTGAATTTGTTGTGTGATCGTATAGACTACGTACCAATCCTCCGGTGACCACTTATCCTTTGTATTGGGGTGTTTAATTTAAAGTCCATGTTGCGAATTTCAAAGCAAAGCTAATTCTTATCTAAAATCATGAAAAGAGAATAAATTCGTTTACTGGTAAAAGTATATACAAGGTACTACCTTAAAGGATTACTTCTTTCTATCAGAGCCGACTTGGTCCATTTTGCAATTACAAACACGGCATAGGACATCCACATGCAAAAGGTCAGGGTATAAATTCATTTCTTTTAACCTCTATTGTGCTCTCAACATTTGAATTTTAAGACGATTTGAAATATTTCTATCAGTCCACAATTCAGAATCCACGCCAGTATCTATCAATCTGCAATTCGGTTATACAGCTGGCCACATAGTCGTCGTCATTATGATGTTGAATAAGGATCAGTGTGCTTCAACTGAACCAATGTGAGGGAATTCCTTTTACACCAACGTTTGTGCTTTGAAACGAAACCGAGTGCCGTGCTTATCAACTCAGAAGAGAAATAGAATATATCTCATATTTTCTATTATCCCAACGTCTACACTGGTTAAAACGTGTGTGCTCTCCCAGATCACCGAATGCTCTGCTTTCCAACTCCGATTTAGAGTCCAGTTTCCTTTAGCACAATGAAAAGAAATTAATTAATCAAATCTTTCGCAGTACAATGCGTGGCCCATAAAGGGTTAAACACCCCGCAACCATCAAATGCTTTGTAGTGAGTGAATTATGAGGTTTTTGCTGGTGTACACTGTTGTTGTGCAGTCACAACACAAATGACCGTTGCCTTCGGCAAATAGTAACAACAACGTAAACCAAATAAAATAATACAAAAACATACCGTGAGTTGAATTTGTCACATGTCCAATGTCTATCATCGTCAGCGGGTGTAAACGGAGGGGGAGTATACGACGATGTAAAATCATACCTAGAAATGTAAAAAAAAATTAAAATTCCGTAAGAAATATGTGTCAAGAGTGAAAATTCTAAACAAAACAATAGCAACAACTTTTGAGCAACGTCATAGGCGACAATCAAAGGCCGGTCTGCCGTCCGTCTGTTCTTCAATGGTGCAGTCATGTAAAATGTGTATTTAAATGCAACGATTTTGCTGTTTTTGTTGGTTTCTTTACAAAACTAAACTAAATCATGTAAGAATGTAAACCAAACCATGACTGCCCATTGATTTTATTTAAATCGTTACCATTAACTATTCCCCTCTCACCCTCTCTAAAGAAATGGTAAGAATTTTAATGCAAGTTTTAGATGATTGTTACAATTATTGTCTGCACACGTGATGAAATGTCAAACATTTGTTTACTTCTGCCCAAAAAAGAAAGAAAAGAAAATACTTTCTTTTTCTGAAGCCGGGATTTTCTTATTGTGACGTTATATAAAGATTATTTTAATTAATACATTTCAATGTGATTTCCTTTATGGACAACAAGAACATAATCATATTGTTTTGGCAAGCTTCTAGATTTAAAAAGTAGCCTGATATATTCCATTTCAATTAGCAACAAGAATACATTGAATTCCATTAATTTTAAATCCCGTTTCTTGTTATTATTCATAAGTCGAAACACAAACCGTATATTGTGTGGGTGGACCGGATTCTAGCTGTTACACTTAATTCAGCCGTGTGCGTTTATACGTATTTGACACAGAATCGGTTAAATTCAATTAAGTGATCTTACGACCGATAACCATAAATGGCGACAAAACTATTGTTGTTCGGGTTGGTGTATGCCTCTTTTGGGGGATATTGAACTTTTTTATTAGCGTTTTCGTTCTTTGTTATATTCAGAAAGAAATTATTAATTTTTGTGGAAAAAAAAACAGATATAAATAAAAAATCTGTTTGAAATTCGTCCATAATAGAAGTGTGCTATTGTGAAATGACTCATATGCCGAGTATATTATGAAGCCATGTTTCGAAGATTATTGTTAAGAGTGTTCAGAAGCCCTCGACACAGGGGTGTTTGGTATTTTAAAAGTTTTTGTGTTATCGCAATGCCATAATCCTGGACGAGTTTGCGCTGTGTTTGTTTTATTTTATGAGCATAATAATTTTAAATATTTTTTTGACTTGAGGTGGCTCTTTTTAAAATACCACGAATGCTAAATTTCCTCCAAAAAACGCCGCACGACGCGAAGTTTTTGGGCCCTCAATCATTGTAAATAAAGCAGTAGAGTAAGCAATAAAGCACCGGATTTTGAAATCTGGAACCGCGGCGGACAGACAGCCAAGACAATTCAAAAAATATTAATGTTTTTAAATTAAATTAAATTTAGAAAATTCTCAAATTGGACCCTCAGACGTACCTGGTTTATTGTGATTGTTTACTGGAGGGGGGCAATGTTAGCCCGTTACCCTGTATGTGATGGCACACCCTGATGTTCGTGTGTCGGTGGTAGCTCTGTCAAGCTTAAATCGCTGGATTGTATTTTCCTGAACTCTTAACAACTTCTAGACTTCTGCAGACCTTTCAACGAGATGGCTCAGTAGTTCATTAACAATTTAACAGTGACATACCAAGGAACTGTAAAGCAGACGAAGTCGAGAGACTCCGGTCTCCCCTATAGATTTCAGCCGAGCTGGAATCCGTAGGTCTCTAACCACTGGCAAACTTCTACTGCGTGAGACAGCCTACACAGAAACAAACAAGGGTGGACATCTGTCCAAGGCTTGATTTACTGGATTTACGAGCACTGCTTGGTGGGGTGATCGTAGTTACAGGCTTTCACGGTGATAATCCTGTAGAGATCTCGACAATCTGTAAATAAGCAATACTATTATTGAAATCCACTTGTTTGTGTTATTTACAATTAGACTTATTTTTATTAGTTTGTTTTTAGCTTTTTAAAATTGTTGCCAAATTTTCCAAAAGTGATGGGTTTGTATTCCGGAATAGAAAATGTAAAAGGGGATCATTTTGGTCTCGGTACGTGTAATCAGTTCTATTTTAAAACACGCGCTCTAATGAATACATTGTATTGCAAAGGCTTATATGGGGAAAAGTATTTGAATGTACCTAAGTAAATAGAGAGAGATTGAAACCAATTCGACTGTATTGCATTGTCAACTGTTGTGATTCGAAATAATTGATAAATCTCGTTTTTACATGCCAAATTGTGTATTAAGATTATTTATGACTTTGTCACATTCTGGTAAAAAGGATAAAAAAAATGGTGTTCATTTTTAAAATTTTAAAATTAGTAATATCTATTTTTTTGGACTTATTGGTCTACATAGGCATGCCGGTTTAACCGAACCATAACCTATGTCGCAATATCGATCCCTTTCACATGATTCGCCCGAAAGACTTAAGAAATACTTTCAATCAAACAATCCCCATAAATTGGTTTCTTTGTCTGTGTCTCTCCCAGTTTTTTTTTCTCTTCGCTTTCAACTACAGCCTCAATACGGAAAATGTCAACAAATTATCCAATTGGAAATAATTGCATTCATAAATTTCGAATAATGGGTGTAACGGTTTCTTGTTGTTTTGTTTTACTTTTTTTTCCTTTTGGCCAAAAGATTTGAATCACTCTCATTACGTGCTTTGCAATCGAAACAATTTACATCGACAAATGTCAATACTATAGAATTTCCACCCAGAAACAATGCGAGTAGTATGCAATTCAAAAAAACACACACAACACCACCACCGCAATACCAAAATAAACTCATAAAAAATATGAATTTATGCTTTTCTTAAATATTGCATAAAATCCACCATTTAAACCTGTAAATTGTGGTTGGGTATTGTCTCAACTTGGTAGTTTTTTCTTCGATGAGTATTTATTTTTGGAAAGACGAAATAATCAATATTTCTTATGGGCGTCATAAATTTCAAATAATTTCATACAGATACAATTTTTTTGATTGTGATAAAAAAGAATTAAAACAAAAGAATGGATTACATGTAAAGAATTTTTATGAATACAAAAATTATTTCATTTGATAGATGGGCTTAACAAGTGAGCTTAGTGTAGAAAATTACTACACACCCACTGGAGCAATTACTTTTTTTCTGATACGTCTTTGTTCTCAAGTTTTGAAAAGTCATTCGCCTTTTTGTGGTGCAAAATCGACAGAGTTATCTTTAGGAAATGTTCAGTCTTCATGTGCGTGTATAATTATTATCTACTATGATCTTAACTTTAGAATAGTTTTTAATAATGATTGCCGGTCAGTCTCGCGCAAAGCCAAAAACCCCAATAATCGTCGGCCTAACAGAAATTATACTCAAATTAAAATATTAACTAATAATGTTAACGTTTCGTTATTTTTTTTTTCTCATTTTAGATTACCAAATAAGAAAAAAACTTAAACTCAACTAACAGCATTTCAACAGCTCACAGAAGTACAGCAAAATGATTTCACGTCGCAAGATTATTTCGCGTTCTTTGGATAATTTGGATGCCATAGGTCCAAATACGGAAGAAGAGGAGGACGTTTGGTATGACAAAGAGAAACTATTTCGGGTAAGTAAAAGAACAAAAAGAAAAACAGCAGACTAGGACATTTAGGATTATAAAATGTTGATTTCATTAACTGGATCAATGCTTCTTTTCAATATATTTCTAGAGTAGAACATTTCTATGCTTTAAATTATCCATATTCCCCTTTATTTATGGGTAGTATTCCTATCCAATACATTCCTTGAAAGATGTGTGCTTTTGAATGAGTACTGGAACTGTTGCGGAACTTAATTTAGTCAAAAAGTGCAAAAACTCAAAAAAATGTACATGTGGGTGAGAGCTGCCAGAAGGTAGTGCTGTACAGTTAGTATTTTAGCCAGCCCTACAGACAGCTGGAGAGGACTCAAACGTCCTAAAAGTCATGAAACAGATTTGAGGAAGGCGTATTTAGGTTATTCTGTGACTATTTCCATGCCCTACACTTTTTGACATGTTATATATTCTCTACTACCGAGTAGGTACAGGATAAAAAAAATGCTTTTATATTTCGAAATCCTAAATCCAATTGTGTCCGATCAAGACCTCACCTCTTAGGAATATTTACAGATTTTCGAGTTGAATTTTTATAATTTCATCCACGAATAGCAAATCCTCTGACAATCCGTTTATTGGGAATAAAACATGCTTTAATAAAATACTATTTTCTTTCTTACAGGATCACATCGATGAAGTTTTAAGTAAATGGGAACAAATTGATGATGAAATTTGGGCAAAAGTTGTTGTATTCGAAAAAAATCGACGAGTAGCCAAAGCCTATGCCCGATCATCGGTAATATCCATAAATGGTTCTAAGCAAGGTTTCGACGGTGTCAGGTAATTGAACTACATATATTGTTTTGCATTCACAAATTAATTTGTACATTTTCTTTGTTCCCCTTTTCAGAATTGGTTTGAATGGTTTTGACAATCCGATGCGTGATTCAGAAATTAAAGTGATCAAAAAATCCATTGGCGATGGTTTCAAAATCAAAATGGATGAAATAGGCAATATTTTCATTAAACGATATGGCAAAAGTGGCGTATTCGTACACAATACCAGTCACACGAATGAGGAGACGGTTATTGGAGCCGACATAATGCAAATGTCCAATATGGCTCTGACAGCGGGAACATCAGCAAAGGTAAGAGGATGTTTGAAGACTTGATAAGATAACAAGAATGCAGTTTGCCACATGTTCTTCGCTTGAGGGGACGAAAATAAACAAATTCGTTTTCAATGAAAGTGTGGATCGGTTTATGCTATCTGTTGTGTCCCGCGTATCTGCATTGATGACATTTAATTCTAACCTTGTTTTTACTTACCCATCGTTTGTTTATTTTTCAGCTTTTCGATATGCGCAAGTTTACCACAAACATAAATCGAGAACTCGCCCGCTCCTATCCCGAAAGTAACCGCTTGGAACGTCAATGTCTCTCTGCCATATCATTGGTTAAATCCAATAATAATCTAATCAATAGTCCATTGTGGATACTGGTCATTAATGTGGTAGCCATCGATATGCTTAAGAATCGTTTACAGACACTACCGAAATCACTAGATGCCATGGGTGCCCGCATACCGCTGACTGGTGGTGCTGGCGGCAGTGAAGATCCTTATTCGACAATTGAAAGTCAAGTCGGTTTGATATATCCTACACCTGCGGCTTCAGATGACTCGAATAATTCGTCGAATTCATCTAGTAAGGGTAGACGCAGTGTTTACAATATTGGAAGTTACTTGGACGACAATCCATATGTGCCAAAGGTAAGCTACTTAATATTAAATTTACCGCAATTTTAGGTCAGTGTTGCAAAATGTAGTACTTTTTTGGTGTTAAGAACTTTTTGGCACAGCGTTGTATTGTTTGCGTATGCTTAGATGTCAAATTAAACGAGAAAGGTGACATGATCGTTGCCTACATTCTCATATCACCAGAGAATGGATTAAGCGCCCTTTACATGTTCAAATAAATGAAAAGTGTTGGTGACAATTTGTGTGTCACTACAAATTGTTTTTATTTTGTTTCATGAACTTTTGCCCGTGTAAAGGTCGCTTTAGGAATTGATCATATCTCCGGGTCTCATATTATATAATTTTCATCAATGTAAGAATTTCATATTTCTATTATTAATTCTAATTTTCTTTTCTCATTTCAGCCCGATTACGAAATATACAATCAATCTGTGCCAATTTTATCCAGCAAAAAGAAGAAGTCATCGTCACAAGAACGCAAAAAACAAGATGATCCTTATTATTGCGGCCTGCTGGCACGCATACCTAACTTTATTAAAACCTCAAAGAGCTCAAGCAGCAGCAACAATACGAAGTTAAGCAAAAAAGAAGCCAAGATAGCTCGCAAAATTTCAGCTTCGCAACAACAGCTGATCCATGTGCCTCAACCAGCGCAACCACTACCGATAGCTACATTCCATCAACAATATCACCCCATACATGCCTACTATCCCTACAGGCTGTATTCGCAAAATCATCGCTTGTCGCAGTCACAGTTGTCTTTATGGGACTCGCGTAGTTTAATTAGTGCGCATGGTGAGTACTGAGTTACAAAATCGATCTTTATTCCAACAAATCTCTAATGGTTTTAAAATTCTCTTTTAGAATAAGTTAAACGAAGGTCCTGCAATCCGTAGATGGAGTTGAGGAAGCAGTTTTTTACTATTTATATATTTGTTTTTAATTTATAGTTTTTAAATATAATTTAAACTGATTATTATTATTTTTATTCAAAATTTTATATTATTATTTTGAAAGTTGAGTGCGCGCCCAGCTTACTTCCATGTGATTTCAATATTCTGTTTTTTAATATGAGCTTAGAAGAGCAGCGTCCAGAATGCGCTTGATCTTGAAATGAAATTGTATTTTTATATAGTACTAATTTTGATATACTACATACTCTTGGTAAACGAAATAATACTCGTCATTTTCTACGTACATGTGTACTTATATTTAATAAATATATGCATACATACATAAGTCATACAATATTTTCTTATTTTGCCATAGTTATTTTTCGTTTGTTTATTATTATAATTTAATGTTTAAGACTGAAAAATGTCCTTTTTATTATAGAAATATGTATGTATGTGTGAGCAAAATATCGAAAATACTTCAAAAGGAAAAGTATGAAATATTTAGAAATATTAATTAGCATTGTTTTGTTATACGAATAAATTTATTTGTGTCTTATGTGTAAATATTTTTTTTAAGAAATAAATACCATTTAAAATGTTTAAGTATGATATACAAGATAAACATAGTATATAAATACTTTAAAAAATTTTTTATGTGTACTTTTAAGAAAATATCAATAAATATATATTTAATTTATAAAACAAATAAAAAGTCAGAAAAATAAGAAAAAAATTGGCGTTATTACGATTTGTTAAATAATGATTTGAAAAGCAATGATGAATTCAGAGTGCATGATTTCGAACACTTCCATATGCTCAGATATTGTAGATTTGGGGTCGTTCCTCATTATTTCTACTGATGACCCAGCCGAGGTAAATAAATTCGTGTCGGCCTACACTATGTAGATTTTCTGTTGTCGCGGCGTTAGCAATTGTAAGCACACCATTAGATCCGTCATTGCAGATTCCTTCTCGATTCTGGAAAAAACATACCGATCTATCTTTCTGGCGGCAAAGTCATCAGTACGAATTTTATGTATACTGCGCCCAAAGACTATCACTACTGAATATATGAAAATATTCATAAAATTACTGAGAAAACATGGGTTTTTAAAAAACAAGTTGAAAACTGGCTGGCACACATCCCACAGACGCCGCGCATCACCATTGTGTTTAACCGTATAGCTACAGCTTGACAGTTGCTAGTGTGTTTGAGTGATTATTTCAATCACAATGATACAAAGATACGATTTCCTCACTTTAAAGTCGATAAAATCCCTGTATATTAAGGGCATATTTCAGGTTGTCGGTTTTAACAGAAAAATATACTCAAATAATTTTTATTTGAAAAATAACACAGCTGGTTAACAAATTCTTCATCTTCCTGCAGTTAGCAATGTTCTAGTTCGATGTCAGACTAGGATATCTTTGCAATGTTGTAGCACTAAACCCATTTTGCCACAGAAATAGACGCAGAATACAATACATAAGTTATTTTCATTATTAATTGTATATTTATCTTCTATTTTGAATATAGTTTCTTACATAATCAAAAGTTAAGAATAACAAAATAAATTACAAGTTGATGAATGCTCGGTATGCCAACTTTTTACTCCCGTTTTTGCAATATTGAGATAGACGACTTATTTTGTGACCTTTCCTGTTTACATGTTTTCATTTGATTATTTATATTTATAATAAAATTTTATATTTTGCGGAACACAGTAATATATTTCGTGCTCACGAACCGTTCAATTTATACGCCTGAACGTTACGCCTTCAATTTGGTGCGCCCAATTTCTATTCCGTTCCATTTCTCAGGCAACTATGGTACTCAGCCGCCGTAGTAGATTGGGAATCTACTACTCTTTTATGCAACAGTGAGACGCACATTCATTTGAATTTTATTGTTGGAGTTTGATTGTGTTGTATTGATCATTGGAAGACTTTGGATCGTTTGTTGGATTTATTTCTTGTTCAGGCGAACAATTTAAAGTTAATTACTTCAATAAGTTTTTGTTATGGTAGTGTGAATTTTATTAAACCAATATATAAAATGGATCGTTTCGTCACGCGCGCTCCTACTTGGAAGACTTTGAACTATGGATCATTGGTCGCCGCTCAGTCTATGAATAATAATCGTCCGGCGAATCCCAAGAATTCTTTGCAAGCAAAACAGTTGGATGGGTTCATGAGATCACATCAAGATATTGGAAGCCGCATATCAGGAATTTTCCGGACCAACAGTGCAGAATTACCTGTGACTGATAATATGAACTGCAATGGCAACAGCAATGATAGCGGCTTAAGCAGTGCATCAAGCATATCTCCGCCGCAGCAGGACGAGAATATGCGTACACCCACAAAGAAAAACTTCGTGGGTAAGTAGTATACTAATTAAACAAATACGATGTTTGTTTTACAATAACAAACTATCATTCACAACAACTGCTGTCGCAGACTATATTCTTCAAAGCAAGCTATGTAGTTTTAAAGATATATTTAATATATGCAAATGTCTCAAAAAGGATTGAATATCACAAAAGGATTTGGTCGCACCTGATCTGTACCATCATACCATGGGAAACGTCTATGCAAAACACTCCTTTGTCATGTCAATTCGTTTTGCTAAAATTCCTTTTGTCATCTCATTCATAGTATTCATAAAAGTTAACTACAACATTAATTGCATCTTTCCAAGATTCCATTGGTAATTTGATTACGGATACAAAAACATTAGTTTTTGAAGTTTTCGCTATTCTGTAGTTTCAATAAATGTAACTATGTTGGTCACATAGTCCACAATGGCAATATCAAATCCCACTTGTCCCCCACAATTCTTAAAACGTTATATATGTGCAGCTCGTCAGTGTGGCTGCTGCTGGAACGCTTGCATCTGTGGAAAACATCATAAAATTCATCTTTTTATAATTTTTTAACAGTTCGTTCCTGTTCCAATCTTAATTCTGGCCATCATTTCCAATAATTCAAATATTTATGGAAAATGATAAAAGGTAAATTTATTATTTCTTTGACCGTATGCGAGTGATTCATTAGCTAACGCATAGATGGAATGTATGGCCGTGGACACAGTGACTCTAAGACGTCCACTTAACGTAACATATTTATGCGGTACAAAGCGCATGCTCAGTTTTGGATTCGTCGTGATTTATAAAGCCACACAATCTTGTCAAACAGTAGAAAGTTTTTCGCCTGCTTCGAGTTGAATGAATTGCTCTACCGTAATAATGTTGTACCGTAGGGGATGTAGTAATCGTCCGTCCTAAATATTTTAGAACTACGACTAGTTCAATCTTTATATTGATTGTAACATCTTTTCAACAGCCTTTCGCAAGATAAATTTGTTTTTGCTTGGTTAAATACCACATTTAAACCTGAACGTTGCTCCGCAAACCTCCAGACTTTCATATTTAAGATGAGCTAAGCTATTTCGAAATCCTTGTCATAATCATACCGAAAACTTTTGTTTCTTCACATATATTTAATTTTTTATATTTATATTTTGACTACATTAATTATTTTTACGGGTTGTCAAATGCCATGAATGGCAATGCCTACCATCGTTTCATGATTGGCAGTGCTGACAATTGTGCTGCTATTACGAATAGATGACTATAAGAAAAGTGAAAAATTACTGTGCTGTCACTTTTATCTGTCAGTCGATTGTCTCAGAAAAAAAGAAGGGGGAAATAAATTATAAACAAGTCAAGTTAGAACTAATAATCAATAACTAATCCATCCCTACACACCACCCACAGGTAAACTGGGTGACTATGTTGATTGTCCGGAGGAAAAGGAGAATGACACATGTATGACAATAACACGCACTCCGAAATCATCCAAGAAAGCTACAGAATCCAAGGTTAAAACAGTGGGGCTAAAGGAGAACACTCCAAGCAAACAAATACTACCTCAAACACCCAAAGTCAATAAACTCATAACAACGGTGCCAAACGCTGCAAAGACGGCCGAACCACTTACACCCTCCCGTCCAATGCTAATGTCACGCATTCAAAGGGATCTGAACAGTCCCTCAGCATCGGTTAGAGTAAGAGCTCTGAAAGCTATAGCGTAAGTAGTGTTGTGTAGAGGAATGTGTATCATCTCCTTGTTTGTTACTACTAAAAATACTTGTTTTCCATTTAGTTCACCCACCAAATCGCCTTACACACATTACGACATACCGGAGGCAGAACAAAGTCTTAATTTCTCCGCTGTCCCAGAACCACCCGATATAAAGGAGGTTATGCGCAATATTATCGTTTATGTGGAGGTGAGATCGGGCGAAGACAACCGTTCAGAAGGTGTGCGCAAAGTAATCGAAGCGCTGGGCGCTCGTGTTAATTTAAAACTGTTTCGGTATGTTTCTGAATGACGGGATTTGCGTCTTAATGTAATTTTCGCATCATACTGTTTACAATGACCATGCTATTTCCTAACATATAGATTCGAATTCATAACGTTACACGTTGTTAAGTGGTCATGAGTTAGACTAATATTATTGATAAACTTACATACAATAACAATTGTTTTTTTTTTCTAGCGATACTACACATGTCGTCTTCAAGGATGGCCGTATGTCCACATTTAAAAAAGCTCAACAGTGGGGCATACCGGTGGTATCGATTTTATGGATTGAAGAGTGCAAAACCAAGAATCGTATATGTGATCCCAAGGATTTTCCTATATCAAATTTGGATCGTTATGAAAATCCAGAATTGTATACGAAATTGAAGGTGAGTTGCAAATTTTTTTTTTTAATCTATTTTATGAATGTAAAAGATTGGTCTCAGTGCAGCAACGTATTGAGATTAAAGATATATATTTAGATTTGGATTTCTCTTATTAATTTTCATTTTATTTATCAGTATTTGTCAGTCGGTAGTTGTTTTTCGGACCCTTGTACTCTTGTATTTTCAATAATTCAATTATAAATGCGAAATCAGGCTAGAAATCCTTGATAAGGAGTGTATAACTTTTACGAGGGTTGGACGTTATCTTAGATGGATCCTGCATTCAAATGTAGTGCATTATGAAAGCCTTTAGATTACAGGATGAATGCAGCATCCTTCAAGCACATATTCCATGCTGCGGGGGACAGTCAGGCAGCATTGAAGGTTATAACAATCCATCAGATTTCGTCTAGGGAAGGTAATGAATTTAGGCAGGCTGTATGCCTATTTTTAATGGTCTCATACTTGTAATGCTCGAAGAGACCACAATACAATTTAGACCAGAACATACAGTCCTGCTCAAAAAATTTGTAACTTCCACAGCTTTTAAATTAATGAAACGAACATCTTGGTTTTATGCATTATACTTAAATGCAGAAATAATCGTTAAATTGTCAGCATTCTAAATAATACTTAAAAAAATATATATTATTCTAATTTGGTGTTATCTTCCCGGGATTGAAAAAAAAACATGTGTTTCGGCCTACTCAAAACATTTATATTCCTATGTCAAATTTCCTATTTCTATGGTTTTTTTTTTATGTCTGCAAAATTAGATCGCCTTGGCAGAAAATAAAAATGTCAAACCAATTTATACAAATATCATTTAAAGAAGTCAAAAATTCATTTCAACTGGATATATCAGCGAAAACGATCGGACCTAAAGCCTTACAAGCTGGACTATGAGCATACAAAACTCTTAGAAATTTCAAACAAATTCAAATATAATATATTACTATACTAGCCGACTCGGCGAACTTCGTTCCGCTTAAATTCGTTAATGCAACGAAAAAAATAATTCCGAGCATGCACTTGCTGCTTTATATAACTCAGTCAATTCAAATTCTTTATTAAAAAGTTGTGTTAAATACAATGGAAATAACTAAAGTAAAAGAATAACGATGTGCTTTAATCAAACCGCAATGATTGAGTTATCAGCCAACCTTCCGCTTTTTCACTGAAGTGCTTTATGGTACACAACGTTTTTCGTTTTGTTCTCTGGCGCGTACACGTACAAAGCGGAAGGTTTGCCGACACGTGAGCACGCCACATACAATTGACCATGTGAAAAACATGGGAACTCAAGATTGATTCCACAAACATCCAGCGATTGTCCTTGCGCCTTATTAATTGTCATAGCGAAGGCGAGACGCAGCGGAAATTGAAGACGCTTACATACGAATGGGAAATCGTTCGCAATAAGAGGAATCCGCGGAATGAGAACATCTTCGCCCTTGAATTTTCCCCTCAAAATCGTCGCTTGAATGACATTTGATTTGAGTGTCTTCACAATCAAACGCGTACCGTTACAAAGTTTTGGTGCATTGAGATTACGCAACAAAATTATAATTGAGCCGACTTTCAATTTCAAAAAGTGTGGCGGCAAGCCCGGGACATCCAGAGAATTCAAAAATTCTGTCGGATAGTTCGTGACTTCGTTTTCATCCATCACGGAGTCGACGGATTTGTATGAATGCAACTCACCGGAGATATCATTTTGAATGACGAAATTCAAATGATCGACATCCTTGTTTTTCGCAGCCAAAATCGCTCGTGCACTCAGCCAATCATGGTCAACATAATTCTGCGCGATATTCGGAAAAACCTTCATAATCAGCTCTTCCGGCGTAGTTGTAATGCTGCAAAAATTCTGTGGAAATTCAATTAAGCCGGTAACTAATTCGACTGGAATCACGCCATTACCCATCGCCAACAATTGCCTAGAGAACTCCTCAGCGGACTGGTCACTTCGTAAAGCAACTCGCATGTTCGTTTTCAACTGCAATTTCTTCACGTATTGCCATAAAGCCGACGCCTTCAGGCAAGCGTTCAATTCATCTGCTGGAGTTGATCTTGGAATGACAGGCAGCGTTTGACGAAAATCCCTGACAACAAAATCAATGCGCCACCGAAATGTCGTGTGTCATTCCGTAAATCTTTCAATGTGCGATTTAAAGCTTCCAATGCGCGTTTGTGAGCCATTGTACACTCGTCCCACACAATAATCTTGCATTGTTGCAATACTTTTGCCATCGCAGAGTTCTTTGAAATGTTGCATATCGGTTCTTCATCCACTTGCATATTCAATGGTAATTTCAATGCAGAATGAGCTGTTCGACAGCCTTCTAACAACGTAGCCGCTATCCCAGAAGAGGCGAGTGCCAAAGCAATCTCAGATCTTGATCGAATTGTAGCCAAAATCAGTGAAATCAGGAATTTTTTTCCAGTTCCACCCGGCGCATCAAGGAAGAAAAATCCGCCATTTCCGTTATCGACTGCTTGCATAATTTCATCATACACTTGATTTTGTTCTGGATTCAACAGTGGCACATTTATTTGAACTGCTTGACTCAACGCGTTTCGATCGAAATCCATTTCTCGCTCCAATTCTCGATTAAATGCGTCATGCATTGAACGATTCGGCGATGACATTCCCAATTTGCACAACAAATTGCCACTCATGAGCAGACACATATCCTCGATCAAAATCAAACTTTCGTTGCGCATTTCATCTGACATCTCCAGTTGATTATCCGATGTCACAGTGCGAATTCGATGCAAAATATCGTCGGTCATATCATTCTTGTATTTATTCCACAAATCTTTAGGATTCGATGGAAAACATGTCGAAATTATGATTGCAAAGAGTGTTCGGAGTTGATTCGCTGGCGCGGTCATAGTAGCATCGGCCAGTGTCAAATCCCAATGATTGTCGTTTTCAAGCAATTGCATGCGTTGGCAGGCTTCTCGATATGTCGCACACAAAATACCGTCAACAGTCCGCAGCGATTCGAACGAAGTGGGGCCTCGAACATTCAGCAAAACCATTCTCAGATAGAAGCATTCGTCGTTTTTGGGGTGAACTGTGTATGTTAAACTAACAAAAAAAAAGAGTAAAATTTTAGTTAAAATCTTCCAGAATTTTATATTTTTCTGGAAATTGTCCAACATCCTATGTCCTTCCTTGGGCCAACACGAATTCATCAAGCCCAAAATCGTGAAATCGGACGATCCGTTATAAAGTTATGCGTGTTCACACGGACGGCATTCTCTTTTATAAATATAAGAAGATATAGTCTGAGCAGAAGTGGAAATGTGCACTATTTTCTAATGAATCAAAAATTAATTGACACTGTTCGGCTGGCTAGTGTCTCACGTGGAAACAAAAAGGGTAGGGCTTCTCCATAATATCTTAATATATATTTACCCTCGACACTGATTCACTGATTCCCTGATTCACTGATTCCCTGATTCACTGACTCTGTCACGCAGTACGTAGGAATTTAAATAGGCATTCTATAATTCTATAATAAATAATAAAAAAAATAATATTTTTTTTTTGTACAGAAATTCTGTTTTCCCCAAATTTTTTTTACCAATATTTTTTTCCAAAATTTTTTTTTACAAAATTTTTTTTTTTACAAAATTTTTTTTTTACAAAATTTTTTTTTCCAAATTTTTTTTTTCAACCAAATTTTTTTTTTCCACAATATTTTTTTTTTCAACAAAATTTTTTTTTCCACCAAAATTTTTTTTTCAAGAAATTTTTTTTTTTTCAAGAAAATTTTTTTTTTTAAGAAAAATTTTTTTTTTCAACAAAATTTTTTTTTTCAACAAAATTTTTTTTTCCACAAAATTTTTTTTCCATATTTCAACGGGCGCCATAGGCGCATTACAACTTACTAGTACATAAGATTCTTTCAAACATAGAGATGACAACATTATGGTCTTTGGATATTTTTCCGGAGAAGCAATGGGTCTAAATCGTTAAATCGATAATATTAATATTATGAGGTCAGAGGATTGAAAAATGTGTTTTCTTACACAATATTGCCATAAACATCTGGGGCAATGTCGACAATGTGTATGCTTGATTAGCCAGCCCAGCCACTTTGGGTAAGTGCAAGACGCACAAATGGATATACAATTTGTAAAAAACCTGATAAGATCTACGTTGTCCTGAAAAATCAGTGGAATAGCATTCCGAAAGGTATAATCGAACATTTAATCCAGTCCATATGTGCAGAAGATATTAAACGACTTGTTTATGCCATCAATTACTAACGAAAAAATTAAATGTTGTTTCCTATAGAAGTCGCATTGTACAAGTTGCAAATGTGCCCAACCACGAAACCCTAACTCACAAAGTATTAAATGACAACTCTAGTTTTTCGCCGTTTTGAAATACACTCTGTTCTAAAGTCATAAATATTTTAATATGAACAGTTTGTCTTGCAATGTACATTACTTGTTTCAGTTGATGTACATTACTTTATCCTTGATCTATAAGACTTGTAGAAGGCCTAGCAATATAATCTTAGCTGAAGAGCTTGGAAACCAATCTAACCCTATTAGTTTTAGGTGTCTTTAGTACAAACATGTTATGTAATTCCATAGAAATGCGTTGTCATGCCTTCTTCTTACTACTGGGTACAAAGCTAATGTATTCGATTCTATGTGTTTCCAACCATGTGATAACCAGTTCGAAACAAATGTAATTTAAGCCAACCGGTTTGTGTTGGTGCATTTAATACATTCTACATTTAGTCGCTTTGGCGTACAGGCCTTCGGGGGATAAGTTCCCTTTGGAATTGTGTACATTTGTACCCAGACCACTCTACCGATAAATTAATAAATAATATTACTTACTTACTTACTTAATATTACTCACTTACTTCGTGATATCTACTTTGTAGTAAAATTACTCAAGTCCCCACCAATCCATTTGTTCAAGTGAGTTTTGTTTTATTAAAATAGCCTGTGAGTATCATTCGCCATAGACATTCCAGCCTTCGGTACAATAAAACCAGCTGTAACGCACAGCTTTAAGTGTTCGTTTGTTTCCTTAGAGGTTGGTGAATCCATAGAGTGTCCAATTTGTGTTATCCAGCACGGATTAGGTTTATTATTTAGGATATGGTTTATTAATTTAATAGGCCACTTGAAACCATGAGTTCAGTGTTTTCTACGATTTTTCGGAAATTATGTTTTGTACCCCTGAAACGTCCACATCTCTTTTACTACCAATGTCATTTCAGAAAATGAAAAAGGCAATATTCCTTGAGGGTATATTATCATCCTCTCTAGATGGGGTATAATTTTCAAAACAGCGCAATAAAAAACTGATTTTTTCAGTGCTTCTTTGAAAACCAAAAAAGGTACCATTTAGACAAATAAATCTAATGTTCTAAAGTATCTCCTCCCACTGCCAGGTCAACTAGAGCAACAACTACACATTTTTTGAAGCACAAAGCTAAAAACGACAGAAGCATTGATTTCTATTTTGTAATGAAAAAATTCAGTTTTGTTGAAACAAGGTCAATTTATTTCTATAAACTTCCTATTGAAAGTCTACGTCATTAACCAAAACTACTTTACTTATATGGGTATAATTTCTTGTGCTGTTCCTATCTGTATACCACCATTCCATCGTGTAATTTGAATTGAAACAAATTTATGTGAGTTAAGTTACGCAAACAATTTTGCACCCATATGAATTTAATAAGGAAATATATGCCTACAACTTTTTGCTCTTCACATAAACATAATATGTGTTCTGCTATCACCCAACACGGATTTTTATTTTAAACATGTTTATTTTGCATTAGTCAATTATCTTATATTTGATACTGATAAAAAGCGAAATGTAACCTTGGGTAATGGCAAAAACTTATTCAAATTCCATAAAAATCATGTAATATATACACTTATATACACGTCAAGTGATGGTCCGTTTCACCTGCTACCATTTGTTGATTTTTCTTTTTGATTTATAATCACAAAACCAAATTATATATATGTACGTGTGTACTTTAATTATTAAGCATTCAAAGAAATCTTATCATAAATTTAGTTTCACTCACAAACCTCACATGAATGAATATGGCTGATGGTTGCGACTATTGTCTGTGATTAAAAACTGTTTAAGTGTCAATCAAGATTGTTTGGGGAGCGGGGCAGAATATTTTGATAAACTTTGAAACCCACAAAATTAGAAGTAACATTTCGAAGAATATCAAAGTTGGTAAAATAAATATTAAAAAAGAATACAGAGTTAGAGGGCACAAAATTGTGTATATTTTTGAACTTCCGTAGTTATATTAAAAGTATTTGCTATTCTTAACAAAACTTCAAGATAACGTTGAGCCGATATAGAAAACCCCTTGATGATAGCACACTTATTTTCTGGTTTTATAATGGGCGCAAGTTTAAAATGAAGGCAGCGTAAGAAAACCAGAGAGCCGTGTGCCCGTAAATGTACCTGTAATGGGTTTGACACGTATGTGTCACTTAATAAAGGACACTAACAACAAATTAATACTTAGTTTTCTGTTTTACTCTCTAATATAATTAGACTACACCGCCGCTTTGTCTACGAAATAAGAATCAGTTACAATTTGAGACTGTGATTAGGAGACTGCTTATATACAGATCTGTTAGGCTTTCACTTTTATCTTTAATTCCTCTTTGAAATATTGAAAATTAAATCTAATACAAATTTATATTATTCTAACTATATAAATGTCTTTATTAAAAAATGCTTGTCGATCGTCTCTCATTGTTTATATTTATGTTTAGAGATGTCAACACGACGGGGACGTGTGCTATTAAAAACAAATATAATTGTTCATTTTATTTCGGTAAACAGGGCAACTCAAGTTCTTTGAAACTAAATAAAACAGCTATTGAAGGTGAGGGGAAAAAATCATTCGTTTCTACACCATCAATGTCTCTTTTATACTAAAACATGATTTCATTTTAAATTCACTCATCACTTCCATACATGGAATCCTGCTCAAAGAATAATTTCCAAGCATTTCGGTGCTTTATCAAGTTCGTGGTACCAAGGATCTGCATGTCTTCTTCCAATTTGTCCTTCCCTGCCGGCGCTTTCGGTGGTCGTCTCACTGTTCATTAAGCGTGGATACACCTCATTAATTAACACAGATCAGGAAAGATTTTTCTCTCAAAAACACCAAGCACAGTTTCATATGCTTTCCCAAGTATCCACGTTTCAGCGTCTATTTTGTCACTACGTTTGCTTGGCTGTTGCAAGGATAAGTTTTGTCACGTCCTCGTTAATCATCGAACCAATCTTCGCTAATACTTTATCGATTCTGGAAAATGTAACAGTTACATCTCGCTCTATCTTTCCGACGTCCTCATATGGGTTTACACGATATCCTGTCACCCTCTCTAATACCTATTGTAGTCCTGAATGGTTCTGAGATGTCGCTTCTTATTTTTACTGAGAATCTAGTGTCATGACGGAATCTCATTCATTCAATTTCAAGCAATTCTTCTATTACCGGTGTGTCGAAGGTGAAGATTTGCTCGATAGTTGATTTATTCGGCCTGAACACTGATAGGGCTAAATGAGTTGGTCGAGTTGGGCTTCAAACTTTCGCACAAAATGCTAGAATATTATAAGCGATGGATAGGAGACTTATTCCGTAGTAGTTGGAATAGTACGCTAAGATTCCAGTCATGCTGTCATATAACCAGATGGTGTAGACTAGCTGATGCATGTACCAGCTTTTTCCTTATTTTAATCATCTCTACACGGTGTTATGCCAAGATAACTAGTCAAGCCCGAGACCTTCGATTTTTATTTAATTACAGATTTCAAGTAATTAGTTTTCTCCCTCTATCATGAATAACAGCAAATATTTCACACCAGGAATTCTGTATTCCGTCAACGCGATTTATATCAGTCCCACAACAAGGTGAAATTTGTTCATTCAAAGAAAAAATTACTCGTATTAAAGGCCTATTAAGTAGCTGTCAGTCAAAAAATACATGATAAGATTTTTTTCTGAAAACATGTGTATCTATATTTTAACAAAGACAACAAATGGCTATAAATTGTAATACTTTTTATATGAACAAATTGAAAAAGTAATTACGACAATCGATTTAAGGCACTTTCGCAAAACATAAATTTTCTTTCTGCGTCCGCGATTGCACAAATTCTACACAAAGCAAGCATACCGGAATTTTAAATAAATTGGTTTCTAAGGCATGCAGAACAATTTAGTATTCACTCGATTAATCTGCGATGATCACAAATCTCGTACTCAACACGAAATATGTCTAATATAGCACGTATATTTTATCACGCATTTCAAACAGTTTGAGTTTCTGTGTGCACAGTGTCGTGTGCAATCTGATGATGAATGGCGACAAAAACGAGGGGGGATAACCAGTGTCGGCGGTACATTCATAATTTTTGAAGCAGAAACTATGGCTCGGTTTTTTTTTGTTATCAGAACATAAGTGTAATTAATTTATCACATTTCTTGTATTGCTTATCATGGGAACTGAATTTCTTTTCAGTTTTGTTTATATTTTTCCATGTTTCTACAGTAGTGGTAGTTAATATTTACATTTATTTGATATCATCATCATCATGGGGTTACTGGCATTGTCTCGAGAGTAGTCAGTAGCTTTTTCAGTGTATTTTGGCAAAAGTGTACGAGATTGTCGTTGCAACTGATTATTTACATTCTAATGTACATTCACTGCCGACTAAACCACAGCTTGTTTTTTTTTTTTTGTGAAAGATAAGATTGACATAAGGAGAACGAACAATTAACTATTATTTCTATTCGAAGTTTCAAATTTGGTGGGAATGGATTTTAAATGTTATCTGTTTCTTGTGCGATTTGTCAAATGCGGAAGTTTTCTTTCCAATCCTTTCTAATTTTCAACAACATTAATGCATAATAAAAATCATTTTTAGTTTAAAACATATTATTTTTTTTATTCAGATTTTTAAAATCTTTTTTTCTTTCGATTTGTTTTTTTTTCAATCTGGTGATTCGTTTGTTGCATTTGTTTTTATATACAATTATGTTTAATATTCTATTACGAATCTGTTTTAACATTAAAATACAATAAAATAATTACAGAGACGTACTTAAATAAAGTAAGATTTGTTTTATATAATGAGGCTGTTGTTTGTGATAAGGAAAAATCATGAGATTTACATACTGCAGAATAACAAGAGATTATTCTTTTGGAAATTGTGACTGTCGTTTCTTCTAAGTCGAACACTTTTAAGTACTGGATTATTTTTATTTTAAGTCGAATTCATGCGTACATAAGTTGGACACAGATTATCTACTATCTTACATTGGATGAAACAATTGTGTCGTTAGACTCTATCATAATTTGATCATGTCTGGTGTCTTTAAAGTTTCTTAGAAAAGAGTTGTACAGCTGAGAATGTGCTAATAGATTCAATAAGTTTCTTACATATTACAGTTTAGTGCTATAAAGAATTTCAATTATACCAGGGAAAATATTGAGGGTGATAAATACCAAAACTTCGGATTTGTGCATTAAACTTGTAATCGAAATGCCTGTTAAAAAAGTCTAAAGTAAACATAAAACATACAATTTTCATTATTAGACATTGTAAATATTTGTTTTAAATTTAAATTTTAAATTAAATTTGTTTTGCTATCACTAAACTTACAAATTGTTTTTAAAAATTAAGGGGATTATCGGAATTTTTTTTTGTTCGAATCAGCCACATTTTACATACATAAACGCAATCCCCTAAATGTTAGAAAACATTTCTAAGCATTACACATTACAAAATTGGAAAGGTGCTTTCGAAATGTGTAGGATCATCTTAAACAACAATGAAGTCACAATTTCCATTTTGTATATAGTTTATCTGTTTTAAAAAAATATATTTGTTGTGTCTTCTTTTTACCTCAATATAAAAGATCAATCTTAGACATACATTAAAAAATAGCATAGCGTTGTATAATATTTGCACGAAAAGTTTCAAAAGACAAAACTTTCCTAGGAATGGCTAAGCTAGCGACTTTGGCGGCTGCTCTAGCTTTACTTACTATCTTTTGCAGTAATTCACAACACCAAGATCACGACAGTGTAACTTCCAAACACATCATTATCAGGAAACCGGCAATTGTACCCCAGGTGGCAATTGTTCCATTGCCGCTGGCATGTGCCTCGGGCAATATGTCATCAGCCACAATGTAGATCATAGCGCCGGCAGCAAATGACAAAGCATAGGGCAATATCAAATTGGCAAATGTCACGGCAACAGCTCCCAATATGCCGAAAATCGGTTCAACCATGCCCGATAGTTGGCCATACCACAACGCACGCGTGACACTGAAGCCAGCAGCATGCAAGGGCAAGCTGACGGCCAAACCTTCAGGGAAATTTTGTATACCAATGCCAATGGCCAAGTTACGAGCTGACTCGAAGGTTGACGAGTTACTGCTGCCAATTGCGCCAAAGCTAACACCCACTGCTAAACCTTCAGGGATATTGTGAACAGTAATGGCCACCACCAACAGCATAATACGTTTCCATTGGGCTGCTGCACTCTCGGCCTTGACCCTTTCAGCATCTGTGACATAAGTTTGCTGATTGATGCGCTCGACATCAATGCTGGCCTTCTTGCGACGTCTGGGTTCGTTGTGACTGTGTTGAACACTCAGGCAATCCGAAAAGCTATCCATGCTCTTGGCCGCCTCCATGCCACTACCGCCGTTCTGACCATTCCTCATATCATCCAATGCAATATCGGCCTTGTCTTTGTTTGTTTGTGTCATTTGTATCATCATATTCGAAGAGTTTAAGCCCAAGTATGACATCAACTTGTCACAGCCGAAAACGAAAATGGCACCCAAAAGGAAACCACCCGAAACGGGTAAAAATGCATAAACACCATATAAATGGGAATTTTCAGCCATTTCTATGGCTGGATTCAGCAAAGACCAAAAAGAGGCGGCCACCATAACGCCAGCAGCAAATCCTAAAGCGGCATCCAAAGATTTACGTTGATTACCCCGTACGAAGACGACACAAGCGGCACCAGCCGCAGTTAGACCCCATGTCAGCAGCGTACCCAAAAGGGCTTGTGTAACTGGGCCATATCCAGGCAACATTTCTGCGCTCCAAATTTATTGATATACTTTAAATGCGACTGTAAAAACGGTGGGGTAACAGTGTTGTTTGTGGTAGCTGTAATTTAAAAAGTTTGAATTACATTGACAATTTAGGAATTTGGAGTAGATTAAATGAGTGCATTATTTTAATGGAATTACTATTGCGTTATCAGAGTCAATGTTTTATAAATGTCGTTAACATAAATATGGGTCACTGAAAGCTTAAACGTTTCCGGTAATTATTATGGGTAAAATTCGGTATGACTTTGTTTTTTCATTGGGAATATTTTTTTAACCAACTACTGTTGTAATGGAATGTTTGTCTTTTTACGATTTTGTGTATGGGAACGTTTTCAAACCGTCAAAATAGGTTATTTAATTCTTGTTGTTAATTCGTGTCCAAAAAATGATTTCTCGTTAGTTGACTAACGGATTTCCCTGAAGATGATAAAATAAATGTTTCTGCCAAGAAATGTACATTCCTACTAAATATCTTTATAGATAGATGGATTTGAAAACACGAATTGATTATATGTATGTAATTGTAGAGTTTCAAGAAAACGCATTTATAGAATTTTTTGAAATAGGCGCTTAATGAAAACGATTTCAGCTATCGTTTTCACCTTGTAAATGCCGGCAATTTTAAAACCAAAAGATATTCAGTAAAACATGTTAAGCGTCTGTAGACGAAAAACATCATGCGTTTGGAGACGACATAATATTGTAGGTCCGATCAATAAGTATGGGAGTACACAGCTCATTGATTTGAGAAAAGTCCACCGGCAGTTCCTTCATGGAATGTGTAAGGAAACATCCTCCTATCTCTCTCAGTCCCCTTTTAAATTAGTTTAACCAAAGATAGACACCCACAACAAAACTGTGATAAACAGCTTGTGGTTGTTATCAACTAATAACACGGGTTTCCTTATCTTGATTAAGCATCGCAATTTGCGGGGTTGCTGAGACAAGAAGGCAAATATTCCTTTTGCAATTGTCAATTAAATATACACACCATTCGGAATTCAATTAGCATAGCGAATAAACGACATGAAGAAGAAACAGACAATACTTCATTAAGATTCTCGATGTATGTATTTTAAGCTCGGAAGACTCGAAAAGAAGCGACAGCGACCACACAATTCCATCAGAAGGAGAAGAAAGAATATCAATAAGAATAGACGAGTTGTACATATACAAATGAAAAGTGGTATGGCCATGAAATGAAATCATGCATTTATGTTAAATGTACATCCATATATTACCTTCAGTTTGTGGTGTGTAATGACGACAGATGATTCGTAAAGATAGATGTTTGGTTGTAAGTAAAACTGCCACGTTCCTAATCTTCTCTAGCCCAAACAATTGAACACTGAACAATGAATGATCTCAGCGCATATGTAAATACACCGACTCACGTTACACAAAAAAAAAACAGAAAAATTAAGAACGTAATGACGACGAGCGACGAGTGTATGGGACGTCACCAGAATGTGTCAAGTAAAAACATCTGCCGATGAAATTCTCATTGAATGTTATATTGGTTTATTTTTTATATACGTCTTGTGGGATTCTTGCCGTATTGTTTATTTTTGAGTTCGTTTTTCTTGTTTAGCTCAACACAACACCTTTCAGCCAAGTGTCTTCTGTTATTTTTTTTGTATTGTTTTCTTATTTTCGTTTTGTTTATCACACCACAACGCTGTGCATCATCCCGTCACAACGATTATTTAGCAACTGAAGTGTAAAAACGATGGTGGGGGTTATTTTACTTTTTATTAAAAGAACGTATCGAATGTATTACTCGGAATAAAAATAAAATGCTCAACGTCAGAACAGAAACACTACCAATCACTTAACTACACATTACTTCACTCTGTAGTAAATAAACTCTTTGACTCTTTGTACAACAGGCAACTACCGACTTTGGATTGTCATTAATGTCAGAATTTCTGTTATGCTTGCCCAGCTCTTTTATACGTTTTTTATATTCGTATACCCGTGATGCTATTTCTTCTCGGCTCTTTGCTTTCTACTCTATTCACACATACACTTTGTTAATAACTTCTTATCAGTCAGGCACAATTTCTGTTTGTTTCTCTCACTCTTTCTCTCTTTGGTTAAACTGAAAGCCTCAGTGTTGTATTTGTGCATAATATTGTCGTTTTTTAAATATTTACTTTGAAAACGTGCTATATTAAAGGTATATCTGTTGTTTTGATATTTCAGTATTAAAAAACGGTTTAAATATGACGTTTTATCAAAAGAAATTGTATTAACCCACATGTGCTTATGTAGTATGTTCACCAAACTGTGTGTTTGGAGTTTTCTTTTATTATTATTGTTAATCTGTATCTGCATTTGAATCAGGGGCGGATTCGCAATTAGAAGCTGTCCTAGGGCCAGCTAGCTAAACGATGTGGTTTTTCGATAGGACACTCTGTTGTAGGAATACCATAAAATATTACAAATTATAAATGTCAAACTAAATATGGTGGCTACATTTATAAAAATAGATGAATGTTCTTCAATTGTAGTGCTTTTTTTTTGTATCACATATTATTTTATTTTCTTTATCAAATATGGACAGTTTAAAAAACGTTTTTTTTTAAGAAATTAAAAAAAAAAGGGAATTAAAAAACGTTTTGGGTATATTATTGTGTTTTTTTTTATCGAAAAAGAAAACATTCGCATTATTTACACGGTTTCATTCATGTGACTACTGCGTGTAGCGTATTCTTCCAACAGATTATTTTTTGTGAAAATTCGGCAAATTTGAAAATTTCATTAAATCTAAGATTTCCTAGGGCCTCAAATAAGCTGAATCCGTCACTGGATACGACTACGTGAGAATACTTAGTTCTTCTCATTTACAAGAGAGCGTTTAAATGTTCGTATATATTAAGAAAGTTATTTGCATTTGTGTTGTCTAGTTAGACGGGCCATAGTGGGTGGTGTAGTTTTGCGCGTTACTAAGATAAACAAATGCGAATCGCGATGTTATAACAAACGTAACGATTATTTGTGCACGTAGTGACTGAGTAAACATGTCAAAAAGTTGATGTTATGATGCCTTTAGGTACCCTACTTCGGCAAGGTTAAAGGTGTACCTAGCCACATCCGAGTTTCTATTAGGCTAACGAATTAGCGTTAGTTTCCTCAGGTTATACCAGCCCAGTTTCATCTGAGTAGTAGGTAGGTATTATTAATATATGAAATATAATGTGTGCAAATGTGTGCTCGTTGGATGAGACCCCATCTATAAAAACTCGTCTAGAGCGATTTCTGAAAAGACTCGATATGAATTGAGAGAAGGTATTACCGACACCAAATGCAATAAGTTTTGATATGAGTGCTCCGTGCCAGACCCTATCGAACGCCTTGGAAATATCCAGAGCCACGATCTTGCTTTCACCAAGGCGGTGAATGGATCGACTACATCGCTCCGAAAGGAATGCCATCAGGTCCAGTAGATCGATCTACGGAAGCCATATCATCATTTAGAAGGCCGTTAGATTTTAAATACTTAACAAGATGGTGGTTAAACAAGCTCTCCATAACCTTCGAGAGCGCAGAACATATTGCTATTGGTCGGTAATTCGCAGGACTTCAATACCAGCACGGTACGACATGTTGAAAATATTTCAGACAAAATGTTATCTTTGTCAGCCGGGTCAGTGAATATCTGGTCATCGTTAACGAGAGTTAGGGACTGCAAATGGGTTATTTTTTCATATCTCTTTCCGTACCTTCCATACGGGAAACGTCGATATGTACTGTTTCTTACTTTCATTTGCAGTTACTACTCTTTTGTTTATTGTGATTTAACTTCTGGAAGTTCTAAACCACTCAATTCTTAATTTAGGGTAATGTCTTCTTATATCCCCAATAAATTACACCATTGTAATAATCAGACAACTAAGCTGATAAAATATAATCGTTTGCATATTGTTTACGCTCGATCTTATTTAAACAAATACCAAAGGCATTACCGGATCACTGGGATCAGCTCCCAGATCAAGTCTGGAAATAATATTCGACATTGCGCCCATATATGTCTATAGCAGGAATTGTACAGCTAAATCGACGTTCCGAGATTCTATGGATTCGTTCTCATTTTGTTTTCCTAACGTGATTAATTCCTCGTATATAAGTATACAAGTTTAATCATTGGAATCGTTCACAACTTTTTCTAATATTGATTAACCTACGAGGGACATTTCAAACTACAACGAAAACTTTTGCAAAGCGGACTGACAAGACTGTATTCAACTCCAGACCCTGAGCATATATCCTATCAGATGTGAATTCTGTGGGGACTTTCTCACGTTCTGTCTGGTATGAACCCATTACGAAAATAGTTGGTTGTTCTGGGGACTAAAATAGGAATTTGCGTCCTTGTTCATGGATCGCTTGGAATTTAGATTGGACATTTACCAGTCAAAATATCAGCAGTTGTAAGTTTCTCGTCTTACATATATTCCCACTGCTTAGTTTAAGACTTCGAAGAGGTTAAACCAATAGGCACATATGGTCCTGTCTCTCAAACCATATATTGTTTATTGAGTTGTATAGAATATATGTTGATAGTAAATAAAGAAATCATATGGTCCTGTCTCTCAAACCATATATTGTTTATTGAGTTGTATAGAATATATGTTGATAGTAAATAAAGAAATCATTTAATTTTAGCTTTAACTGAAAAATAATTCTATTTTATTTCACTGAGGCTTCCTAAAACCTACACTTTCCTAATTCGGTTTTTCTTGGTTTTTGTCTTTCATAAAAACGCGGCAAATCCTTTCTTACGCAGTGATCTGTATACAAATATTTTAAGAATTGATTTTTTTTAAAAGCTCCTTATATGTTCTTATATTAATGTCTATTTCACTGTTTCCGTTTAATTTTAGCGTTTTAAATGTATGCAACCGGATTCTGAGAAATTTATTAACCGAAAAGTAACGGGCGGCAGTGCTCAGAAGGACTTGACGCCAACCCAAAAGACTGGTGCAAATAAGAATTCCACACTCATTGGCAGTACACCAACCAGTAGTTCCAATACTAATAACAAGAAGACTGATATTAGCCAATACTTTAAGAAACTAGACAATAGTAACAAAGTGCTTACCACTCCAGTAGCTGCTGCAAATTCACCAGCCACGCTACTATTGAATCGCATTACAAACAATTGTTACACACCTTTGCTGCAATCAAAAAAGACGACCACTATTGAAAACAATGAAAATGATACCCAAGAAATTAAAAACGTAGAATGTTACGAAGAAGAAATTCGTGAATCAAAGATATCTGATACAACGAAATCGCATATTGTGAAGAAAGCTTTGAATTTCTTACAGACTAATGCGTCAACCCACAAGGATGATAATCAGATAAGCTCGCCTTTGGTGCAGAATACTGTCATAGATGCGCCGAGTTCAAGGACAAGACGACGTAGTAGCATCGCTGCTACAGGTACAGCAATTCCCGCAATAATCGATGATACATTGCAAAATGGTATCATACAAGCCACGCCTACACCAGTCAAGCCGCCTAGACGTCGCAGTGTATTGTCGGCCAATGAAAAAGATTCAACCCCCAATGATATTTCGATGACACCATCGAAACCACCAAGGCGTAGTGTTTTACCGTCAGATGAAAAATTAAAGCCCATGGCCATTTCAATGACTCCCAGCAAGAATCCATATCGTCGCAGTTCTGTACATACCCCCAAAAATATGTCCATCGATACACCCAGAAAAGACAATAATTTCCAACCCATAATAGAAGAGTTTACAAATCCCGAAGAGACTAAAAATGAGAGTGTCGCAATATTAACAAAATCGGTTAACGGAAGAAGAACTTTGAATTACACAAAACCGATGGAAATAACCGATCATTCGGCTTCAAGTAACGCCATAAAAGAGAACCAACCGTCTGTCACAAAATCTACAAGCAGACGTACTCTTTACAGTTGCACTTCAATGAGCAATTCCTCTATTAGTGAACCGGTAGATACTTCCAAAGTGACAACCAGGCGACCAACATGTTACAGTGTTAAATCCATTGAAACGGACACAACTCGTGATGCCAGTGGTACAACGAAAGATAAATCAAGTAACATGTTTGCACAAAAGTCAGCAGATCTGACTAACAAACTTCTCAACCTAGTTACTAAAAAAGCTAAACCTGATCAGGAAGAAAGAAGCAAGTTTTCTGCCGCGGCTGCAGCACCAAAAACCTATTCCAACAATAGGCGACGAACCTTATACACGCCCAAAACAACAAATACGTCTATGGCGGAAGCGGCTATAGCACCTCAGACATCGGATGGAATATGCTTAACGCCAACAGCCAGTAATATGCATGGCAAGGTGGCTTGTTCTACACTCTTGGAGAGCGCAGTCAAGAACAAGCCGGTGCAAACGCCACCGGCTACGGCTACAACTGGAAAATTGTTGGAGGAGACATCTGAATGTGTTACACCTTTTGTTTTCAGTTCCACTCGGCAGCCGGGTAATAAAAGGCGCACTCTATTCGATGTTTCCATGGACATTATAACACAACGTTTACAGTGTATTAATCAGTCAGCTAGACGATCTTTGGCACCTACTCCAGCGGATACTAGTACCACAGATCTGAAGTCATTTCATACCCCTCCAGATGCCGGAAGGACCATATTGCCAAATTCCGATACCGAAAACTTGTCAACGCCACGAAATTCTGTTCCAGTTCATAATGTGTCAAATAATGCGGCTACACCAGACTACCCATCGACGTCTGTAGCTATCAATACCAAGAAACGCAAATTATTTATGCCGAATGATGTATTGACTACACCTCCAGTCCAGTCAACAATACCCGGTAGTAATACCCCAATGGTGAAATCCACAGTCGACACATCTTCTGAACAAAAATCAGTTACAAAACGTCGCAGAAGTTTATTACCCCTTTCACAGCCCCTGGTGTATCCTACATTGAATTCAACTGATCGTAATATTGAAAGATCAACACCGGTACTAAAACGACGAAGTACTTTAGACTTTGAGCAAATTAAGAAAATTAAAAATAAAGCAGCTCCAAACGACAAAGTTAGCGAAGCTGCAGATGATGGCGTAGAAAATGGCAGAGAAATGGTTAAACCTAAAAAGACGCCTGTATTAGTTCATACGAATATGCATAAAGAACAGATAGATGTTATACGCGAGGTTTGTACCCAACGTTAGTGCATGACCCCTCAGCCGTTTGAACATTATGTAGCGTTCGTTAAACTCCCACCTTATACCAACCACACCTCTACATATATACAAACATTCATTGGATCTGTACTATATATATACATTAGATATCATTTGTTAATTAGGTTTTTTTTTGACAATTTTGTGTGGTTATTCGGTATTGTGGCGCAAAAACATTTGGTATTGTGTATATTTATTTTACCCTTTTAAGTACGTACCTATTTTGAATGATGCGTTAAAAAAGAGCTAGTTTTTCTCAGTGGCATTACAATATATATTGAGAAATTTACTTTGAGAGGGCTGTTTTCTATTCGGGTATCTTGCGTTACTCAAGTGGCCCGACTTGAGAGTGAGGCAGCCTAAAGAGACCCCAGTTTTAAATTAAGACCTTATGTATTCGGGTATCTGAAGTAGCTCAACCGGACCGACAGGGTTGTGATCTCAGTTTTAACCTTACCTTCAGACCTTACCATCAAAACTTACTATATTTTTCTGTAGTGGTCTTTAAAAAGTTATCTAAATGAATACCCATAACCAAACATGTTATATAACAAACAAAACTAAAATTTTCTACATTTTCAACAATAATTATTTTGTGAAGTTATTTAAACATTCTTATTACACTGTAGTACCTACAGTTTGTTTTTAAACCCGAATATTAAATTTATTCACGCACAGCCAACGGATAGATAGATGCTATCCTTATTTCGTTTGTATCTTCTGTATACGATGAACTAAGAAAAGCACACAAAAAAATTAAAGAGATCTATCGTTAATTTTTTTAAACTGACTCAATTGATCAGAAAAAAATATTTAAAAAATATATGGATCAAATCTTTAGATCGCCGCTTACCATTACAATTATATTTAGGTCTTCACCGTCATGTTAAAACTTCTGGAAAGTTAAAAATGTTTTGGTTGGATGGAAATCATTTGGAATAAACATAAGGCCATGATTATCAAATTATTATTAGATTTTGTTCCTAATTGTCCGTAACTATGATCTACAACGAAATGAATAATGGACAAGTACAGATGAGTTCTGTGCGATCGGTCTTCCAAAAAGTCATTGGATAAATCTTACATATTATCTTTGCTTAAAATATTAGAAGAGCTGAGTTAGTTTTATTTCAAAAATCAATGAGAAAAAATATGTTTTTGCGTTCAACATTTACGAAATCACATGCTTCAATACCAATTGACACCCATAATAACAAAATTATCAAAAAAAAAACACTATTATACTTCTAATCCTTTAGACATTTTTCTAATATATTTTTGTGGTTTCTTTTTAAAAGTAAATTTGGTTTATTATTGTAATATTGAAGAAATGCTATAGTTCTTTTTTGAAGTTGTTAATATTTTTCCTTATATTATGAAATGTTGATCTTTTCTTTAGTCAAATTGTTTATTTAAATCCATTTAAGTTTAATTTGCGACCATAACATCGATACAAATAAAAGGAAATCATTTTGGTCATACAAAACAGCACCTAACATCTTTATTGTGAAATACTGCCTACAGACGTTTTGTTTTCGTCGCGTCACTTTGGCGACTTTGTTATTTTCTTATTCTCTAATGGTATTTGTGCCTTTGCAATTTATCTAACGGTAGAACAGCGAATGATATGTTCGATTTTGGTATTTTAATTGCGTGCCTTAAATTATGCTTTGGTTTTCAATAGACATTGTTTAGATTTCAAGGTAACCATCGCATTTAAATTCTTGCCATAAATAACGTTCATAACTTAGACAATATATTTTGTAATTAAAAGTTTTCGCATTCATCAAAACCTAACTTTCTTCACTCTCTATCTCTCTCTCTCTGTATAATTAATCATTTGCAAATTTATTGTATCCTCTTTTCAAGGTCGTAGAAAAGTTAAGTCACTTTAACCATGAAGAAACAGTCACCGACAGTACCACTCACTTGGTGAGTTTAGAGCCGAGGAGAACCATGAATTTAATGCGAGCTTTGACGCGAGGCCTCTGGATAGTGGATTACAACTGGGTACTGGACTCTATGAGAGCGGGCGCATGGCTACCGGAAGAGCCTTATGAATTAAGAAGTTTTTCGCGAGCCATTGAGGTAAGCAGTTATACAGGGCCATCAGTCACTGAACATTTTATTTTTGATATATTTTTTTTATTTGCTTATTCCTCAATCGTATACATACATGGCTACTTAATCTCTGTTTCTAATACCGAAAAATAACTAGGGATACAATTTTAAAAATAATTTATCAAAAATACTACAGGGTTCTCCAACAAGAGGTGTTATTTTGGTATTCAAAGAAAAATAAAATTTTTTGAGATAAATGATCGGATGTTTATTTCATAATAGAGAGGAATAATGAAAAACAACATCAGCCAAATGGCGACCCCGCTTACAGACCCATATCCTTTTCATGAAATTTTCCATAACCAAAATCGCAAAGTGGCTGCGCCATGTCCTCCATAGCCTCACGGAATTCTATCTTTAAGGTCTTGAATCGGGCTGTTGGCGTAGACCTTATCTTTCACGTGGCCCCAAAGGAAGAAGTCGCAAGGTGTTAAATTACAAGATCTCGGTGATCAATTGTCCGGAAACTTTTTAGTTTTGCAAACTGTGAATGCAAGAGTAGGAAATTTTCAATGCGTTGTTGAAGAGTTTATCGTTCCATTTTTAGTAATTTCGTAGTTTCTACTTGTCAAATGTCAAAGAATAGAAGCTTCAAAAGTGACGGCTACCAAAATACCGGGTGATTCAAAATAACACCTCTTGTTGGAGAACCCTGTATATGCGGTGACCTATGGTTCACCCTGTATTTCTTGGTAGTTTTTCATTTTAAATTCAGCAAAGAGCAATAGTATATGTTTACTAGACAATGAAATATGTTTACAGTCGCCGATCATGGTAGGACGAAGGGTCGTTGTTCTACCCATAAACCTTACAACTTTGAACCACCATATCTTTGAGGTATAAATATGATACTGATGCAGTAATACAACTTCTTGAAAAAAAGTTATGGTTAGGATTTGTTTTGAAAAAATAAGAATTGTTTGATTCGTAATTTATCATAACTCGAAGTCAGATTTTGCTGAAATACATTTTTTAAAATTTATATTGAGATTATCTTTCCCCCATCTTTTATTGCATATTTCAATGCTTTGTTGTTATAAACATTTTTTTTAAATGTCGTTAAAAATCGAAAACGACAGTGTCCATTTTTATTTAATATAAGAAATAAAGTCACATAACTTACAATTAAAATTAGTTATATATCATGTATGATTTCTCGGTTTTATTCACAATTTAGTCGGTTTTATTCACAACTTGTCGCCGTAATCATTTGACGGCACCTCGCTTAATTGACAGTAACGTTGCGGTGGCCATATTCTTCGAAGAAGTACTTGACTTTTTTAGGTTGCATTTCTAGTTCTTGAACAGCTGCTGTCGGACCAAATTCGGCAATTCTGTTTTTTGGTGCACCCATTCGGCCAATTTTTCGTCCAAAACACATTTTCCACAGCGCACGAATTTTAACAATAAAACTCAACGACAAATTTATGAAAAATTAAATAGCAAACCAAATATACAAATTAAAAAAAAAAATAAACAGTACTCCCTTGGTCCGTTACAATTTAAAACATTCCAACAAAACCAAAAAAAAACTTTTTATGACTTATCATTTTATTCTATCTTTGCAGATCTGCCGTTCTGAACGTCAAGCCTTTGGAGACCATTACAAATGTGAACTTTTCCGCAGCCTGGGAGCGTTCTATATATCTATACGCTGCTATCCAATGACCAAGGATGATCTTTGCGAACTGATTACATTGTGTGGTGGACGTTTGGCTCTCAGTCGCCACAATGCCCGTTACATTGTCGGCGATACAGTTCCCACTTTGGCCGATAAGGTATACATAACACCCTATTGGATTTTGGATAGCATTTCTCAGATGCAAATAATGAAAGTTCAGAAGTATTGTGTCCCCATGCCGAATGAAAGGCCTTTGCCGGCATCACCTGTATAGGCAGACACATGATTCCCTTTCCTAATCGACATCTATTGGCAATATTGCGATGACATGGAACGAATAAAATTTTGTTCATTACACTTTTACGAATAATGATTATGCAATCAAGTCATTCACACAAAATACAGTTTAACTAAATATTTTACACACATATTATATATATACATATTATTAGTTTTGAATTATATTTTTAATACAATTTGTCATTGTAGTGCTTTTTATTTGAAACATGTTTATTATAGAAATAAATTGTATACAAAGTATATCACCGATTTTTTTACCTTCGAGTTATATCATACTTATTTACTTACCTTACCTTTATATGAATCGTGTATATTATACATACTTGCCACGAAAATACTTACCAGTAAATACAAAATCCTGTAGTTACGTAGACTTTGGAACGTCGTACTTAGAAACTTCAGAGAATTGTTTCAGATTAGAACTATTGTTAGGAAGTAAAATTACATTAAGTGGCCCATACACCGACAACAAATTGAAGCAATTAATTGAAAACAGTTTTGCCACACACTGTGGATTGACAGAAAATTTTCATTTTTCTTGTGGAAGACGGAAAAAAACCATTATATTTTTCTAGTAAAATTTTCCATGCATTCATTTTTATGTTTCTGTCTTTGTATGCATCACGTTTGCTTTGCCACAGCGACGGTTGGCTTTTAAAGAGCTCAATTAATTCTACTATAAACGGTTTGCTGATAGTTGTCATTGTTCCGCCGATGTGCACTCCATGAAAATTCGAACGAAATGACGAAAATCCATCAATTTGAATACAAACACACAACCGATTGAAAAGAAATGACAGAAAGACAAAAAAATTTTAAAATTTCAAATTTGTTTAAAAGTCACTCTACATACATGGCAATTTGTTGAAATTTCAATAGATTGCTTCAATTTGTGGCCTGTACCCTCTTCAAGATCCTCTCTCACTCAGACAAATGTAATTTGTTTCTAAATATTTGAAAGTTTATAATGCCTAACGCTTTAGTACATATATCAGCGATTTGATCTGTAGTTTTAACATACTGTATTCTTATGTTACCCTGTGCCAAGTGATCTCTAATGAAATGATGTTTGATATCGATATGTTTCGATCGTTTGCATTCGGTGTTTTTAGACATAAATATACAGCCTTGATTGTCCTCAAAGAGAGTTACTGCATAATTCGCATCAACTGTTTCCATATCTTCCAAAAGTCCTTTAATCCATATTGCCTCCGATGTAGCAGCACTTAGCGCTATATATTCAGCTTCTGAAGAAGATGTGGCAACAGTGGCTTGCTTCTTGCTTGACCAAGAAATTGTATTTCCAAAAGTTTGAAAAATAAAGCCGCTTACTGATTTTCGATCAATTAGGTCAGATGCCCAGTCTGCATCTGAATATCCTATTAAGGGTTCACAGCCATCATTTCTTCTAAAAGTTAACTTGAAGTGTTTAGTACCCTTAATATATCGTAGAATTCTTTTCAGCATTTTCCAATGGGCTTCGGTAGGAGCTTGCTGAAATCTACCCATATACCCGACTTGAAAACAAATATCAGGACGCGTACACAGCATAACATACATTAAACTTCCAAGCAATTCCCTATAAGGTTTATTTGTAGCCTCTGAATTTAGTATTTGAGATATATTTTCCATTGGTGTAGTCGCTGGCTTACATTGATCCATTTCGAACTTTCTTAATATTCCTTCAATGAAGTTTTCTTGTGATAATTCCATTTGTCCATCTTTATAACTGTAATGCATTTTTATCCCCAAAAAGTATTCTAAATTTCCACAATCAGACATCTTGAATTGACTTTCTAAGCTAAATGTTAAGTTATTAATTTCATCCAAATTATTACTTGCAATTAGTAGATCGTCAACATAGAGCAAGAGATAAATCATATCTGATTTCTTTTTTCTGACATATAAACAATAGTCATGCTTTGATCTCCTGAAACCAATGTTAATTAAAAAACAATTTATCTTCTCGTTCCAGCAACGAGGGCTTTCTTTCAAACCGTATAAAGACTTCTTTAATTTTAAGACTTGGTTCTTGTTTATTTTAACTCCATCTGGTGCCTCCAAATAAATATCTTTTTTTAATTCACCATGAAGAAACGCCGTTTTCACATCCATCTGATGAAAATAATATTTTTTTTTTGAACACCAACTGCCAAGACAATTCTTATAGTGGTCAACTTTGCAACAGGTGCAAACGTTTCATCGTAGTCTGTACCGTACTTTTGCAAGAATCCCTTCGCAACTATCCTGGCCTTATATCTCAATATATCACCATTTCCATCTTTCTTTATTCGAAAGACCCACTTAGATTTTAATGGATTTATATTAGTAGGTTTCTCCACAATGGTCCAAACATTATTCACATCCATTGACTTTATTTCATCTGATATTGCCTCCATCCATTTATCACGATCGGCCCTTTCTGCTATTTCGCCGTAAGTTATTGGAGAGTCATCAATTGTTTGTTCGTGTATATCGGCGTTATAGCTTGTGAAATAATCGGTAAATACTCTAGGAATCAGTCCGCGCGCACTTCTTCTTAAATTAGATAAGTCATGTTGCGAGTTTACTACACTTTCATCTAGGTAGCTCGAATTTGAATTATCCGACGCGTCATTCACGTTTATGATGTCGCTACCATCAACATTGGGTTCTGCATTCTCTTCTGCAGGACAATCATTATTGTAAATCTCTACATCATTATTTTCTCTTGTAGTAATGACAATATTAACAAAATTTTGACGTCATGGTAGAGATATGAAACTAAACTTTGGAGTGTCAAAGCTCTAAAAATGTACGAGGCACAGAGAGACAAAGTCGAAAAATTAAATTAAATTTTTCCCAAATCTAAAAAATATAAATATTTTCAATACGAAAAGGGTTAGGAAAACTGGGAGAGATTTACTGTTGTTTTTTTTCTGCAACTATAGGTCGTATTAAGCAAAAGTAGTGTACTGTGAATGCGTCACAGGAAAAAGAGTTTCCAGGAATGGAAATGATTCATTGTTTGTAAAACAAAAGGTTCAATATCTTAGCTATAACCATCCGACATGTTAAAGCATTTTTGCCAGCAATGGATGTGTTACCAAATTCTAGAAAAGACATTGAGAGTTTGAAAACTGAATTTGCGGGGGAAAATTGTCGACTATGACTCGTTCTGTCGACCCCTTTTTGGAAAAATGTACGAAAAGAATTACGGGAGTTACAATGCTGATAAATCGCTCCTTGTTTGTACAAACGCTGCATGAAATCACCAAGTTAACCCTCTAACCAGCAATAACGCTCTGAGGATATCTTCATTAATTGTGTTTTTAATTTCGTAAAAAATATTGGTTTGTTCATAACTCGTAAAAAACAGGTTGCAAGGATTTTCCGGTATTTCTGTTTGGCCTGTTAGAGGGATAATATTTTTTATGCAATTAAACACAATTATTAAAGACCGCCTTATAGCGGTCTTGCTGGTTTGAGGGTTAAATTGTTGGTGATCGGAAAATTGGCTGATCCGCGTTGTTTATAGAATTTTGTAGATATGCTTGTCATCTACAAAGATAAAAGAATCTGCACAAAACGAACAACATTCTTAAATTCTTCATAGTATGCTAATTCATTTACTGTTATTAAATAGTATTGAATTTAGATTTATTATACACTCCATCATAGGATGGAGTATATACTAAGTTTGTTATTCTGTTTGCAACACCTCGAAAGAGTGATCTGCGACCCTATAAAGTATATATATTATCGGTCAGTGTAACATTCTAAGACATTCTAGCGATGTCCGTCTGTCCGTCCGTCCGTCCGTCTGTTGTCTGTTGAAATCACGATAGAGTGCAAACGACCAACGCTAAGAAGCTGACATTTTGTAGGAAGATGTTTTTTGCCATAAGCAGGTTAAGTTCGAGAATGGGCAATATCGGACCAAAAGTTCCCCTTTACGGGACTAAATATATCCCGGCCATAATCAAATTTTTCAAATATTTTTTTTGGTAAAATTGTTCTAAGTTTATATAATTTATAGATGGGAAAAATAATCCCAAAAATGGGCGTGCTCATGGGTTCCGTGGACCCTTGGGGCCCAAAAAAGGGCCCATGATAAACATGCGCATATGGGTATCGAAGTGCAACGAAATTTACTCACGAACCCAAATATGCCTTTATTTTCATGATTTGCCTAAATTTGTTGATCCGGTTTCTGGGACTATCGGGTCACCAGCGGCCCAAAAACCGTCCCTTGACAAACATGGACATATGGGTATCGAAATGCAACGAAATTTTCTCGCGAACCCAAATATGCATTTATTTTCATGATTTGGATAAAATTTGTGATCGGGTTCCTGGGACTATCGGGTCACGAGCGGCCCAAAAACCGGCCCCTGACAAACATGGACATATGGGTATCGAAATGCAACGAATCCATGATGGAGGGTATATAAGATTCGGCCCGGCCGAACTTACTATTTGTCCACTTGTTTTTTTTTTAATATTTACATAACTCCAAAATGTTTACTTCGAATACCCCCAAAAAATAGGGATTCCTTCCAAACCGCTATTGCTTTATTTAACATCTCTTAACTGTAAAAAATAACACATTTTTTCAAATAAAACATATTTTATCAAATTTCGAAATATGAACATTTTTTAAAAGGAAAAATGCATTTTTCAATATGTAATACGAACAATGACGTCAAAATTCAAGGGCCTCATGTCTTTAAACTATCAACGGAATCTCCGGCCTGCCAGCTGCTTCAAATACTTTGTAAATTTTCCACCCTACACATATTCATAACCTCCATGCAACACAGTGCGACTTCAAGAATTTATGAAATTAACCGCGTTGCAGGCAAGCATTTACAATGACAAGCATTTTACAATGAAAAATATACAAACATCAAAAATGAATGAAAATGCAGGTTTCCCCACTCCCCAGTAATTCTGTTCGATACCGTTCTCATACACAAGTGTTTTGTGTTCGAATACATTAGTATGACGTGAGCAATCGTTGTTTTGTTATAAATACAATAACTCCACAACAGAGATGAATGACCGGTACGCATTACAACTCTAACCATAACCCCAACCAGTTATATGAATGCACTCATTATTAGGCTTTTAGTTTGCATCTTTATTTGACTGTTAGAATAAGCAAATACATTTCAGTTATTCTTCTATATTTCTAAAAAATTTAATTGTTTCTTTGTTCCGTGGGAAATAAAGGGATAAGATTTATTAAAAAACGAACAAAATGAACACTGCTGAATATTTGTAGTAGGAGTTGTGTTACTGTATTTTGTACTTCAGTTGTGTAACGACGATATCATGTGGGAGTTTACTTTGTACTTTCGTTGACAATGTGTGTGTGGTAGTAGGAAAGAAGCAGGCGGGAGGGCGGACACTCATTTAAAAGACCACCCACCAGCGCTGCTCTTCCTCATCAAATGCGTATCTGGCAATGAATGAAACAAGAAAAGAACCAAACAAGAAAACAAATAAAGTCGGCGCAGGGGAGCAAAAGCGAAATAAACAAAGGAGCATGAAATCAAAATAAAACTAAAAAGATGTTGAAACAAAACTATCAATCAAACTGAAAACTCAAAACGTTCCTTTCCTACTACTCTCTTTTATCATCACCGTCCACAATCATCAATCTCTCATCAGGGAAATCCAATAGTTTTTAGTTTTTGGAAAAGTATAAATAGTGAAATATGTATTTGTGTATCATATTTTGTTTATATGCTAAAAAACACATGCATACTGTGTTATAAAAGATCTTTTTTTGTGTTGTTTCATATGACATTTTGATAATTCATTATTGGTTTTGAATAGTAGTAGTCGTATTGTTTTTATAGTGTTTTTTTTCTTTTATTTACGAGTAGTAGAGATGGAATGAATTCCAACATAAGGTAATTATAAAAAAAAAGTTATTACAAATAATAAAATTATATAGTAATTAAATACATAAAAGACTTAAATGCTTGCTTGGAGCTGTTGTGCTTAAAGAATGGATGAAGAATTTTCTTAAGGTCGCGTCATGTAACTATCCGCCGCTGCTGAGCACGGCAAACAAACGCACTGCGTTCGATGCTGGGTGTGTATTAAAGCGATGGAGAGACACATGGCGAAGAGAACATTTTTTTGTTGTTGTTCAAAAAAGCATGTAGAAGGACAACAGCATTCGTTTCCTGCGAAACTCTTTGCGATGGAAGCAGTTAAACTTTTCTTTAACCATTAAAATTAGCTTATGCTGGAACATCTTTACATTGCTGGTAGTAGATGCGGTACGTGTATTTGTGTTATTGTTGCTGCTACTTGTTGTTGCTGGTGGAGTTGGTAGTGAGTTGGAAAAGATGCAATTATCTGACTGTTGCTGCAGATGCAACAGATGTTGTTGTTCAATGTAAAGCAGCTACTTCTTGCCCTTGGTGGCCTTTTCGGCGGCTTTGGTGACCTTGCCACCGGAAGCATCCTTGAAGTTGACAGCCTTGATGACACCGACGGCGACAGTTTGTCTCATATCACGAACGGCGAAACGACCCAATGGGGGGAATTCTTGGAAGGATTCAACACACAGGGGCTTGGAGGGAACCAAGTTGACGATGGCGGCATCACCAGACTTGATGAATTTGGGGTTTTCTTCGGTGGTCTTACCGGAACGACGATCGACCTTCTCCTTGATTTCAGCGAACTTGCAAGCAATGTGAGCGGTGTGGCAATCCAACACGGGGGTATAACCCTGGGAGATTTGACCGGGATGGTTCAACACAATAACTTGGGCGGTGAAATCAGCAGCACCCTTGGGGGGACTGGCCTTGGAGTCACCAGCAACATAACCACGACGCAATTCCTTGACGGAGACGTTCTTGACGTTGAAACCAACGTTGTCACCGGGAACGGCTTCAGTGAGGGCTTCGTGATGCATCTCCACGGACTTAACTTCAGTGGTGATGTTAGCGGGGGCGAAAACAACAACGGTACCGGGTTTCAAAACACCAGTTTCGACACGGCCGACGGGTACTGTGCCGATACCACCGATTTTGTAAACATCCTGCAAGGGCAAACGCAAGGCCTTGTCTGTGGGACGAGATGGGGGCAAGATAGCGTCCAAAGCTTCGATAAGGGTCTTGCCTTCGGCGTTACCATCCTTACGTTCGACCTTCCATCCCTTGAACCAGCCCATGTTGGTAGAAGCTTCCAACATGTTGTCACCATGCCAACCAGAAATGGGGACGAAAGCAACGGCAGCGGGATTGTAACCGATCTTCTTGATGTAAGAGGAGACTTCCTTCTTGATTTCCTCATAACGGGCCTCGCTGTAGGGTGGTTCAGAAGAATCCATCTTGTTGACACCGACAATCAATTGTTTGACACCCAAGGTGAAAGCCAACAAGGCGTGTTCACGAGTTTGACCGTTCTTGGAGATACCGGCTTCGAATTCACCAGTACCGGCAGCAACAATCAATACAGCGCAATCAGCTTGAGATGTACCAGTAATCATGTTCTTGATGAAATCTCTGTGACCAGGGGCATCAATGATGGTAACGTAGTACTTGGCGGTTTCGAATTTCCACAAAGCAATATCGATGGTGATACCACGCTCACGTTCGGCCTTCAATTTATCCAAAACCCAGGCGTACTTGAAGGAACCCTTGCCCATTTCCTGGGCTTCCTTCTCGAACTTCTCAATGGTACGCTTGTCGATACCACCGCATTTGTAGATCAAATGGCCGGTAGTGGTAGATTTACCAGAATCGACGTGGCCAATGACGACGATGTTAATATGGATCTTTTCCTTACCCATGGCTCTTGTATTGGCTTACGAGCTGCAAGATTGTGTGTGGATGGCGCAAGTGTTGTGTGTGGTGGTTGGAACATATAATAAGGGTACGGGTGGGTGAAGGAACAAGCAAGTTGGTTTGATGGTTTACAAACGATACATGAAAAGGAACAGAACGGAGGGAAAACAATTTTGTTAGCATTTTTGTTGGGTATTTTTTTCTTTTTGTTGTACTACAGATTTACAAATATTCTATTTTTGGAAAATTTGGGATTTTTGTCTTTAGCGTTGATGTAAGCTGACACAAGGTATACAACATAACCTCAAATTACAAGAAAACGTGTTTGCTGAAATCACGTTTCTTTGCTGCCAACAAGTAATGACTTTTAAAGGTTATTTTTAGTGGCATTAACAAGAAAGTGTGAAGATAAAAAAAAACATGCAAACAAAAAAAATATATTTAATTTTAACGTCCAATTTTCCAAAAAATAAATAAAATTTGCAATTTTTCATTGATGATTTTTCTCAGTGGGTTTTGGTATTTGTGGTTTCCTCATAAAACTCAGTAGCAGAACTAGACAATTTGGTCATCATGAAAAAATCTCAAGAAAAATTGAAAATTAAAGGCAATTAAAAAAATTAAGCAATACGCGCAATAGTGAGGTTAAACACCGGAGAGGAGAGGTATGTACATATATCATAGTAGTTGTGGTGGGGCACTAGACAAATCCCACGATATGAGTAAGCACAAATAACGAAATTTCCAGAACTTGTGAAATTGAATCGTGTCTATACGTATGCATTTATTTTCAAACACACACACATTTTTATATGTATGTATATTTGTGTGTGCCCATACACCCGACACGAAGTACCAAAGTGGTGGCTATAAAAAAAAAATGAGGTTGCCGTTGAAAAAAATATTTTGAATACAAAACGAAAAACTAATGTACGCCGGATATAAAAAAAAAAAAATATGTACCGGCTTATTCCGTATGTGCATACAAAAAAAAAAAAAAAAAAATGGCGTTCGTGCCATTTTTTTGCCTTCGTCATCCAACACGACGATCGTTGAAATTTTTGGGCACATAGACACACGATGCGTTTTCAATAGCCGACGCCATCTTGGAAAACGAAACGTGTTTCTGATGATGGGTGAAAGGAAATGAAAGAAAGAAAAAGAAATATATCTCAATCAAATTCTGTTGCCAAGCCGGCAGAAAAACTGTAGGGCTAAACTATCCATATTGGAGCATTTTCGCTGTCTACCAGTACATTTGAAACTTCGTCATAAGTGACGCCATCTTAAAACGTAAACCACGTTTTATTTTATTCTTCTTTTTTTTGGTCAGTGATGTGTGTGAGGCACTTTCTTTTTTTTTACAATTGTAGGAAAATTTCCGACAAGTTCTGGTCATTCTAACTCGGAATCGAGAATTAATTTTACAATTAAATTGTTTAATATGGCAGCATGTTTCGAAGAAAAACACAAAGTGGGCGTGGCTTCCAAAACTATTAAGTAACTGGAATCAATTCACAAAACTCATTGATTAATTTTCAATTGAAGTTGTTACTATTTGAAATACTTTTTTTTTAACTAATGCCACGTGCTTGAAACAGCAAACGTCTAAACTTCATTCATTAACATATTTTTTTCTTCACCATTTATGCTGCTCACACACTTTGTATTTTTGTCCAATTGTTTTTTTTAGCTGCATTTAAACAACAAATTGTTTGTAGTTCCACCTCTTTTCTTTTTGTTTACTTCACTTTGGTTTATCGTTTATTAAATTGCAAAATTTTTTTAATTTATCTTTTTTGCACTCCATTATCTCACTTTTTCTTTAAACAATTAACTTACTTCTCAAATAAATTGAACCGAGTAGTCACAAAGTCTATGCTAATCCGGCAAAAGACCTGAACAAAGTGAACGAGAAGCTTGTTGCAAGCAAACGACAAACCTCGGCTGGAAGTGCGCCACGTTGTCTTTTTTCACAATAGTGTAAAAACGCACATTCAACTACATCCAACTTCATAGGTTTTTCTCTCTGATATATTTCGCAGTTGGTAGTTCTGAACAAATGCAATCCTGATAAAAAATACAACGCTGAAACCCGAATAAAATAAGAGCTACGGAAACGATGACAAATATTAATCTGGAATCGTAATTGCTCTAACTTTTATGAAACATTACATTGGTTAAGCAAAATCAAGATTTAAAACGATGTTAGTAGCTTTATTGCCATTGACAAATGATAATTTAGTCAAAAGACCGAAAGGCATAGAAACAAAAATATACTAAAAGCTAATATGAAATTATCATGAAGCGGCTTTAAACAACCGCGTTTTTAGTAAAACATTCTTTTCGACTACAACGATATACTATTTATTTTTTATTTAATTACAATACAAAGTAAATTTATATTCTTATTTTGTGTCCCAGGGTAATTCGGTTGACACAGACCATATGGCTAGTTTTTGCAGCGACAGACCAAAGCTTCTGGAGGAAATCGAACCCACAACCACCACTTGATAGCCAATCACGCTATCAACTCACCTACCGGGCCACCTGGTATATAACGATAAAATTTGTGTATTTCCCCAACAAATATCTTAGGGTATTTCTATAAAAATTTCACGTAGGTGAAATAACACATGGTCTTAGTAAATATTGAATTTAGGTACTACAAAATAGGCAAGACATTTGATTTGTATTATTTTTTAAATCATCTATAGAATTCTTTAACTATCCGACTAAGGCGTTGTACTAATTGAGTTTTCCATTCGAAAATGGGCCAAATTATATAAAATAAAACAATGTATAAAATTTTTCCAAAAAAATTACCCCATATAAAGTTTACTTTTAGAGTTTAATTTCTATTTGATCACAAAAAAAATGTTTCTAAATAGTTTTTATTTTTTTAGATTCATGATTTAAAAAAAGTTTTATTAAAAATTTTTAATGTTTTCGTTCGGTGCAAAAGTTCTTATTTTTCTAAAAGTAGACTATTTAATAGTTTACAGCTGACTTGACAGTCTTCAAAAAGTTAGTGCCGTCACATTTTTGAAAGTGTAAAATAGTAAATCATTTTGTAATTTTTAAAGTCCCTACCCAATTCATTCAAACGAATTTAAATGAAATATATTCGATGTATCAACTACAAAGTCATTTCCACAAACCAATTTTTAAAAGTTAAAAGATAATTTCTGTTTACAATAATGTCAAACATTCAATTATTTTATACAAAGAGGCGTCTACAAACGCAAAAAAACTAAGTGAATGCAGTCAAAACTGACAATATTATTGGGTAAAATTAATTGTTGTGTCAACCACTATTTTTCTTGTGAAAAGCTGTAACGAAACATTGTATATCACACAGGACGAGCAGTCGGTTTGGGTGATTTTCAAATTTAAAAAACAAAACAGATGTAGATGCCATATATGTTGTCCTCAGTGTGAATTATTTGTAACACAAAAATTCCAATTAAAAAAAATAATGATCCAGTCGCAATAAAATTCTGGAAAGGTGTTGTCGTACTTCAACTACAACAACCTCAACGCCGATAATTTCATATCGGCTTCAATCTCTGATGCAAACAGGGAACAACGTGTAATGGAGGAAACGGCGAGTAGCGAATAATGTAATGAAAAATTCGAAGAACGTTCAGTCACAAGAGTGTGACTTCATTGTGACTAAGTATTATCAGTCACAGTAAAGTGTGGGACTATTTCGTGCTATTTATTAAATTTTAATGAAATTAATAGTAAATTTTTTTGTAAGAATTAACCAATTTGAAAAGGATATGATAAATACGAATAATGGTTTTTTCCGTCATCTCTACGAGAAATTCTGATGAAGGAGAAACACTTACGTTCTATTGCGCGTTTTAGTTATTTCTTCTTTGTTGTTGTACTCCCTGTTCAAAGATTCGTTCAATTGGAAAAATAAATTAAATAAAAATGTATTTTTGAAAAACATTTGACCTCCTTTAAAAATTCTAAATTCAATATATTTAAATTTTGAACCATTTAAGACTGTTCTAGCAATGTTATGAAAAAGTCCAAATTTGTACCGAAAAAATATTTATGGTACATTTCTTAACTATATTTTTCCCTCCCTGGGCAAAAAAAAAAGAAATGTCAAAAGTCGCGTGAAAAATTTCAAGCAACTTTTGCTACCCCTCTTGCTTGTCTACACCCTTCATCGAGAAACTACTGTCCTGTCGCTCCGACAAGTCGCTCCCTGTTAACAGGTCTTACTCTTTCGAGGAAAATTTAAGGAATCTGTGAATGACCCTGATAATGATCCTGAATACATTTAGAGTATAGAGTTTCTCGTGAATATTTCAAAATGTCTGATAATTCTGAAGATGACCGCAATAAAATACCTAGAATTATGACATTTCGTCCCAGTTATGAAGAATTCAAAGATTTCTCTGGCTATATTGATTACATGGAATCGAGAGGAGCTCACCTGGCTGGTTTGGCAAAAATCATACCGCCTCCAGAATGGCAGCCTCGAAAGTCTGGTTATGATATAGATCAAATAAATATGACAATACCAGCTCCAATTTGTCAAGTAGTGTCGGGGTAAGGCTTTATAATGTTACTTGTTTTAGTTTGTATTTATTTTGTGATTTATCCTAATAATTCCCCAGGAAACAAGGAGAATATCAACAAATCAATGTGTTGAAGAGGACGATGACTTTGCGTCAATTCAAAGATTTGGCCGAATCAGAACGATATCAGACACCCAAACATTTTGACTACGATGATTTGGAGCGCAAATACTGGAAAAACGTCACGTATATAGCACCTCTGTATGCGGCAGACGTTAAGGGATCCCTAAGTGACAAAGATTTAGACGTCTGGAATATTGACCATTTGGATACTATACTTGATTATGTCAATAAAGATTATGGCATTGAAATTGATGGTGTCAACACTGCCTATTTATACTTCGGTATGTGGAAGAGTTCCTTTGCTTGGCATACTGAAGATATGGATCTGTACTCTATCAATTACCTGCACTTTGGAGCCCCCAAAACATGGTATGCAATCCCACCTGCCTACGGACGTCGTTTGGAAAAATTAGCAAATCGTATTTTCTATGAAAACTATCAAAATTGTAATGCTCATTTACGTCACAAAATGACACTAATAAGCCCACATGTTCTAAAACAACATAAAATTCCCTATAATCGTATCACCCAGGAGGCCGGGGAGATAATGATAACATTCCCATATGGTTATCACGCGGGTTTCAATCATGGCTTCAATGGTGCCGAATCAACCAATTTTGCATCGAAGCGATGGATCGAATACGGGAAGAGAGCCTCTATATGCAATTGTCGCAAGGATATGGTGAAAATTTCAATGGAAACTTTTGTAAGGCGTTTTCAGCCGGAACGTTATGAGAATTGGTTAAATGGCGTTGATTACGGATGTCACCCGGAGGATCCAAATAAAATATGTGCTGCTCCACCACCAACAATAAATAAATATTCTTATCCGAAAAGGTAAATATGAGAATTAAATTTCAAACAAGTAGTAGTATTATTAAACGAACAACGGATATATACATTCAAATTTCTACAAATTTATCCAGTTTCCGGTCAGAAATTACAGCGTCTGTGCTCTCATGGATTGTTAGGAGAATATTGATTGTTCCAAATTCAAAAATAGCGCTGTATTACAGCATATGCTGCAAGAGACCAAATATGTATAAAAGAGGTCAGGATATTTTATCAGTTTCTCGGGTGTTATTGGGATTGTCAGATTTTTGCTTAAAATGTTTAATCATTTTGGTTTTAGTTTAGTTTGAGGTCATATAAATACGATGTTGCTGTTTTCGTTGATATTTTCCCAATGTTTCTGTCATCAGTAGATAATCAACAACTAGAAAAAAATTACAATAATTTACGCTTTTATTAAAAAACAATAAATTTTACATTTTAAGTAATTTTAGCGCTACTGTTTCCGTCCGCAGATCAATGTCTGTTTGGCTTACGTTTATTAACACTATGCCGATATCCTTTCGCATCTCTTTATGTCTTTAAAGTTTGGCTTGCTCTGAAATTTAAATAGAATGTTAAAGTACTCTTCAAGAATCAATCAGAAAATGAATTTGGAAAAATAATGTTTTTTTATTAAGGCAACGATGTTATGCATGGCAGTCCGGTTTTACTTTTCTTCACATAATATTGAGATATGTTTACTCTGATCGGTTTTGCGGTCAATATTACTTATTCGCTGTTTTCAGCAGATTTCGGAAATAATTTCTGGGTCACCTGTGTTTCCAGCTATAGGTAGCTTTCATCAAAGGTGAGAGAAATAGCCCACACAGTTGGAATATTTCTCAATCATATCTGGTAGTAATTTTTTGTTCGTGTGGCACTGGGATTCTTTACTTGATAGTCTAAAAAATACTTTTAGTTAAAATCACATTTTTTTTATTTCCCGGGAAATTTACCGGTATTATTGGTCGGGATTCACGGCAATAAAATACTACCAACAAATTAAACTAATACATCTGTTCCAGCTTTCACTTTCATTTCGTTTAATTTTCCACTTTCATTCCTCCAATGTGAAAGTTACCAGTTAGAGCTTTCACGTGAAATATAATTTTGAAAGTTTTTTCAGTTTTACTTGTTGGCAAATATTTTCAAGGAAATTTTGAATCTCCAATTTCGAAAAAAAAAACTTGTCCAATCTAAAAAATGAAGACATCATCGTGCTTGAACTAAGGTCTGCAACGCATGACCAACATTTTACAGAAATCAATTAAAAAAAAAATACAAAATTTGTATGGCCAAAACATTTTTTTTTCTTTCCTAATCATTTGGACTTGTACATTTTCGGCTTTCGAAAACATATAATTATATCCAAAAAAAACTTAGTATTATTATTAGAATTAGTATTATTATTAGTGTTAGTATTAGTATTATTATTAGTGTTAGTATTAGTATTATTATTATTAGTTAGCATTAATATTCGTATTAGTATTTGAATTAGTATTATTATTAGTGTTAGTATTTGAATTAGTATTGTTAGTATTAGAATTAGTATTATTATAAGTATTAGTGTTAGTATTAGTATTATTATTAGTATTAGTATTAGAATTAGTATTATTATTAGTATTATTATTATTAGTATTTGTATTATTATTAGTGTTAGTATTAGTATTATTATTTGTATTAGTGTTAGTATTAGTATTATTATTAGTATTAGAATTAGAATTAGTATTAATTCTAATATTAATATTAGTATTAGTATAAGTATTATTATTAGTATTAGTGTTAGTATTATTGGAAGCGTAACATACGTTGTTGTAGTTGAGGACTACTATTAACCCACTGAGAGTTCCATGCTACGATCATTTTCAGAGGATTTAAAGTGTATTCCATAATTACGTCATTTCGAAAGCAGAATACATACAAGTACAAACAATTTGGAAAAAAATCTTAATCTGAGCACAACGATGTCTTCATTTTCCAGATTGAACAAATAGTATGGGAGAAATTTGGTCCAGAATATGGGGTTTTTCAAACTGTGAGAATTGAAAGTCCCTCAAATCTATTTAGCCAATTTTTCAGCAACGGACTAAGGTCTCGCTACAAGTTTAGTACCAAATTAAAGCTAGACTTTAAGACTATTATTAACCCACTGAGAGTTGTATGCTTCGACCATTTTCACAGAATTTACAGTGTATCCAGTATGTACTCTCAAAATTTTTTTAAATATAATTATAATAAGTCTTACTGGCTAATGTAAAATTAAATCTATGTTGTTATAATTGCATTATTTCGAAGGCAGAATACATCCACGGGCAAAAGATTTAGAAATTCGAAAAAAAAAATGTTGGCCAAAAAAAAACAAAGGGGTTAACCCATCAAAATTTTGAACTTTTTTGAAAAAATAGATTTCTTTCAAATTTTGGTCATGTATAGCGGATATTAATCTGAGCTCGATGATGTCATCTTTTTTAGATTGAGCAAATAATTTGGGAGAAATTGTTTTTTTTCTCAAAGTTAGAGATTTTTAGCAATTTGTCCAATGTTTAACTGCAACTACAACCCCTACAACTTATAGTACTAATAATATTACTAATACTAATACTAATACTAATACTAATACTAATACTAATACTAATACTAATACTAATACTAATACTAATACTAATACTAATACTAATACTAATACTAATACTAATACTAATACTAATACAAATACAAATACTAATACTAATACTAATACTAATACCAATACTAATACTAATACTAATACTAATACTAATACTAATACTAATACTAATACTAATACTAATACTAATACTAATACTAATACTAATACTAATACTAATACTAATACTAATACTAATACTAATACTAATACTAATACTAATACTAATACTAATACTAATACTAATACTAATACTAATACTAATACTAATACTAATACTAATACTAATACTAATACTAATACTAATACTAATACTAATACTAATACTAATACTAATACTAATACTAATACTAATACTAATACTAATACTAATACTAATACTAATACTAATACTAATACTAATACTAATACTAATACTAATACTAATACTAATACTAGTACTAGTACTAGTACTAGTACTAATACTAATACTAATACTAATACTAATACTAGTACTAGTACTAGTACTAGTACTAGTACTAGTACTAGTACTAGTACTAAGACTAATACTAATATGCTACGATCATTTCCATGGGATTTATTGTGCATCCGATGGTGCACTCTCAAAATTTATTTTTTGACAAAAAATCTGTACTGGCTAATGTAAAATAAAATCTATGTGGTTGTAATTGCATCATTTCGAAGGCAGAATACATCTAATGGCAAAAGATTTAGAAATTCGAAAAAAAAATTTTGGCCAAAAAAAAAAACAAAGGGGTTAACCCATCAAAATTTTGAACTTTTTTGAAAAAATAGATTTCTTTCAAATTTTGGTCATGTATAGCGGATATTAATCTGAGCTCGATGATGTCATCTTTTTTTAGATTGAGCAAATAATATGGGAGAAAATTTGTTTTTTTTCTCAAAGTTAGAGATTTTTAGCAATTTGTCCAATGTTTAACTACAACTACAACCCCTACAACTTATAGTACTAATAATAATACTAATACTAATACCAATACCAATACTAATACTAATACTAATACTAATACTAATACTAATACTAATACGAATACTAATACTAATACTAATACTAGTACTAAGACTAATACTAATATGCTACGATCATTTCCATGGGATTTATTATGCATCCGATGGTGCACTCTCAAAATTTATTTTTTGACAAAAAATCTGTACTGGCTAATGTAAAATAAAATCTATGTGGTTGTAATTGCATCATTTCGAAGGCAGAATACATCTAATGGCAAAAGATTTAGAAATTCGAAAAAAAAAATTTTGGCCAAAAAAAAAACAAAGGGGTTAACCCATCAAAATTTTGAACTTTTTTGAAAAAACAGATTTCTTTCCAATTTTGGTCATGTATAGCGGATATTAATCTGAGGTCGATGATGTCATCTTTTTTTAGATTGAGCAAATAATTTGGGAGAAATTTGTTTTTTTTCTCAAAGTTAGAGATTTTTTGCAATTTGTCCAATGTTTAACTACAACCCCTACAACTTATAGTACTAATAATAATACTAATACTAATACCAATACCAATACTAATACTAATACGAATACTAATACTAATACTAATACTAAGACTAGTACTAAGACTAATACTAATATGCTACGATCATTTCCATGGGATTTATTATGCATCCGATGGTGCACTCTCAAAATTTATTTTTTGACAAAAAATCTGTACTGGCTAATGTAAAATAAAATCTATGTGGTTGTAATTGCATCATTTCGAAGGCAGAATACATCTAATGGCAAAAGATTTAGAAATTCGAAAAACAAATTTTGGCCAAAAAAAAAACAAAGAAACAACATCAAAATTTTGAACTTTTTTGAAAAAATAGATTTCTTTCAAATTTTGGTCATGTATAGCGGATATTAATCTGAGCTCGATGATGTCATCTTTTTTTAGATTGAGCCAATAATTTGGGAGAAATTTGTTTTTTTTCTCAAAGTTAGAGATTTTTAGCAATTTGTCCAATGTTTAACTACAACTACAACCCCTACAACTTATAGTACTAATAATAATACTAATACTAATACCAATACCAATACCAATACCAATACCAATACCAATACCAATACCAATACCAATACCAATACCAATACCAATACCAATACCAATACCAATACCAATACCAATACCAATACCAATACCAATACCAATACCAATACCAATACCAATACCAATACCAATACCAATACCAATACCAATACTAATACTAATACTAATACGAATACTAGTACTAAGACTAATACTAATATGCTACGATCATTTCCATGGGATTTATTGTGCATCCGATGGTGCACTCTCAAAATTTATTTTTTGACAAAAAATCTGTACTGGCTAATGTAAAATAAAATCTATGTGGTTGTAATTGCATCATTTCGAAGGCAGAATACATCTAATGGCAAAAGATTTAGAAATTCGAAAAAAAAACCCATCAAAATTTTGAACTTTTTTGAAAAAATAGATTTCTTTCAAATTTTGGTCATGTATAGCGGATATTAATCTGAGGTCGATGATGTCATCTTTTTTTAGATTGAGCAAATAATTTGGGAGAAATTGTTTTTTTTAGTTAGAGATTTGTAAGCAATTTGTCAAATGTGTAACTGCAACTACAACTACTAATAATAATACTAATATAATTGCAAAAATTTACAGAAAAAATCTAATGTTGACGCTAAGGCTTCAAATTAAATTGCATATAAACACATACCAATAAAATAACAACAACAATTAAGAAAAAACGGTTAACCCGTTCAAAAGTTACTGATTTTGTATCACTAAAAGTGTGCGGTGAGATGACCATGAGAAATTCTGGTTCAAAATAAGCCCTGGTATTTTAACTTTTTTTTCCATCAATATGTTGATGTCTTCATTTCATTTGTTGCATTTTCCTTTTGTGTTTTTCAGAAACAATTCGGAATCTTCTGATAATTCACAACACTCTTGTTCCAATGCGAACTCATCAACCTGTCTTCAAAAACGCGGATGTTCTTCTCTAGTTGTGAGAGAAGAATGTACAACACCGAATGCGGAGCAGCAAAACAACTCAACATCAAACAACATAATTAACAGCAGCTCAACAATAAAGCAACTGACATTGAAAAAAGTGCCAACTTTGAAATTACACAAAATTGACATTGATCAAACTAATAGTACCATGGCAATGCAAAAACAATTGGATTTCAATGCAATTGCGGTTGTAAGATTAAAACGTATTTGGAATGAACTGCCCTGCCCTAATCCGGGGAAAAACCTTCTTACCAACGGTATCATAAAAAATACGAAACGAATGCGTTTTCAAACTAAAACCATACTATTGGATGACGAGGATTGAAGACTGCAAATCTAATATTTTTTACTTTATTTTACCTATGTACATATTACTTAGTTTTTTTTTTGTATTAACACCCATAGTATTGACAAAAAATACTTGTCACTTGGTGAAGTGGAACTTTTTATTATTTATAGTTCTTTTATTTTAGTATTTATGTAATTTATTATATTTGAATTTGCGTTTTTATTTGTAGGAGGTTTTGCGATGAAATGTCTATAAATGAAGTAGCAACCATCCACAGGCTGGTTTAATGTCTTTAAGTTCAACTCTACTGATGTTTTATATAAACATATAAAATTATTTTAAATACCTGAACACAAAAGAGCACACCTTTCTAATATTTTCCTATTATAACGATCTCATTGAGTATAAACATCTAAATGATACCACATAATTAATAAATACCAATTTATGGGTGTTTCGAACATGAAATTGATTTGGCAGAAGATAGTTTGATGTTATAATGTTTTCCATTTCTTTGCCATTCAATTGTATATTTATCGATTTCATTAATTATATATTGTAATATTTACAAACATAAATAACCCTATATTATCCTATTCAATTTTATTTAGTATGGTGTATATATTTGTATGTATACGTATAAATATACGAGTACATATTCTACTTGTTCGATATTTGAAGTAAATCTGTAAAATAAAATAAATCCAAATAAAAATACTCAAATTGTTCAGTGTCCTGTTTTTCCGAGTTCACGCTAGCTTCGTGACATGTGCAAAATCAAAAATGTTCAGTTTGGCTTGCCATTCCATCATGAGAACAACACTAGAAAATCATGGAGTTTTGTCTTCAACGTCAATTTGTTTCCTCCCAAAATTGAAAAAAATTACAGACTATAATTATGAAAAAACATATTTTGGCATTCGACAATGGTTGCAGTGAAGGATGATGTGGGTGTTGTGATTTATATTGACGTGGATACTTTGATAGAACTTAAGACAGTAGATAATGAAGGCGTAGTAGTTTTCATATAAGTAATGGATATTGTGGATGCGCCCACAGAGAAGTGTAGTTTAAAATTAAAAACATATCTGATAGCGACTTTAAACTAAATAAAATGAGTTGTGGTACAATCCACTTCGCCCAAAAGCGTAATGTGCTGATAAATAATGGTGGTGTGGGCAAATCGAATAAATTAAACAAATATTCAGTTTAATAGATTTGCGACAAATCGGTGGTTTAAGGATTAAGTTCTAACATGTACTTTTCATATTGTCGATGATCCCGCCCACTCATTTTGAGAGGCCCCCATCAGGCATGATGGTAACATACAACGCTCACTGTCTAGCTTTACTTTGATACCACAGTCGTTGTTGAAAATGGACAAGAGGCCTTCGACTGGCTAATTTTGAGAAACACCCATTTGTTCAATCTAAAAAAGTCAGAAATGATGTACTTATAACCACATATTCTATAGATCTGATCTAGCTTTCACTTTCCACTTTCAGTCAACCATAGTGAAAGTTACCTTCGACAGCTTTCACGTGTAAAACAAAAAAAATTACATTTTACTTTCACCGTGTCTTTTCAAATGAAACAAATCCCTTTAAATTTCGGCGAAAGATGAAGTTGTCACACCTATGTGGGGAAGAGTTATGCTTCCGCATAAGGCAGAACAGAAAGCTTCAGATAAAAGATCATGTTTGTATTTTCATATTGGTATTGAACAACTGTAAGCGCATGAGAGTTATCACTACCAGTGTCTCTGCTAACATATTCTGACAAACAGTTTTGCAATTGGCGGAATCCTATATACTTCAGTGGCAGATAATTTGTTAGCACTTCTAGTAGATATGTACATGTTAATTTATCAATTCCAAAGATTTGAAGCATTCTTTAACATCGACTAATACATTTTGTCGGGACAACAGCTGTTGAAGAAAGTTATTTTAAAAGTAACAATATGGCGCATTTTTTGTATTCTACACTGAATATAAAGAGTTAAATACGAATTTTTAGCAAAATATTCTGCTTTCACCATCCTTATTTTAAAACATAGTTCCTGTAAAATCCAGTACAAAACAAAACCCCGTATTGCTACATATTATTGTTATTGTATTGTTTTGTCCTTTATTTTTTTATTGTTAATATGATGTCTTAACTTTAGATAACACACATATTTATTTATGAGTTTTTTTTTCAATGAGCTGCTCCATTGATACACTTTTCTGAAAATTGATTCTCTGCAAAGAACATAATAATTAATTTATAAAAAGCAAAGACACAAAAACTAACTTATAAAATAACATTGTGTTTTTTAAAGAATTTTAATTTTTTTTTAGATATTTATTTTAAATTAACTTAAATATTACAAGAACAAAAATATGAAGCTAAAATGAGTTTTTAAATTTTCTTTAAAGCTAAGAGCAAAAAATCGTATTTCGTAATTAAAAAGGCTTTTTTTACGGTATGAAAAGTAAAGGATGTAGAAAAGAAAAGAGAATGTTGAAATAAATTAAAATAATGTCATTTATTCTCTTGTCATCAACGAAGGGCAAACCACAAAACCAACTTAATCAACGATACAATATTTTTCAAACACAATTGAACTCAGAACGTAACATCGTTGAAAGTCTGGCCATTCCACAAATAATTTCGGTAAATTATCCATGGATATTAGTTTTTCTTCATATTGTTGATTAAATTTTCAGTCACGTTTCTACTGATCAATAAACTGTAATTGTCTTTACAACAATAAAAAATCGTAAAACAAGTAAAATTATGGGAGGTTTGAAAAACATCTTATTTAAATTGCAAGCCCAAACTATGAACAATTGAAAAAAATATTTAAAAATCGAAGAAAAACTGTAAACAAATAAAACAAATTTTTAAAAAATAAAACTTCAATTTATGTTAGAAGGAAAGAGGAGAAAATAGAAACTAAGGAAATAAACAAGGTTTATGAATGATCCTAATAATAATAATAAAGTTGTTGATGATCATGAGGTGGAGAAGTAGGAGGATGGAAGAGAAGGACGCGAACATACGAAGAAACTACCATTCATTTTTATTATTGAAAAGGTCTCCCTTCACTTGTTATCACACGCTCAACAAACAGATACGGCGGCTACACAAAAAAAATCGCTCTTCAGATTTACGCCAAATAACTATAGGTATCCTTCTGTCCTTCCATACGTTCCAAATATTCTTTTTCTATCAAAATGTCTATACATTTCTTAATTACCGGCACCTTGGGCTTGAAACGTGAGGACAATTGAACGAGTACCTCTGAGATGAGCTGTGTGTGGTTAAGCTTTCGACGCATTTTCATAATGCGCACAATGGCGGCTTGTATCAGTAGTTTACGATCCTCCTCGATGTGTTTATGTACGGCCTCTTGTTCGACCTTAAGTTCAGTCTTCAAAGGTTGATTGATGTTAATACGTAATTTTTTGTTCTTATAATCCGCATACAATTCCATAACCGAATTAGGTGTCAGCGAATTTTCATCATCGGGACAGGTTAGAAGCTTAGCCTTGAGTAAAATTTGTAGAACCTGAAAGAAATCGAATGTGAATTGTCTGCGCAAGCCCATTATTCGAGTCGCTTTGCTTACTTGTATTAAATTTTCCTGCTGTATCTGCGTATTATCCAATAGTTGTTTTATTGAATAACGTGTCTGATCGTTGAATTGCAATAGAACAGCCATTTGAAACGTACTGGCCTGCAGTGTGTATTTATTGCGGAAACAATTTGTCACAAGTTCACCTTTGCACATATGATATAGCCAATTCAGTTTTCGACCAGAATGGCGTGCACCATAGAATGCAGTAAAGTGCTGCACGGCCTTTTCCAATTCCGTGGGCAGGGAGAAGCTGCTGCTCTGATTGAAGGGCCATGAACCGGAGGATAAGACTTCAATGCTAAAATCTATTTCCATGGGGATATTAGCGGTCTGCAGATATTGTTTGAAGTTATTATTTAGGTCCTTTGACAGACCTATGTCCTGGAACATCCGTTGCAGCTTAATGGTGTATTCATATCCACAGGTTTGTTTCAATTTCGAAATCATAACAGCCTCAGCATCATCTGAGGCGGATGTATGATTTACCAAGCGTTTGGCCAACATTTTCGAATAGAACTTTTGGAAAACGTCCTTGTCTTCGATATATTTGAAAACAACCATAACTTGGTTGAGGTTGTCTTCCAATTCCTTCTCCTCTGGATTCTTTGACGACTTCTTCAGCAGTATGTCACAGTATTTGGCAAGTAGTTCTGGAGATTTGCTAGCACTATTCGCTTGGGTAACCACATTAGAATTGATGAATTTGCCACACGCCTTGTCTAATGCAGCCACAAAACCATTGTCATTGCTGAATGCTGTCAGAACGAGAGCATTATATTTCTTGTGCACCTCCAGAATGGTTTGAACGTAAATCTTGGGATCATTAGCGGCCTCTGTGTTGCCACATTTTTCAATGGCCTGAGAGCCTTGTTGCAATATGTGTTCTTCCAAAATAGTCTTCAATTCATTCAGATTACGTGGTGTACGAGCTACCAAAGTGTACATACGTTTCAAGTCGGCATTCTTGTCGGCATTCAAAAGATTTTGGAATTCTGAACGGAATATATCTAAATGTTTTTCAATAAGAACCTGGAATGGAAACAGAATGATATTAAAAATCCTTTAATTTTATGCACTCACACTCTCCACTTACCACTTCACACGTCTCCACCAATTTCTCCAGAGTGCTGACATGCAAATAAGATGTTAATACTGAATTAAAATCAGCACGGTTGACACGTTTACGCTCTTCATCCAAGCGTTTCTCTACATGTTTCATATACTCCGAGACGGTGTTACTGCTAAGATACGCTTCAGATTCGTGTTTATAAAATGCTGCCGTTTCGGCTAAGAACTTCTTTTCGAAATGATCGCGATACACTGATAGCTTTTGTTTTTTCGCATCTTTGTTGTCCATATCCTCTTCTTCGTCGAAGCCCAATTCCACGTAGCAATTGATGACATCGCGTACCAGAGAACGTTTAATGGTCTTACCACGACGTTCTTCATCAATGGACTTCAGTACGGCATTCGTTACCGGTTCATTGAGAACCTTGAACAGTTGTTCCTTCCATGTTACCAAAGCTAAGCGGTAGATTTCGTATATACCCTTTTGACCCTCCTCATATTCACGCTTCACCCAGTGTCTATTCAAATAGGAACAAATGCCATTCAAAACGGTACTTGAGAATTGATATAGAACCCATTGTTTGGTGTAGTGATCCAAAAGGACCTCTTCACCCTTAATGGCCTTAAAGTGAGTCAGTAAATCAGCCAAATAGTCTTTAAGGAAATCTTTTAACCTCTCGTAAAGTTTTTTGCCAACCAGCTGAGCTCCACCCAGTTTATTGGAACGATTGGTGTTGTTCTGGACAGTATTGACGCTCGTACAGTAGTTGTAAACATACGTATAGAGTTGCATATAACGTTCCTTAGTCAGAGACTGTTCCTGTTGGAAAACTTGTTTTATACCCTGTTCCAAGTCAGTCCATATCTCATCCAAATTCGTGTGTTTCTGTGCAGAAGTTCCATGGGAACTTTGGCGTTGCATTTTTCGCTGACAAGTGGGAGCTGTAGCAGTATTAGCTGACGGTGTATTCGAAGACTTACACTGCCGATGCGATGATGTAGAAGAACGTAGTGTTTGAACAGAAATTGAGTACTCCTCCCCCTCCTTTGCCTGTGCTTGCGTTGTTGATGAGTGTCGCCGGGATCTTTTCAACGTTCTGATGGTTCGTATTTTTGCTATTTTTTATCTTTATCTGATTATTTGTAGTTATAATAGTACAATTCTACTCATCTGATGTATTGGAACAAAAATAAACGGAGAAAAACAAAAAAGTCTGAAAATATAAGAATGGAAATTTATTGTTTATATTATGAACTTTGGAAAAAACAGCTGTTGTTTCCAACGCTATTCTTGAGGTTTTGTTGTGCCTCAGATATATAATGGAACTATGTAACTTGTGAATCATTGGCCTAAGATTATAACGATTTCATGTCAACCTCAACATCATTTAAATAGAAAACTACAATGCTAAGTTTTCTCAAAATGTAACACCCTATCAGGAATTATATTGAACTAGATCCAATCCGGAAAGCAAACTTGTTGGGTTCTCAAAGACGAATTCTTGTGTGTCTTTTGTTGTTGCACGTAGATGCACCAAAGGAACGTTGGCGAAAAAAGACGCGGTATTCTTGTGCTCGGTTGAACTTTTCCTGCGAAACGGATACATATAAAACATAATTTGGGGCAATGATAATTTACTTATCATCTAGTAGAAGCCAATATACACTAGACCAAGTAGGTAGGACAAGTGTTCTCGACATTTCCCGACCTAAGGCGCCAAGTCGAATATTTAAAATTTGACAATATTAAAAATTGTAAAACCATTTGGAACGTTCTCAGCTAAACGTGTTAGCTCACTAATCCAGCCAGGTGAAAACTGAGCAAATATCGGCAGTCAGTATCCATTTGAGATAGAGGATGAACATGACTAGGAATGTATTTTACGGAATTACTAATTAAAAAAAAAACTATTGATTTAGAAAGTCCATAGAGTCGGGTGGATATCGGTTTTATTTTCATGATATTAGAAAAGAAAACATATATACGAGGGTGGTGGAGTCTTGTGGAGAGCATTTACATTCCATGTCATAATTGAATTGGGCTTTGCATTTCTTTAAATGAAAACAAGACAAAAAGTTACAAGCGCCAATATTTTAAAATTGAGATAAGGACAGATTCGGAACAGTGAATGAAATTCTGATTTTCTTGTAAGAGCACTCTCAACAGTAATACACGTATCTCAGAATCATCTTTTTAATTAATTGTTAGGCGCAAAAGATAAGAAACGTAAAAATACCAAAATTGAGATGTGACTTTATTTCTTACCAGGGCAGAGTACGTCTAAGCTTTTGAAGGGAACAGTATAAAGCGTTGAAGGATTCGCCTTTCCCATGTCAGTAAAAGTTACAATTAACTTATATATTCATTTCAATGGAATTGATCAAATCTACGACAGATTTATTTTCAACATTTTAATCTTAATTAGATTTTGGCCACAAGCAATCAATACTTTAAAGGGCCACAGCATTATGTTTTTGATACGAACAGGATTTATTTCTTATTTAAATAAATTGCTTATATTTGTATCATCCAGAAGGAAGTGGATTTCAAATTTACTGATTCGATGTAAATATGTTCATGTAAAGCTTGCTGTAATCAAGTGGCGTGGAAGTGTGTGGGACAATATATGCATTTGCATAGACACATACGTTGTCAACAATTGGTCTAATAAATACGACTAGCGTCATATAACATTAATATTTTTAATTCTAGGTCTACGTTACGTTTTCTTATTTCCAAATATGCAAAATGGACAAATTTCGAATGTTAGACTGGCTTGAAAACAGTTCTGCCAATTACATGAATAGTATACAAATCCTAAAGGCACTGATTTGGAAGACGTTCCCCGTCTGTTTTGATGGAAACACGAACATACCCGTTGGGAACTACCCAGATTGCCAGTTTGGAAGATTGGGAGTTGAGACTGTAATATTGTTCCAGTAGAGGTCATTCAGAAAAAGAGCCAATAGCAAATCAGTACGGAACTTTCAGTCTGTATATTTAAAGGATTGCAAGGGACAGACAGCGAATTATATCCTATCCGAAGAATATGTTATGTATATAGTTGATTTGGATTCAGTTATTTCCGCATGTCATTGTATATCCTATACCACCATGTGGTGTAGGGTACATTCACCAATATGAGCACGTACACGTATTTATCAAACAGACAATTAGCCATGAAGTAAATAAACTTCAAAAAAGAAATACGAAATACACAAGCGAAGGTTATTTGTTTCGGTTTTTTAAGTAGGTACTAAACAATTACATACACCAACCAACACACCGAAGTAACAAACAACAACAAAGAAAGAAAAAGGCCCTGGAAATAGCTCACAGAAAAGCACATTGATCTCATACAGAAAAACTCCATTTTTTTGAGACCTCGTACAATTTGAGCGATTAACAGTTATGCAGGAAAGACGAAACGAAATACCCCAACAACACATATGTTGATCGAATAAATTAAAAAAAGAGCAGGGACATATCCGAAATAACACCAACAATATTGAGAAAGTTTTTGTTTTCATAATCTCCAACACATACACGACGACGACGATTTTTGATTCCATCTCATAAAGAAACAGGAAGTTATTTCGTAAAATTTCACATCAAATTTACATACCGAAATATTTGTTCGTAACCAGTTGGAAAAATTGCAATGTAGTACATACATACGATTTTTATTCACATTAGACTTCAGACTTCCCCAATGCGAAATAATTGAATTTATTTGGTATTTTTCTTGCAATTTTGTTTGTTTTATTCACACATACCATATATTCGATTTCAAATGTCTATTAAAATCTTAAACACAATTGTTGTCGAAGCACTTAAAATGATAATACAGTACTGACATTTGTATTTAACCTTGTTTACCTATATGGTGATCTCTTTTTGGCTCATGCAATTGCTTTCATACAAAACATAAGACACCACTCTCTTTTCCTCTTAGACGATAGTTGTATTTGATTTCTCAATAGTTTTTTCACTGGTTAACTTTACTTCCTTTGTTTTTGCACAATCATTTAAAAACAATATTTCAAAAATAAAGCTAATGATAACCCTTATATTTCATAGAAGAAATGTTTGCGTTAGTTAATTTCTTGTTAAATATTTGTCTACTTTATTCTTTCTTTTCTGGTATTGTCTTTGTTCGATTCGATTTTGTTTGACATAACCACAAAAAGTGTGTACATCCAAAATATACATTTAATGAGAGTATATTTTGTTTTTTTGCATCATTACCTTTTTATAGTGATTAGAATATTAATTAAAAACTAAAAATTTCGTTTTATTTAGTAAATACTCGCGATTCAGTTTGTAAAATTTTCTCCCAAGTAGTGCAAGAAATGAGCCGACATAAAATAATTGACGACGTTGTGAAGTTTAGGTTTTGGTTGACGGCTTGCCGTCTGAAATTGTTTCCAACGGAGGCTAAATACTCGCGATTCAGTTTGTAAAATTTTCTCCCAAGTAGTGCAAGAAATGAGGCGACATAAAATAAATGACGACGTTGTGAAGTTTAGGTTTTGGTTGACGGCTGAACGGCTTGCCGTCTGAAATTGTTTCCAACGGAGGCTAATGTCGTTTTTACATTGTGGCCGAAGCCGATATTTAAAAAAAAAATTTTTTTTGCTGGATTTTCAAAAAAACATCTGGCATAACTAATAAAATATATGGCGGTAAATTGTACATTCAATATTAATGAGACTGGATGAAAATAGTCACTTATTTTCATTTGGTTGAGTTGTCTTAAATGTGGTTGACACACTTTTTTTAGATCATTTGTTTTGCCCGGTTTTGTTGCCGTTACATTCATCATTCAGCCGAGCGGCTGAATGCGCTTAATTTCAATCATGTTCAAGTATACCGCATTCAATCCATGATTCCTACGACGTCTACACTTCGCGTTAATAAAGACCAATCGTTGTTGTGTAAAATCGTGTAAAGACCAATATGTTTTGACGCAGTCGCTTTTGTTTAAGTTGACTCATACGCCATTCAAAAATTACAACGCTGTACATCAATGTTACCATCGTTCTTCCCTACTCACCAACCATTTGCAATGTACTGGTTGTGTCGATTTTCCCATTACACCTGTCCTGTTTGACAGATGATGTTGTCTGTCAGGCTTGCCAGATGAATTTCTGAGTAGTTCCCCAATATTCCTAAATCTTGTATGTACATTTTATTTTTCAAATATAAAAGAACAATTTAAAATATTTTAATACAAAATTAATCGTATAAAATCTATTATAGCTTAGCAGTCCATTAATTGATACACTCCGGCTTCTGTAGACTCCGCAGATACTTAAACATTTAGTAGATGCCTTAGAAAACTGCTGGCCAATGTTATTGATTTAACGAAATGGATCTATAATTTTTTACATAATATTATTCACAAGTTTTTGTGTTAAACGCATAGAAGACATTATAGTGGAAAGCTATATTTCTATGCCCAAGACCATACAGAGGGCAAATACTATAGAGTGGACAGACGTCCCAAGTTGTTTATCGACACATTAGTTCGGCTACACACTCTAGATGCCAGTAATTAGCATGACAGTATTTGAAAGGTTTTCAAAGGAAATAATGTTCTTTTTTAAACAAATACCTGCTATTTTAAAACAAATTCTTTTTAAATACCCTCATGGAAATGTTAAGTACAAAAAATTTCGATATATTTTTCTATGGACAGGTTTTTAATTTTTTTAAATACGCAATTTGATTGTGTCATCTCAAAATCGATTCGTCCGATCTGGTTGAAATAATTTTTTTGCATAGTAGTTAATTTTTCAAGATTTACAATTTCAAAATTTGGAACATGTTCCGGCTGCGCCCTGAATGTTTAGTCCAGTCAGCTATCGACTGCAATGTCCTCATTACCTATATGCTGACTTATTGAATCTAGTTTTGGAAATCCCTTCATCCCGAGTGTTTTTTTTTCGTTTACTCAAATTGATTATTTCATTATTCTACCTATAACAATATCTTCAGATATATGTCAGATTTCAGACCGAATTCTGAACTGAAATATTTGGCAGGTTCTAAAGACTTTGGCGTCTCAATCTGAGTTTTAGATTTCGGAAAAAAATATGTATTCACTGTAATATGTATTTACAAGAAGAACATTCCCTTACATTTTATGTTACGAAATCAACGAATTTGGTCCGGATCAATAAATGATTTCCAGGCAAATAGGTCTTGTGCGTGCCTTTTTTAGTTTGTGATACCAAGGATTTCATGCCTTATTCCACTTGGCCCTTCCACTGGAGTACCGGTACTACAATAACTTTGTTTGCCGGCAACAACAAAATTTTAAAATTTCTCTGACTTTAAGCTCAGAAATCGCAAATAATCAAATCATCATAAAAAAGAGTGACAGACCTTTAAGAATAACACACTGAAGATTATTTACAAAGCTGGACGCAGTCGGCTGTTTTTTTTTTAATAGTCTCTATATAAAGACCGTTGCAACTGTTAGTCCAATTTTTCAGCAATGAACTAAGATATCGAAACGAGTTTGTTACAGAATTAAAGTTACACTTGTATGCTGCTATAATTTTCAAAGCTTATATCTCAAAATGAGGTTTTATACAATTAATCTGTAATGGCTAATATTATATAAACGTTATATGGACATAATTGCATTATTTTGAAGACAGAAAACAGCCAAGTGCAAAAGATTGGATAGATTTTCTTGAAATTTTGCTGAGACAAGACGTTGCTTTATTTTTTATGTTTGAACCAATAGTTTGGGAGGAAGTGGGTTCAGATGGGTTTTCTCAAAATTTAGAGATTCATAAGTTCCTTGAAAATATTGAGAAAAACGGATATGGTAACAAATTAAAGCTCGGCTTTTGGACTGTTATTAATGCGCTAGGAGTTGTGTTCTACCATCAGTAGGAGCACCCTCAAAAAATATAACACATATATGGTCAATTCTCTAATAAGACAAGTTAGCATGCCTCTTACGTATTCATATCCCAAAGGCATTGCAGTGTCTACTTCAAGAACACATTCTTTTTATGAATTGTAAAGTTCCGATAGACATTCCATATTCATTGTATTGTAAATTATTAATAGATTCCAGTTCTTATTAAAGTGATTGAAGGCGGCTCGAAAGATATTCGTATCATTAATGGTCTGGACATTTCTAAACTTCAGACGAATTGAAAAATATACGTACAAATAAGTATTTCAATAATGGACAACGACACATATTATTGCTGTGTAAACCTTTAATTTGCAGTCCTATTAATAGAAGCAATTCCTATTAATTTTTCAATTGAGAATAGAAAGCCGCATGCAATTCTTGTATCTCCATATGTGCCTGGCCTTCCTTTTGCCATTGACAAAATTCTGTGCCGAAATTTCCTTTATTTATAGAAAACACCTTTCCAGGCCTGCGTTCGAAGTAATAGAACATCTTATTAACCAAAATTTTTAAGATCGTTGCGACGGTTTCTGGCAATGTTAGTGAAATGTTGAGATCGATGTTCCAGGTCTGAGTTACACACAATCGGCTATGACAATCCCATTATCGTCGTTGCGCACCGTAGGACGACGGGGACCGTGAGTGTTGTCCACCAGTTGCCTGTATCACGAATAATTTGCATACAAATGTGTTTGCAAGGCACTGTTGGTGCCTTATTTCGGCCAAAACTTCTTGGTTAAGAGTGACGCTATAATATATATACAATAATTTATATATATAGTTTCTCCCCAGATTTTTTTTGTTAGAACTGCCGACAATTTTCTGATGTTCCACCATCAAGCTGAGATTTTTCCAAACAGTTTTCACTTGCAACTTCTGAAGACGTAGCCTCAGTCGTAAAAAAATATTCCTTATCTTATACACATTTCTTTAATTTAATTAGTATCACAAACATTTAAAGAGTTATTACAATAACGAAAATAACATTGTTTATATTAAGTTACATTTCATTTATAGAAAGTAAATACAAGTTTTTTCTGTAAACGCTAGCGATAGTAGACTTGTTGTAAATAAATGAAAAAAAGGCTTCGTTGATTGTAAATAAGGACCTTTTACAGTCGCCAATCCATGGCGACCATTAGTGGAAAAACAATTGTTTTTCTATAGGAGTTTTTTTTTGGCTTGAAATTGCACAAATATTTCTGGCAATAGGTAAACATAAAAATAGAAACATACAGAACGTCTCTAATGAGAATCATTAAGGAATACATGTTATTAGTTGCAGTGCAATTCTACAACAAATCTAGCTTAAGCCTAGTTTTAAACGCGATACAAAAAACTATAAACGAAACCGCTCATAATATTCGTATATTTTGGCGTTGCACTTCAAAGAGCGTATGATCTTCATCGTCATCACTATGACCGTCCTCGATGAGTGGAAGCGGTGTAAGCTCTTGAGTGGAACGATCCCCCTGAACCCCGTATTTACGTTCGGCCCGCGACAATCGTAGTCTGCAATAACAGTGGTGTCACATTAAAAACAATTTGATATTGTGATGTTTTAGAATATTCTCGGTCTTACCTGTAAACTTTGAAGACAATGAAAATGATGGCACTTAGGCTCAAGGCCGCAAAGAAAAAGAAACCAGTTTTCAATGAATCTGAAATTTCTTCATTACTGCCCAATATCATCTCATCTTGGTGGTAAAAAACTGGTGGCGACGATGGGGAAGGCGGTGATGAGACTGGATGTGTTAATGTTTTGTTGCCGGTATGTGTAGATGAGGAGTTTGTACTGACAGTCTGTTGTTGAGGTTCCCCCTTTTCGTTGGTATTTTTCAGTTCGATATCAGATGATGTACCCTCCACTTTCTTGGCTGGAACATCATTGTTCTTATCGACGCTGGGATTTTGCTCCACGTGTGGCGGCGGCGTGATTTCAATTTCCTTCTCCAGATCTTTCTTTACCGATTCTGATTTGGGATGAATGTCACCGTCGCCGATCGCAGTTCCAAGTGACCAAAATACCAAAATCACAACGCATAAAAATGTCTGCCTTCGATTCGATGCCATTTTATGGTGCTATTTTGTCGGTTTTTGTATAATAATCTCGAAATAAACATTTAATTTGCAGAAATGCGTTGACGTAAATTGATTTAGAAATTTTTATTCATTCATTTTATTTTCTGATGACGTTCGTTTTGTTTTGTTTTGGTTTGGTTTTTTTTTTTTTTTTTTTTTGTGGTTTAGAAGTTACTTCGAATGACTGAATCATACGGTAGACGATAAGCTGTTTGAGTTGGGGTTGCTTTTGGCATGTGTTAGAGAGAGACAACTAAAATTGACGGGTGACTTCTGCAGGTTGCAGAATCAACCGTCATGACCGATCAGCTGTTTATTGTTATTGATTTCACTTCGACATTTTGCGCGCGGTAATTATTTATAAGTTGTAAATTAAATGTTATAGTTTAAAGTTATGAGTAATGTATTTATAAACGATGTCAAGTTATATTTTGTACAAATGCTCTTCCGTCATAACTAATCGCACAATATTGAGCCTACCGTCAACCGTCAAGACTAATTGCACCTTAAGTCTATAAATTGTTTAATAGAGTTGACGTTCAGCATCTCCGGCTGATGCGACCTGCATGCAAAGTATTTTGAACAGTGGGAGAGAATATGCGCCGCCGTCTCATCGGATGGACATGTGTCACACTGGGGTGATGGCACCACCCCAACCTTGGATAATGTGAAGTTGCAATAATAGCGGCCGCTTAGCACCCGGTTGAGGAGTTTGCAATCTGAGGGTTTGAAGTTCGTGGATTCAAACCAGGTTGCCCTAGTAGTAGTAGCATTGATTTCGAAGTAATGTGAGTTGCCCCTCCTAGCCAGTTCTTCATACTCCATCGACCAGTTATTCCAAATCCGTTTCTCCTAATTGTTATCTTCGACATGTTGCAGGTATTCGCATGCTCTGTGGCTTTGAAGATGACCATTAGCTCAGCTGACATTGATGAGAGTTCCTTGTCATCATAGAAGGCAAAAACTGTGCCGGTGTTAAAATGAACAAAGGCTGCCCCCAGTCGTATTGTGACTGACCGACCCGTCAGTAAAAAATATATCGAAACCGTCGCACTTCAGCTTGGACATTTTTTCCCTCAAATAGCCGATTTACGACCTCCGTGTTGGCGTCAGCCTTCCTCTGCACTGATTTCTGGAAAAAATCTTTAACACATTTTACTGACACACCCTCGGGTTTAGTTCTGACAGATGCCGCGATGTTATCAAATATGTCTTTGTGGCTCTGGTAGACCTTATACTAGCTGGTGTTAATTGGGTGTCGTAAGGAGCGCAGGGTAGAAATTGTTGGAACAACACTTAGCAATCTCGTTGGCCGTAGACAGCTCAAATCTGTAAACGGGCGGCAGCTCAGCTGCCATATGGCAAAGGATAGGTGTAGGCGTGGCCCTCATGAGTCCCAGAGCTCTCCTTGTAAAATCATTAGCACACGTTCTCAGTTTTCTAATGTAAACACTGCCTATATTGGAGAATGCTGCCGATCTTAGATCTTATAATGGCCTTATATAAAGTTAGCGCCCTGCGTGGATCAATCCCGAAATTGCAGCCACTAAGGATCTTTAAAGAGTTGCACTTCCAGTTAATGTCAGCGATTACATTTGCAATGTGACCCTTGGTAGAGTTGTTAGCTGAAATTGTGATTCCCAAATATTTGATATTATCAGCCTCCTTTAGGATTATGTTGTCCAGGTTGATGTTTAGTGCGCGCCGTCTTCTGTTAATGTGGATGGTGCTAGTTTTCGCCAAGCCTGACATCTTATTTGAATCTTCTTGATCTTGAGTTCAAGCAACGATTTTGCCCGATTGAAATTGTGATCAAAGACCACAATGAAAAAATCGTCTGCAAATTGAAATAATGTACAGTAGTCTTCTGCTGAGGAAATTGTTAAGCCAAGAGATAGTGTCGAAAGATTTCAGTGTTGAGGTCACCTTGCTCCTGTTGGTCGAGTCGTATGCTTTGTCAACGTCCAGACAAATGCCCAGAACATGATGGCCGTTGGCTTCAAGAGCGTATACGTAATTAATCAAATCGTTTACGCAGATGGAGGTAGATCGGCCTGGCCTGAAGGCGTATGATCTATCTGGCAACAATCCCTTGGCTTCGACTTTGTGCTGAATTTTAGTTTTAATCATACCCTCTACGATTTTCAATGGTACACTGAGAAGAGATATTGGCCTATAATTTTCGATTTTGGTCAGGTCTTTCCCCCTTTTGGGGATCGGCTTAATTCTCACGTTTCTCCATGCTTCGGGGATGGATCCGGAGAGCCATATCTTGCCCAGCATGTTGAAAAGATTGCGTTTTCCGTCCGGGCTCAGCTCACGGAGAAACGTGTGTTCTGGAGAAACGTATGTGTTTTTTCACATAGATACCAACACCGCCGTATCCGTCATCTCTATTTCTGGAGGCAAAGTTGTAGTTAACTAGGCAGATTAATGCAATATCAATATCATGTCGATTCAAGTAAATTTCTAATAAGTCTTCATTATGGGAATTGATTAAAAGATGTGAAGATTGTAAAATTAAGGGTAGAAATGGCTTATTTGGCTAGTGCTGACGATTTCCCTGAGATAAAATTCAATAAGTTTGTTGTGTATATCTTGACGAATGTGGTTTAAGAATGTTTTGTGTTCCGAACTCAAGGAGTCAGGTTCTATCATATAATTGGATACCTTTTTGGTCACTTCAGCCAAAATCTTTTCGTAATCTGATACCTTATTTTTCTCCGTCCTTAACAGAGCCGTACCATTAGGTGAGTTGTAAGAAGGTTCTGAGAGAGCCATTGCATGTTCATCAGTGGTCCTTTTTGCGTTGTCTATTTCTCTCTGCCTATTAGAATTCTGCTTAACCACTTTCGCAAAGGAAAATGCAGCATGTACATTTCTTGCAGACTCTCCTGTGTGTTATTAACGACTTGTCTTGATGCCGCCTTATTATTTCTGTGGCTGGATGCAATCGTTGACTTTTAGATTTCAACTCTGCGCACAAATTCTTAAGATTTTTTATGAGAAAATACGGTCGAATTCTTTATTTTAATTTGTAGTTTAAGAGCTGATATAAGTAATCGGTGACTGTGGTCCCACAGCAAACTCTTGTTCGAATACTGGTAAGAAAAAAAAAAAATTTTTCTGCGGTCGTTTCTCAATGACTGGAAATGGCGACTTACAAATTAGAGAGTTAACTCTAGGCCATATGAAACTTCTCTAGAAAAAGCACGCATTTTATTGAATTCTTTCATGGCATGTTATTGGAGTTAGTAAAAACGGTACCCTCACATAATTTTTGTTTCTCTACAGAATATACAAAAACTAACAAATAATTTCAATGACAATTACCATCTTCTTTTTGTATTACATGTTGTTTTTATTTGTATAAACACTACTTTGTTTTAGGTTACATTGGATGTTTGCTTATATAAAAAAATTACACTGCACTTCGATTACAATTGTTTTCATTTATGGGAAAACCATTTAATTTTCTTTTTTCTACAAACATTAACTCTTCTAAGAGAACATTCATTGTAATATTATTTTTATATTTGTTTAAACGTTAAAAACAAACTTACAAAACTAAGATCACAAAATAATTTATTAACAATACTGCTGCCATATATAAAAATGTATACAAAAAAAAAGTAATAAAAACGTGTTTACATAATTACATTTGAGAGAGAGAGAGAGGGAGGGAGATGAGGAGGGAAAAAAGGGCATTAGTTAAGAAAATACATAAAAAATTTGCTAGCAAATTAAGGGTGTTGGGCTTTCTTCTCAAAGAATCGTTGCAATTTAAAAGGGACTAAGTAAAACTAAATTAATTAAAAAATACACACACATAGATATTTACGGCACTTGTTCTAAATACAGACTTCGTTAAAAGCCTAATGCGAAGAATGTCAACACCCGGAAAACCTTTACATCGTGTTCGCTTCATTGGTCACCGTTTAATGACTGTTTAGTTAGAATTCAAAGATCAGCGATCTGTCAGCTGCAGAGTTTTCAAGTTAAAAATAACTTTTTTTTTCTAAACCTATCTCCGATTCATTGAATATATTTAGCTTGATGTAGAAAACTTTCTCAGAGTTATTCTTTTGTATGCGGTTTATTATTTAAAGAGCCATCTTTTGGTTAGCTTTTCATCCAAAAGAAGAAAGAACAAATCGTAATTGGTTGTAGACTTACATCCGTTTTCATAATAAATTTAAAAGCCTTAGTAGAGAATAATGTGTGAAAATTGTTTTTGTATTTCCATACATTTTTCTTAACAAAGGTTTTTTAAATTTTTATAATTACTTGGGTTAGACTTCTATGAAAACAAATATTTGAATTATGGCTAAACCAACTAGAATAAGCTTTTGGGTTTCATCTATAAAACTTGATCAACGATTTTGAATATTGCTTCTCTCGTTCTTCTTTGGTTTATAAACGTTAACTTCAGTGAGATGTTTTTTTTCTCAGTTGAAAAAAAAAACAACACCTTCAGACTTTTAGATTAAGTTTTAATTCTACTTGCTAACTGCTAAACATCTGGGCTACGTTTAAGAGGTTTACCGAATGCCCATAAACCAGTCCGACGAGATCAACTCGATTTTAGGTTTCTTCATTTTTTTTTTAACTAAATCTCAGTTTCACTGATCACTGAGAACAATATGATATTTTTTATACATTTAGCCGATTTAAGGATTGGCGATTAAGGTTCAATGTTGTCAACATCAGACGTCCCAAATCGTTAGCTAAACATTTCCAAGAGAGTAGTTGCTATTAAAAAGAACATTATTCAAATTGAATGAGTGTCTGAGTGTTGCACAAAAACTGACACTGACATTTCATATAACTCATGATCATTAAGAGGTTTAAACCTAAAATCAGTAATGGTGAGAGTTGAATAAAAAGCACATACAAATTTGTACAGCAGACGACTTGCGGTTTCTGGAGAATGGAGAAACGTATGTGTTTTTTCACGTAGATACCAACACTGCCGTATCCGTCATCTCTATTGCTCTCTATTGAGTGTTGCACAAAAACTGACACTGACATTTCATATAACTCATGATCATTAAGAGGTTTAAACCTAAAATCAGAAATGGTGAGAGTTGAATAAAAATCACATACAAATTTGTATTGGATTTATAACGATTTTCACAAGAATCCATACAAACTCTCAACGATAACTATTGGTTAACTATAGGTTAACCAGACATTCTGAAATTGTGTTCATGGTGTAGTTCTTTAGTGGAAGTCTAATCGAGTTTGTAGCTTTAAGACATTGTGAAATTGTGTTTAGAGCTTAGTTCTCTAGTGGAAGTCTAATCGAATTTGTAGCTTAAACCGGGTTTGAACTCTAATCGTCTATTAACAGATATTAACATGGTTTCACCTATAAAGACGTTCTACAGACGTCCTCAGTTTTCAATTGTATATATTAGTTTTTCCAGTCTGTGATGATAAAAAAAGAACTTAGCTTTGAACTTTGTCCTTTGAATTATGAATAAAATTTTTATAATTGCCTTTTTGTTTTGGGTAAATTACTACTTTGGTTGATGCTCTTTGTATACTTTTAAACGTAGTTTAAACTTGTTTCGAAATTACTCTGATATTTTGCACCAAAGCGGTTTTACAAAGTTCTGCCGGAATCTCTCGAACCGTTCAAAATGAGTTGTTTTGCATACATATGTTCTATGTCTAAACTGACCTGTAACGGAGCACATGAATATTTTATGTATCTAAACTGGCCTGTAAGAATCGTTTTTGTATTATGAATATTAGATTGTATTTGGGGTCCTTGCATTTAGGAAGTAAAGCTTAGGCCGTGGAAAGCCAGCGAAGTGTGTATTCGGATGACGGAAAGGCCGTTTATGCCAACGGTGAACAAATTTCGTGAACTGCGACATTTTTTTTTCGCTAAACGCCGTTTTATTGACATTTCGCAATTTATGGCATCGTGTAAACGCGTCGAATGTGAAAGCTCTTCTAGGTGTTTTCTTTCTTGTTATGAAATTTCTATACATTTCGTTTATTCGTAGATATACAATTTAAACTATTCGGATGAGTTGGGTTATGATAAATGGTTTGGGTTTGGGATGAATGGATGGATGGTGCGCAGATTAAATCATACTACCAAACATCCGTTTGCCACGGGTTAGGACGAGACTGACAACCATAACGGTCAACAGAAAGAAGACTAAACTTAAAAATGTTGTAATAACACGACATCTTTGGCGGAATTTCTTCTCTTTTTCCATTTTTATGCGCAATTGTTCAGCTCGAGGCAAATCCAATGTGAAATCCGACTCGGGTCTGGATGAGGGCTGCAACGAAAACATAGAAAAACAAAAACTTCATTAGAAATCACAGAAATACGAAGAATATATTATGCAAACATAAAACACACAGACTGCGTTCATAACTCCGACCCAGAAGATGATTAAGATCTTCAGAGTTATTATGAAATTGTATTGTGGTTATTTCGTGGACGACACAACGTCTCTTAGGGTTTTGTTTACATTTTCAATTCATTACTGTTCAGTTTGTGTGTTTAGTGGCGATTATTTTGACATTGATGGTTTCTGGTTAAGTTCACCGTTTGTCCGATTGATTTCTGTTGGGTTGGTGGTCGCTGTATTATTAATATAATTAATGTAAATTGCGTGCCTAGCCAGTAGCTGAGGCGGTAACGTTGGTCTTCGGGCAGTTTCTGGGATTGGAAACTGCTTTTTTTTTGGGTCATTGTTAGGGTCAGCCAAACTAAGACTCAGTCAGTCTCTACGATTACGTGCCTGTCCGTCCGTCTGTTTATTTTTACAAATCATAGTTAGCACGAGTCTTATTGGGAATCGGGAATTTGTAAAATTACAAATCGATCACTGTGTAATGTAACTAAAAAGCAAATTTGTCACGTTTTTGGCTCTTTTGTTTGACATAACTTGAGAACCACTCGTCCGATTTAGCTGAAATAAATTTTAAAAAACCAAGAATTACAATTCCCTTAATCTGTTCATATATTATTTTCCTTTACAAGTAAAAAAAAAAAATTTTAATTTTTAGGCAAAAATAATTTTTTTTTTCATACATTTATTTATAATTGCGAAACTGTTGCTTAAGTAGGAAAACGGTTTAAGAACAGATTAGAGGAATTGTAATTCTTAATTTTTCTAAATTTGTTTCAGCTAAATCGGACGAGTGGTTCTCGAGTTATGTCAAACAAAAGAGCCTAAAACGTGACAAATTCCCCTATACGATACTTACTAACTTCAAATCGATATATCTCGATTCCTAGATGAGACCCAACGAAACGCTGGGACACGTATGACCTTTTTTTGACCGATATAACTTTCCCCGGTGGTTTCATCCCAAACCGATCACTGACCCTTACCATTTGTCGCAGAGTGGAATTAAAGAATTGTTCATATTTCACGTAAAATTTTTTTCCAGAAAATGGAAATTTTTAAATATTTTTTTTTTAATATTTTCTATTTTTTATATACATTTGTTTTTATATAAAAAATATATAAAATTAAAATAACATTTTTTTTTCTTTTTTTTATACAAAAAATTTCCTTTTTTTATATAAATTTTTTTCTTTTTTTATATAAATAATTTCCCAAAAAAGGAAATTTTTAAATAAAAACTTTTTTCTATTTCTTTTTTTTTATATAAAAAATTTCCTTTTTATACCAAGAATTTTTTATATAAAAAAATTCCTGTTTTATTCCTTCCTTTTTTTTTCCTTTTTTTTTTTAAAAAATTTCCTTTTTTTATATACAAAATTTTCTTTTTATGCGCAATGAGAATTAAAAAATTTTTCCAAAAAAATGGAAATTTTTAAGTAAATTTGTTTTTTTTAATATTTTCTATTTTTTATATACATTTTATTTACATAAAAAATTTCCCTTTTTTTATACAAAAAAAATTCCGTTTTTTATATAAACAATTTCCTTTTTTATATAAAAAATTTTCTTTTTTTTATATTAAAAGATTTTCATTTCTTAAAAATAAAAATTTTTTTTTTTTTTATATAAAATTTCCTTTTTTATATAATTTTTTTATACAAAAATATTTACCTTTTTTTATATAAAAAATTTCCTTTCTTTATATAAAAATTTCTTTTTTTATATAAAAATTTTCTGTTTTTATATAAAAATTCCCTTTTTTTTATATAATTTTTTTTTTCTTTTTTTATATAAAATTTTTTGAAAAAATTAATTGTTTTATTGTAAAACCGTTTTGGGAAATAGGAAAACTCATAAATGTTTACTAGATAAAAAGTTACAGACATTTGATCGATGTAATTTGAAGTTGGACCACTGTGCGACGACGACGGTCGAGAGTGCTGTCCACAAACATTGACTTTTTGGTTTGAATAATTTAAAATGGGCAAGAAGAACATTTTTACCGTTATATTTATTAAAATTCGAAAAACTTCACACACAGTGACATTGTTGGCACATGCAGCAGAGACGAATTTTAGAGTTTCCAAAAACATTTTTTGTGTCAATTTATGGGATAATTTTATTTTAATTAATTAATTAATTAATATTTAATTAATTAATTTTAATATTTAATTTATGCATTATAGTCAATAATGAATTTTTCAGACTTGTTGGAAGTACCAAAAACCAAAATGTTGATGTATTCTTCTTCGTTGACCAAGTTGTTATTCTTATGCATTTTTGTCTCATTTGACTGCGCTGATTGGCGTATTTCTGAGAACAAATTTGCTTGTCCACACTTTACCCTAAATGTTTTGACAATTTGTGGTGTAGGTCAACATTGTGCTTTGGTTGAATGCTGCGGACGAAAACACTTCTTGAGGGAAGTTATTCTTGCGACGACATTTTTCAAATGAACATGCACGTGCACACGTAGACCCACAGTTTTTTTGCAGATGATTTTCGATATTTTTCTTTTGTTTCGAAAAGAATATGTGTACTCAACTGGCAACAAATTAGCTATGGGGAGGGTTACTAAAAATCTTGTGGTTCTGGAACGGAGTGACTGAGTGTTATTAGTCAAAAAAATGTTTGTTAAACATTCTACACCATCAAAAAAAAATATAGCACACATTTATACGATTATGACTTTTTTTTAGCAAAAACTAGTTTTTTTAGGTCCCTATTAAATATTCTGTTTCTTACATAATTTGAAAATGTATTCCACTATGTAAATTCTCAATTCCCAATTAATGAAATTTCAATTATTAAATTGGACATTTTCGCAATGGTTAATTTACTTCAATATGCAATTAATCAAATGCTTAAATGTGAGTCATGTATCCCTACTTTAATTATTCAATTAATTTCCCTTAAACCATTAAGTCATAACCACCTCATTCCATTTCGTCTATACGGCCGTACATCGTTTAGGTTTAGCCTAAAACATTGTTGTGGCAGATTTCCGTGGCTTTGTATGGTGTCTGCATACGAATCACGGGAAATTTGCATTGTTCAGTTTCTTGAACGCCATGACTTTTTGGTCAGTTTTGCCATCTTCGGCTGCCATAGTCAATGTGAACGGGGGGGGGGGGGGGGAAGAGAGCGCTTGGCTCGCGAACGTTTTGTGCTAAAAACGTCATTAAAAGTGTGAAGGTGTATAAATAATCAAAATTGCTCAGAAATCATCAGCGGCTTGCAAAGAATTTTAATTGCGAAAAAAAAGGAATTGTTTTCGGAATAATGAACATACAACAGAATACAGAATATTCGTAGAAGTGACGAGGAAGGAATGAATGGGGTATTGCATTGAATATCCAATTGAAACGGAAAATCTTATGTTTCAACAGCAGATATATGGTTGCCATGTATGCATAGAGTCATAACATTAAAGCGTAGTGAATGTTGTCGAACATTAACGTTCGATTGTTGTCTGTGGAAGCAGACAGTTAATTTGCGACCAACTGACACCAGAACGATGGTCATTTAAACAAATTTCAGCATCGAAAATTCAATGGCAGTGACATTTTTGAATGTTAGAGTTCCCCCAGACATTTGTTTGTGTCAATTTATGGGATCATTTTATTGTGTAATTGTGTTTTGACCGTTTTGTCGTATTAAAAAAAGTCGAATGTTGTGCCATATTGTTAATAAAGAATACTTCGGACTTGAAAACCAATAAGCTTGTCCATACGTTTCCCCAAATGCTTGGAGAATTTGTGGTGTAGGGCAACATTTCTGTTTACCGCTGCGAATGGCTACAATTCTTGAGAGAAGTTACCCGTGCGACGACATTTTTCAAATGAACATGCACGTGCCCATCTAGACCCTCAGCTTTTTTTTTGAGAAGATTTTCGATATTTCTCTTTTGTTTCGAAGAGAATATGTGTACACAACTGGCACGTGTAATGGCATGGTAAGGGAAAAAAAGTAAGTAAAGAGATAGTGGATCGTTTTTTTTATACGGCAGTGAGTGTGACTGGCATTCGGAAATTAAGAATGATTTGGCTCGACAAATCATGTTTGACGTCTCTGGGTATCGGAAAACCAGCACTTGATCGAGAATTCATCCATGAACTATGCAATTTTGGTGTGGATTTAGGAGCGCTGGCATCATTGCCCAATTATCTTATTTAAAAACTAGTAAGTTGTAATGCGCCTATGGCGACCGTTGAAATATGGAAAAAAATTTGTTGAAAAAAAAAATTTTGTTGAAAAAAAAATTTTTGTTAAAAAAAAAATTTATGTTGAAAAAAAAATATTGTTGAAAAAAAAAATTTGGTTGTAAAAAAAAATTTTGTAAAAAAAAATTTTTTTTTAAAAAAAAAATTTGTAAAAAAAAAATTTGTAAAAAAAAAATTGGGGAAAACTCAATTTCTGTACAAAAAAAAAATATTATTTTTTTTATTATTATTATTTATAGAAAATTATAGAATGCCTATTTAAATTCCTACGTACTGCGTGACAGAGTCAGTGAATCAGTGAATCAGTGTCGAGGGTAAATATATATTAAGATACTCGAAACCAAAAAAATTTTAAACAAATGAAGAAAGAGTTACAATTAGAGCTGAATTATATTTGAACGATTTGTCAAATTTTCAATCATATTTATTACATTGACATTTATTACAACTGACATTGTGGTCAACATCCTATGTATTTGAAGAAGAACGGTCAAATGAACCATAAAGCGTATCAAACAGTGAATTTTTCAGGGTGCAGTGCCAGTTTTAACGGTTTTTCACGCCAAACTCTGCAATTCTGCCTATTGACGTTTATTGAGCCAAAATGTGAGCCTTGACATTGGAGAAAATTTTCCAAAAAAAAAAAAAAAACATTTTTCCCAGTGTAAAAATTTCGATAATAAAACTCCATGATTTGCCAGGGCTGTTAAACACAACACGGAAAAATCCAATGCCAAAAACATCACCCTATTTGTATCACTTGAATTGCAATAACCCTTTCTGGTGCATTTTTTTTTTTATTGTCACCAAACAAAAGTTAGCTTACATTTGCCCTTCTTTCTGCAGAAGTTTCAACTAAATCTAATTACTCACTTTGTTTTATTTACTTTGCGACTTCAATGTAGATTTACATTAAACAGTGATTAACTCGCAATGCAACCGTATCATAATGCGTAATGCAGTAGGTTATAAAACTAGGTTTACGCCAGTGCTTAGCTGAGCTGCAAACAGATTGAGAGCAAATTAAATCACTATTACACGGCAATTAGCCGCCAATTTAATGTACCCCCATTTATTATCCTCCAAACTAAACCACAAAATCCCGGAAGAGTCAACACTGTTCGCCCCACAGACATGTTCGAAACGAACATGTTTGATCAAACGAGCCATTGAACGGAAAATCGGCGTGAAGACGTTCGGCGGAGTGGCAGCACATTTTCTTTTCAAAAGCAGCACGATTTTATTTGCTGTTGTTGTGGCAGTTAAACACGAAATAGAAAGTGAAAATACAAGTTTAAACTATCGTTGAACGATGGCTACAACGATAACGAGTTTTTCGATGAGAATGTAAACAAACATTGGAATATAACTTAAAGACAAATAAACAAAATAAGGAAAACCTCTTCTCCCGGGTCTCATCACCCAAAAGCTAAAATCAAAACACGACTCTTTCGGATATAATAATTGGTTTGGCGATATGATGGCCGGTTGGGCTGCCGTCGGTGTGTGAGTGAGTACAATTTGTATTTTCAAGGTTATGGACAAACATCAGTTTAACTGCGGCAAAATATAGTCAGAAATTGAACTGAAAACAAAAACCGAAAGCGAACAAAATGCAGCAACAACGACACACTGAATGTGAAAATGTGTGACCAAAATAATAATTATGGCATCTCCCGGTTGAATTCAGTTTAATTGGTAGCCCGTCTGCCGTCTGTTTGTTGCATTGGAATGTTATCAGTGTTATCGCTAGCGCTAGCGCTGCGTGCTACTAGTGACGACATTGGCCATGATTGCCAAGCACGTCAAGTGTGAACGTCACTTTCGCATGTGTGCCCCATGTGTGAATTAAACTTAATTAACATTCGTTTCGATTTGTAGAACTTTTGTGATTTTGCAAGAAAATCTAAAAGAAAAGGAGCATTTTATTTAAAGATGGGGTGTACTCTCGGACATCTCTCTTAAACGCACTCCTCCTCCGTCGTTTAGGTCCTCTCAGTCCCTTAGGTGTTCGCTTAACCCATTCCTGCCTAAGGGGTATTTAAAGTAACCCAAGTAATCATAAAAATCGTATGAGCCGATGTATTATGCAAACAGTATTAGGAACAGAAAATTTTCCGAAGGCATGTTTATAATTTTTTTCTGGAGTACTCAGGCAAACTAAACCATAAAAAAAAATATTTAAAAAAAACATTGTATGTAAAAATGTTTTAAAAATATTTTTCTTGAAAATTGCTATGCATTTTTTTTTACTGATTATAGGAAACAGTTTGATGTTTTGAGGCGTACTAAAATCGAGAAAAAAAATATTTAAAAAAAAAAATTATGTAAAATTTTTTTTATCTTGAAAATTGCAAAAAAAAAATTGTTGTTGCTGATTTTAGGAAATTTTTTGAATCAAAGCTTATGAAAAAAAACATAATTTTCAGACAAGCTTTTTAAACGTTTTTTTTTTTGTTGTCTAGCGTAATCAGAAAGCTAATAAATAGTCACTGTTTTTCACGCCAAACTCTGCAATTCTGTCTATTGACGTTTATTGAGCCTTGACATTGGAGAACATTTTCCAAAATAATATTTTTCTTGAAAATTGCCATGCATTTTTTTTTACTTATTATAGGAAACAGTTTGATGTATTGAGGCGTACTAAAATCGAGAAAAAAAAATATTTAAAAAAAAAATGTATGTAAAATTTTTTTTATCTTGAAAATTGCAAAAAAAAATTTCTTGCTGATTTTAGGACATTTTTTCAATCAAAGCTTATGGAAAAAAAATTTAATTTTCAGACAAGCTTTTTAAACGTTTTTTGTTTGTTGCCTAGCGTAATCAGAAAGCTAGTAAATAGTCAAGAATAACGATCAACAGCAAAATTCTCAGAGGGAAGGTTGCTTAACAGACCCTCAACGATTTCGCGCTCTTGCATTCAAATCTATTTACTATTTTTGAAAATTGAAAACCCATTGATTTTTGTATAGTCTCTTTTTATCGAATTAAACACAGGTTCGGTTAGATGACAGATACAAGGTGGCGCAAAAGTAATCCTCCTATCAGAAAATGCTATAAATTTTGCGATTGGCCCCTAATGTGACAATCAACTGTGGCGGCGGCCATTTACATGACATCATATTCTCGACTTGATGTTAAAAAAAATTAAAATACCAAATAAAAATAATCCACAAGAAGAATCAAAGTTTTTAATTTTTTTTTTTAATTACAAAAAAAACATCTGAAGTTTATTTTGCGCCACTCTTTATAAAACTAGTGGTCTCCGATTTTATACTGAAATTCTTAGGTTTTCTTTCGTTCGATTTAGCTCAATTCAAAAATGAAAAATCGCCACAAATTTGGGGTGATTTTTCATTATGAAAAAAGCACACTAACCTAAGCAAACCTGAAAAAACACCCCAAATAAAAATGTAAAACAAAAGTGAAAAATCCATTCATTGATTTTTTTTATAACGTGTCAGGGTTACGACCCCATTTTTATTTAAAAAATTATCCCAATTTCAAAGTGATGAATGGACCCAGCAAAATAGGAAAAATCACCCCAAATTTACGTGTTGTTGTGCTTAATGCAACATTTTGGGGTGAATTATTCGCATCGTTTTGAACATTCGCAGAAAACATCTTTGGAATACAATGTACTCTCTCTAATAAGCGGGACCTAAGGGACTGAGAATTTTGTCCGCAAGGAGAGAGTACACTGTATTCATTTTCGTAAAAAAAAAAAATAAGTATTTGCTTTCTCATTCAAAAGGGATATATTTCAATATTCGCTTTCGCTAAACCCACATTCGCAACATTCTCAAAAGTGAACTTCAAGAAATTCATAGGAAATTAAACGTGTTTTTTGTACGAGAAATGAGCCATGTATTAGTCTTATCATTATCCTACAACTAACTTTTTACCAGTTAAGTACACGTATTGTGTTCGAAACAAATGAAAAATATCGAAAATCATCTGCAAAAAACCTGAGAGTCTACATGTGCACGTGCATGTTCATTTTAAAAATGTCGTCGCAAGAATAACTTCTCTCAAGAATTGTAGCCATTCGCAGCGGTAAACTAAAAAACACAATGTTGCCCTACACCGCAAATTGTCCAAGCATTTGAGGAAGAGTGTGGACAAGCAAATTTATTTTCATAAATACGTCAACATTTTGTTCAAACATGTCCGCAGAATCCTTTATTGACAATTATGCACAAATTTTAAATTGTAATACAAAAAAAAACGGCCAAAGCCAAAAATTTTTATACCTTGAATTATTTTTTTTTTATTTTTTATTTTATATTTATTTTTTTTATTTATTTATTATTAATTACAATACAAAGTAAATTTATATTCTAATTTTTGGGTCCAAGGGTAAACCGGGTGACATAGACCATATGTTTAGATTTTTGCAGCGACAGACCAAAGCCTCTGGTGGGAATCGAACCCACAACCCCCACGCTGATAGGCAAGCACGCTGCCAACTCGCCTACCGGTGCGCTTATTTTGTATTTTTTTTTTTTTTTATTAATTCATTTTTGGCAAATTTACAATTTTTGAGATATAACTTTTAAGGCCTTTCAACAAAATAAAAACATTATATATATGTAAAGGGTGTTTTTTATTGGGGTATAGAACTTTAAGTTGGCATCACTTTTTTAACTGGCGGCCATTTTGTCAGCTGTCAAGTGATTAATATTTAGTTTGGTTTGCCATTTCATCATGAACAGGTTGACAAAAGAACAACGCTTGCAAATCGTGCAAATTTATTTCGAAAGTAATGGTTCAGTTCGCGAAGTTCACCGCAAGCTCCGTCCATTTTATGCCATTACATCCACAAAAACTGACTGTTTGGTGTGCTCTATGGGCTGGTGGAGTCATTGGGCCATACTTCTTCCGAAATAATGCTGGAGAGTCAGTTACCGTTAATGGAGACCGGTATAGAGCCACGATAACCGACTATTTTGTGCCCGAATTGGATGGCATGAATGTGGATGAGTTGTGGTTCCAACAAGTGGTTGAAAATTGGACCTGTAGAATTGGCTTTATTCGAGCCAGCCGCGGCAGCCACATGCCCGAAATCATATTTAAACATTAATGGCATAAAATTATCCTTCCAATAAAGCCAAATTGATGGACATTAAAACGATTTTCTTGTGTTTTATTTCAATTCGAAGTTCTATACCTCAATAAAAACACCCTTTATATGGTAGATTCAGGAACATAGGAAGGGAAGACATTTAAAAAAAATATTTTAGAAAACTCTTTAGCTGGGTTGTTTATATCAAGAGTTTATATTATTATTATTTGCTTCTTTTTCGTTATTTAAAATATTTATAATTAAGATTTTTTCCGATGAATATAAAGTAAGCAGTTATTGATTTTGGTTGTCTCCCTTTGAAAATATTATAAAAAATAAGCAACAGCTGTTTTTTAAAGTTAACACGTTTATTTTTCCGAGTAGAAATTCCTTTTGAAGTCAAAACCGCGCTTAAGCTAGTGTAATAGTTAATGTTGTTTGATAAAATTAATGGTAATCCCCCCCATAAAGTCGTATCCGATATCATTCATAAATATTAATCAAATTCCCCCCATTAATAGTTCGTTCCCCTTTGGATTGAACAGAGTGGGGGGGGGGGGGGACGTCTGTAATGGATGGCATTTGGAATGACCAATCACCACACACGGCCACAGATTAACATATTTATAGAAAATATTTTAAACGATTTTGCTTGATCGTTTCTTTTTTTTAGGTTTAAATTCATACGTGCTGAAGTCAAACACATTCTACTGAAGTCTTTGTTTGTTATTATCAAACAATTGAACCGCACCGGTAGAAGGGCCCGGGCCCACATCGCATTTCGCTGTGGAATCCGATTAGTCCGATTTATGCAAATGCCGTTGGAAAGTAAAAGTTTTCGTTTTGTTATGCATTCATCTCGGTTAAATTCTTTACAATTGAATACACGACTGCATTCATTCATGCGTTGGCGCCATCGCCAGCATTCGACACATTCGTAGAAAATGGGCGTTGCCCCTGGCGTTGATTACGTACGCGGTCGGGGTGTGATTTTTTCTGGATTATTTTCACACAAAAGCCTCGGGATATTAACGGAGCGTTAAAAACGTTCAAATGAAAATGAAAATAAAAAAAAAGCCAATTACACCGTACCCGACCTACTCCTCTTTGGTTAACGTTGCGTTGTTTGACGAATTCCCCGTAACACGTAAACATGAACGAATCTTCAAAACCAGCAACAAAAAAAAACGTTTGCTGTGCTAACAGGGTTGCCAGAGTCCAGTTGATAGTAACAGGCAGACAATTAATTTATGTAAAAGTTATGACTTTTAATCCATTAACGCCCCAAAACAAACTAAAATAGGAACTAAATAAAAGGATTTTAACAAAAAAAAAAAAAACTTAAATTTGTTTATTCACTCGAATTGACTGAAGATCACGCTTGTTTTTGCTTCTGTTCTATTATTTTTTTCTACACGTGCAATAGGATGGAGTGAAATTAAAAAAAAAAAAGTTAACCTCGGCAAGAGATGTAGTCTGGGGTCCTAATGAGGGGAAAAATAAAGAAAACAATTTTAAAAAAATTTTAGGGGTCGCGCCTCTCCCTCGAAATTTGGAAATTATCGCTATTTTGGCGTTGATTTTTTGAAAAATCCTAAAAAGTTTTATGTCAATAAATGTTTGCAATAGCGTAAACAATGAAATAAGAGCATGAAAAAATTTAAAAAAAAAAAAAACATTTCTCATTGTTCAAAAATTTCAAAAAGTAAAATAAGTCAAATCGTCCCTTCTTCAGAAAATTGACTGAACAATGAAATCGCCACCAAAGCTACAAATATTAGTCGATTATCCTCATATTTGCCTCAAATACTTTTGTTTGGGCACTGAACAAGCTCAAACTTTTAAATTTCGAATAAGTTAAGTCGTTAATTTTTAGGATTTTTCTAAAATCAACGCCAAAATAGCGATAATTTCCAAATTTCGAGGGAGTGGCGCGACCCCTAAAATTTTTTTAAATTTTTTTTCTTTATTTTTCCCCTCAAATTAAAAAAAAAACATGTTTTCACTCCACCCTAACGTGCAAAGCTTTTAATATGGTTTTTTATCACTTGTAGCGAAATAGTAGCGGTTCTTCTTATATCTGTCTGGCTTTAAGCTGGTGTATTCGTATGGGCCCAGAAAGCGTTAATGGGTTAAAATGGTAGACTTTTTTGAATATTAAGATGACAGAAGTTTTGCAAGGGTAGTTGAAATAGGGGAGAAAAAGTATTGAAAGTATCAAGTTTTGTTTTTTTCATATTTATTCTCAAGGGCCCCGGTAGGCGAGTTGGTAGCGTGCTTGCCTATCAGCGTGGGGGTTGTGGGTTCGATTCCCACCAGAGGCTTTGGTCTGTCGCTGCAAAAATCTAAACATATGGTCTGTGTCACCCGGTTTTTACCCTTGCACCCAAAAATTAAAATATAAATTTACTTTGTATTGTAATTAATAATAAATAAATAAAAAATAAATATTTATTCTCTATTGTTTCTATTGTTCGTATTTGAGATCATTGATTTATTTTTTTTTGCGCAAGAATAGAAATTTTCTGAAAAAAGGCTTACAAGCTTCTCCTAACAATTATATTTAAAACTAAATTACAAACATAATGTAAGCTCTGACTACTGAGGTCTTAAAAACCAACTGGCATTAACTTGCCATTAAATATGAAAATATGTTTCGCCCAAACGAAAATTCAATTGTGCCAGGGAAAAAATTGTTGATTGATTGAACTAAGTCTTGTCCATCCCAAATAAGTTTTGGGCAGTTTTCAAAAATGTTAAAGTCAATGTCTTTGGATTAACCGCATTCGGATAACATTGTTTAAAGTCACCTCCCCTCCTACCCTCCGTACCCACACCCCGTAATAACACAAAACCAAACGAAGCAATGTGTTAAAAGCCATTATGAAGACAACGCTAAAGAATGTTGTAATTTTACGTGTCCAAGTCGATGATGGCGACGATGACGAGATGCGTTAACTTAATAAACATGTGTACGCTCGTCGTTCGGTTCGGTTCGGGGTTCCGTTCATTCAATTCAATGTTTTGTTAAACTTTATTTATTACGGCGTTAATATAAAATACTAACATTTTAGTTTATAGCCGATTGTTCGGCATGTGCTGCTGCATGTATGGTTGTGTTGACCGTGTGTGTGTGTGTGTTTGTGTGCGCATGGAATTTTGCAATGCCTGTTTATTGACATGAACGTGAAATTTTTGCATAATAATCAAGGTCACCGAAACAAAATAAATGTTAAATGTTGCCAAAAAAAAAAAAAAAAATAAAAAAAAAAATAGATAAAAGTGAAAAATTAAAGTCGAAAAGCAAAGTTTGAAATCAAACCACATGCAGATTATGTGACAAGCATGTGATAGTCGTGGAAATATATTTGTGTGAAACACGCACTGATGCGTTGGCACGCATGGAGACAATCAATGTGGACATTATGTACACAGTGGGTTTTGAAGAAATGTCTAACATATGGCCAGTTTACAACGTCAGCAGTTGAGAATCATCTTTGTTTAACCCTTTGCGTGCTAAAAATCATATGCAAATTCACGGAAAGGGTTAAGGTTACCACACTTATAGCTAGCAATATGTCAAAAAAAAGTGCCTTGCCAATTTATATATATGTACCAAATTATATGTACTGATTTGGGGATACATTCGGCTATCTGAAATGCTCATTAGGGTGGCCCTCAATTACATGATATGTGAATTATAGGGTGTTCTTGTTGTCATTGATTTTTCAACTGATTACGAATTTTTTCCTGTAATTTTATTAATATCCGAAAAACTGGAATTTTTTAATTTTTTACAATAAACTGGGTAGCCTTTCATTTAAGATGAATATTTCATTCGTACACTGAGAGAAAAAAAATTATTATAATAATAAGTGGTAAAGGTAGATTTACGACTTTTTCATTTAAAATAGCACAAAAACGGCTAAAGATTTTTGGGCAAAATTTTCTATTTCTCGTTTAGAACCTTAAAATCTTAAATTCTACCAAGGCGCTTCGCAGTACAATATTTCGTTTGGAAAAAAAATTGAAAAAACTTGAAGAAAAATGGAAAAAATCCAAAATTTTTAGCTTTGTTACCTTCCTCAACCGTATTTGTGCCATTTAAAAAACAATTAACCCTCTTTCTTGCAAATTTCACAATTTCAATGAAAATTAAGAAAGTGGTGAAGAGAAACGAAGACATGGCGCCTCACAAAGAAATCTATACAAGGTGCCAGCAAGTGGAAGCCCGCCACAACAAATGCATGCATTATATTTTTGATTTGCAGCATTTCGATCAGACCAAAGATGAGGTGGAAAAAGGTACAACTTTAATGAGAAAACATATTCATGAAAATGCAAAGTGGAATGCTAGAGAACGAATGATAAGATTGGAAAATATAGAAAGAAATCAACAAATAAAAAAACGACGATCAGATAGTAAAATTCTGTTTCAAAATATAGATCAGATAGATGAACCTATTGAATTGTGTGACTTACTAACACAATTATCAGACATCGAGTTACAAAGTCACAGAATAAAAATTCTTAAAAAACAAATAAAAATTTTGAGAAGCAAACATTACAAATATCATGGAGAAAAAATATGGCAAACAAAAACTATTGATTTGGAGGCTGAACTAAAAGAAAAGTTAAAAAATTTACACTCCTATACTGAATTTTAACCATTTAAATAACAAAAAAAATTTCTTTAAAAAAGCACTCAAAAATTTGCAGATTATATTTCTTTATAGAATTGAATAATGTAAAATAAAGAGTGCAATTTTTATTTGCCTATTTTTCAGTATAAAAAAATCGTTGATGTATTTCACTTAAATATAAACATTTTACTATTATTGAGCATTCTATAACCTGCAATCATTTCTTTTAAGCCCACGAAAATGGTTAAACTGTGTTATATTTTGAAATACAACTAATTTAAAAAAAAAAAATCCGTCTACTTTTAAACACTTTAATATATATTTTTTGTACTTTACTCCCGATTTTTATCACTGATACCTCTGTGGACGCGTTCTGAGCTAAGCTTGTTTTATATTTCAAAAAATGTTGCAAAATGTTGCCGCAAGATGGCGCGATTTACATGTTTATTAAAAAAGTATAAAAATGTACCGTTATTTGAGATTTTTCACAGTTGACACATTCAACAAAAATTATGATCTAAGATTTTTAGACAAAATTGCAGAACATTGTCAAATGAAATTTTCAGGTTTTAAGGGTCAAATAAGCGATTATCGTGAGTAACCTATAAATAACGGTACTTTTGCAGAAAAGCCAAGTTTGAAAAACTTGTGGAATGAAAATTGTTTCTGAGCCCCCAAAGAATCATATTCAACAATAAAAAAAATTCTTTTTCGAAAAAAGGCGTTTTTGACACATTGCTACTTATAGCAAAGTTTTTTTTCTCATTTTTAACGGCATATCTTCCTCTTTATAATGAAATCAACATCCGATCATTTATCTCATCTTTTATCTCGTTGAATACCAAAATAACACATCTTGTTGGAAAACCCTGTATGAAATAGTAAACATTCTCATTGTTTATTGAACAGGATTTCAATCGTATGGTTGCCTCGGCTGGTTCCTCCAAAGCGCATCCTGTCAACTCAAATGTCCAAGACTTTGTTGACGGTTTCTGGCCCTGACAGACTTTGTCATGCCTCTGTAGCGCTCAACGTTAACCCAAAATGGCGTTTCCAGCTGCATGGGTCCATGATGCCACCGCCCCAAACTGTCAGTCTCTGAGGATGCATTTTTTTGTCCTTGTGTTTTTTCGATTCCCAGATGTGCTAGTCAACATAAGAAAAAAATATCAGACTCTGACTCCACAGTCCTGATCTCGACACACTATCTTTGAAACAAAACCCTTCAAAGTTTTGCAATGTGTAAACTATTTGAAAAACTTGTTAAGACTAGTCATATCTTTATTTGTTGAAAAGCGTAGCTTCTGCCATTTGGATGTTTTAGCTATTATTTTAGCGATTTTATAAAATACATTTACAGTGGAACTACCATAAGTCGAATTTTCTTTAATTTTACAAGTAATTCTACACGCTGAAAAAAAATCGTCATTTTAACAAATTTCAAATTGTACTTTGTTGAGTTTAATAAGTTCGATGTATGTTTTTCCCAAACACGTTATTGCTTATACACAAATATGTAATATTTATAGCAAATGAGTTATATTTATATCCAAATAAGTTTTGTGTATAAACAAATAAGCTTTACTTGCTACAAAGACCAATCACGTGTTTTACTTGTATGTAAACATTTAAAAAAGACGTATTTTTCTGCGTGTATAATTCAAAGTTCCTGTAAGTCGAATTTTTCTACCGGACAATAGTGGTTCGAGTTATGGAAGTTTGACTGAAATTCCATAATTCAAAGTCCCCGTAGGTCGAACTTTTCTACGGGATAATGGTGGTTCGAGTTGTGGAAGTTTAACTGTACTTTTACTAATCGCTTTCGTTGATGTCAATGAATTTACAAATCTTTTACGATTGGTTATTTCTTTTGGGTCTTCATAAGTTATTTCTGCTGTCTTCATAACACAAACCGAGTTTAGTGATGACAGAAAACGTGATTTCCGTTTGATGATTCCAGAAAAATGTCCATAACAGTCACTAGTTTAAAAGCGGAAGATTTCAACTGAAAGATTAAACGTCGCCGGGCGTACTCATTATTTTATCATTTTCAAAATTATGCGCACATGTGTGTATGCAGATTTTTTTCTTTTTTGCCTGTTTGATCGGTGAATTATTTTGGTTTGAAGTGTAATTTAAATGAAAAGACAAAAAAATTGTGATGACAAAAATATCGCCGCCTGTCTGTTCGGCACATAGTTTTGCAGATTTGTTCGGCACATAGTTTTGAGTGCTGTCGGGAAGTTGCACTTTTCGTCTACGTTTGAAAAACAGCTTCATCTCAGGTGCGTTAAAAGTATTTACAGAGAATTATAATGGGTTTTTGATTACCCTATGAAAGTAGTTTTAATAAAGACTTACAGACAAAAATGGCGAAGCTTATGTAAGGGGTTGGGGGGGAAATAATACCCAATCTGTGTCAGTTAAATGCTCTCTAATGTTAGGATGATTATCTTTTGCACAATTCGATATTTGAATTTGAATCACTCACCCTCATTGTTTGCTGCTATTGTTTTAACTATTCCTGATTGTGTTTTCTTGATTTTTCATTTAAATTTGAATACACCTTCTGACTTTGCCAAAGTAAACAATCAACTAAATTTGTAACAAATTCAATTTGGGGTCCACAGTTTGTTTGTGGTGTTTTTCTTTTTCACTTTGGCGGGGTCTGCCATTGTGGCCATTGTTCATGTGATTGTGTGTTGTCGTTGGTTGGTCGAATGCCGTTGTTGTTATTTATTATTAAATTAACAAAAATATGTAAATTTATCTTGATGGCGTCTGTAGTGGACGTTTGCAGTGTGGCAAATAATTTCCAAATCCAAACAAACAAACACATGATTTTTGTGCAAATGTTTTTAAAACTTTAAGCTTAAAATCATATTGGCAATAATGTTTATTTGGCGATTGCCCCATTCGATTTCACTCTCACTGATAACTGCCTTGTATCCTGGCTCTATAATGAAATAAACAAAGGCGCCAAGCCTGCAACCCACCCACCCACCCATTCTCGAGTGAATGCATTTCAGTTCATTTGGAAGTAATGCCATGTTTTTGCATTGTGGTTTTCGAAAGTATTTTATTGTCGGTTTTGTTTCTTTGCTGGGAGAAATATTTCCGATTCTTGTGTTAATTGTGTTGTGGGTTTCGGAAAAGTGTTAAGTGGGTATAGAATTTGTGTTTTTTTTCATCTGTTTTAATCAATGAAAAGTTATAAAACAAAACACTTAAAATGTCGGCAGCGATAATGGGATTTTGATTGAAAAATGCCATGTTGTACATATGATTTTTATATAAAGACAGGGCCTAAGTTATTATAATATATATTATACGAGGTCAGATCAATAATTCCGAGACTTTTCCAAGCTCCTAACAAGTACCATCTGTTAAGGGACTACTGTCATTCAGTTTGTGTTGAACAAAACATATAACCTCGGGGTTTTTGTTAAACATGAGAAAATAGTGAATTTCAATTGCTGATTCAACGGAAAAAACCCGTCAATCAAACCAAGAAAAATAAATAAATTCCAGGGGGACTTTGCACCATCGATTTCCATGATAAAAAAAAGTGGTTTAGTGTCTTTCGTTGCGGTCGCACAAGTACAAATGACGCTGAACGTTCTGGATGGCCAATTGAGGTCAATACACCCGAAATGATGTTGGCCGATAGAAGAGTAAAAGTGCGTAGGATTGTTGATCTCATACGCATTTCATATGTCAGTGTGATTACACTTTTACATGATCAGGATTTCAAAAAAAACGACCCCATATGGACAAGAAAAAAAAATATTTTTCATCAAGATAAACGTAATAAAAATATTTTTTTTCACAAAAAAGTTACAAAAGTTTTTTTTCTTCAAAAAAAAAAAAAAAAATTATTCGAAAAGTCACGAAATTATGTGTTTTTTTTTGAAAAAAAAAAATAATTTACTGGCACAAAAACTTGTACATTTTTTAAAAAGCCATATTTTTTTTTTAAAGAGCCATGTTTTTTTTTAAAGAGCCATATTTTTTTTTAAAAAATTCATAATTTTTTTTTAAAAAATTCATAATTTTTTTTTAAAAAATTCATAATTTTTTTTTAAAAAATTCATAATTTTTTTTTAAAAAATTCATAATTTTTTTTTAAAAAATTCATAATTTTTTTTTAAAAAATTCATAATTTTTTTTAAAAGTTCATAATTTTTTTTCCAAAAAAATGGATACATTTGTTTTTAAAAAGAAAATCATTTTTTTAAAAAATATGATAATATTTTTTTTTTTTTTTTTTTAAAAACGTATGAACGTTATTTTTTTAAAAAAAAAAATTATTTTCTGACACAAAAAACTCAAACGTTTTTTTAAAAAAAAAACCTTATATTTTTTTAATAAACAAATTTTCTTTTAATAAAATTCATAATTTTTAAAAAAAAAAATACATGTATTTTTTAAAAAAAAATCATAATTTTTTTTTTTAAAATTCATAATTTTTTTTTAAAAGCCATATTTTTTTTTTACAAAAATTCATTTTTTTTAAAAAATCATATTTTTTTCAAAAAAAAGTTCATAATTTTTTTTCTCCAAAAAATGCATACATTTATTTCGTAGAAAAATTCATACATTTTTTTTTTAAAAGAAATAAATTTTTTAATGTATAAATAAAAAAAGTAATATATACATGTATTTTTTTTTTAAAAGAATCATACTATTTTTTATTACTTTTTTTAAAAAACCCATAATTATGCACGTTTTTTTAAAAAAAAAAATAATTTTCTAAATTTTTTTATAAACAAATTTTTTTTAATAAAATTCATAATTTTTTTTAATGATTAAATACATGTATTTTTTTTAAAAATTCATAATTTTTTTTTTAAAAAATCATATTTTTTTTTTAAAATCTTCATAATTTTTTTTTTAAAAAAATGCATACATTTTTTTTTAAAAAGAAATTAATTTTTCAATGAATAAATAAAAAAAGGAATATATACATGTATTTTTTTTTAAAAAAAATCATAATATTTTGTGTTAGTTTTTTTAAAAATCCCATAATTATTTACGTTTTTTTTTAAAAAAAAAATAATTTTCTGGCACAAAAAACTCAAACATTTTTTTTTAAACAAAAACCTTAAATTTTTTAGTAAACAATTTTTTTTTTTAAAAAATTCATAATTTTTTTTTTTAAATAAATAATATTTTTTTTTAAAAAAAACATTAAAAATTCGTGATTTTTTTCCAAAAAATGCAGTGTTATTTTTAAAAAAAATTCATACATTTTTTAAAAAGAAATTCATACATTTATTTTTAAAATATTCATGCATTTTAAAAAATATTCATACTTTTTTTTAAAAAAAAAATTCATAAATTTTTTTGTAGCATCCATACATTTTTTAAAAAATTTCATTCATTTCCTTTTAAAAAATGTCATTCATTTCTTTTTAAAAAATGTCATTCATTTCTTTTTAAAAAATTCATACATTTTAAAAAAAGAGAAAAAAAAATCATACAGTTTTTTCCAACAAATTATACATTTTTTTTTGTAACATTCATACATTCCTTTTAAAAAATTCATTTTTTCCCTTTTAAAAAATTCATACATTTTTAAAGAAGGAAAAAAATGATGTTTTTGTTTTTAATTATAAATTTTTACTTAAAAAATGCATTCATTTTTTTTAAAAAATACAATGTACTCTCTTGCGGACACCTCTCATAAATGGACATTTTTTTCATTACCAATCCGCTTCAGTCCTCTTGTGTACTGCTCTCATAAACGGGCACCTCTCGTAAGCGGACAAAATTATCCGTCCCTTAGGTGTCCGCTTATCAGAGGTGTACTCTCTGTACATATATTTATTTTTTAAGTTTGCACAACAAATTAATAAATTTTCTTTAAATAATAATATCGCATAATATTATTATTATTATCTCATAATAAGACAACCTGAATACAAGTAATAAATACTCACGCGTATGAAGCGAAACAATTGTGGTTCATTCAGAGAGAGACTCAATAAATTCCAAATATTTCTTTTTTAATTGCCATTTTTTTTCTTCTTATAAGCAATAATGGTTTATCAGAGAATAATTTCGGATACCCATATGCACTACCTTTTGTTTTTTAATATTTAGTTCAATCAGAATTTTTTAACTGCCAGGAATCTCTTGTGAACAATTTTTCCAATTTGCGTGCAAAAATGGGAATACCACATTTTACCGGTCCCTATTAACGACGCAACCCGGTATATGGATGTAGGAATAAAAACCTTTTGATAATGTACTTTTGTTCATCTTTCAAATAAACACTAAACAAAAAACTGTGGTATGAAAAATATACGCTTGTCTATGATAAAAAAAAGCCGGGTTGCTATTAACAAAACACATTTTCTTATGGGAACTTTTTTTTCAAATAAAACGTCTTATAAACGTTTAATTCATATATGAAATACTTTTCCTAATAAAAAGGAACGGTGTTTTTGCAAAACGTTTTTATATGCGGTTTTTTTTCTTTCATATAACAGATGTTCTTATATCCATTACTCACTGTATTTATTATGTTAAAATATTTAGAAACTCGAAAATGCTAATTAAATTCTGCTATTTATTGAATAATTTATGTATAAAAAAAAATAAGACCAAGCTAACAAAATAGGTTCGAATACTTTGACAACAATGAAACCTAATAGAAAAGCCGCTTGAAACTATGCACAACTCTTACGTATTATGTAATTGAAGATAAATCGCAATAGGCAAAGTAAACAAAAAAAAAAAAAAAAACAGCGAAAACAAAACTTTATATTATGAGAAGAGGCCGAGAAGGAAAAATCAAATACATTTTCTACTTTTTGTACTTTTTCGTTATTGTTTAAACCACAATATTGGTTGGCTTATACGTGGTTACCTATTGTTGTCTTTGGCGGCGATGATGTTGTGGTTTCATGCCCTGAGCCAATACGGTTCGTGTGGTGGAGTGATAGAGAATTGCAATCTTCAAATATTTAAAAATGTATTAACTCAATCTTTGTATAGGGTTAGGTTAGGTTAGGAATTCCATTGTGAATCCCTTCTATTTACAGCATAGAAAATATATAGAAAAGAGAAACCTGTGAGAGTCCATGGTGTAATGTTAATGTAAGTCTGTTAGTCCATCGAGTACCCGCATCCCCCATCGTTCAACCATCTAATACCCCTTGTATAACTAATAATGTTTTCAACACTTGTCTTCGAAATGTCCCCTAGTTCAGCAAACAAATCCCTGCCCTAGACATTTTTGTCTATGGCGTTGCAAACTTGGACAATGACAAAGGATGTGTTCCATTGTCTCCAATTCGTCCTCGCACATCCTGCAGAAGTCTGGAGATCTACTGTCATATCTGCTGGTCATAGTCCTAACTGAGCAGTGTCCTGTAATGACTCCAATTGCAATTCTGAGACTTCTTCTATCCAGTCCCATCAGTGCATTCGTTCTCGCTATATATAACGTAGGCCAAAAGACCTGCGATATATTGCAACCCACTCTTGTTTCCCAATTGGAAAGAGTTCTGGTTGGGATATGATCCTTCTGTTTTTTTCACTTCCTGATAATTATTTTTAAAATGGTTATCGTTTTTTTTTAAGGTTTCAGTTCAAAAAACATTTTTTTTTCGTAACGCTTAAGTAGTTTAAAAATTTGGAGTCTCTTCAAGTTATGCTAAGAAAAGTGAAAAAAATATTTTTTTTGTCTTTATCACGTAAAATTTTTTAAAAAATAGATTTTTATCAATTCTCAGATTTTCCTAAAATTTTTTTTTTTTTTTAAATGGTTATCGTTTTTTTTAAGGTTTCAGTTCAAAAAACATTTTTTTTTCGTAACGCTTAAGTAGTTTAAAAATTTGGAGTCTCTTCAAGTTATGCTAAGAAAAGTGAAATAAATATTTTTTTTTTCTTTATCACGTAAAATTTGTTAAAAAATAGATTTTTATCAATTCTCAGATTTTCCTAAAATTTTTTTTTTTTTTTTAAATGGTTATCGTTTTTTTTTAATGTTTCAGTTCAAAAAACATTTTTTTTTCGTAACGCTTAAGTAGTTTAAAAATTTGGAGTCTCTTCAAGTTATGCTAAGAAAAGTGACACAAAATATTTTTTTTTTAAAAATAATAAAAATTGGGGAAAATCTGAGAATTGATAAAAATTGTTTTTAAAAAATTTGACGTGATACAGACATTTCCACGAGTCTGCCTGCCAAAAATCAGCTCGATTGGATCACTGAAAAAGGGTTACAAATCGGTCGAAAGGCTTTCACACAGGCCACTACGAGATTTATACTTCAAACTTAGAAAACAAAAAAATTCTGACGTGTACATGAAAATTGCCGATACACGTGTATTTTTATTTTTTCCCCTCTTTCTGAATATGTGCATTTGGTTCATAGGACAAAAAAAAATAATCTATTTTTTGTAACACGGTGTAATTGTAGAATTTTCTTTCATTTTATTGGCACACTTTTCTTTTGAAAGGATGACTTAAAGACTTAGAAAATACATTTTATTGATCAGCTTGTGCTTGAAAAACGAAAAACTCAGAAAAGCATAATTTTTACAAAAAAAAAAAAAGAGTTTTGTGGCACCTCTAAATCTTTTCCAGAAAATCTGAAAAAATTCTCAAAAACTCATAATCAGTTTGAGCAAAAAAAAAAACATTTTTTTGGACACCCTAATATACATAATTGAAAATTCCTTCGCCCCTTGGAGGAGCACCCTTTCGCTTGTAAAATGCGTTGAAGCGTCAAGTGAAAATCTCTTTTCTTGTGTGTGGTGTGTGTTACTGCAAATGTTTGGTGGGGGGGAAATAAATGAACTCTCCACATGTTGTTGGCGGGAAAAATAACACATGGCCTGTCCGCCTGGAGTCGCAAGCGGCTTGTCCAGTGGTCTTGACTGGACGACGACCACCGATGAGTGGTGTGATGGTCTTATTTACTTAGTTAACTTACAATCGGTTTACTTTTTGTTGTTTGTTGTCTACAAATTGAGTAAAGTCGTGTAAAGTCGTACATTGAATGTAAACCAACCGACTGATTTAAAGAGACATCTACACTTTGTAATGATACACAAGCGCCTGTGTGATGCGGCGGTCGTTTTTTATTTTACAATTACAATGCGAGCATAGGAAAGAAATGGTGAGGATGATGACGGTGCTGACACACACACACACACACGAAGTGAGCCAGTTTTGTGTGAAATGCGTAGATATCAGTCAGTGGGTTTTGTCAGATACACCGACGACCGACTGGCAATTTAAATATAACTATTTTTACTGTGTCACACAGCCAGAGGACGGGACGGGACGGGACTGGACTGCACCGGACCCGATCCGATCCGACCCGACCATTGTTGTTTCGTGCGTGGAGAGCGTTCGTTCACTTGATATGGAATGGAATGAAGTGGCGTTGAGTGGAGTTGCATTTCAGTTCACTTGATTCATTCATGCGGTATTAATTGCACGCACATACATGTGTATGCGCAAATGTGAGTGTTCAGTATATCAGTCAGTCGGCGGGTTTGTCTATTTGTTGTTGAGCTAGCCACATTTTTTTTTTGTCTGCGGTTTTTCGAAGTTAATTACTTCATTATAAATTGCAAATATTGCAACATTTTCATGTTTTTTTTTTCCCTCTTCTTATTCGTTGTTATCATCAAATTTTATAGCATTTCTGTCGCTGAGTAATTGTTGGTTGTTCATAGAGGACAACAAACAAAAAAAGAGCAAACAAATTGTGCTGTTAATTTTGTGGGACAACACTTTTAGTTTTCGAAAATCTGTTATCTTGCAACGTTAATCATTTGAGGAAAGAGGTTAAATGCCAATAAACGGAAAGAGGTTAAATGCCACAAAATGTGGGATGAACGTCTGTTGAATATGTGTGTTACAGTTTGTTTCTTTTTCTGGAACTTTAAGTGTTTGTAGTGTTATTATTTCCCTCGTAGTCGATCACAGGTCCAGAAATGTACGTTTGAGTACAAAAATACAACGTTAAACTGTTGAAGGCTCATTGAAGTCAGAGGAGCCACAGATACAAAGAAAATGTCCAAGAAAACATAAAAATCCGCAATATGGAATGACATGAAGGCAGACTTTAAACCATAACTCCAAAATATAATATTTCTCATCATTAGCCGTTCGGAGCCGGCTCTAAACAGTAGGTCCCGATCAGTGAGTATACACAATTATATCGCGCACAGCTCATTGATTGGAGAGAAGTTCCAGACGGGGAACTTCATGGAATGTTAAGGGAAATAAGAGAGTTGTGTTCACACAAGAAAACTGTTTTATACAAATGACTTTCAAAATATCAAAAAACGGAAACCACAAAAATTGATTGCCAGTAAGTTTTTCCCCTTTCCCTCATCCCCTTGTCAAACTGAGAATTGCGGTAATTTTGTTTACACCATTTTCCCTTTTAATGATTTGGAATTTGTATAATTAGGGATTTGCGATAATATGAGACCAAGGCATTTTTTTACAATGATTTTTTTTTTTCTGGTCACGGTTGACCTTTCTGTGGAATTACCTTTCATATGTGAGTTGATGATAAACTACTTAAAACTGACACTTTTCTCTGTTATCACCGATTTTTTGGGAATTCATTTAAAAAAGAAAAGACAAAGACAAAATTTGGAAATCGACTTAACTTTCTTAAGCCACTTACAATCCGATTTTTTTTTGTGATTTAAACTGAAAATGTTTTTCTGATCAAATTTCTTTACAGATTTTCCCTTGATTTTTATTACCGTTTCCCGCAGTATTAAAAAAATGGTGTCAATTACACTTAAGGCGAAGATTTAATATAATTTAGTGATCCTTTTTTTGTCAATCACATCGAACAATTCGATATCAAGTTATGAGAATTTATTACACCAAAAAATTTTTAGGAATTAAAATTCCGTTTTTTTTTTTTTTTTTTAAATTTTCTGCTGTTTTCGCTATTTTATAAATTTTTTTAACAAAAAAAAAAATTATTTGACTTAACTTTGTTTATAACTCTTAAACTGTTATTCGAATTCAGTTGCACTTAAGGTGGAGATTGTTTTTAAAATTATTTCAAAGATATCAGACAATTCATTTTCAAGTTTTGACTCAAAAAATCCCTTTTTCTCAATTCAATTTCCGTTTTTTTTTATTTTTCCGATTTTTTTCAATTTTTTATAAATTCTTTAACAAAAAAAAAATGGTTTGACATAACTTTGTTTATAACTCTAAAACTGTTTTTTAAAAGTTATTTCAAAGACTTGCCCGATGTCCTTGAAATAAATTCAAATTATGAGAATTTATGAATCCGAATAATGCATTTTTACGAAATCTATTTTCGTATTTTTTTTATTTAAATTTTTTTATAAATTTTATTAACAAAAAAAAAAAAAAACAAAAAAATAAGGATTTAATTGCATTTATTGCAAAGATATCGGTCAGTTCGTTTTCATGTTATGAGAATTTATGAATCAGAAGAATGCATTTTTACGAATTCTATTTCGGTTTTTTTTTTTAATTTGTCAGTTGTTTTCGATTTTTTATAAATTTTTTAAAAAAATTATAAATCTTCAATTGCACTAAAGGCGAACATTTTAAATAAGTGATCGTTTTTTTATAAATTTATTTCAAAGATATCAGACAGTTCATTGTCAAGTTATGATATTTTAATTTTTTTTCTTTTATTTTCGATCATTTATAAATTTTGTAAACAAAAAAAAATTAAAAAAAAGTGTTCGACTTAACCTTGTTTATAACTCTAAAACTGTTTTTTAAAATTTATTTCAAAGACTAGTCCGATGTACTTGAAATAAATTCAAATTATGAGAATTTTTGAATCCGAATAATGCATTTTTACGAATTCTATCTTCGATTTTTTATAAATTTTTTTAACAAAAAAAAAAATAAAAAAAATACGAAAAAAATACGGATTTAATTGCATTTATTTCAAAGATATCGGACAATTCGTATTCATGTTATGAGAATTAATGAATCAGAAGAATGCATTTTTACGAATTATATTTCCTTTTTTTTTTATAAATTTTTAATAAAAAAAAAGATGAAAAAAAAACATTGTTTGACTTATCTTTGTTTATACATATCTCTAAACTTTCATTTTTTTTTTCAAAATTTATTTTAAAAATATTGGACAATTCGTTTTCATGTTATGAGCAGTTATGTTTAAAAAAAACATTTTAACGAATTATATTTCCGTTTTTTTTTAATTTATCAGTTATTTTCGATTTTTTATAATTTTTTTAAAAAAAAAAGAAAAAAAAATTATAAATCTTCAATTGCACTAAAAGGGAAAATTTCAAATTAGTAATCGTTTTTTTTTTTAAATTTATTTCAAAGATATCAGATATCATTGTCAAGTGATGATATTTTTATGATATTTTAATTTTTTTTCTGTTATTTTCGATTATTTATAAATTTTGTAAACAAAATTTTGTGTCATTCGGATTCAATTGCACTTAAGGCGAAAACTAAAAATAATACAGTGATCGATTTTTTAATTGTTTTTAAAGATATCGGAGAATTAATTTTTCTGGTTATGACTAAAAAAATGCATTTTTACAAATTTCTGTTATTTGCGATTTTTTTTTACCAAATAAAATATTGTCTGACTTTTTTTTTCCCTGTTGCATAGTGTAATTTCTTGAGCAAACTCATTGTTCGAGCATTTCGAGCTGCTCTAAGGACTTTGTTTACTTTCTGGCTAGCTTAGCTGGTGATTATCCTTCATTCATGTTGAAATTCCACAAATTGCTTTGCAGTTCATAATTTTGCTTTGTCACTACTTTTTACAGTCTGTTACCGGCCTGTTTTCCTCACTTATTTTTATTGTTTGTCCGTTTTGTTCCACTTGATTTTACCCTTTTACAAAATATAAAATTTTTTTTAATTCAAAAGATTTTATATGTGTTCTGTGTCTGCCGTAAAAACTCAATTGACATTCTTAACATTTCCTGTGGATTGCTGGTAAATTGTAGGTTTTCCTCGGCGACAACAGGTTTGCCGCGTGACTGACGCCTACTGCAAATATTCCCTGTTTCCATTTCGTTTAGCCATTCGGAATTAGCCAAGACTGGCTGTAGTAGAAGTGGTAGGCAGACAACAAACTTGAAAACGGAATCATGTTGATGATGATGATGATGCACCAACAAAGACATGAATGACCTTAACATACCAACCAACCGACATCTTATAACCGCTTATATTGTGCCGCTTGTAAGTGCAACATTACATTGAGCAGTGTGTGTGTGAGTTTGGTGTGCGACAAGAACGAACGGCCCCAGCACCAAGTATCACAAATGCCACATGATATATGAGACAAATAACTGAATTAACTTGTGGCAACCAGATATGCGCAGTTGCTTTCTGTTAACCTCCAGTTATGTTAAACAATAAAATTTTAATTAAAAGATGGTGTTGCCGATACACGTTGCAATGCAACGGTGGCCCAATGGCCAGACCAGACCAGACTAGTGGTACTTGTACTACTTAGTGCTGGTGGTGGCCCGGTTGCTGTTGTTGCTACTACTAAGTACATATCAGGTAATAAACGAGATTCTTGGTGAGCAGCAACCTTAGTGTTGCCAGCGGTCACAAAAGAATGACAACAACCGAAAACCGGTGCAACATCTTTAAGGTGACAACGCCTCAACGGCAACAGCAACGGCAACGGAACGAAAGTGGAATGTGATGATGACCTTTAAGGACGTTCAATTACATTTTTGTGTGTCACACACACACACACACACACACAACATGAGCAACAACAGTAATAACGATGACAACAACAGCAGTGCATTTAGAGAGGGGAACTCCCCCTACACACTCACACGTACAAACAAGTTTTATCCTTACGAAGGAACACACACTTACGATGTTTTGACTTAAAGGCAGACTTGTTTTTTTTTCTTTCAGATTTTTGTGTTTTTTTTTTCGCCGTCTAGGCAGTGAAGGTTTGTGGATGGGTTCGTTGTAAGGGAAAGATGAGGTTCAGTTGCATTTGCATTTGCATAAATGTACGTTGTTTTTTTTCTTCTTCTGTGCACATGAATTGTAGCCGGTTGCCGTTCATGGTGTTGTTGTTGCTGTCGCCGCTAGCATCTAGCATCTAGATAGAAAGATGTTGAAATAAACTAGTTACAAGGCAACTTCAAATAACTACCAAAGTATATACAATTTATATGCATTTAAGTGTAATGGAACACATGCCTTCATGCGTGGCGTCACACTGGAAGTTTTGCAGAGAAACGGAAATGTTTGAAATGATTTAAAGGTTGTTCCGAAGAATTTGAATTACGCTATTGGGTTAAGTTAATTCAAGTTGATTTTCTTTTTGGAAACTGACTTCCATTTGCTATGGTTCATTTATTAAAACGAACTTAGATTGTGGTTCGTTATTTGAAGAATTCCGAAGGGACTGAGAATTTTGTCTACTTATGAGAGAAGTACACAAGAGGACTGAAAAAATAGATTTATTTCTGTCCTATGAACCAAATTTACTTTTTCGGAAAGAGGGGAAAAAATAAAAATACACGTGTATCGGCGATTTTCATGTACACGTCAGAATTTTTTTTTTTTTAAGTTTGAAGTATGAAAGCTTTTGGACAGATTTTTAACCCTTTTTCAGTGATCCAATCAAGCTGATTTTTTGCAGGCAGACTCGTGGAAATGTCTGTATCACGTCAAATTTTTTAAAAAATAGATTTTTATCAATTCTCAGATTTTCCTAAATTTTTTTTTTAAGTGGTTATCGTTTTTTTTAATGTTTCAGTCAAAAAACATTTTTTTTTTCGTAACGCTTAAGTAGTTTAAAAATTTGGAGTCTCTTCAAGTTTTACTAAGAAAAGTGAAAAAAATATTTGTTTTGTCTGTATCACGTCAAATTTTTTAAAAAATAAATTTTTATCAATTCTCAGATTTTCCTAATTTTTTTTTTAAATGGATATCGTTTTTTCTATTTTTTAAAAAATAGATTTTTATCAATTCTCAGATTTTCCTAAATTTTTTTTTTTTAAATAGTTATTGTTTTTTTTAAGGTTTCAGTTCAAAAAACATTTTTTTTTCGTAACGCTTAAGTAGTTTAAAAATTTGGAGTCTCTTCAAGTTATGCCAAGAAAAGTGAAAAAAATATTTTTTTTGTCTGTATCACGTCAAATTTTTTAAAAAAAAAGGATTTTTATCAATTTTCAGATTTTCCTAAATTTTTTTTTAAATGGTTATCGTTTTTTTTTAATGTTTCAGTCAAAAAACATTTTTTTTTCGTAACGCTTAAGTAGTTTAAAAATTTGGAGTCTCTTCAAGTTATGCTAAGAAAAGTGAAAAAAATATTTTTTTTGTCTGTATCACGTCAAATTTTTTAAAAAATAGATTTTTATCAATTCTCAGATTTTCCTAAATTTTTTTTTTTTTAAATGGTTATCGTTTTTTTTAATGTTTCAGTCAAAAAACATTTTTTTTTCGTAACGCTTAAGTAGTTTAAAAATTTGGAGTCTCTTCAAGTTATGCTAAGAATAACTTTTTTTCAAAAATAATAAAAATTGGGGAAAATCTAAAAATTGATAAAAATCTATTTTTGAAAAAATTTGAGTTATACAGACATTTCCACGAGTCTGCCTGCCAAAAATCAGCTCGATTGGATCACAGAAAAAGGGTTAAAAATCGGTCGAAAGGCTTTCACACAGTCCACTACGAGCCTCATACTTCAAACTTAAAAAAAAAAATTCTGAGGTGTACATGAAAATCGCCGATACACGTGTATTTTTATTTTTTCCCCTCTTTCCGAATATGTGCATTTGGTTCATAGGACAGAAAACAATCTATTTTTTGTAACACGGTGTTATGAGAGAAGTAGTCAAATGTTAAAAGAATGAAAGCTTCAAATGTGACAGCTACCGGAATAGCGGGTGATTCAAAATAACACCTCATGTTGGTGAACCCTGCAGCAGGGGTCTTATGCGGGAGGCCTATCAGTAAGACGCAATTGAAATCTTTAAACGGCTCTCCGAGTTTTGAGTTGTGATCCTATTCAGGTAAATGAGCGATATGTGATTATTTAATTTTAAGTCCTCGTACGTTTTAAAAGCCTTTTGAGATTCCGGTTCCTCATTCATATCAAAACCAATTTCCAAACAACTCTAGAGAAACTTTGCCCATTGGCCTCGCATCAAACTGCTTTCTGTTTGATTTCGTTTTCTAGTTTGTGCCACAAACAAAAGTAAACTTGCAACAACCACTGCCGAGAGCAACCACCACCACCACCACCTCAAATCTAGGTTAGTTTTATTTTGTACAGATTTATGGCATTACCGTACTTCCAGTTACGCTTTTATGCGTAAAGTCAGCCCAGTCGTCTGTCGATGGTGTACTTCTGGTCGTGGGGCCGCCGCCGCCGCCGGTTGCTTATTTGTCTGTTCGCTTGAATTTATCAACTTGTTACCATTTTCGGGGCACTCAAGTTTAACCACAACCACTTCACGCTGCCATGCCAGCGGCGACAACAGCAGCCATCGAACCACTGAGGAGGCAATGCAACATTCTTGAATTGCGTATTGAGTTACTGCTCAATTTTTCTCGTTGTTGCTGTTACCAATTTGTTGTTTCGTTTAATTGTCATTTTCGTCACAAATTGTTGTCAAAAGCCGGCAATAATTTGGAAAAAAAAATATCGTTTAACCGTTTGAGACCGCAACTAACTGTCACATATTTAATAATACAGTGGAGGATTTGTTACATATACACAATAACTTGCTGTTGCTTAATTGCACTCACGACATTAGTGCAGGAAATTGACCTAATTCGAAATTAATTGAGAGTTTTTTAATTCTGGGTTCTTAAGAGCCCGATTGGAACCAATTAAGGGGTTCAGTCTGAAAATAATTACGGACTATGTCAATAGTACAGAGTTCCTAAAATAACTTCTGGGGATTAACTCGGCACAACAGGCTCTTCTCATCCTAACCTAACGTGACTAAAATGACTTGTTGTAACATTTATTACATTTAAAATTTTTTGACAATGACAAAAAAAAATGTATGTATGTACGAGGTGATGATTCCCAATGAATACTCTGAGTACACTGAGTACTCTGAGTACGCTGAGTACACTGAGTACTCTGAGTACACTGAGTACTCTGAGTACTCTGAGTACACTGAGTACTCTGAGTACACTGAGTATTCACTGTCTTCATTATAACGTGCCATTAACGCCAAAAAGACTTAAGCGCCATTTGGACATTTGGACACCCTGTTGTTAATGAAATTCTATAGAAAACTGTCCAACGTTCTTAATCCGCAAATAATAAAAACGTATATTTACAAAAATATAGCAAATTCAATTATATCGTATGTATGCATGTAGGTAAGAGGTGATGATTCCCCCTGAGTGCAATGAGTACTTGAGTCCCTTACCGTGTAAAGGATGTAAGCGTAATTTTTTGGGAACTCGTTTTTTAATGAAATTCGATAGAAAACTGATCAATGTTCTTAATCCGAAAATATTAAAAATGTATATTTACAAAAATATAGCAAATTCAATTATATGGTAAGCGGCACACGACTTTTTGCTTGATCACAACAAAAAAAACCTCTACTGTAAAACTTTCTTTTAGACGCAGACGTTTTTTTGCGTTTCACTTTGACGAACAAAAGGTATGACAGAAGGGAATAAACAACAAGGGAACATGTCTTGGTTTCAAAAGTCAAACAGTGTACCGTATTCATTTGTTTATTTACGTCTTTGGAATACAAGTTCCTTAAATTATATCTAATAATCATTTAAACTAAGCGCCCCGGTAGCCGAGTTGGTAGCGTGCTTGCCTATCAGCGTGGGGGTTGTGGGTTCGATTCCCACCAGAGGCTTTGGTCTGTCGCTGCAAAAATCAAGCCAAATGGTCTTTGTCACCCGGTTTACCCTTGGACCCAAAATTATTATATAAATTTACTTTCTATTGTAATTAATAAATAAATAAATAAATCCTTTAAACTGATTTATGTTACGTGAGAAATCAATATCAAATAATTCATAAATTCTATTGAACTTAGTTGTTTTGTTGTTACAGAAAAAAAGGGGTGCAGTAAATCAGTGCACTGAAGCGAGTATAGTACTGTAAATAAATGTCTTGATGCAGACATTTCAATAAATCAATAATACACCGAAAAAACAAATAATTGTTTTTTTTTAAATTAAAATTAGGTGCAGAAATTATAATTATTTACATATTTCCCTTAACATTCCATGAAGGCGCAGACGGGGAACTTCTCTCGAATCAGTGAGCTGTGTGCGATATAATTGTGTATACTCACTGAGCGGAACCTACTTTCTCAAGCCGGCTCCGAACGTCTTATGTTTTTCTAGAAAAGTTTTACACGTCATAGAGATTACTCTGTTACTCCAAAAGTCGCCAACACTTAGTAGGTGGATGCAGCCGCTGCAAAATGTTTGATGGTGGATCCCGATTTCGGACTCGGGTTCTTCAGTGTGTTTTTCGGTTATGTTTTTCTAGAAAAGTTTTACATGTCATAGAGATTACTCTGTTACTCCAAAAGTCGCCAACATTTAGTAGGTGGATGCAAAATGTTTGATGGTCGTTCCCGATTTCGAATTCGGGTTCTTCAGTGTGATAGTCGCACACGTGTCGTATTTATGGATATATTTGCAGTTAAAGTTAAAAATATGTATTTTTTTAGCGGAATATGTGGCAGTTGTGTCGGCCCATTTCTTTATTTATGTTTTCTTATGTTTACAAACATTTTAAAGTTTTCCCTTTGATTTCATGAATTTCGGTACCGAAATTAAAGTCTTATTTACGGAGATACCGTAAATTAAGGCTGGCCTAACATTTTGTGTTAATTATTCCAGAAGAAAACTGTCTCCTACCACTAAATTGAATTTATCTATTCATTACTTTATGATTCAAACCATTACATCGCACACACTCTCTCTCTCGCTCTTAGATTATTCTCATTCAATGCGGTTGTGTGTTTTCACAATCGTTTACAGATGACTTCAATTAAAAGTGCCGGGACGCATGGGCGCATGGTCGATCCCCTTAAACACAATTTCATGCAACGTCGTGACGTTTGTCCGTCGTCACCCTCAACTCATAACCCAGAAATGACAACCTTCAAATTTATTGAAGCTCAATTAATTTGCACGCGTTAATTTGATACGCTTGGGGTCATGTTGGTCACTTCAAAGGTATTGCAGTTACAACCACAGCAATGGAAATCAAGTATCTTAGAAACGGTAGACAACAACAGCAACAGCAAACTCATAAAGATTGCGTGTAAAAAGTCAAAACTAATGTGACAACATAATCATAAAGTTTTCATTACGGATACGCATATGACAAACGAACAGCAAATATGAAATTGTTGTTACGTGCCGTTGACAATACAGAAAACCTATAAATTTCAACATAATTGAGTGAGGATGACGGAGATGTCAGACAATTTATGTGTTTGCACAATTCTAAGCAAAGATTTAGGGGGAAGTCAGATTTCCCCCCCCCCCCCCCCACATTTTCCACATAAAAACATAATAATAATATCTAATCGTAAATCTCAATGAAAAAAAGTGATTGCTGTTATTTTTTTGAATTTAAAAAAAACTCCCTTTAGGTGCAGAAGATGTACATGATTTTAAAGATGCGCGTGTCATACTTATGGATATATTTGCAGTTAAAGTTATATAGTTTTTGTATAGCCCAAGATCTGGCAGTTGTGTCAGCACATTTCTGGAACTACAATCACACTTAGCCAAGGATTTGGTAATTTTTCCCTTCGGTTTTCGTGTATTTGTGCAATTATTTGCATGCAGTTTAATTTTTAAGAATTTATTTGCCAATTATTTATTTTTGTATAATCATATACATTAAAGTCTTTAAAAGCGAACATATTCTGTGTGTGGTAATCCTCCTTATGTTCGGCAAATAACACAATTCTATAGCACGAGCACCTCTTTAGTATTCAAACTAAGTTATGTTCGAAATTAACGTTCAATACTCCAGCGGAAATTGCATAATTTTCGGCGTGGTTTTTATTATTTGCTTATTCATTGTGAACGTGGTGGCGGTTGATGGCAGAACGTGAGTTCCTCTCAAAAAAAAAACCAAACAACAACGGAAAAAAAATCGAAATCAAAATCAATCGATCGTTTGATTAGCAACCAAGCAACAATCCATTGTTGGCAGTGCAAAATCAGAAAAATTGAAAGTTTATGGTTTATTAATTCCATTTCGAATTTTGTTTGCCAACAATAAATATAATTGCCAAAATATGGTCTTAGTTTTAATTTTTGGCAGTAATCAATAAATGAAATTCTAATGATGGGCTGGATTGAAAGCAATCGGTTTGTGACTCATGCCGGTGTAGAATGAACTAAATGATTGAATGGGATTTATAGTTTGTTACAAATTAATTTCGATTGTGATTAACCAATTAAGGGAGGAGAGATATATTTTACACAGTGTAGTCCATATATTGGTTTCTTTTTTAATCGTTTGTTATTGTGACAGCGAGAGCTGTTATCTGCTCGAAACCTTGATAGAAAGTCAGTAGAGCATCATCGTGGAATGAAGAACGTTGAGAATTAACGAAAACTTCTTCAATGCCACTTAGAGTTGCTCGAAATGTACAACGATATTGATTTGGATCATTATAACAAGAAAAACTGTGCTAGGGAGATAGGAAATAGAAAACACACGGCAAGGCATCCTTGGAGAGTGATAGTCTGGTGCACCCATTTTTGTTTGAACATTTAATTTCGGTTGAGCGATGCACAGGCACGAGAAACCATTTCATGTGCCCGAAGATGGAAGACATTGATTTCAGCTGGATGACGTCCACGTCACAATCGATTTTTTGGACCGGCAAGTTCGTTGATCGTGTTATCAGCAGACTCGGCGATGTCAATTGACCAGTTCGGTGCTGTGATTTGACGCCGTTAGACTTTTTCTGTGGGGTAACGTGAAGGACCGATATTCCATTAACAAATCAGGAGCTTAAAATGAATATCCAGCAGTTCATTCGTGAGAGAGAGAGACAGAGCGGCGAGAAACCGCCACCCTTTTGGATGATTGAGTTTAGAGGTTGAGCCGAGAAAGACCGACAACAAAATACTCAATCGAATAATATTAGTTAACTAGTAAGTTGTAATGCGCCTATGGCGCCCGTTGAAATATGGAAAAAAAATTTTGTTGAAAAAAAAGAAATTTGTTGAAAAAAAAAAGAAATTTGGAAAAAAAAATTTCGTAAAAAAAAAATTTTTGTTGAAAAAAAATTTTGTAAAAAATTGGAAAAAAAAAATTTTGGAAAACAAAAAATTTGGGAAAACACAATTTCTGTACAAAAAAAAAAATATTATTTTTTTATTATTATTATTTATAGAAAATTATAGAATGCCTATTTAAATTCCTACGTACTGCGTGACAGAGTCAGTAAATCAGTGTCGAGGGTAAATATATATTAAGAAGATAAGAGTTTTGTAACCATAAACAAAAATTGCTAATTGTTGGCAACAGCATTTTCAATAAAAATCTGGAAAAAAGCCTGCAAAACGTCGAGAAATTAAATGACATAAAAAATATAACTTTTATTTAGATCGCCATACAATTTGACCAGAATTAGTGAGTATAGACAATTTTCGCAAGCACAGGAACAGACGGGGAACTTCGACAGAAGTTAGCGAGCTATGTTGTTCCAAATGACTTGGACAAACGTAAGCTTCATGGACCTTCGAAATCCACATGCAAGCGAATGATTTTCCCACTCAAATTGGTTTGAACTTGTTTCTATTTTTTTTTAACAATTTTTGGTCTACATTAACAGCCTGTTTTTATAAAACGAAAGGGTCTTTCGGTTTCGTTAAAATAACGAACAGAAATTCTGTTTGGTCAGTTTGGGTTTTTGTAACACAAAAGTCTCCGTTAAATTCTAATTGAAATTTTTCTCTTGTGTATTTTTATGTGTATTGTCCAATTGGATTCGTTGGAGTTATAGAGACACAATTCATACGTTTTATAAAAACAGGCAGTAAAACTCTCCAAAAATGTTGCAAGTCGTTACAAAAATCACGTTATGGACAACCGCGATAGGACGGATCACTTGACAATTATCTTGTAAATTTATTTATATATTTTTGCACATATTTAGGCGCCCCTGTAGGCGAGTAAGTAGCGTGCTTGGGGATCAGCGTGGGGTTCGATTCCCAGCAGAGGCTTTGGTCTGTCGCTTGGACCCAAAGTTGGAAGGTAAATTTAATTTGTATAAAAAAAATAAATAAATAAATAAATAATAAATCTTAAAATAACGATCTTCAATCGATGAATTTGTCTATCATCAATCTAAAGAATGGACCTAGTTGTGGTGAAAACCCTGACATCCTCTGAACTACTCATCTTCCACGAAACATTAATTGAAATTATGGCAAACCATAACAAATTGAAAGTCTTCTTTGCCCGTCAGCCAAATGAAAACCATAACCAATTACAGTTTGCTGGCATTTTGGCCTTTTTGCAAACGAAAACAATTACAGCATTTCCAATTATTTGGCCTGTCAGTCATCACTGCCGTGCCAGAACAAATCACTTGTTTTTTTTTTTTTTTTTTGTTGGCCATTATTAGTTTGTTTTTAACGTTTCATGAGAAATATTATCAAATATAACAGCAGTTTATAACCGCAATAAACTTTAATCGGTTACAATGGATAATTTCAACAGCAGCAATGAAACACAAAACAAAAATGTCATGTCAAAAATTTTAGACGGCCGAATAAAACCGAAAACCTAAAATCAACGCCTATCAAAGGCCAGGAGACTATAATAAAGCATAACTGGAAATGCCAAACCCCTGAAAAGGCGCAAAAGATCCGAAAACAAAAAGAATAACATAAAAAACAATACTAACGCATACACCCATCTCTCGATTATTATTGTGGAAATTAATTTGCAACGTTATTTGTTGAAACTGCTGCTGCTGCTGGTGGTGTGGCCAGCGACGGACGGTGCCTTAAAGTTCAAACAACAAAATGTTGGACCAAGACTGGGCCCACCAACTCGCCCAACTGGGTGCCAAACAATAACGCCACAATGACGCAAACCCAGCCAACCAACACAATGCCCACCATAAGGCCACAATTTAAGCCCAACGGATTCTGCATAAAACTGCAACGGAAAATCCTAAACCAACAAAAAAAAAAAAGCCAAAATTCTGTGGTTTAACAACAATCAGACACACACACACACAGGGGGGGCCAACACTGAATATGTATTGGCAAAAAGTTGTGAAACTCTATGAAAATCATAAAGTGTGGCAAATCCAAACCAAACAAAAAAAAAAATCATACAATGGCAACAAACAAGACAGACAGACACAAATCATATAAAAGAAAATATCCACAAACATTTTAACAATAATAAAGTCGATTTAATTTGCGGTTGGGAAAAAAAAAACTTTTGTTGGTCAGCAGCAGCTGCAGAACCACCGCAATAATTTGACTTTTAGAATCTGTTTGACTTGGTAATTATTCTCAATCGGCCTGTGGGCCTGCATGAGAGCCACACACACACACTCCCATAAAACTTGATTAGAAACTTTAAATATTCCCAAAAATGCAATTCAATTTCAATGTTCAATTATTAGTTTTTTTTTTTTGATTGGAAATCGTTTAACGCAAAATTGCTGCAGACTATTTAACCCATTGAGAGGTGTGTGGGAAACAGGGTTACAATTGCAGTAACGAAACGTTAACGTTACAAACGGCTTCAACTTTAAAATTCGCAGGTAATAGCTGATCCTTTCAATGTCTAAAACATATGGGGTTATCCAGTTATATTTGAGATATTATTTTATTTGAGATAATAAGACCAAGACTTCATAAGACCGTAATTGCGTCAATTCAATTAAATTTAAATTTTTCAATTCATCTTTCTTTTGTTATTTACATAATTTTATTTTGTTATGAGATCTTATCGGTACAAATATGTTTTAGAGTCGGAGATTTTAACATAAGTTTACTTAGTCAAAGATTTGCCAAGGAAAAGTAGGAGAGAAACCTTTTTGTGTATGACAAACTCAATTCGTCCTAGAACAGCGCTGTTTTTTTTATTAAAGCCAAAAAATATATTTCGTTGCCATTCTCAATTTTTCAAAAAAAAAAAACATAAATTATAAGAGCCATTTTTACGATTATAAAAAAGTGCTTTATAAACTTTTCGACCAGTTTTCTCTGGCAAACTTTTAAATAATTTCATTATCAGTTTTCTTTTCACTTGATGGTGAGAAAACATCCACAATCATAACATCATCTGCCACAATGTGGCAGAACATATTGAATACAAAATTCCATAAACTGTTGTCGGTGGTTTCATGACATTTAATATCACATAATTAAAGGATATTTAAATATAAATGTTTAAAAGAAAAAATTAATTAAAAATGCGTATAATGTTTCACTTCATTGCACCGTGTTACAAAAAATAGATTTTTTTCTGTCCTATGGACCGAATGCACATATTCGGAAAGAGGGGAAAAAATAAAAATACACGTGTATCGGCGATTTTCATGTACACGTCAGAATTTTTTTTTTTTTATGTTTGAAGTATGAAGCTCTTAGTGGCCTGTGTGAAAGCCTTTGGACCGATTTTTAACCCTTTTTCAGTGATCCAATCGAGCTGATTTTTAGCAGGCAGACTCGTGGAAATGTCTGTATCAGGTAAATTTTTTTAATTTTTTTTATCATTTCTCAGATTTTCCTAATTTTTTTTTAAATGGTTATCGTTTTTTTAAGATTTCAGTCAAAAAACGTTTTTTTTCGTAACGCTTAAGTAAATTAAAAATTTGGAGTCTCTTCAAGTTATGCCAAGAAAAGTGAAAAAAATATTTCTTTTGTCTGTATCACGTCAAATTTTTTAAAAAATAGATTTTTATCAATTCTCAGATTTTCCTAATTTTTTTTTTTAAATGGTTATCGTTTTTTTTAACGTTTCAGTTCAAAAAACATTTTTTTTCGTAACGCTTAAGTAGTTTCAAAATTTTGAGTCTCTTCAAGTTATGCTAAGAAAAGTGAAAAAAATATTTTTTTTGCCTGTATCACGTCAAATTTTGTAAAAAATAGATTTTTATCAATTCTCAGATTTTCCTAAATTTTTTTTTTTTTAAATGGTTATCATTTTTTTTAAGGTTTCAGTCAAAAAACATTTTTTTTTTCGTAACGCTTAAGTAGTTTAAAAATTTGGAGTCTCTTCAAGTTATGCTAAGAAAAGTGAAAAAAAATATTTTTTTTTCACAAATAATAAAAATTGGGGAAAATCTGAGAATTGATAAAAATATATTTTTTATAAAATTTGACGGGATACAGAAATTTCCACGAGTCTGCCTGAAAAAAAATCAGCTCGATTGGATCACTGAAAAAGGGTTAAAAATCGGTCCAAAAGCTTTCATACTTCAAACTTAGAAAAAAAAAAAATTCTGACGTGTACATGAAAATCGCCGATACACGTGTATTTTTATTTTTTATCCCCTTTCCGAAAAAGTAAATTTGGTTCATAGGACAGAATGTGTGTAATACGGTGTAATAAGTAAATAAAACAATTTATGAGGCGCCTTTTCATAGCCGCCCTCTGTCATACAGACGTCGCCCGTAATATCTCTTTAAAGTTTTTCCGGTTCCATTCATGAAACCGTTTCTAGTCTAGAGACCGCCTGTCCTTAGGGGCCACCTATTCATAAGCGATTCATTGTAATAGTGAGAATATTACAATAGTTTCAATTGGCATGACATAAACACCGAAAACTTTGCTTAGAATAATATTTTCATATTGAAAATAAGTTGCTTGTGTGTTTCTGTTTTTTTTACAAATTCTATCCTTGGCCGCATTATGACCGATTTTGGTAGCTCAAGCTTTAGCCGGCACCAACAGCGAAATAATAATCGCAACAATAAAACAACAAATACAATCAACAAAGCCCGAGGCATTGGAAAAATCGCTTTAGCTGATATTTTCGTTGCCATTGGTTGGATGAACGAACGAATGAATGACTGCACACTCGCTCAGTTTAAACTATGTTGGCTATAAGTTGGACTATTCGGGGGTTTTCCAATGCTGTTTTTACTATAAAATGCAACAACAAAAACAATAATAATAAACCTCCCCCACTTGAAATGTAATATATGCATCCATGAGATATGCACGTAAGCATAGTTATGTATGAAGTTTTCACAAATGTGCATATATGTGCATACAAATAATGCACTTACAGAATGTATGCACAGTGGTCCGAGACGGAAAAAATGTGAAATGTGATAACAATTTTAAAAACTTAATCTAAAGATGGGTAATCAAAATAAAAAAAAAAAACTCTTGAGAAAAATGCACGGCGAGAGGCAAAGCAAAGAAGACATTGAGAAAACCACAATGAGAGCGAATATTCCAGGAAGTCCGCAGTCCTCTTTGTTTAAACTTCCGCATAAGTGAACAAATTTCATGATTTTTTTTTATTTCTAGTGGCGATGGAAAACAATATGTTCACTAGGGTGGAGTGAAAACATGCTTTTTTTTCAATTTGAAAAAGTTAACCTCGGAAAGAGATGTAGTCTGGGGTCCTAATGAGGGGACAAATAAAGAAAAAAATTTTAAAAACTTTTTAGGGGTCTCGAAATTTGGAAATTATCGCTATTTTGGCGTTGATTTTAGAAAAATCCTAAAAATTAACGACTTAACTTATTCGAAATTTAAAACTTTGAGCTTTTTCAGTGCCCAAACAAAAGTATTTGAGGCAAATATGAGGATAATCGACTAATATTTGTAGCTTTGGTGGCGATTTCATTGTTCAGTCAATTTTCTGGAGAAGGGACGATTTGACTTATTTTACTTTTTGAAATTTTTGAACAATGAGAAATTTTTTTTTAAATTTTTTCATGCCCTTATTTCTTTGTTTACGCTATTGCAAACATTTATTGACATAAAACTTTTAAGGATTTTTCTAAAATCAACGCCAAAATAGCGATAATTTCCAAATTTCGAGGGAGTGGCGCGACCCCTAAAAATTTTTTAAAATTTTTTTCTTTATTTTTCCCCTTATTAGGACCCTAGACTACATCTCTTTCCAAGGTTAACTTTTTTTTTTTGAATTTCACTCCACCCTAATGTTCACTTTGGCTCGTGAGGATATGCTGTGTAAAGAACTCTATCTGAAGTGAACCTAAAGCTAGGTTCAAATTTAGCAAATATTTGACAAAAAGTGTCTGGAAATCGGAACAGAATCTGAACATCAAATATATTTGAGGAGCAGATATGAAATCAGCCGATTCTTGACAAATAAAATTATTTGCCAACAAATACAAATTGGCAAATATTTTCCACTTATTTTGGCAAATATTTATTTGCTCCTACAAAACTTTTGTAAGATCATAAAAGCGAAAAGCCAGCTAACACCTGCCGCAGTCTCTTGATTTTGCAATAAAAAAAAAAAGATAATTAAAATTTCTTTATATCTCCGTTAGTTTTATAAATATCGGCAACGTTTTTTTTTTTAATAAAGTCCACAATCAGACATTTACGAGGTGGAAATAACCGCTGAAAAATATTTGATGGTCTTCCCAGATTGAATTAGTTCTCTGCCAAAGACATTGATTAGCTGGCAGTGAAATGAAGTGGCGGGACCATTTAAATAACCCCGCGGAACACTGTAACAAATGCCCACAGCTGTCTGTCGTTATGCATCATCAGGCATTCGGTTTTTTTTTGTCATAATCACGATTTAACAACAGTAGCAAGCCAAACAGCAACACCAACAACAAATTGCACAAACAAACCAAAAAAAAAGATATCGGCAAATGTCGTTATGACAAATAAAACGTCGTTCATTGAACAACGGGTGCATCATCGTCAGCATCAGCATTGACAAATGCGGCTACGCTACGACAACATTAATAATCAGGATGGACAAATATCGACTAGGCCAGGGTCGACTCAACGATATCCTACAGCGCACTGACATTGCATTTCGATGTCGATTCAGTTGAATGTGTAATTTAGACCAATTTGTTGGTAATGTGACAGCTTTTAAGATAATGACAAATTGATATACAATTTCAGTTGCAACAGACGACAAAAAAAAAATGATGTAGAACTCATATCATGAACTCATTTAGGTAACTAATTGTTTCAAACAAATGTGGAACATCTTTCAAATCAGTGAGCTATGTACGATATCATTTGTGCTTTCATATTTCCCTTAACATTCCATGAAGAAACAGACGGAGAACTTTTTTGGAATCAGTAAGCTATTTACTACTGCCTTAACTCCGGCTCTCATACTCTTGCAGACAGCAATTCACCGATTTCATGAATTTTGTCATGCCAACAAAATAATTAATTGAATTGAATAAAATATTCACATCGATGTGCTATTGGTATTGATTTTCCAATTGCTCTCGTTCTTAATACAGTGTAGTCTCTCATAAGCGGACACCTAAGGGACTGAGGATTTTGTCCGCATTGGAGAGAAATACACACGAGAACCGAAGAGGATGTGTACTGAAAAAAGTGTCCGTTTATGAGAGGTGTCCGCTTAAGAGAGGTTTACGCAAGGCGAGAGTACACTGTGCTATTGTTTTTGTCATTTGTCATTGTCATTTGTCATTTGTCATTTGTCATTGTCATTGTCATTGTCATTGTCATTGTCATTGTCATTGTCATTGTCATTGTCATTGTCATTGTCATTGTCATTTGTCATTGTCATTTGTCATTTGTCATTGTCATTTGTCATTTGTCATTTGTCATTTGTCATTTGTCATTGTCATTGTCATTGTCATTGTCATTGTCATTGTCATTGTCACTGTCACTGTCACTGTCAGTTGTCATTGTCATTGTCATTGTCATTGTCATTGTCATTGTCATTGTCATTGTCATTGTCATTGTCATTGTCATTGTCATTGTCATTGTCATTGTCATTGTCATTGTCATTGTCATTGTCATTGTCATTGTCATTGTCATTGTCATTGTCATTGTCATTGTCATTGTCATTGTCATTGTCATTGTCATTGTCATTGTCATTGTCATTGTCATTGTCATTGTCATTGTCATTGTCATTGTCATTGTCATTGTCATTGTCATTGTCATTGTCATTGTCATTGTCATTGTCATTGTCATTGTCATTGTCATTGTCACTGGCATTGTTATTTGTCATTGTCACTGGCATTGTCACTGGCATTGTCATTGTCATTGTCATTGTCATTGTCATTGTCATTGTCATTGTCATTGTCATTGTCATTGTCATTGTCATTGTCATTGTCATTGTGATTGTCACTGTCATTGTGATTGTCATTTGTCATTTGTCATTTGTCATTGTCATTTGTCATTGGTTATTGTCATTGTCACTGTCATTGTCATTGTCATTGTCATTGTCATTGTCATTGTCATTGTCATTGTCATTGTCATTGTCATTGTCATTGTCATTGTCATTGTCATTGTCATTGTCATTGTCATTGTCATTGTCATTGTCATTGTCATTGTCATTGTCATTGTCATTGTCATTGTCATTGTCATTGTCATTGTGATTGTGATTTGTCATTGTTAACGCCTGTTGGTGTTACATATTCTACTCCCCCCCCACCACTGTGTTATTAGTGTGGTGTAGGGTGCATACACGACGTTGCATTGTTCCGTTTTGTAAGTGTTTTGTTTACATGCATTGTTGGCGGTTGTTTTCCATTGATTTTGTTTTTGTTTTCTATAAATGTCGCTGCTAGTGTTGTTGTGGCCGCTTCTGTCAACTGTTGTTACTATTGCGGTTGTTTGTTGCTGTCGCTGTCAAACTTGTCAAAATCGCGTGTGTGTGTGTGTTTGTGAAGGAGCGCGCTGCGCGCATGCGCCCATTATTTCCAACACTTTAATATCGATGGTGTTATGATATGACACAGCCGCCAAACTGATTTATTCATTATTTTGGCATTTATGACAATGACAGCAGCGGCAACAACAACACCAACAAATTATTTTGTTTGCTTTCAATATTATTATGGTTCTGATTGTGGTTCAATTTGCATAAACAATATTTCTGTTGTTGTTTTTACATTTTTTGTTTTTTTTTTTTTGCATAGCGAAAATATTTGCATTTTCATTATACAAACGCCAGATATTTATAGATCTCGGCCATTGACTTGAGAGCTGTAGTCAGTCGCCGATATCTAATTTAAATGAAAAAGTAAATAAATAATAACAATAATGTGTATTTCAATGAATTATACGAATATTATGAGTTGATTACCGATCATGGCGTTCAATCTGATTAACGAAAAAAGAAAAATTAGAAAATCGAATTGAAATACGGCATTTCTGGATTTTATTTGAATTTCGGCCAGGTTGGGCAACATTGGCGAATATTGTGATAATGGTTGAGGTAATATTTTGCAAAAACGTAGACGTAAACGTGGTTTGAATGTTGTTGGACAGGACTGAATATTAGGGTGGAGTGAAATTCAAAAAAAAAAGTTAACCTCGGAAAGAGATGTAGTCTGGGGTCCTAATGAGGGGAAAAATAAAGAAAAAATTTTAAAAAATGTTTAGGGGTCGCGCAACTCCCTCGAAATTTGGAAATTATCGCTGTTTTGGCGTTGATTTTAGAAAAATCCTAAAAAGTTTTATGTCAATAAATGTTTGCAATAGCGTAAACAATAAAATAAGGGCATGAAAAAATTTAAAAAAAATTGTCTCATTGTTCAAAAATTTCAAAAAGTAAAATAAGTCAAATCGTCCCTTCTTCAGAAAATTGACTGAACAATGAAATCGCCACCAAAGCTACAAATATTAGTCGATTATCCTCATATTTGCCTCAAATACTTTTGTTTGGGCACTGAACAAGCTCAAACTTTTAAATTTCGAATAAGTTAAGTCGTTAATTTTTAGGATTTTTCTAAAATCAACGCCAAAATAGCGATAATTTCCAAATTTCGAGGGAGTGGCGCGACCCCTAAACATTTTTTCTTTATTTTTCCCCTCATTAGGACCCCAGACTACATCTCTTTCCGAGGTTAACTTTTTCAAATTAAAAAAAAGCATGTTTTCACTCCACCCTACTGAATATATTTCCTATATGTAAAAAAAAACAAAAGCTTTTTTGTATACTGTGAGAGTTATTTCGAATGAAATGGCCACATCCGTGAAATGATAAGACTTTCGCGGCCGTATGTTATCAGTTCATGCACGTTTGGTCATACGTTTTTCAGGAGTGTGGGAAAGACACCCAATAAATAAGTTTCGTATTTGGTTTTTATCTTGACCTCTGCGCTCTTTGAGAGCAATAATAACCGAGTGAACCGCAATGAAAATGAAGTCTCTCAGAATCACGAAGCACAGCTGATCCATGTATATTTGTACACTGACCGAACTCTCTCCATTTGACAGATATATACATATGTAAACTAACAATGGTAGACTGTGGTCTGTCACATTTACTATGACTACAATAATGCTCACCACTCCAGGACAACCTGAGCTCTGCTTGAAAGATCCTTCAACTATATAATTAATAATTTTCCCAGCAATGATTTCAATTGCCTATTAAGTTATGACTTAAAAGCTGAAATTTCCTGAATACAGTACCGGTTATTAGCGTCAAGTAACTGATAGTTAAAGTGTAGTAAAGGGTGTTTTTTATTGGGGTATAGAACTTTAAGTTGGCATCACTTTTTTAACTGGCGGCCATTTTGTCAGCTGTCAAGTGATTCATATTTAGTTTGGTTTGCCATTTCATCATGAACAGGTTGACAAAAGAACAACGCTTGCAAATCGTGCAAATTTATTTCGAAATGGTTCAGTTCGCGAAGTTCACCGCAAGCTTCGTCCATTTTATGCCATTACATCCACAAAAACTATGGGCTGGTGGAGTCATTGGGCCATACTTCTTCCGAAATAATGCTGGAGAGTCAGTTACCGTTAATGGAGACCGGTATAGAGCCATGATAACCGACTATTTTGTTTCCGAATTGGATGGCATGAATGTGGATGAGTTGTGGTTCCAACAAGTGGTTGAAAATTGAACCTGTAGAATTGGCTTTATTCGAGCCAGCCGCGGCGGCCACATGCCCTTTCATATTTAAACATTAATGGCATAAAATTATCCTTCCAATAAAGCCAAATTGATGGACACTAAAACGATTTTCTTGTGTTTTATTTCAATTCGAAGTTGTATACCTCAATAAAAAACACCCTTTACATACAGTGAATCATTCATCGAAGTAATCCTTTAATTGTGGTAATGAGTATGAGCGGGGAGTGGTAATACACATGTAACAGAGAAATCCGATTATGAATTCCCATTTATTTGTCAAGCATGAAATTGTGTATAAGGCTTCCCATCGCCCCCACCCCCACTGAATCCCTACCAACAACTGCACACCGTAACTACTTCATCGTTGGCAGGGCTGTCAATGGTTTAATTAACTTCAATTCATACGCCCCACAGACCGTCCTCTCTCATAGTGTTAATGGCATACAAAAGTACAACAACAACAACATCCATTAATAATAGACCAGTGACCCATTAACACGATCATTTACCATCTCACACTGTGTACATTAACATGATTTACTTTCAATTTCTTTTCAAACAACAAAACACCACAGCTGGTCGTCAACGGCTTAATGGTCGGTTGGTCGGACCATCATCAACCCAACAAACTATTGACTGACCACACTTTGCTATTTCATGTTTCTGCATGATTTTAATGGCGGTCTTACCGGTATGGCCAACTCTGCTGATGATGACGAAGACGACATCATCAGATGGTTGTTGTTTTGTTTTTTTTGAAGAAGAGGTGTTGGCGGAAGTTAACATTTAACCGAAGATCGCAGAAGAGTCATCGGAGGTATTTTAAAAATGGCAAGTAGACATGAGCTCCGACACACACACACTAATGGAGTTTGCAACAAACAGTGTTTACAAACGTTCAAAACATGGTGTGAAGGGAAGTTAGAAAAGGGATTTCTTTTTGCTTTTGACAAATATATTTTATTTATTTACATATTTATTACTAGTAAGTTGTAATAATAATAATAAAAAAAATAATATTTTTTTTGTACAGAAATTGTGTTTTCCCCAAATTTTTTTTTTCCAAAATTTTTTTTTCTTAAAAAATTTTTTTTTACAAAAAATTTTTTTTTTCCAAATTTTTTTTTTCATGAAATTTTTTTTTTCAAAACAATTTTTTTTTCAAAAATTTTTCAATGTCGAGGGTAAATATATATTAAGATAATTGCAGATAAGGCCTTTAGCAACAAAGGCTATCGGCCTGTGGAAAATTATATTCAACCCACAACGAACAGGCAATCAATGTTCTATCTAAGTTTTCTATCGACCAATTTGAATCTGGCTTGGCAGACATCTAAATTAGATCAAGTCTAACTACACTTGTATTGTCAGCATGTGTTACACTTGGCAGAAACACAAGTGGCACCTCAAAACCACTGTGGCACACTTGAGGATGATATTGCTAATGCCCGCCTCATGACTGACTGGCCACACTGCCCCGCTCGGCAGTCTGCGATTATGTTGTTTGTCTTCAGCAATTTGTTCAACAACTTTTCGTTAAAAAAAAACAAAACCTGTTGGTCATATTTTTTGTTTGGGCGTTAAGTTTTCGCTTTTTTTCTCTGTTTGTCTGGATTAGCACTTGACCAAACCGATAACACTGGGATTTGGTCGGCCGCTATGACAAGGCAAAAAATCTGTCTGACATGTGTTGTTGGTTGCTGGTGAGCTTAGGGTTTTTTTTTCTGTTATGTGTGGGCTGTGGTGTCAGTAGTTGCAAGTTGCGGTGAATTTTGCAATTTATGCGAAATGCAAAAGTTCGTGACAATGTCATTTAACGTCAAACACTCTTTAAATCATAATAAGAAACTAATGCTGCCAATGATGATTGGTTATGTATGAGTTACAAGTGAAGGGGCGGCCAGACCGTAGAAATTTGGTAATGAAAAAATTGTCAATATGAAATGTAGATTTCAATTCCGAAGTAATAAGTCGTTTGTGGAGAATATGGTGCTTGGTCCTAAATGTCTAACAAATTATTCGAAATTTTCCGCATTCTCTACAAAAGTCAGAATTCGGTAAATTGTTTGCACAGGCGCTGTAAATTAGAGTGACGCTTTCAAGGACTGTTGTCTCAAGAGATCCGCGATTGAGCAGCCAAGCTCTCGAGAAATCTCAAGAGAACCACAAAGCTGACTCTCAAAACATCCACAAGAGATTTTCATTTGTGGTTCTCAAGAGAGCCACAATTGTAGCTCTCAATGGTGGTTCTCAGAAGATTTACAGCGGTGTCTCTCTCGTGGAAACGTCAAATTTTTTAAAAAATAGATTTTTATCAATTCTCAGATTTTCCTAATTTTTTTTTTTTAAAATGGTTATCGTTTTTTTAAAGTTTTAGTTAAAAAAACTTTTTTTTTTGTAACGCTTAAGTAGTTTAAAAATTTGGAGTCTCTTCAAGTTATGGTAAGAAAAGTGAAAAAAATTTTTTTTTTTAAAAATAATAAAAATTGGGGAAAATCTGAGAATTGATAAAAATTGTTTTTAAACAATTTGACGTGATACAGACATTTCCAAAATTCTGACGTGTACATGAAAATCGCCGATACACGTGTATTTTTATTTTTTTCACCTATTTCCGAATATGTGCATTTGGTTCATAGGACCGAAAAAAATTTTTTTTTTTTAAATGGTTATTGTTTTTTTAATGTTTTAGTTAAAAAAACTTTTTTTTTTGTAACGCTTAAGTAGTTTAAAAATTTGGAGTCTCTTCAAGTTATGCTAAGAAAAGTGAAAAAAATATTTTTTTTTTAAAAATAATAAAAATTGGGGAAAATCTGAGAATTGATAAAAATTGTTTTTAAAAAATTTGACGTGATACAGACATTTCCAAAATTCTGACGTGTACATGAAAATCGCCGATTCACGTGTATTTTTATTTTTTCACCTATTTCCGAATATGTGCATTTGGTTCATAGGACCGAAAAAAATCTATTTTTTGTAACACGGTGTTAGTGGCTCTCAAGAGAACCAGCTTTGTGTCTCTCAAGAGAACCACCTTTGTGTTTCTCAAGAGAACCTCATTTGTGTCTCTCAAGAGAACCACCCTTTTAACCCTTTTTTAAGTTTTCTCCAGCAAAGTCCACCGATTTTTTTTTGGTATCTTTCTTCCAAAGTGGCCATATACATTTCCACCACATAGTGTCTAATGTGCCAATGGCCCATTGCGTGTACAGACATGTATCTTCAGCGTGGCACATCTCTTTAATTAGCAGATTGATTGCAAAAGGTTGATTTTGGTTGATGTTGTGTCGACCAACGCCACTAAAAGATACAAACACCAAACCGACAAAATAATGTCTAACAACAATTGTTAGCTTACGTATGAAGATATATGTACTCGTATACATGTATTAAGTTAACATCACTTAAGATGCGTTGTAATGTATGGGTTGAGTGAAAACATCCCATCCTCCCATTCGTCTAACCGCCGGTCTCTAGCTGTTTGTTTTTCTAGCCGCTTCAAAGAAAATGTCGTCGTGTTTGTCGATGTTGCTTTCTGTGAAGTATTTGTTCGGTAATTACAACTAAAATTTGCTTGTTAACGTGATTAGATAATTGTGTTTTCTAGTTAAATAATTTACCCACCACCACTGCAAAAAAAAAAGTCAACGCCACAAAAACTTGTAAAATCATAAATAATCGGTCAAGGAAATTATGCGTTTTTTTTGGTTAGAAAAAAAAAGAGAGGTAACCGAAAACAAATTGCGATAACAACATTGGGCATAAACTCAAATAGCAAACAGTACGAGGGGCAATATGGAGAGTTCAGAGGGTCTAATGGAGATTATAAAAAGCAACATGAATTTCTCTAACAATGTTTCCTATTAAAGTAATCAGTTTCCGCCTGAACTTTAAAATCATCTATATTTTTATTTGATCGCAAATACAAATTTTTGTGGAATACAAAATATTTCATAAGTTTTGTAAATTAAAAGTTTCTCCTAAGTTTTATTATAAAAACATTTTTTTCTTCAAACGAGTAGTTGGTGGCAAATACAAAATTTGCCCGTTTTGACAATATTATTTGAATACAAAATATTTCCTAAGTTTTGTTAACATTTCTCGATTTTTTTTTATATATTTTGATTTATTTCTTATCAATTTTGTTAGAGGTTATCATTGAAATTTTCTCCACAGGTGTAGTTTTATCTTTAAAATTGAACATCATCAATATTTTTATTTGATCGCAAATTTGTGGAATACAAAATATTTCATAAGTTTTGTAAATTAAAAGTTTTCCCATTTTTAATTGAATTACAATTTTTTATAAGTTTTCAAAATATTTCTCTATATATTTTTACGTTTTGGACATTACTTCTACTCAACCCTTCTCCGAGATTTGTTATCATTAAATTTTCCGTCTTACGTGTATTTTCTGCCTGAGCTTTTATAGCATTTCGATAATTTTCTTATACCTTTAGCACTTTTCAGCCTTTGATAATTTTCTAGAATTTTAATATAAATTTTTTTTTTGATTTTATTTTGAAAATGGAAATTTCTGCTAAAAAATGTTTTCCTATCTTAATATATATTTACCCTCGACACTGATTCACTGACTCTGTCACGCAGTACGTAGGAATTTAAATAGGCATTCTATAATTCTGTAAATAATAATAATAAAAAAAAAAATTTTTTTTTTTTGTACAGAAATTGTGTTTTCCCCAAATTTTTTTTTTTCCAAATTTTTTTTTTTTCAACAAAATTTTTTTTTTCCACAAAATTTTTTTTTTCAACAAAATTTTTTTTTCAACAAAATTTTTTTTTCATATTTCAACGGGCGCCATAGGCGCATTACAACTTACTAGTTCTAAATAATTTCTATGCCTTTTACCCAGCTTTATTTGTTCTCCCCTTTCTACACTTTTCACCCGTTATTCTGTTTCCATCACATCATTTGTTTTATTTTTCTTTACTACACATTCTTTGTGCTCTTAGTACCATTTTTATTTGTACCATTTTTTTACCCGTTATTCAGTTTCCTTTACCCCATTTGTTTTATATTTTATATTTCTTTACTACACATTCTTTTTTATTTATTCTCCCCTTTTTACCCTTTTCACCCGTTATTGTATCCTCCTGTTCTGTATATTAGTAAGCTTTTAGTACTTTTTTCTCCTTTTCTCTCACATAAATTCTCATGAAAATTTCATCCTTTCCACTCTGCCTTTTCCACCTCTTCTAATGGTCACTTAATTATCTTTAACTTTATAATTATATTTCCACTTCCATCTCTGTATCGAGTGTTTGTTTCGAAAATCGAATTGCCTCCAATGGCCAAGCCTTCTACAAATTGTTTTTTTTCTCCAAAAATTTGCCTGTTAATGTTTTTGGTTATTAAACACAAAATGCACAAAATCGTTGCTTTCAGAGAGAAAAAAAATGATTTTAACCTTAATATTTTAATAAATTTAATTAAATGATTAAACCGAAATACATAAAACGAATGCTGTGCTCACAGTACGAATAAAATTGATCACTCTTTAATTTGTTTTGACAGACATGTTTGGATGTGAATGTTTGCTGCTGGTACGTGTCTGCCTGCAACTGGTTCTGTTTGTCTGCTGTAGTCATAACCGCACCAGCAACACCACCCGAAATCACCAACAAAAGACGCCAACAACCAACAATAAGTGTGTGTGATTTTTAATTGCCAAATTGGGGTAATTCGAGCAATTTTCTGGGAGAGGGGCGCGTTGGCGGGATCTGTCTAAGAGATAAATGCATATGAATGGCATCGAACTACCACAAGAAATAAGAAGAGGAATTAAACGAAAAAAAAACCAAGGATTTTTATTTTGGGAAAATTTTTCAATATTTTACCCTTTGTCTGGGGACAAAAAATAGTTTTCAAAAAGGATTTTCTTTAGTTGGCAGTCAGAAGAATTTTGGCCTTTGAAAATAAGGCTGCTTAAGCAGAGACAGTTACTGATCCCCGATATATCGAAATGATAATTGATTATCATGGAAAGATTGGGCGAAAAAGTGCCAGCAAAGTCGCAAAGGTAATTTTCGATATCAAGTCATAATAAACGAGTTCTTGGTTAATTTCAAAAAAAAAAAATGGCGTATTAATTTGAAAATACTCAGGTTTTCTCTTTTGGGGAAACTCAGTTGTCATCTTAATATATATTTACCCTCGACACTGATTCACTGATACACTGATTCACTGACTCTGTCACGCAGTACGTAGGAATTTAAATAGGCATTCTATAATTTTCTATAAATAATAATAAAAAAAATAATATTAGCGGAACTCACTATCTTGTGGAAAAGAAAAAGGAAATGTAAAACTTGCACCCGATTGTGAGCGCACTTGATTGTTTTTTTTCCAACACTGTTGATAATCAGCTGATGTTTAAAAAAAGTCAAAGCAATTTAATAAACAATAAATGAAGTATTTGAGACTTTTGCAAAGAAAATACGAAAAATTGCTTCAATATGCCAAAGAAAAACGAAAAACCTTCACTTTGTTTACGTTTTATTTTTTTGATGTGTTGACCAGAGTATAGAGCCGACATGAAGCGCCGCGCCTAAATTGTTTTTAAAATTTAGGTGGCCGCCGCGCAACCGGCTTTCGCGGCAATAAATAAATAAATAAAATCTCTTATTATCGAATAAATGTGGATGGATGAATAACTTTAAAATTAAGACATTTACCGACAACAATGTAAAAAACATTCAAGCACAATATTTAACCATTGTTGGTGATGTTTAATTCGATCTAATAAAGGCGGCCACGGCGCCGACAATATAATTTCGTCTCAAAACTCTGGTGGTGACAGCTGACTGATTTCCCCAAGCGCCGGTGGAAACTTTCCTCTGATTTTTGGTGATGTAAATTTGCCCATCTTGGGGAAAAGCAACCGTGTGTATTTTGTTTTTGTAATTGCAAAATTTCCTCCAATATTTTCCTTTTCCACTTTCCTCGGGCTATTTCCCTGAGATCGTGAGTTGCCCTATTTATTTTTTGTACAGAAATTGTGTTTTCCCCAAATTTTTTTTTACCAAAATTTTTTTTTTTTTTACATATTTTTTTTTTTAAAATTTTTTTTTTTTTTTTACAATAATTTTTTTTTTACAAAAATTTTGTTTTCAAGAAGAATTTTTTTTTTAAGAAAATTTTTTTTTTCCAATTTTTTTTTTCCAATTTTTTTTTTTCAACAAAAACTTTTTTTTTCAACAAAATTTTTTTTTCAACAAAAAATTTTTTTTCAACAAAATTTTTTTTTTCAGCAAAATTTTTTTTCCATATTTCAACGGGCGCCATAGGCGCATTACAACTTACTAGTTTTCCAATATTATTGTTTTTTTTTTTTTTTATAATAATTAAATCCAAAAGTGGCCATAGAATTAGGACTTCTTGCAATAGATTCATAAATTCCAACAGGTTTTTGTGTTGTTCATTTCAATTAATAAAATCTAAATTTTCAAATCATCCTCCATGTTAATTTTATTGACCTTGTCAAAGCAACAACAACTACTGTACGTATGTACGTCGATTTTCCATATGGAAATCTATCTTGAATATCACATCTCACGTTCAATTCAGCGTCAGCACCAGCAAATTCTATTACCGACGTTTTTTTTTTGTGAATTTTATTTTATTTTTTAAAGATTTTCTAAATTTTCTGTGGCATTCGACGACGGAGGCAACGCATTGCATGGGGGTTAGATTGAAAGAGGGGGGGTGAGGGGGCGAGTATATTTGAGATGGAGATAGATCACGTACACACCAAAAAGAGTAAGAAACGTGTTGGACAACTTTTGATTTCAATTTCAATTTGATTTTAATTTCATTTTTTTTTTTTTTTTTTCTAAAGTCAGTTATGCAACCGATTGAAATGCATATACATGTGTATGTATGTGTTTGTATGTATGTATACATTTACATATACATATATTTATTCTAACTAACTGTTGCCATAATCAGAGTCGTCGTTGGAATGGAGACAAATTCATTGACATATGATTTACATGACAACATTTCCGGTGATCGGATGAACTTCACAGTTGCTAAGATTTGTCTTTTGCAAAATTATTTCATTTGCAATTCGCTTTAGGTTGGTCAAGAATTTTTACGATATAGAAAGTGGAGTTTAATAAGAAAATAAACCAACACAAACTAAAGTCGGTCGACTGTAATTTTTGAAGTCATGGAAATACCTGGTTCTCCAACAAGAGATGTTGTTTTGAATCACCCGGTATTTCGGTAGCTGTCACTTGTGAATTTGGAATTTCCATTACAATACACGCTTCAACAACACATTGAAATTATTCAACTTCTCTACAAAAATGGTGATCTGATCAATTAAAAAAAAAAAATTACATCAATTCAATTTAGTTAACCTCCTGTACGTCTGAGTGCTAGACTTTCAAATTAATATTACTCATACGCTCGAAAAATTGGCTAATGCTATTGTTGAAAGCAAATGTGAATGTGATACACTTTTAACCCTCTAACCAGTAAGACCGCCTCATCTGTTTACTTAGAAGAATTGTGTTTAATTTCATAACAAATATTATCCCTCAACCGGCCAAACAGAAATACTGGAGAATCCTTGCAAGCTGTTTTTGTTTACCGGTTATGCACAAACAAATATTTGCCCGTTAGAGGGTTAAGAGTCTTTCCCAGAAAGTTCATATGTTCTAGAAACTTGTCTATTGAGATGTTGGGTAGATTTTTGTAGTTGACTGTTTCCTCGAGTTTTCAACGGTTTGCTACCTATGGACCTGAACAGGGATAAAAGGGGGGAACAATTTTTTTAAAGTTTTTTTTAAGATTTTGACTTTGAAGAAATTCTACTTTGATATGTTCACAATTTATTTGTTCCTTAGGACAAGAGCTACACCATTGCCTCAGAGAGTAAATAAAAATTCCCAACAGTTTGCAAGATATGCGCGTGAGAAAAGGGGCCCCCCTTAGGAAAAAAGTGCATGACTTTGGGGGAAAACTGGGAAGACACGTGTCTTTTATCACATGGCATTCCCCGTCTATGGTTATATTTTTACATATTCCGCTGTGTTATCTTCAGGACGTCCATTTCTTATGGGGGCCCCTCTAATTTCCGGCACCACTGCCGTTGTTACCAAACATGGCAAAGGAAAAACGTCACTACATTTCAATTAAGTTTTGAAACCGTTTTTGTTGTGTTCACTGCTGGCATTACAGAGAATTTTTCAAATTACATTTTCTTCACATAGATTTGGACATTTAGGCTAATAGGAAATTACCTTATTTACCCCTGAAAAAAAAAAAAAAAACGACAGCACCGAACGACATCATCCGCAACTGGATGTAAACATTTAACTTTGATGTTGCGGTGTTGTCGGGCGATTTAAAACGAATGACAAGATGATGAAACATTGGAAAAACGCACCAACTGAAACTCGTGTGCAATGTGAACTAACTCAACATGACTTCTCGTAGCCATCTAATATGAAATGGCCATGAAATGGAATTTTGTGGACGGACGGACCATTCGGGTGACTATTTACAAGTAGCAGCTTAAACTATCAATCTACAGATTTCCAACTTACATAGCACATGGGTGAAGGTGTACTGGTGGTGGTGATCATCTTGCCGTTCTTTTTCACATTGCCGCCCAGCAGCGATTGCTGTATGCGATTCGTGCCATAGTACATTTCCCAGATGCTGGGCTTCTTGCGATGCCAGTCCAGTATGGAATCCTTGTCGTTCGACTCGGACGAATCATTGCCACTGGGCCCGGCACGGCCACCACGGCCACCACTGCCATCCGGTGTGGCCTTGTCAAAGTTATCCGCTTTAGTTTCGAATTGGTGAATGCTGGGCTGGTGAAAATTCAAATTTCTTTGCAGCTGTGAGACTATGCCGGCTGGCAGGGGTGGCTGTGTGTCGGGGCCCAGGGCCACCGTTTCAATGTAGCATTCGCTGATGGGGAAGACCTCGGTGAGAGACTTTCGTTTCATTTTGAAATTGGGATCACTGGAACACTTGATTGTGGTGATCTGTTGCCGGATGCTGATGGGCCCGCCGCCGCCCGACAGCGCCGTCGCCGCCTCATACGAGGACAGTTGCTCACCGACATCGGTGAGCGATCGGCGTCGCTCAAAGGCGTTTTTCATTTTGACTATATGCTGATTCTTGACCAAACCCGTACAGAGTTGCCGTATCTCCAGCTCACTGTGCTGGTTCATGCGTTGCAGGTACAGTTCCAGTTCGCGCTTCAAAGTGCTGATCATGGTATTCAGTTCTTTGGGTACGTACTCGTCCCGGGCCTGCTGCTGTTCCGCCTTATGGCTGACGACCAGTTCCGCCGGGGGATCTTGGGACAGGCTGAGCAGACGGATTTTGTCGCGCACATCCTCCAGTAGTTCGCGGGTATTCTGAAAATGTATTTGATCCTCGTAACGTTTCGGATATGAATCCACCGACACCGCCACCGATTGTTCGGATATGGAGCTGCGCGTCGGCGCTATAATATCACTCTCCACACGATAGGCATCCTCGGGACAGGAGTTGATGTATTTGGCACATTTGTAATGGTTCTCCTCCAGTTCTTCCGTCAAAAACGATGGATTGTCTAGGCCCTTGGCGGGTGGATTCCCTAAATGTTTCAGCTTCTTGTTGTCGTCCAACAGAAAGGAATCCAAGTCAATGTCCTGCAGCGAATCATCGGTAGCGGGATCCTCGGGCCAGACCCGCTTTGCGGTCGCATCGTAGCCCTCTCGTATGGTGGGCAAATGGGCGTACGGACGCATTTTCTCACCGTGGTAGGGATTCTGCGCATACGCCACTATGGCATCTTGAGTTGATATCACGCCCGGAAACGACTTCAAGTGACGATCGAGATTCTCGATGCTCGACTCCAGTATCCGCAGATTCTCGTTGAACTCCTTCGAGGCGCGTTGGGCGGGCAGCTTTGCCTGTGTGGCATCGACAATTTCATCATTATGATCCGTATATCTATAGCGTCTGTTATAGTCGAGAGTACGCATTACACTGCCGCTGCACGCTGCACCAGCCGCCAGTGTCAGTGTGGCATGTGGCAAAACATCCTCAACAGGTTTGTGCTTGGTGTTGGAGTTGCTGCCGCCCGTGACGCTGGCGCTGTTGTGTCCAACATTCAGACTTTCTTTGTGGCCGCTGAGGGATTTCTCTTTCACCTCGATGGTCGGCTCACTGTAGATGTGCTCCTCCAGTGAATACGTGGAGCACACATTCGAACTGTAATAACCGGATGAGGCACTTTTGTCCGTGGAATAATGCGACTGATGGGAGGCGGCCCGTCCAGGAGTCTTGCCGCTCTGCAGTTTCGGCAAGACCTTGAAATCTTTGCGCATCTTAGGGCCCTGACTATCGCCGTTCACATGCTGATGGATTTCCACAATTTCCTCAGAGCCCAAGGAACTTAACGACGACGAAGCGGTGGAATGTTTCTTCAAGCAGCACGTCGTGTTGCTGCCATTGGCGGCAGACTTTAAAATTGCCGTCGATTGCGTTGAGAAACCATCTGTTGTTGGAGTTTTGTTGCAGCTGTTGCCAGTTGGCGATGATCCTGTGTGTGTCGTTATTGCTGCAGCCGTTGCCATTGGCATTGAGGTTGTCGCTGTTGCTGCTGCCACATGGATATTGTTGCTGCCAATCGGAGTGCTGTAAATAGACACAAACAGAGAGCTAAGCATTAGAAATGGAGAGAGTGAGTGTGTGAAAAACCAGTCGACAAGAAAAGAAAAAAAAAACGTAGGCAACAAATGTTTTTCTGTTGAAAGGAAAAAAATCGTAATTATTTATGGTATTTGTTTAATAGTAAATTCGTATTTTTTTTTGTTATCTAAAACGAAAGTGGTTTAAAGAAAAACCGGACCGAATAGTAAAATGTGGGTTAGTAGTGGATGCTCGGTTTGTTATTGGCAATTGGTAGGAAATCAAGTATGAAAAAGAAACTTTTCACAACTGAAATTGTTGGCGGTTTTAGTTCTGGATGACGACGAAGTGCAAATATGTGAGAATAATTCAAAATAAATGTTTTCAATGGTTTTTTTTTCAGTTAGAATTTTTTAATAATGTAAAAATAATTTTAATTATATAAATATTATTTAATAATTTAACAATTTAACAATTTAACAATTTAACAATTTAATAATTTAATAACTTAATAATTTAACAACTTAATAATTTAATAATTTAATCATTTAATAATTTAATAATTTAATAATTTAATAATTTAATAATTTAATAATTTAATAATTTAATAATTTAATAATTTAATAATTTAATAATTTAATAATTTAATAATTTAAAAATTTAATAATTTAATAATTTAATAATTTAATAATTTAATAATTTAATAATTTAATAATTTAATAATTTAATAATTTAATAATTTAATAATTTAATAATTTAATAATTTAATAATTTAATAATTTAATAATTTAATAATTTAATAATTTAATAATTTAATAATTTAATAATTTAATAATTTAATAATTTAATAATTTAATAATTTAATAATTTAATAATTTAATAATTTAATAATTTAATAATTTAATAATTTAATAATTTAATAATTTAATAATTTAATAATTTAATAATTTAATAATTTAATAATTTAATAATTTCAATATTTTCCGCTATTCAGTTACCGATTAATTAACTTATTCAATCTTATTTATTAAATTATTTTGCCCGAAACATCGTATTCCGCATGAGTGCGCTCTGATCATCATTTCCATCAAACTCTCTGCCGCAGTCTGACATCTAGTTGGGGAGTCGTTGTCGCCACTGTAGCGGGTTGCACTTTCAATGTTGCTTTCATTTTCTGTAAACAACAACGGACAACAATTGCTCTTCAGTGAGGCGATAATCAGTTTTCCTTCTTCTTCTCCTTTATTGTGTGTGGTGATATGCTTTATTGTGGCTCGTCTGTATCTTCAGATAAACAACAACCATATGAACAGCATTAACAACAACAAATTGTCAATACAGTTTAGACGCTTTTAATTTATTGATTGACAATCCGACGAACAGGAAAATAAAATGGATACAATGCGAACAGCAGAAAAACAGTTCCATAGATTGTGCCCTGTTTCGCCCTCGTCGAGAAACCAACGGTGACGGCTGCCGTCATTCGGTTGCATTCATTCAATATTCCCTCAATGATTCATTGATGCATTGTGTCAAACGATACCACTGATGGCTGGCGGCATCGCTGGTGAGGGATGCTGCCGATGTTGTTGGCATCCGATGCCATATATTCTGCTGCTGTCAATTGACATTTGTTTTATTGTTTTCAATTTGTATTGAGCGTTTTTTCTGGTCTTGTCTGGTCTTCTCTTATTCGTTTTGTTTTGCTTTGTCTACTCCGTTCATTTTATTTTGCTTTGCTTTCCATGTAATTCAATCTCAAGTGATGGCATCATAAAAAGTGGAGTGTGTGGTTGGGGCTGTGGCTGTGGCACTGTGCTGCATTTACTTGTTGTTGCTGTTGGATTCTTAACAATTATTCATGGAATATGTTGCACAACATATTGAAGTTGCCGTTATGCGGCGGCGGTAATTGCGAAATTCTGTTTTGTTGTGGGATTTTGTGTTGTGGATATTTTTCATTATTTTGAGACTGAACAAAAGAATAAACCAAATGGAAAATAGTGTAAAGAAAATCACAGAGTCAAGATTCAATTAATATTTTAATTTATTCAAATTTTTTTAATCGATTCAATTAAAATTTCATCATTTGTAATCAAATATGTGAACGGAATGGATGCAATAATAATAACATTTTTAATTAATTCATTCCCTATATCAAGTATTTTAATTAATATTTTAATTAACATAACACAATATATATTTTATTTGATTTAATAAATATTTTGTATTTCTTCAATTTTTTCAATGAATATTTTAATTGATACAATTAATATTTTAATTGAGTCAATGAATATTTTAATTGATGCAATTAATAATTTAATTGATTCACTTAAAATTTTAATTGATCCAATTAATAATTTAATAGATTCAATTAATATTTTAATTGATTCAATTAATATTTTAATGGATTCAATTAATATTTAAATTTATTCAATTAATATTTGAATTGATTTAATTAATATTTTAATTGATTTAATTAATATTTTAATTGATTTAACTATTATTTTAATTGATTCACTTAATATTTTTTATTGATTCAATTAATATTTCAATTGATTTAACTAATATTTTAATTGATTCAATTAATATTTTAATTGATTTATTTAATATTTTTTTAAATTAATATTTTAATATTTTAATTGATTTAATTAATGATTTCATTGATTCACTTAATATTAATACTTAATCGATTCACTTAATATTTTAATTGATCCAATTAATAATTTAATCGATTCAATTAATATTTTTTTAGGGATTCAATAAATATTTTAATTGATCTAATTAATATTTTAATTGATTCAATTAATATTTCAATTGTTTCAATTAATATTTTAATTGATCCAGTTAATATTTTAATTGATCCAATTAATAATTTAATCGATTCAATTAATATTTTTTTTAGGGATTCAATAAATATTTTAATTGATCTAATTAATATTTTAATTGATTCAATTAATATTTCAATTGTTTCAATTAATATTTTAATTGATCCAGTTAATATTTTAATTGATTAATACGTTAACTGACTAAATTCATTTTTTAAATGGCTAACTACAAATTTTAATTGTTTTGATTATTGTTTTAATTCAATTTGGGAAGACAATAATGTTTGGTTGGAAATGTTTAATAGTTTAATTGATTCAATTAATATTTTAGTTGATCAAATTAATATTTTAATTGATCCAATTAATATTTTAATTTATCCAATTAATACTTTAATTAATTCAATTAATATTTTAATTGATCCAACTAATATTTTAATTTATCCAATTAATATTTTAATTGATTAATACGTCCATTGACTAAATTCATATTTTAGTGGGCTACATACAAATTGTAATAGTTTTGATTAATATTTCAATTCAATTTGGCAAAACAAAAATGTTGAGTTGGAAATGTTTCGATTTTTGTTTACCACTCTACAAATAATCAAGGCATATTTTAATCAATTCAATTAATATATTAATTGACAACATTTCTATTTTCGTAATATATTAAATTTTGGAAACATCAGGCGTTTAGTGGGAAATATTTATAAACTTAAAGCTTATGAAGCTCTTGCAGAGGAGGTATAAGGATTTGAGGAAGAATACCGGTTCCAACGCAGGGTTCAATATCGGTTTTGGCCAAAACGGCCTAAAACTATGCAAATGAACAAGGCGTTACGCATAATTTTGAAATTTAAAAGACCAATTTTAAATAACACTTAACGTTTGGCCTTCGAAGACACTGCCGTTACTATCGTAGTTAATATGCAATTTCCGCTCTTATGCTCGTAAAACGACAGACCTCTTAACAATAATGTAATAAAGTTGACTTCATTTAAATTAAAATTAGGGTAAACTTCCTTCGTTGGCTAAACCGAAATCAATTCCATGAACTTGAAAAAACAACAACAACAACATAAGCTTGAAATGAACAACAAAAAAAAACGCCAGCTTATAATTAAAACAGAATTGACTCAATAAACTTCTGTTGCCGTTTAAGTTACTCGGAAACGGAACAAAAACAACAAACGATAAAAAAAAGTGTTTACTTTCAATACAGTCAATAAACCCTAAAAAAAAATAGACTGACCACAAAAGAAGCAAAAAAAAACTGGCAAACAACAAAAAAAAACAAATGTGCTCTACCAGAAAGCCAACATCAGGCCAAACTATTGGCTAGCAATAAAAAAAAAAAAAACGAGCCACCATAAAAACCTGCGAAATGGAAAGAATGCTAATATCGAAAAATCGCAAAACTCATATACACACACACACACACACCGACAAATATGAATATAGCAGCAGAAATTCCCTCTCCAAAAAAAACAGTAGCTTTGCACTTGTGTTCGTTCCATGGCATTCCTAGCAAACACCACAACGTGGAGTATAGACCGATAACAAGCAACCAAAGCACAGTGGCTTCAGTTGTAAAAAAATATGGTAAATTTTATAAAATATTTAAACAGTATATCTGGCAACTCATTTTTCATATTTTCTACATCTGATACAGGGTGCGCCATGTTTTAGGTCGGTTTGTAAACATGGAAATGTGTCGTCGCCGAGCGTTTTAAAGTCAGTGGAATTATATTGGGGCGCATCTTTAAGTATGATTTGCATTTGTTTCCATATTGGTTAGGTTAGGTTGAATGGGTTGACCGCATGCGGCGAGTTGACTCGGAGGCCTCATATAAAGAAGACATCGCTTGGTATAGGGCTTAACTAGAATAGTAGAGACTGAACCAAATTGGTGATAGCAAAAATGAAATACAAAACAATTCTTGGACTTTTGTTAAAAAAAAAAAATCGACATTGATTGTTTTCCCTGAACCCTTTCGGAGTACTTTTTAAAAAGCAAGACTAGGACAGCACGCTCGGGGCAAACAAATCCAAGGTAATTTTTTTAAAATTCCAAAAGATATTTCTCTTTTTTTTTTGCTTTTCATGCCACTGTTTAACTTTAGGCCAACAACGCTAACGGAATGCAAAAATGATTTTTATTTGATTATCACGCAAACACTAGCACGGTCGCACTGAAAGACCCCCCCACCCCCCCACAAAGCCCACTGCCAAACAATACACTCCAATGAACTGAAGAAGCATTCATCCGGACGCGTTCCCATGTTGTCGTCGACATCGTACGACGCAGCACATATTTCACATTTTGTGCAGATGACCTTCCAGGCCAGGCCATAGAGAGGATTTTGAATGTCACGATACACAAAAATAGCAGCAGCAAGAAGAAGACCACAAACTACACATAGGGTCTGCTGTCCAAAAAAAAAAAAATATATGTATGACTGCATGTGTACCAACAACTTCCACAGAGGCTAAATATTTAAATCGCCCCATGTTCCAACAACATTTCAGCATTTCATTTAACAAATCATCGCCAGTGCCGGCCCGCCATACGACCAATCAGCCCACCATTTTCGGGCTGGACTTTGTTACGCTTGTCACATGTGTGAGTATAATTTGGTTGGTTGTCCCAGGTTTATGGGATTCCGAATCCCGACGGCCATGGGCAATTAGGAGTCAACGCTTTGATTTTAATTTGCGCGCATTTCGATTTCGAATGTTTAGAGTGGCCGCCATGAATGTTTGATAGAAGTGCAGTGGAAATGGGAAACATTTTTGTTTGTTGGGTGAGAAAAAACCCAACAAACCAAGAACAGCACTGGTGTCATAGGACATAGCCAGAAATAAAGGTTCCGAATGGAAGGGGTTTTAAAACTAATTTGTTAGAAATAATAAAAGCAAGTTTATTTATGTGGCTGCCTAGGCAGTCCATTAAAACCATAGTACGGAGAGTACTCAATTTTTATTCTCTTCACAAGAGAAAAACACCTTATGAGAAAAAAATTGTTCTCCTCATAGATAAATATAAATTTTTCTCAAGATAAATATGTTTTTCTCGTGAAAGTAATTTAAAATATGAAGAGAACAATTATTTTTTTCACTCACGAGATTTATCTACCGAGCACTCGCGCGATAGTTATATCTACTCATTAGAAATTAATTCTCATTCATGAGTTTAATCATTAGAAAAAATATTCGTCATCAACTGCGTTTTTAGGAAATCCCTTTACAACGGCGAAATGGGACGAAAATATGTATAACAAATAATTAAACTTTCAGCGGATAACATTTTTTTTTCTTTTTTTATTGTTTTCAAACCAAAAAATTAAATCAAAAATAACAATAAAGCAATTCTATTGCGTAACACTTCTTACGACCCATTTTTTTTCAACTGCTTCAAACAAAACAATAGAAGAAACTGACCTGCATCAATTTCCAAACACAAGTATTTTTATATTTCTTGTCTCACGCGTGCTCTCTTTAATATTTATCTTTATTTAACTTTCGCACTCAGAATGTAAAACAAAACTCTCGTAAAAGTTATTTTTATGAGTGAGTGTTATCTTTTCTTCTCATACTTTTAAAGCATGTATTGATCACTCATGAAAGATAAAAAATATAACGTTCGTAGATAAAAATTACTTTCACGAGAATTATTTTTTTTTGTCTCTGAGTGTGAGTAACAAAACGAGAGATAAAAATGAAAATAACTTTCGCGAAGCGAGATTTTCCGTACTATGATTAAAACCAGTTATTTTACACGCTCATAAATCTGTCTTCATTAAATGTTTGCACACAAGTAAATCGCATGTTTGGAGATTGTATCAAGTAAAGCTTATTTGCTTCTAAACAAAGTTTATTTGGCTGCAAATATAACTCATTTGCTATTATTTTTACGTATTTGGGGCGAGGTATTAGCGTGTTTGAGAAAAAATATGCAATAAACTTATTAAATTCAAGAAAATACAAAATTTGAGTGCAAACAATAATGTGTTTGCAGCTACTTTTCGTATTTTTCGCTAAGTGAGTAATAACACCGTGTTACAAAAAATAGATTTTTTTCTGTCCTATGAACCAAATTTACTTTTTCGGAAAGGGGATACAAAATAAAAATACACGTGTATCGGCGATTTTCATGTACACGTCAGAATTTTTTTTTTTTAAGTTTGAAGTATGAAGCTCGTAATGGCCTGTGTGAAAGCCTTTCGACCGATTTTTAACCCTTTTTCAGTGATCCAATCGAGCTGATTTTTAGCAGGCAGACTCGTGGAAATGTCTGTATCACGTCAAATTTTTAAAAAAATAGATTTTTATCAATTCTTAGATTTTCCTAAATCTATTTTTTGTAACACAGTGTATTTTTTATCCCCTATCCGAAAAAGTAAATTTGGTTCATAGGACAGAATGTGTGTAAGACGGTGTAATAACCGAGAGAATATGAAATATTAATAAAGAAAAACTCACAAATTGAAAAAAATAATAAAAAAAAAAATAATAGGAAGAATGCTTCTACGTATTTAATTCTTAAAATTTAAAAAAAAAACAAAGTTCCCTTACAACTGTATAAGAAAATGATGTCAAAGTTCAGAGTTCTCGCAACCTCCATTAAAACCGACAACGATCAACATTTTTTGTGTTGTAATTTCGTCTAATTGCGTTAGTATCGGTTCCCAATTAAAGTTCATTAAAACTCATGTACTTATGGCGTGAAGTGGTGCATACCGAAAACTTCCCAAACGACCGCGCTGGAAACCATGTTCACACTGTTTGGCGCAAATAACGACGAAGTTGCCGGCCGACGTCAAGGTTACAGTGGCAACATCGCGGCAACATGATTATGATTTTGCAACCACCAGCAACAGAAATGAATTTAATTTTAATTAAAAATATTTTATTGTTAACAAACACCCAGCCGCTCATGGGAAGGGGCCGGCAGACAGACAGTTAAGCGAAATTAGAAAAATGGACCTTAAACCATGCTAGTGGCCCAAGTGCGAGGGCCCTCGCTCTGCATTTACAACCATTCAATGGCAGAGCGATGCGTCCGTCCGTTAGTATGTTTGACCGCAGTTGTTGTTTTTTTGGTCAACAATTTTACAAATAAAAAAAAAAAACGAAATGTTGTAATATTTTGTTCGAAAATGTACAACAAAAAAAAAATGTTTATAGTTTTTTTTTTTTTTTTTGGTCGTAATGTGCACTTTGGCTGGTTGATGGTCGGTTGGGTTGGCATGTCAGCCCCCGTTGCTGTTGTTGATAGCTGCCCGGCTGCCGTTGTTCATAATTTTCGGTGTTGCATGTTTTGAAAAGCTTTAATCAGCAGTTTAGCAAGTACGCTTTAGTTCCCTGTTGTTGTTGTTGTTGCTACCGTTGCTTCAGTTTGCGTTTAGATTTCATTATTAACTTGTGCTCAAAACTTTAATTGCGGTGTAGTGGTGCTCGCTGTGCTGGTAATACAGTAGCGTTGATAATTACACGAAATTGATGATTTTCCATTACAGCCTTTGTCCGCAATGAAATCTGTGTCAGCGATTTGGGTGTCAAGTTAGTAAGGGGCAGGAGAGAAATAAGACACATTCAGTTTTAGATTAATTGATTATTAAATTACTTAATTATATACTTCAATTATTTTAAATATTTTTTATTTAAATATTTTAAATATTATAAATAAATATTTTAATATTTAATAATATTTTAAATATTTTAAATATTTTAATATTTTAAATATTTTAATATTTTAAATATTTTAAATATTTTAATTATTTAATTATTTAGTTATTTAATTATTTAATTACTTTAATTACTTTAATTATTTAATTCTTTAATTCTTTAATTATTTAATTATTTAATTATTTAATTATTTAATTATTTAATTATTTAATTATTTAATTATTTAATTATTTAATTATTTAATTATTTAATTATTTAATTATTTAATTATTTAATTATTTAATTATTTAATTATTTAATTATTTAATTATTTAATTATTTAATTATTTAATTATTTAATTATTTAATTATTTAATTATTTAATTATTTAATTATTTAATTATTTAATTATTTAATTATTTAATTATTTAATTATTTAATTATTTAATTATTTAATTATTTAATTATTTAATTATTTAATTATTTAATTATTTAATTATTTAATTATTTAATTATTTAATTATTTAATTATTTAATTATTTAATTATTTAATTATTTAATTATTTAATTATTTAATTATTTAATTATTTAATTATTTAATTATTTAATTATTTAATTATTTAATTATTTAATTATTTAATTATTTAATTATTTAATTATTTAATTATTTAATTATTTAATTATTTAATTATCTAATTATTTAATTATTTAATTATTTAATTATTTAATTATTTAATTATTTAATTATTTAATTATTTAATTATTTAATTATTTAATTATTTAATTATTTAATTATTTAATTATTTAATTATTTAGTTATTTAAGTGTTAAATTATTTAATTATTTAATTTATTTAATTACTTTATTATTTAATTTATTTAATTACTTTAATTATTTAATTATTTAACTACTTAATTATTTAATTATTTAATTATCCAATTATCCAATTATCCAATTATCTAATTATCTAATTATTTAATTATTTAATTATTTAATTATTTAATTATTTAATTATTTAATTATTTAATTATTTAATTATTTAATTATTTAATTATTTAATTATTTAATTATTTAATTATTTAATTATTTAATTATTTAATTATTTAATTATTTAATTATTTAATTATTTAATTATTTAATTATTTAATTATTTAATTATTTAATTATTTAATTATTTAATTATTTAATTATTTAATTATTTAGTTATTTAATTATTTAATTACTTTAATTATTTAATTCTTTAATTCTTTAATTCTTTAATTATTTAATTATTTAATTATTTAATTATTTAATTATTTAATTATTTAATTATTTAATTATTTAATTATTTAATTATTTAATTATTTAATTATTTAATTATTTAATTATTTAATTATTTAATTATTTAATTATTTAATTATTTAATTATTTAATTATTTAATTATTTAATTATTTAATTATTTAATTATTTAATTATTTAATTATTTAATTATTTAATTATTTAATTATTTAATTATTTAATTATTTAATTATTTAATTATTTAATTATTTAATTATTTAATTATTTAATTATTTAATTATTTAATTATTTAATTATTTAATTATTTAATTATTTAATTATTTAATTATTTAATTATTTAATTATTTAATTATTTAATTATTTAATTATTTAATTATTTAACTATTTAATTACTTTAACTATTTAATTATTTAATTTATTTAATTACTTTAATTATTTAATTATTTAGTTATTTAGTTATTTAATTATTTAATTATTTAATTATTTAATTATTTAATTATTTAATTATTTAATTATTTAATTATTTAATTATTTAATTATTTAATTATTTAATTATTTAATTATTTAATTATTTAATTATTTAATTATTTAATTATTTAATTATTTAATTATTTAATTATTGATTATTTAATTATTTAATTATTTAATATTTAATTATTTAACTATTTAATTACTTTAACTATTTAATTACTTTAATTATTTAACTACTTAATTATTTAATTATTTAACTACATAATTATTTAAATGATTTAATTATTTATTTATTTAATTATTTAATAATTTAATTATTTAATTGTTTTTTTTTCAATTAATTTATCTGTGCTGTTGATGAGACCTTTCGTCATGGACATGCTGGTACATCGGAGAGTACTATGAGGCCCACTTCCTCTCGGGGCCCAAAGTTCCTTCTTCCTATCATGTCCTTGTGTGACATGCCCTCCCTTGTGGCATTGCCTCTCATTTCCGTTTACATGCTCTCGAAGTCATGTTCCTTTCTCATCGGCCGACACTCCTCTGAAAAAGGTCAGTAAGTCATTAACCACAAGATTAATAAGCACTTGTGGCCCTTGTCGTATTTTCAATGCAATCAGTCAACCGTAATTTATTGAAAGTCTATTTTCAAAACTCATCGAAGTGGAAATTTCCTTTTGTGTTGTGCGGTGGCAGGTAAGCTAAGGCGGACGGACAATGGGTGCCACAGCAGCATTAACAGTGGCAATTGCAGTAGCCGCAGTTGAAATGCAATCTCAAAAATCTTGATTTGTTGATTTGACAACAGCAACAACAACAGCAACTTTATGTTGCAGGCATCAACGATAATGACAATTACAACAATAACATTGATTGCATCTAATGGGCAACATGAGTTTAAGGTCTTTGTCATCACTGACAGAGAAGACCTCTAATCTGGACAGAATAACAAATGGCTGCCAGTCAAGCAGTCAGCCAGTCATGGGAAGATGTGGCATCTAAAGTCATCAACAGCAGTTGCTGGGTAGCAGCAGCAGCAGCAGCAGCAGAAGACGAAAACAAATCAAATACATGCCAGGCAATTTCTGAACACGATTTATGTCAATAACATTCGCCGTGAAGATGGTAAAATGCTACTTTGCAAAGGCAGCAGCCAGCAGTCGTAGACACATATTGTTGCACTTGGACTTCTTGCTTGGTTGCATAAATAATGAATGTGCCACCACCAGCACCACCACCAACCAACCGACCGACCGACCGATGCCTCTAAAGATGGCTGACAATGTCCAATGGTCGGTATATATTTCCGGAGGACATGTGACTATGGTGGGCATTCGACAAATCTAAAGTTCAACATTGACCACAAACAATTGGAGGCAAACGGCCGGGCATGCGTTCGTGCCACTGTCACATAACCGAAAAATTATTAACAAAATGTTAATGAATATTTAGTGGCTGCTGTTGAGTAACTTTGGTTTTTTTTTTTTTTTTTTTTTTTTTTGGCAAAGTTCAAGTTTCCATCATTTATTGTTGCTGCTGGCTACTGCTTTGAATTGTTTTGTGTTGCAACACGGCCAAGTGTGTAGTTTTGTATAAAACTCTGTCAGTCTGTCGTTGGCTCTTTCGGCTGTCTATGCTGGCGCAGAAGACTTTACGAATATTTATGTACGTACGCAGTAGTTTCGTTGGACATCGTAACGTACAAGTTAGGCAGGCGCCTGTCGCCAACCTTCACCTCTTTATGATTCTACATATGCCGGTGTCGTCGTCGTCGTATATTTACTTTATTCGAATACTCATCGTAAATTTCATGTATTTGGCGTACATGTGCCAACTGAACGAACAGCATGAATCTTGTAAGTTATACCAACAATAACAACAACAATTGTAATAATGTTGTATGTTGCAGTTGCCGACAGGCCAACAGCAGCAGCAGCAGCTGCAGCATTTGCTTTAATGTTCGTAATAATTAATGTGGCAAAATGTGGTAACAGAAAATAATAAATATGGAAATCTTAATAGAACATTTAATAAGTTGTACCAGAAGTTACATATATTCTTGAAATATTCTTGAAATTTAATATGTCCTCTGAAATACAGAGTTGTATTTGGCTAAATATAGCCCAAAGTCAAATGACCCCGAAAGGTATACAAAACACATTTGTGTGAAATGTTCCGTTCTACATATCGTAAAATTAAAATTGCTCTTGGCGATCTGAATGTCAATGCGAGCAGGGAAAGCATTTTGGTATATAGAGTCGAGATATTCCACCCACATGATAAGAAACTGGACATGGAAAATTTGAAAATTTTGTGGAATTTAATCAAACATTTCTAATTGGCTGGCTGGTGCGAACTAGATGAGGTTTATTCGAGATTCAATATGGAAGATGGGGCCGAAGGCCGAGCTGTGAGACTTTAAATTCGAAAACCTTGGTAGTAGAGCTTGACCGTCGGCCTTCGAATATTTTTCATTCCGGCCATGAAACATAAAATTGTAATTGGCCATTGTTCGCCGGCAGTCTCTATTGTGTTTAACGCTTTTTAAATTCTGGCGTTGAAATACAACTCTGTTGCTTTCTATTTTGTTTTTATATATGTGAGTGAAAATTGGACGCCAATTTAAAAAAATACAATTTGAATAAAAAAAAATAATAATAAGTTGGGTTATGTGTTTCAAATCAAAATTTTTATATTCAGATCAAAATCATTGATGGAATGGGAAATTATGTATGGTAAATACAGGGTTTTCCGTGTTATTTTGGTATTCAAAGAAAGGTGGAATTTTTTGAGATAAATGATCGAATGTTTGTTTCATAACACCGTGAACCAAATTTACTTTTTCGGAAAGGGGATAAAAAATAAAAATACACGTGTATCGGCGATTTTCATGTACACGTCAGAATTTTTTTTTTAAGTTTGAAGTATGAAGCTCCTAGTGGCCTGTGTGAAAGCCTTTGGGCCGATTTTTAACACTTTTTCAGTGATTTAATCGAGCTGATTTTGTCCGTATCACGTCAAATTTTTTAAAAAATTGATTTTTTTAATTTTTTTAAAGGTTTCAGTTCAAAAAACATTTTTTTTCGTAACGCTTAAGTAGTTTAAAAATTTGGAGTCTCTTCAAGTTATGCTTAGAAAAGTGAAAAAAATATTTTTTTTGTCTGTATCACGTCAAATTTTTTAAAAAATAGATTTTTATCAATTCTCAGATTTTCCTAATTTTTTTTTAAATGGTTATCGTTTTTTTTAGATTTCAGTTCAAAAAACATTTTTTTCCGTAACGCTTAAGTAGTTTAAAAATTTGGAGTCTCTACAAGTTATGCTAAGAAACGTGAAAAAAATATTTTTTTTGTCTGTATCACGTCAAATTTTTTAAAAAATAGATTTTTATCAATTCTCAGATTTTCCTAAATTTTGTTTTAAATGGTTATCGTTTTTTTTAAGGTTTCAGTTCAAAAAACAATTTTTTTCGTAACGTAAGTAGTTTAAAAATTTGGAGTCTCTTCAAGTTATGCTAAGAAAAGTGAAAAAAATATTTTTTTTTTTCAAAAATAATAAAAATTGGGGAAAATCTGAGAATCTATTTTTTAAAAAATTTGACGTGATACAGACATTTCCACGAGTCTGCCTGCCAAAAATCAGCTCGATTGGATCACTGAAAAAGGGTTAAAAATCGGTCGAAAGTCTTTCACACAGGCCACTTCAAACTTTAAAAAAATAAAAATTCTGACGTGTACATGAAAATCGCCGATACACGTGTATTTTTATTTTTTCCCCTCTTTCCGAATATGTGCATTTGGTTCATAGGACAGAAAAAATGTATTTTTCGTAACACGGGGTAATAAAGAGGAAGGTATGCCGTTAATAATTGAAAACCACATCAGCCAAATGGCCACCACGAACACGCTTACCGGACCATAACTCTTTCATGAAATTGTCCATAACCAGATAGCAAAGTGGCTGCCCGTAGGTACTCGATAGCCTCACGAATTCTATCGTTGAGGTCTTGAATCGACGCTGGGCTGTTGGCGTAGACCGTATCTTTCACGTGACACCAAAGGAAGGGAAATCGCAAGGTGTTAAATCACAAGATTTCGGTGGCCAATTGTGATCACCTCTTCGAGAGATAACAGGGTCCGACCATAAAAAATCATTAATCACATCTCGATAGCGCAATCCATTCATCGTAAGGTTCAATGACCCCACCGGATCATAAACCACCTCTTGTTGGAAAACCCTTTACAATTAAACATATGCTTACCAAAGGCTCTTTTTTTTTGCTATCAATACAACGTCGATCAATGCTGGGGGTGTCAAATTATTGGTTGAGCATGTGTTCATCTGTAGTCGAAGCAGGTTTAGGGCATCAACACAATTTAGTAAATTTCTAGAGATCCCAGAACAATGTCGTGAATGATGAATGACTAACCTCCAACCATTTATTTGCGGTGTATGAACAAAATCATAATTAATTACGTCATTTCATAGAATATTGAAAACAACAACAACAAAAAAGAAGAAGAATAAAACATGCACGTATTCAAAGCGCCCACCAAAGAGTGGCGATAAAGAGCCTCAAACGAAGCCGAAATAATTCATTAACCACTGAAATTAAAAATGCAATAGCAGTCCCGAATTGCAGTGAACGAGGCGGAGACGGGAGGGGAGGGGTACTAATCGCATAAAGTTCAAACAATTAAACTTCTTAACTGCTGAAATAGCCGAGAGTATGTACTCACGTATGTAGGTCCGCCCGATGGCCGTAAACGATGTGTGTGTGCGTGGGAATACACCTGAAGATCGTAAACATGTTGCGGTAGTCACCACGGCACGTGTACGTGTGCGTGTGCTCCCCAACGCACTGAAGTATTCTCAAAATACGCCATAAAATGTTACATTAACAATCGGCAAGAGAGAACGCCGTCACACAACCCGATGTCCGTCCACGACGGCTCTTTCGTAGCATCAAAATACATTTTGCCAAATGACAGAATTTGGGTAACCGATTTCATTTCATTCGGTTTGGTTTGTTTCGATACACCCTCCTCCCTAAAGGGGATAGTGAGCGTCTCATGAAATATGAACAGCGTTCAAAGCATTTTAATTTTAATTTACAATTTTTCCTGACACCAAACATTCATTTGTGCTGAGCATTCGGCCTTTTTGGCGTCAAAGGCCATTAAATCGATACGGTCGTGCCAACGGGGCCTTTTGATAAATGACAGTTTTCAAAAGTCACCGACAAAAAGGTTTTCCCGCTCCTTGCAATGCCGTCAGCAAAGCAACCCGTCGCGGTAACATCAGACCAACATAAGAGCGGGGTGGCAAGGAAACACGATTTTAAGAGGAAGTCCGGAAACATTGTTGTAAAATGTGTCGCATGCTTAATGTCAAATTACGGCACATTTGTCTTAATTAAATACGATTATGTAATTACCATAAGGCACTTGTCTACTTTTTGTTGTTGTTGTGGTTTTTTTGTGTCTAAAATACTCTACAGTAGGTGTTGTTGGTGTAATAAGGGCTTAGGATTCCTATGGTTAAATTATTTATTTATTATTTACTCAATTGCTCAATTCGGATTATTCATATTATTCGGATTATCCAGATTATTCAAATTATTCAGACTAACCAGATTATTCAGATTACTCGGATTATTAACATTATTCGGGTTGTTCAGATTAGCCAAACTATCCGAATTATTTTGATGATTTAAACTGTCCAGATTACTCGTATTATTAATATTATCCAGACTATTCAGATTACCCAGATTATTTGGATTATTAACATTATTCGGATTATTTATAATTATTCGGATTATTTATAATATTTATGGTCCGGTGGGGTCATTGGACCTTACTTTTTCGAAAATGGGGTTTAATAATTTAATTATTTAATAATTTAATAATTTAATAATTTAATAATTTAATAACTTAATAATTTAATAATTTAATAATTTAATAATTTAATAATTTAATAATTTAATAATTTAATAATTTAATAATTTAATAATTTAATAATTTAATAATTTAATAATTTAATAATTTAATAATTTAATAATTTAATAATTTAATAATTTAATAATTTAATAATTTAATAATTTAATAATTTAATAATTTAATAATTTAATAATTTAATAATTTAATAATTTAATAATTTAATAATTTAATAATTTAATAATTTAATAATTTAATAATTTAATAATTTAATAATTTAATAATTTAATAATTTAATAATTTAATAATTTAATAATTTAATAATTTAATAATTTAATAATTTAATAATTTAATAATTTAATAATTTAATAATTTAATAATTTAATAATTTAATAATTTAATAATTTAATAATTTAATAATTTAATAATTTAATAATTTAATAATTTAATAATTTAATAATTTAATAATTTAATAATTTAATAATTTAATAATTTAATAATTTAATAATTTAATAATTTAATAATTTAATAATTTAATAATTTAATAATTTAATAATTTAATAATTTAATAATTTAATAATTTAATAATTTAATAATTTAATAATTTAATAATTTAATAATTTAATAATTTAATAATTTAATAATTTAATAATTTAATAATTTAATAATTTAATAATTTAATAATTTAATAATTTAATAATTTAATAATTTAATAATTTAATAATTTAATAATTTAATAATTTAATAATTTAATAATTTAATAATTTAATAATTTAATAATTTAATAATTTAATAATTTAATAATTTAATAATTTAATAATTTAATAATTTAATAATTTAATAATTTAATAATTTAATAATTTAATAATTTAATAATTTAATAATTTAATAATTTAATAATTTAATAATTTAATAATTTAATAATTTAATAATTTAATAATTTAATAATTTAATAATTTAATAATTTAATAATTTAATAATTTAATAATTTAATAATTTAATAATTTAATAATTTAATAATTTAATAATTTAATAATTTAATAATTTAATAATTTAATAATTTAATAATTTAATAATTTAATAATTTAATAATTTAATAATTTAATAATTTAATAATTTAATAATTTAATAATTTAATAATTTAATAATTTAATAATTTAATAATTTAATAATTTAATAATTTAATAATTTAATAATTTAATAATTTAATAATTTAATAATTTAATAATTTAATAATTTAATAATTTAATAATTTAATAATTTAATAATTTAATAATTTAATAATTTAATAATTTAATAATTTAATAATTTAATAATTTAATAATTTAATAATTTAATAATTTAATAATTTAATAATTTAATAATTTAATAATTTAATAATTTAATAATTTAATAATTTAATAATTTAATAATTTAATAATTTAATAATTTAATAATTTAATAATTTAATAATTTAATAATTTAATAATTTAATAATTTAATAATTTAATAATTTAATAATTTAATAATTTAATAATTTAATAATTTAATAATTTAATAATTTAATAATTTAATAATTTAATAATTTAATAATTTAATAATTTAATAATTTAATAATTTAATAATTTAATAATTTAATAATTTAATAATTTAATAATTTAATAATTTAATAATTTAATAATTTAATAATTTAATAATTTAATAATTTAATAATTTAATAATTTAATAATTTAATAATTTAATAATTTAATAATTTAATAATTTAATAATTTAATAATTTAATAATTTAATAATTTAATAATTTAATAATTTAATAATTTAATAATTTAATAATTTAATAATTTAATAATTTAATAATTTAATAATTTAATAATTTAATAATTTAATAATTTAATAATTTAATAATTTAATAATTTAATAATTTAATAATTTAATAATTTAATAATTTAATAATTTAATAATTTAATAATTTAATAATTTAATAATTTAATAATTTAATAATTTAATAATTTAATAATTTAATAATTTAATAATTTAATAATTTAATAATTTAATAATTTAATAATTTAATAATTTAATAATTTAATAATTTAATAATTTAATAATTTAATAATTTAATAATTTAATAATTTAATAATTTAATAATTTAATAATTTAATAATTTAATAATTTAATAATTTAATAATTTAATAATTTAATAATTTAATAATTTAATAATTTAATAATTTAATAATTTAATAATTTAATAATTTAATAATTTAATAATTTAATAATTTAATAATTTAATAATTTAATAATTTAATAATTTAATATTTAATAATTTAATAATTTAATAATTTAATAATTTAATAATTTAATAATTTAATAATTTAATAATTTAATAATTTAATAATTTAATAATTTAATAATTTAATAATTTAATAATTTAATAATTTAATAATTTAATAATTTAATAATTTAATAATTTAATAATTTAATAATTTAATAATTTAATAATTTAATAATTTAATAATTTAATAATTTAATAATTTAATAATTTAATAATTTAATAATTTAATAATTTAATAATTTAATAATTTAATAATTTAATAATTTAATAATTTAATAATTTAATAATTTAATAATTTAATAATTTAATAATTTAATAATTTAATAATTTAATAATTTAATAATTTAATAATTTAATAATTTAATAATTTAATAATTTAATAATTTAATAATTTAATAATTTAATAATTTAATAATTTAATAATTTAATAATTTAATAATTTAATAATTTAATAATTTAATAATTTAATAATTTAATAATTTAATAATTTAATAATTTAATAATTTAATAATTTAATAATTTAATAATTTAATAATTTAATAATTTAATAATTTAATAATTTAATAATTTAATAATTTAATAATTTAATAATTTAATAATTTAATAATTTAATAATTTAATAATTTAATAATTTAATAATTTAATAATTTAATAATTTAATAATTTAATAATTTAATAATTTAATAATTTAATAATTTAATAATTTAATAATTTAATAATTTAATAATTTAATAATTTAATAATTTAATAATTTAATAATTTAATAATTTAATAATTTAATAATTTAATAATTTAATAATTTAATAATTTAATAATTTAATAATTTAATAATTTAATAATTTAATAATTTAATAATTTAATAATTTAATAATTTAATAATTTAATAATTTAATAATTTAATAATTTAATAATTTAATAATTTAATAATTTAATAATTTAATAATTTAATAATTTAATAATTTAATAATTTAATAATTTAATAATTTAATAATTTAATAATTTGATAATTTAATAATTTAATAATTTAATTATTTAATTATTTAATTACTTTAATTATTTAATTATTTAATTACTTTAATTATTTAATTATATATTTTTTTAATTATTTTCTTAATTACATGAATTACTCAATTGATTCGCCCCGCTCTCCATTCACCAACAACATTGTCCACAGATCACTTACGTACAATGTCTCTGCTCAAACTTATTTCACTTGACTGCAGTTAATTAAAGCATCATATGTATCCCCTATCGCCCCTCTCGCCATCCCCCTCCACCACGGTCATAATCAAATGACACATTAAACGGTAGCACAATAGCTGCGATCCTCGAGTGCCTCAAATGAAATGCATTTTGTCATTTCAGGTCATGATGTGTGCCAGTGAAACTGGCCAAGGAAGGTCATCACTCCAAGTAAGTTCTCATAATTAACGTAATGGTTTAGGGTTAAATGGCGGAGCCATTGAAAGAGTTAATGGTCTGGTCAGTTGGCCACCGGAGTGTGTCCAAGAGAGTGGCCATAATTATCAGCATCAGCATCATCATCATTATCACCCGAAACCATCAGCAGCGAGCATCGCCAGCCACAACAATGTTGGCCAGCAATAACAATAAGACAGACGGACGGACGGACGTTGGCAATCTTAAGGGAATTGTGAATTGCTTTGTTTATTTGTGCGGGTTTATGTACATTCGTTCGTTCGTTCGTCCGTCTGTCTGTCCACTTCATTCAAGTAATTTTTATGTGGTTTCTGTACTTTTCACACTGTGTTGCATTTGCTGGCGCTGAGGTTGTAACGGGCGAACTGCTGGCTGGCGATGCTGCCTAGCCGTAGGTACACAGTACGTACATATGACTGTGTGATTAATATCATTACATGTTGTTTTTAAGCTAATTTCATTTCATTTCAGTTTGGTTTTATTTCATTTTATTGCTGTAATGAAGTTTAACGCAGTGTCTGGTTAATGAAGATTAAATGCCGGTACTTAAATAAAAATTTAAAAGTTTCTCGCTAGCTCGCTGAATTACGTTTTTCGTTAATCGCCCAGCAGAAACTCGGAGAGGAGCAACCGAAGACAACTGAGTACTAGTGGAAAAGGGAATAAAGTGCACTGTACCGGCGATGTGGGTCTGTGTTGTGGTTTAGAGAAGTCAAGTGCATTGGCAGGGTGGCAGACATGTGAAGGCCAGAATGAATTGAAAGATTAAAAAAAAAAAAAATTGGCTATGCTCTTAATTAGGGTTTCATTGGGCCGGAAATACGAATGTGGGTTGAAGGAATTTTCAAAATTCCCCCATTCGCTTTTTGGTTTAGTTGTTATCGATGTTGTTCTTTTCATAGAATGGATTTTTTTTGGCAGGTGAAATGTGTTGACTGGAATATATTGGAGATACTTTCCTTTTAGATACGAATTACAATAAAAAAATAGAAACCAACATACCTCTGATACTTAAGCATTGCTCGCGGTAATAAGAAATTACCATCAGCCGTGGCGGCGGCGCCCGCAACGGCAGCAGCAGCAGAACCCGCAACCGATAAACCGACACCTGCACTGGGGCCCACAGCAACGGCACTACTTGTGGCTGGCGGTGCTGTAACAGCGGCAACACCACCAATTGTTGTCGTCTCATTAACCACACTAACAACATTATTATCGGAGAGAACACATTTTGTGGCAACATCTCTATGAACACCGCCACCACCACCAACAACAACAACATTAAGGCTTTCGCCGCCAACAACAGCAGCTGTTGTTGAGGACGGCACAAATGTGGCGGATGATGACGAGGTAGACGATAATTCCGAGGAAATCATCACTTTTATGTTTTTATTGTCATCATCAGTCGCCAACGAGGATGATGTTGACATTACCGACGAAGTGGCTGACGATGAGGCGGACTGATGATGTGAGGCTGATTTGTTGTTGATGCCACCAAAGATGGCCACACCAAAACGGTGCAGATATGAATTGTGCGTTTGCCGTTGAACTGGGCCAACTGGGTGGCCAGCGACGCCATGAGGACGTTTATCGACTATAAAATGATCACTGTTACAGGTATTGGTGTTGCCATGGCCAACACTGGATGTGTTGGCATGTTTAAGCGCGGCCAAAGGATGCTGCTGTGATTTGGACGGCGCATACGAATATTTCGGAGCCTGTTGTAAATGCTGTCTGGTGTGACTTGAATGTTGCTGGTTGGAAGTTTTGGATTTCAATTGCTTTTGACTATTGGTGGCGGTCTTTCCGCCTTCTTCCTCCTCCTCGTCGTCGTCGTCATCGTCGTCGTCGTCGTAAGGCAACACCTCGATTGCATCGAAATCGTAAGAGTTGAAATAGGCGTGCTCGCGGGTCCGTTTAACTTTGGCCGCCTCCGAGGTGTGATTGTCGATCTCAGCCGTTGCATGATTGCCCACAATTGAGGGTGGGGTCTTGTGGTAAATGGGCATTACGACGAACTAACAGCGGCCGCAACAAAACGAGTGAAAAATCGAAGCGATTTTTGTGTGTGTGCTGGGCTGTCGTGATTCCACGTTTTAATGATTATTTTCAAATAGTTTTGAATTTTCTACCGGCATTTGTGAGGGCGCACCGCACCGGGTTCGGTTGGTTGTCGTTGGTGTTGTTGTGGTGGTGGAGTGTTTTGTTGAGTTTGAATATTCGATATTTCGGAGTTGTTTGGATATGCGGGGTGGAAGTTTTTTTGCTTGACTGCTTGTTGTTGGCGTTAATGTTGTTCGGTCTGCAAATACAAGAAAGTTTCATAAATAACATACAACAAGCGATGGTCTTTGTTGTTGTTGTTGTTGCTGGCATTGTTTGTCTGATTTAATTACAAATTCATTTATTATTAAATACTTTTGGGGTTTTTTTCCTTCTTCTTCTTCTGGTGTTCCCAGCAAATAAACTGAATGACTGACGGACTGAATGAACTGAATGCAAGAAGAAGAAAAACAATCATTTGGTTTGTATTTAATTGCGTGAGTTTTGTGGTTTTATGTGATTTCAGTGTTGTTTACTTGATTTTGCAATATTGGAAAGCTTAATCAGAGTTAACGTTTGACCAACAATTGCTGTTGCCGGTTGCAATTAATGTCGGCCGGTTGGCTTAGCTTTGCGCAATGATAAAGATAAACTCGCGTTATCTGATTACCTGATTGCTTATATTGTGTTCACCCCTCAAAACGGTCACCCTACAGCCGCTCACAATCAATGGACACACAATGGAGTTATCATAAAAAGTGGGAACACTTTTGAAATTACTGTGACGACTAAAGTGATGAATCAGAGATCTCTATGGGCTCTGGAGTTTGGAAACTAATCGTCAGTGAGTTTTAAGTGAGTCTCAGTGTAAAATGTTTTAACCATAGGTCGTCTTAATTCTCAACAAGTGGCCACACCACTGGCCCGGCCAGTGCTACAATTCTGGGCCTAGTCCGGAGAGTACTGATTTTTTTGTTGAAAGATAAATATTAATTTTTTCTAAGACAACACTATACAACAACAAGAATATAATAATTGTAATGAGTAACCACTGTACAATTCTGATCTACTGTGGTCACCTGAGTACAAAAATAGCCGATATTTTTTTTTGGTATATTTTTTTTTTTAATGCCATAAAATTGTCATGGCTTCAAAAAGAAATAAAATAAAAAAAAATTATCAATAAATTAATTTTTAAAAAAAAAATTTTTTTCGCACATTTTTTTTTTTTTTAGAAAAATTGTCATAACTTGAAATCTTGTATAATTTTTTTTTTAAATGCCATAAAATTGTCATGGCTTCAAAAAGAAATAAATTAAAAAAAAATATCAGTAAATCAATTTTTCAAAAATAGCCGAAATTTGTTTGGCCCATTTTTTTTTTTAGAAAAATTGTCATAACTTGAAAAGGAATATACCGAATTTTTTTTTAAAATTAAAAAAAAAAATTATCAGTAAATTATTTTTATTCCTAATTACAAAAATAGCCAAAATTGAAATGCCTAAATTTTTTTAAATTGTCATATCTTCAAAAAGAACAAGAGATTTTTTTAAAATAAATTAAAAAAAAAAATATCAGTAAATTAATTTTACAAAAATAGCCGAATTTTTTTTTTAAAATGCCATACAATGTCGTGGCTTCAAAAAGAAATAAATTAAAAAAAAAAACCAAAAAATCAGTAAATTAATTTTACAAAAATAGCCGAAATTTTATTGGCACATTTTTTTTTTAAGAAAAATTGTCATAACTTGAAAACGAATATTCCGATTTTTTTAAAATTAAATTAAAAAAAAATTATCAGTAAATTATTTTTATTCATAATTTATTCCTAATTACAAAAATAGCCAAAATTGAAATGCCTAAATTTTTTTGTATATTTTTTTTAAATTTTCATATCTTCAAAAAGAACAAGAGATTTCTTTAAAATAAATTAAAAAAAAAAAAATTCAGTAAATTAATTTTACAAAAATAGCCGACATTTTTTTGGCACATTTTTTTTTTTAGAAAAATGTTCATATCTTGAAAGCGAATATTCCGAATTTTTTTTTAAATTAAATTAAAAAAAAAAATTATCAGTAAATTATTTTTATTCATAATTTATTCCTAATTACAAAAATAGCCAAAATTGAAATGCCTAAATTTTTTTGTATAATTTTTTAAATTGTCATAACTTCAAAAAGAACAAGAGATTTTTTTAAAATAAATTAAAAAAAAAAATATCAGTAAATTAATTTTACAAAAATAGCCGAAATTTTGTTGGCACATTTTTTTTTTAAGAAAAATTGTCATAACTTTAAAACGAGTATTCCGATTTTTTTAAAATTAAATTAAAAAAAAATTATCAGTAAATTATTTTTATTCATAATTTATTCCTAATTACAAAAATAGCCAAAATTGAAATGCCTAATTTGTTTTTGTATAATTTTTTAAACTGTCATATCTTCAAAAAGAAACAAGAGATTTCTTGTAAATAAATTAAAAAAAAAAATTCAGTAAATTAATTTTTACAAAAATTGCCGAAATTTTTTTTGGCACATTTTTTTTTTAAGAAAAATTGTCATAACTTGTCATAACTTAATTTATTTTTTTTAAAAAAAATTATCGGTAAATTATTTTTATTCATAATTTATTCCTAATTACAAAAATAGCCAAAATTGACATGCCTAAATTTTTTTGTATAATTTTTTAAATTGTCATACAGTAAGAGCTCGATTTGCGCAACCGATAGGAAATCAAGCCTGTTGCATTAACTGAGATTGTTGCACTTACCGAGCCCCAAATATATATGTTGAAATATTGAAATCGAAGAATATGGAATTAAAAATAACAAGAAAACAACGGTAAAATAACAGTTATAGTACGCTCGTTCACAGTGGACAGAGTCGAACAGAGAATAATGTTGAAAAGGGAGCATTTGGTTTAACCGTGACCTCCAAACAAAGTTCCTGATTTCAGTGCATCAGAAAAAAGTTGCACTTATCACGACCTTTTTCTTCGAAAGTTGCACTTATAAAGACCGTAATATAAAAAAAATTACGGTTGCGCTAATCGGGGAGTTGCAATAATCGGGGGTTGCAAAAATCGAGCTTTTACTGTATCTTCAAAAAGAACAAGAGATTTCTTTAAAATAAATTAAAAAAAAAAAAAATTCAGTAAATTAATTTTACAAAAATAGCCGAAATTTTTTTGGCACATTTTTTTTTTTAAAAAATTGTCATAACTCGAAAACGAATATTCCGATTTTTTTTTAAAAATAAATTAAAAAAAAATATCAGTAAATAATTTTTATTCTAATATCTTCCTAATTACAAAAATAGCCAAAATTGAAATGCCTAAATTTCTTAGTATAATTTTTTAAATTGTCATATTTTCAAAAAGAAACAAGAAATTTCATTAAAATAAATTAAAAATATCAGTAAATTAATTTTACAAAATAGCCGAAATTTTTTTGGCACATTAATGTAATTTTTTGGCCTTAAATTGTCATAACTTCAAAAAAGAACGTACGATTTCTGTAAAATAAATTAAATAAAAAAAATATCAGTAAATGAATTTTATTCATCATTTCACAATTTTGTTTCTACCCAAAATTACAAAAAACGATTTTTTTTAAATGTAATTTTTTGGCCATAAATTGTCATAACTTAAAGAAGAAACGTTCGTTTTTTTTTTAATTAAATTTAAAAACAAAATTATCGCTAAATTAATTTTATTTTTATTATTTTTGTATAATTTTTTTTTAAATGCAGTTTTTTTGCCTTAAATTGAAAACGAATCTACCGATTTCTTTAAAATAAATTTAAAAAAAAAATTATAAGTAAATTATTTTTATTCATAATTAAAATAGTGAAAGTTTCCAAATTAGTCCAAAATTTGTTTTGTATATTTTTTTATATATTCAATTTTCCCGTAAGTTGTCATAACTTCAGAAAGAAACACGAGATTTCTTTAAAATAAATTAAAAAAAAAAAATTATCAGTAAATTCATTTTACAAAAATAGCAGAAATTTTTTTGGTATACATTTATTTTTTTAATGTCATTTTTTGGCCTTTGTCATTTTTTTTAAATGTAAACATAAAAAAGAAACGTGCGATTTTTTTAAAATAAATTTAAAAGCTAAATTAATTTTATTTTTATTTGTTTTGTATAATTTTTTTTAAATGCATTTTTTTTGCCTTAAAAATTGAAAACGCCATGTCATAAATTGAAATAAATTTATTTTATTTACAATTTAGTGAAAGCTCTAATAGCAAAAATAGCCATTTTTTTTTAAATTAAATTTTTTTTGTTGCTGTAAATTGTCATAAGTTTAAAACAAATCTTCCGATTTCTTTAAAATAAATTAAAAAAAAATTTTTTTGTAAATTTATTTTACTCAATTTTATTTCTGCCCTTCAAAAAAAAAAACAGTTTTATTTAAATGTCATTTTTTGCCCATAAATTTTCATAACCTCCAAAAAGAAAATCTACCACTCCGTTTTTTTTAATAAATCACCCAACCAAACATTTGAATGGGAGGCAACAAAAGGTGCCTTCACGAAATTGCTTGCATTGTTTTCCTTAAGCTCTTTTCCACACAGCAAACACTTGGGCATTTTCCCACTGTCGTCAAAAAAAAAGAATTTAAATAAAGTAGTAACCACTTAAATAAACTAGTAACCACTAGAAATAAAAAAAACCTTTCGTGAAGCGAGATTTTCCGCACTATGGTTCTGGGAGCTCCTGTGACCATATTTAAGAGTCCAAATTTCTGTTTCCACCTAACAAGGAACTGAACATTCACAAGTCATTTTGTGGACAATGGTTTACGTGACCGCTCCTGTGTGGCAGGGAGCGTTCAGTAGCGATGTCTTGGTGACATCGTTTTGGAAAAAATTATGTTTAAATTCAAGTTGTTAATCCCGCGCAACCGGCATAGCTTGTCGGCATGCTAAGTTTATCCACAATTTAAAAAACAACATCCCCTGTAGGGCAATAACCCAAGTCGGTCTTGACCATTGGCCGGCCGGTCAATCAGTCTCGTCTAAAGACTTTTTTTCTCTATTTTTTTTTCATACCCAGCATTTCTGTTTCAGTATTGAATCGGTTAAATGTTGTGTGAATACTTTATAACTTAACAAACATCCGCCTTTGAAGAAACAACAACAACAACAAAACTGATTGAAAAAATACTATCATTACTAAATGTTATGGCTCTGTATGATCTGGACTGACAGATCATAGTGGCTTTGTGCCACATTTGTCCAGCGCTGTGGACAATTGAAACTTGTTTCTCTTCAGCTCGTGGTTTTCTGCGGCCCCACAACATTTTTCCCCGCTTTAGAAAGAAAACCATAAAAAACAAAAACAACAAACACTACAATGTTTCTTGATTAGGTGGCTGATAACGTCTGCAAGTTGTGAACATTAAAGTGAGGCTATGAAGAAATTTGTAAGAGCTGTGATTGTTTTTAGATTGAGTTTCCTTTTTTCCTCTTCTTCTTCTGCTTGAAATGGAAATGAAATTGAGAAATTACCAGTGTCAACAAAGTAAAGAAAAAAACTGAAAAAAACGAAACAAATAATTTGCATAATATCTGGTCACAAAAAGAAAATAATTGGACTGTGGTTACACAAGAGAAATGTTGGCTGTGGAAATTCCCTGAAATTGACTAATCCAGAGGTATTTAGACAAGTAATATACGGTGATCAAGTTAAGAGTTAGCAAACAGTTGTTGAAAAGGTATGAAGCAACCAAGAGATACGAAAGTGGCGCCCAACGTGACGTTTACAGAAAATTTTACAAATTGATACTGTGAACAAGTGAAGAGAGACAAATTGTTGTTGAATAGAGACTTTTATGATTTCTTGATTACAATATGCAACAACAAATAAAATTTAGGGAAAAAATCATAAAAATTCGAAAATGACAAAAAAAGTGGCAATTTTCAGTAGGTACTTTCTTTTTTTTTAAAAAAAATCATAAAAATTTATTATTTACAGAAAATTAAATGTAAGGCCATTTGAAAGACTTAAATTATTTCTTGATTCGAAAAAGTTGTCATTTTCAGCATCTAATTTTTTTTTTTTTTAAAAAATCATGAACATTTTTTTAGTTTACAGAAAAGTACCATTTCCAATAGTTTACTTTGTTGAAATAAATTTAAAAAAAAAATAATGCTGAAACCCTGAATACGATTATGGACGGTAAAGTTTTTTTTTGAATAAAATTTTTCTAAGTAAATGTCGGATTTTGTTGAAATAAATTTAAAAAAAAAATTAAATGGAAAGAAATTTTAGAGACTTTAATTATTTCTTGATTACATTATGTGACAACAAATAAAATTAAAAAAAAAAAATCATAAAAATTCGAAAATGACAAAAAATTTGCCATTTTCGGAGAACATCTTTTTTAAAAAAATCATAAAAATTTAAAATGTACATAAAATTACCATTTCCAATAGTTTATCATAAATTCACATATCTTATAATTAAAATGAGGTATAGATCACTAAAATCGATGGAGGATTTTCGCTTTTATTCACAATTTAGTGCAAGTCCCTCCTGGGATCTCCCAAGAATTGGCCCTCACAAAATTTTCAGAAAAATTATATTTTTTTTATTTTTTATTAATTACAATACAAAGTAAATTTATATTCTAATTTTTGGGTCCAAGGGTAAGCCGGGTGACACAGACCATATGTTTAGATTTTTGCAGCGACAGACCAAAGCCTCTGGTGGGAATCGAACCCACAACCCCCACGCTGATAGGCAAGCACGCTACCAGCTCGCCTACCGGGGCGCTTAGAAAAATTATATATACATCACTTTAATTGTAAGATATTTGATTTTATGATAAACTATTGAAAATGGTTATTTTCTGCAAATTTAAAATTTTTATGATTTTTTTAAAAAAAAAAAAACGTATTGCTTAGTCTAAACGATCTTTGAAATCTGTAAACTGTAATTAATGACTTTATATGTTTAAATGTAATGTCACTGTCATAAACGAGAGTTTAATAATTTCAATTATTTTCTTTTCTTTATAATAGAAACGTCATACTGTGAAGAGAACATTGCGGACTAGAGTGGATTGAGAAAGTCCTACGCTTTTAAAGTCCAATCCTCTGTTAAAAATCCTGTGTGTGCTTAGAACAACTTTCACATGAGTAATCCGAAAAAACAGTCAACACATTCTAATTGTGTTCCATTAAAATTGATAATTAACGATCTCGTATGGCTTCTTCCCATTCGAATAGTTAAATGATTTATGGCTGTCTTCAAAAAAGGCAATTTGCAATGGCAACTTTGGCCAGAGACACACAAACACCACTTCCCCACATTAATCATGTGGCTGGAGATTTTGAAATTCATATTTTGGTCAAACAACCGTTGATCCATCCATACAGACGTTCGTTCATTGAGGGATCTGCCATCAAATCGCATTGGCTGAAAATGTGTTACAAATTAACTTTTGGTCGTGGCGGCTCTGTGCGTTTGTTATCCCATTGTAAAGGCTGAGTCAACAACAACAACAACAACAGCCATGATTGTGTTGTCGTCCATAGCGGCTGCAATGGCAACAATAGCGGTAAAATGCATTACCGCTGCTACCAACCAATTTTTGGCAAAACCAGAAACTAAACAAAGAGCAATGAAGACTGAGAAAAAACAACTACAACAAGAAAATACGAGGGTAACCATTGGAAGTTGCGCTAATGTGATTGCACTTAGATGGATTATGTTAAAAATTGAGGAATCCCAACTTGGCCAAAGAAAAGTTTTTGCTATAGAAGAAATCACCTAAAAAATGAAAATCGTCTTTAAATGACAAACTCCTTTAGAGAGCTCCTTATAAATCTGGCGAATTCCAACCAAGGGCTTCAAGTGTAGTTGGCAAGCTCAATTCCAATAGAAGTTCAGAATTTAATAAAAATAGGTCGCGATTTTACCGACATCGGTCTTGCAACCAACTTCTGCAACAAATTTTGTGGGCTCTACGAAAAATGCCCAAAAAATAAAAACGAAAGATGGTCCAAAAAAAAATTGGAGTATTTTTCCGAATTTGCAGAAATTTTATTTATTATTTTTGGGCTATTTTTCATATGCAAAAAACCCAAAACGTAAACAAACTCTAGTTTTTTTCAAGAGATCTACAGAATTTAGCCGAAAGCGTACTCGTGCAATTCCCAAACATCAGCTCGGAAAATATTGGAAGCTTTTAAGCAGAAAAATCGATGTAGGCGTTGCGATGATTAGATGAATTTACAGAGGGGGATTTTTCAGAATTTTTGGGCAATGTTTCATCTATTTGTGGGAATTCTTCATTCTTTTTTGGGGCATTTTACATTTGGATTATTTTTCAAAGAGCCAATTTTGAGCAAGACCTACGTTGGGCGCCAGCACTACAGACAGCACTATCTATACATCCATGTTCATCAGATTTATTGCTCAGAGTTCCATTCCACCAGTCTTCTGTGTACAACAACAACGACTGTCAATTAATCGTAACCTTGTGTAATATTTGCGTTGGGCGCCAGTTTAGTCCTCAAAGGATTGCAGACAATGTTAATTACTCAGAGTATGGAAAGGATTTTTAAATTTTTTTGTGGAGACTTCGAATGTTACACAAATACTAATTGTTAACACTGGCGCCCAACGGTACAGCTGGGCTCATTCATACAACATGTTGAATCATGTTTATTACTCTGAGTCTTAAAGGTCTTAATCAAAATCTTTTTTTTTGGATACCAACAAGGATTAGCAATGAATCGTTTGCAATCTGCAGTAATGATGGCGTTGGGCGCCAGTCTTACTTTTACAGAAAACAGGCAGAGCCATCCATAGACAATGTTTAATTAAATCATTACGCTGAGTAACAGAATGTATTACGGATATTTCCCACAGGGAATGACAATAAATTTGTGGAAATCTTAAATAATGCTTGCGTTGGGCGCTAGAGGTACCCTTACAGAATATAGACAAAAAATTAAAATTTGCGGCCAAAATTTATGAACATTTTTATTGTTCGATTTTGAGAAAATTCCAAATAATAAAATTCCAAAATAATTTATGAAAAATGTTCAGCCAAATAATTTTTAAAATTTTTCGCCAAATAATTTTTGAAGATTCAATATGAAAACTTCCCCAAAAATTAAAAAAAAAAATAAGTATAAAAATTTTACGACAAATAATGTATAAAAATTTTCATTGTGTGATTTTAGAAAATTTCCAAGAATAGATAAACAATCCCCCAAAAATGCTAAAATGAAAATTTCCCCAAAAATGCGAAAAAATAATTTTTAAAAATTTTTACCAAAAATTTTATGAACATTTTCATTGTTTGATTTTAGAAAATTTCCAAGAAAAGATGAAAAATTGCCCAAAAAATATCAAAATTTAAATTACCACACAAAATTCTAAAACATTTCATTGTTTTATACTAACAAGAAAAGACAATGAATGAATGGATGAAATCCTAGCAATGCCTGCGTTGGGCGCCAGTGTTAGCCTTTCATGGTGCAGACTATATACACAGCGGTCAACTTTATTGGTCTGACCAGCAAAACTCATGTTTAAGCTCCATAAGACTTGAATGTTATACCAATCTTATGAACGTTTTGCACTGGCGCCCAACGATGAGTTGGTTGGAAATTCCCTAAAATGAAACGGGGGAAAGCCGCTTGGTGTCAGTGCCAGTGCCGATTTCCATTTCCATCGCCTCCTAACATATGTCACCCTTTTTCAGCAGCCCATAATTTACATCGCCACCCTCGTAGACTATCGTCAATATTCATTCAATCAAATTGGTGGCAACAAAAAAAAAAATTGCCATTGCTACTGTTTGAAAACGGAAATCAAAGATTGAATCAACAATCAACACTCGGCAGTCAAAACAGCAGCAGCAACACAACAACAACCGCAAAAACAACTACAAGAGTAATGAACAAACAGCGTGGCATGAAGCACTCAACCGTAGCCCGGTATCGATTGATATGGGTTTCCATAATGAGCTGACAGATAATTTGGTGGTTTGCCGTTGAGGCCCGTTTTGGTGCAATGATTGTTGTAACAACTTGTGTCGTGTTGTTGTCGCCGTGGGAAAGACATTGCTGTGGCTGTGGTCGAGAACCTTTAGCAACGACCATAGGTCGCTGAATATTCATGCCACCGTCAGCACTCTCAGAACACTGTCTGGCAAAGAACAAGTTTTGCTTTCTGTTGCACTCTGTAAGTGGCTCAAAGTTTCGTCTTGGCCAAAGTTTCAATTGGCTGACGGACGGCATGCAGTTGGTGTCGCTGCTGCGGCTGCTGCTGGTGCATTGTTGTTTGTTTAACCATTAAAGTCTTAAGCTTTCAAATAGTTGATACTTTCTGTAGCTGTTGCCTGCAAGCTATTGTGTCAGAAAGTTTTCCCTTTCGATGCTGTGATGATGCTGCTGCTGGTGTTGCCACCTCTATTGTTGCAGCTTCTGTTTCGACCATTCATTTGATGCTGATGACTTGACTTTTTGTGTGTGTGTGTGTGTTTGACTGTGAAACTGTTACTGTTTTGCCACCAAACAGAACTGAACTGTACTTACAGCAGGCAATGTGACCATGGCACACATGCTGCTGCTGCTGCTGCTGTCGCTGTTTGTGCTGGTTGGTCTGATCTGATCTGGCCTGGAGTGATGTTGCTCGTTTGCTACTTTTTGTTGACTAACTAACTGACTGACTGTTAGTGGCAAGTAGCGCTAGGGGAGATGGTGTTGGTGATGCTGCTGTTGACTGTTTGACTCGCTGCTGTTGTTGTGTAATTACTCTTTTGCAGCCAGCCAAACAAAAAAAAAAAAAAAGAAAAAAAAACTTGGGCACACAACCGACTAACAACAACAACGATGCCAAAAACCCATAAAGAAATAATAACACAACAAAAGTAGCAACTTGAAAAAGCTTCAGAGAGAGGAGTCTAGTTGCGATGGCATGAAAAATGAAGATTTGACGGTTATAAATTAATTTAAGACGAATTCGTTGCTGCCAACAGCAGAAAACATAATTATAGCCAATAAAAATTCAATGATTTTGTACGCTTTTTTTTCGTTAACAATACTTTGGAGGCATTAAGTTATTTTTAAATGTCTCTCGGGAATCACACGATGACAGTAGTTGGAGGTGTTAGCGCAGACTGAAATGGTGGATGGATTTCGTTGTACTTGGTGGTCCGTCCAGACGTCTATCGACGATGAAGGTTATTTCTCGTGGGTTTTGGTATTTTTTTTTTCACTCCATGTAATTGCATCAATGATTAAGTACTAAAATATATTTTGTTTTCTGTTTTTTGATCAAGGAACTTGTGGCGGTATTACTCGTGTGTCATGTTTCAATTGGTGCCTGCAGATTAGCCATTAATTGCCGCTAGAAATAGCGGATGATAAGTCAGATGTGTTGATGTTGACGGTGTGCCATTAGGTTTTATCATAAACTACAAGCGGGGAGGAGCCGTTGTGCGGAATTGTAAAAGGAAGACCACAATATAGAATATTGCAGATTAAGGGCTCTATGAAAATATTAGAAATTTCCAAGAATAAATAAAAAATTCCGGAAAAATGTAAAAACGAAAATTGCCCCAAAAATTAAAAACTAATGAAAAATTTTCCCCGAATAATTAAAATTTTTTGAAAATTTTCATTGTTCGATTTTTAAAACTCCCCAAAAACAATGTCAAAATAAAGATTTTCCCAAAAATTCTACAAAAATCCCCACAAATAATTTAAAACAAAAATGTTCCCCGAATAATTGCTGAAAAGTTTCCGCCAAAATTTATGAACATTTTTATTGTTCGATTTTGAGAAAGTTACAAAATAAATAAAAAATAACTGAAAATTATGAAAATTGTTAAGGTTCGATTTTGAGAAAATTCCAAAATAAATCCCCGAAAATGCCAAAAATTCTACAAAAATCCCCACAAATAATTTAAAAAAAAGTGTTCCCCGAATAATTGCTGAAAATTTTCCGCCAAAATTTATGAAAATTGTTATTGTTCGATTTTGAGAAAATTCCAAAAATCCTACAAAAATCCCCACAAATAATTTAAAACAAAAAATGTTCCCCGAATAATTTATGAAAATTTTTAATGTTCGATTTTGAGAAAATTCCAAAAATCCCCACAAATAATTTAAACAAATTTTTTTTATGAAAATTTGCGGTCAAAATTTTTGAACATTTTTATTGTTCGATTTTGAGAAAATTCCCGAAAATGCCACAAATTCTACAAAAATCCCCACAAATAATTTAAAAAAAAAATGTTTATGAAAATTTGCGGCCAAAACTTATGAACATTTTTATTGTTCGATTTTGAGAAAATTCCAAAATAATAAAATTCCGAAATTATTTATGAAAAATGTTCAGCCAAATAATTTTTAAAATTTTCCGCCACATAATTTTTGAAGAATTCCCCAAAAAAAATTCAATATGAAAATTTCCCCAAACATTAAAAAAAAAAAATAATTATTAAAATTTTCCGCCAAATAATGTATAAAAATTGTCATTGTGTGATTTTAGAAAATTCTCAAGAATAGATAAACAATCCCCCAAAAATGCTAAAAAATAATTTGTAAAACATTTTACCAAAACTGTTATGAAAATTTTCATTGGAATTTTTTTTTTTGAAAAATTCCCCAAAAAATTCCAAAAAAAAATGTATTCACAAATTCTAAAAACAATCCCCCAAAATAATTTATGAAAATGTTCATTGTTCGATTTTGAAAAATTCCCCAGCTAAATCAAAAATTTCCCCAAAAATTCTAAAAACATTTATGAAAATTTTTTTTCGATTTTGAAAATTAATTATTTTTTTGCAAATTTGAATAGATCTATTTTGAAAAATTGTCCAAAAATGCCAAAAATTCAAAAAAAAAAATCCTCTAAATATGAAAAATGTTCCCGAATAATTGATGAAAAATTTCCAGATAAATAATTTGTAACAAATGTTCATTGATTGATTTTGAATAATTCCCAAGAATATATGAAAAATTCCCCAAAAATGTCAAAATGAAAATTTCACCAAAAATTCAAAAAAAAAAAAAAAAAAAAAATGCCCAAATAATTTATGAAAATTTTTCTATTAATGGTTTAAGAAAAAAATCTGCCAAAAATTCTATTAAAATCCGCCAAATAATTTTTGAAATATTTTAATGAAAACTTTCCCGAACTAATTTATGAAAATTATCCGACAATTAATTTATGAAAATTGACATTGTTCGATTTTGAAAAATGCCCATAAATAAATGAAAAATTTCCCCAAAAAAAGACAAAATTAAAATTTCCCCAAAAATTCTAGACTAAATAACCTAAATAATTTATGAAAAAATGTTCAGCCAACTAATTTATGAAAATTTCTATATGTTCAATCGATAAGTAAAAAAAAATCGCCAGAAAATGAAAACTCGGAAATTTCCCCGAAAAATTCTAAAAAATGTCCCTAAATAATATATGAAGTTTTTTTCGATTTTGAAAAATTCTACGAAAATGTCAAAATTCTAAAAAATTCTCCAAATATGAAAATTGTTAATTTATAAAAAAAAAATCATTTGAATAATTCCCCAAAAATGGCAAAATGAAAATTGTCCCCAAAAATTTTATAAAAAATACCCAAATAATTTCTGAATAATTCTCCAAAAATGCCAAAATGAAAATTTCCCCAAAAATTCTAAAAAAAAAATCCCCAAATAATTTCTGAAAAACCTTCTATGAATAATTTAAGAATTTTTTTTTCGATTTTGAAAAATTCCCCAAAAATTCAAAAAAATCCCCAAATAATTTCAGAAAAATTTTCCATGAATAATTTAAGAATTTTTTTTCGATTTTGAAAAATTCCCCAAAAAATATATTAAAAACAAAAAAATAAATTTAATTAATTAATTAATTGAATAGTATATTCAATGTACTACACATGTCTTATGTCTACAATTGAAGACGTCCTTTGGCCGGTCTTAGAGATTATCTCCTCTGGTTTATTTCCATCTTCAAATTGTTCTTCTGTCACGTACGACTTTATTTTCTAAAAAAAAAACTTGCTTGGTTTCTTTGGACGGTAAATGGAAAATCCTTGGCAAACTCTTTTCCATATCTTAGAGACTTTCTCCTCGGGTGTATGTTGAGGAGAATATCTTCAATACTGGCATTATTGGGCAGCCGACTTATATTGTTGGTTGTAGTTTTTGGGCCAGCTCGAAGGACCATATTTTCTAAATATATTTTTGATTTGTTTGGTTGGATATTGGAATGTTGTGGGCAATCTTTTTTTAACATTTTTTTTTGGATGGAAAACTCAACCGGAAAAGTTTACATGTTTTTGGGATCGAAATCTCAGGAAGCTTTGTTTTCAATTCGCCGTTCATTTAGTGTCAGCTGATATTGGTTTATCCAAATAATGCTGCCACAGAGCTGAGTCGTCCCGAAGGACCATCTTTTATGGTTTTCTATAATGGAAAACGTTATACTGAATGTTTAGAAAATAAGTGACCTCTGCAGTTTACAGCAAACAGACTTGGTTTGCCTGCCGTCTCCTGTCTGTGGTTAAACTACTGTAATATTTAAAAAAAATCAATTCATCGATTGCTATCCATTTTTATATAATTAGGCTCCGTAGGGCAAAATTAAAATTACCCTACCTAATGCTTAATTTATAACTTCAGTCGATTATTTTTTTAAACCGGAGCTTTTTTTTTTGGATCGTTAGCGGTTTCATAAATATTTTCCCCCAGACATACCATCAACTATTAGGAGTTGTGATTTACGACACCAATAAACACACCATAAAAGTATGGCCGTTGTTTTACTGAGCGTTAAAACTAAATTAGCAAATAATTCAACTAAAATCCCACACTCGCATGTTACTGGGGCGCCTGCTCTACACCCGGACTGGGCTGGCTCATCGCTGCATTGCATAACTTTTCTGAAATGGCATTAAGAAGAAACACCTTTTTTTGTTTTTGGCTAATCCGACAAAAAAAATTTCCATATATTGCAAAAAAAAAACAAAACAAATGATAAAGTTATTACAAAGTGTCACGCATGCGTAATGTGAAATAGACGAATGAATGAATGAATGGATGGATGGATGGATGAGATGACTGACTATGAAGATGTGTTATTTTATACACATCATGTGTGTATCTCTTGGAGGCATTCGGAGGAGGTAACAGCCAATCAAATACACTTACACACACACGATTATGGTGTCCATAACCATTCAGGGCTAGGCCGTGGGACGATGATTGCCCTGATGATCGATGGCACGACATTACAGAGATGTCAGAGAGTTAAGTTGAGTACTTTGCGCCATTAAGTCTAGCATGGAACACGCCTCGGAAATTATTTGAAATCTTTCTTTTGCCATTTTGCAATACATCGGGTTATTTTTCATCTTCTTCTTCATCTTCTTGTTCGATGTCGTAGTCTTGACCCGTTGACTGCATCTGTTTCGGGCCATAAATCACATGGCAGAAATATGAAACAGCACACAACTCTGTCCCAGCCAAACATCGCATCTCTGTGGCTCGGCTACATTGTTGTAAGTCCCAATTTGTAGGGGCTGTGGGGTGTTGTTCGTTGTTCGTTTGACGTTTCACGATGCTCATGTGAAAGATGCTACATAAACTAGTCAGTGCCCACTAGCTCTTCCTACTTCTCCAGCTCATTTCATTTGTCATAATTCAAGTGTAATTGTAATTGTATTGTTTCTCTCTGTACATGTCTGTGTGTTTGTTTGTTTGTTTTTTTTGGCGTTTATCGTGCCTTCGTGTTACTTTCATGTTTACATGTAACTTTTTCCTTGGTTTGGTCTCGGTTGTAACCGCCATCGCAATTGCAATTGCAATTGTTCATCGGGGATTACAAATTTCGAAATTTGTCTGTTTGCTGTGTGTTATGAATCCCTTTTCACGCGCTTCAAGTCTTTCGAATGCCACCTGGTTTTAATGGCACCAATCGAAGTGATGTTAACGTTTAGTTATGTCAGCATCGTGGATTTCCCGTTTTTTTTTTGGAAATGTAAAACAAATGCCACACAGAAAGGGGGGGGGAATTGGGAATCTGAAATGTCAGAAACATAAGAGGCCGTTCAAGGAATCCTACTTTACGGATCATGTCCGTGGAGGAATTCTTAAACCCCCTAGGCCAAAGGCAGCCTGCAGTTTTTTTGTTCTTATTAGTTTTTTAGATGGTATTTTTCTGAGCTTTTATAAACTTGATAAAACATCCTGCATGTGGACAAGGTGTCGACATTCTGCAGGGGTAAATGGGGTCATCCGATAACACACAGGTGAAAACACAGCCCATCCATATCCCTGGATTAAATGGGATACATGTATATTGATGGCTTAATTTAGAAAGGGCGTATCTCGCATTTTCATAACTTTACAGGAGAAGGTAAAAGCCTTATAATATTTGAAAAACTTCTGACAAAAAGGCATTTTTAAATAAAAATGCGCAACAAATTTAATTCTGAAACAAATTTTTTTTTTTTTGGATTTTGGTTACGCCCTCTTGCAAAAGGGCAATAAATCCGGTATTTTTGATCACAAAGCCCTGAAATTGTTGTGGGATGTGTATTTGACAGTGGTCGACAAAAATATGTAAAAAACGCGATTTCGGAAAAAATCGAGTTACGCCCTTTTAAAATTATCCCATCTTCATTTTATATAATATTTAAACAACTTTTTTTTATTATTTTTTTTTTTTTAAATTTTGAAATATTTTCAAAGTTGTATTTTTAGATTTTAGTGAGGGGGGAAAACAAATTTCTGTATTTGTAGGTTTTTCTTTACACAATTTGAAGCAATTATTAAAAAAAACCATAATTTTGTATTCATCAGAATCAGAATGAAGAATAAATAGTCTTAAAAATACGAAATTTGCCCTTAAAAAAAAAAAACCAAATTTGGTCCCCAATTCAAAGAATTTTATTTTTTGTGGTGTACTTTGGGGTAATTTTTCACTTGGAGTCAAATGCAATATGACCCCTAATGAAATAATGAAATATAACCCCAAAAAAATATCAACATCACCCAATCTTGACGTGTGGCTCTACTCGGTGTAATATTCTGGAGACATTCTTAATTTTAAATAAAATTTAAAAATTTTTAGGTTTTTTTTTTGTAAATTTTGAAATATTTTCAAAGTTGTATTTTTAGATTTTAGGGAGGGGGGGAAACAAATTTCTTTTATTTTTATTTTTATTTATTTATTATTAATTACAATACAAAGTAAATTTATATTCTAATTTTTGGGTCCAAGGGTAAACCGGGTGACACAGACCATATGTTTTAGATTTTGCAGCGACAGACCAAAGCCTCTGGGGGAATCGAACCCACAACCACCACGCTGATAGGCAAGCACGCTACCAACTCGCCTACCGGGGCGATTAAAAACAAATTTCTATATTTGTAGGTTGTTTTTTACGCATTTGCAGATTTTGAAATATGCAAATAAAATAAAAAATGTAAAAATTTTCACCTTTTTCAGATTTTGAAATATTTTAGAATTTTTTTCAAAGTTTCGTATTTTATATTTGGCGATTTAAAGTGAGAAACACATTTCTATAGTTTTAGTTTTTAGGTTCTTTTGTACATATTTTAACGCAATTATTCATATGTATGTAAAATAAAAAATGTCCTTTTTTTCAAATTAAAAATATCCACTTTTTCAGTTTTTGAAATATTTCGTATTTTTTGATTTCAGGCGGGAAACAAATTTTTGTTTTTTTGTTTGTTTTTAGGATTTTTTACGCAATTGTTTATATTTATATTAAATAAAAAAAATACTTTTTCAAAATAAAAACCGTCCTCCTTATTCAGATTTTGAAATATTTTCGAATTTTTTTCAAAGTTGTTTTAAGCCTTAAACAGATTTTTATATTTTTTAAATTAAAAATTTCCACCTTTTTGAGATTTCTGAAATATTTTAGAAATTTTTCCAAAATTTACTACTTTTTGTATTTGGCAAATTTAGGGCAGACAACAATTTTGATATTTTTGTTTTTAGGGTTTTTGTTACACAATTTGATGCAACTGTTTATATGCAAATAAAATAACAAATGTACATTTTTTAATTAAAAATGTTACCCCTTTTCTGATTTAGAAATAGTTCCAAAGTTTTCAATTTTGGGGGGAGAGGAAACAGATTTTTATATATTTGGTTTTTGGGATTTTTAAAAAACTTTGATGCGATTAAAGCGTATTAAAAAAAAATTACTTTTTTATTCAAATTAAAAAATTTCAAATATTTGTTTTTTTTTTTTGATTTTAGGCCGGACATTTTTTTTTGTTATTTTACACATTTTAACGCAATTATTCATATTGCTTACGAAATAAAAAAATATACTTTTTTAAATTAAAAATGTTCGCCTTTTTCCGATTTTCAAATATTTTAGAAAGGTTTCCAAACTCGACCACTTTTCCTATTCGGCGATGTGTTTCTCACACATTTTTTTCATTTTTTGTTTTTAGGGTTTTTCTACACAATTTGACGCATTTGTTTATTTAGCGTATGAACTAAAAAATTTACTTTGTTTTCAAGTAAAAAAGGCGGATTTTGAAATATTATAAATTTTTTTTCCAAAGTTGTCACTTATTCGTGTTTTTCATTTCAGGCGGGAAACAAATTTTTATATTTTTTTGTTTTTACAAAAAAAAATACTTTTTTCAATTAACAATTTCCAGTTTTTCAGATTTTCAAAAAATTTAGAAATTTTTCCAAAAATTGACCACATTTCGTGTTTGGAATTTAAATGAGAAACACATTTTTATATTTATTTAGGATTTTCGGTTTTTTTTACATATTTTGTGTATGTTTTATGTATGTAAAATAAAAAATTTCCTTTTTTCAAATTAATTTGAAATATTTTACAAGTATGGAATTTTTATTTTTTGAATATTTTCTCAAATATGTTTTATGTCTCTAATAATATCCTCGGTCAAACATTGATCAATTATTCACAAAATACTCACACACACACACAATCCGTTAATTATATAATTTGTGTAGAAATTACTCGAATTAAATGTAACCACATCAAGTAGATCTCATTTCATTTCACTGAGCGTTAGCTCACAAGCGCGCAAATATTAAATGATGCCACCGCAATAAATTATCAATGAGTACATGAGCTTAGCCGAAATCGATGTTCAGGGGAGGGAGGGATGGAATCTGGGTATCTTTCTCAATGATGCAAACACTGTTGTAACCCCTTAAACTCCAACGCTTTAAGCGTGACATACACGTGAATAATTTGCAAATTTTACCCAGCGCACAGCGTGGCAAAGATTTAATTTAAAATTGCAATTTATAATGAAAAGCTGAAAATTGTATTTATGTGAAATCACGTTTGTCCCCCTTTTTTTTATTGTTATTGTGGCAGAAGCAGAGGAATGACAGTTTTTTTTCTTCTTTTTTCAAAATTAAAAACGGCGGATCGCTTCGAGTTTGTGTCTTAAGTCTTTTGTTTGCTTAAATAATTAGAAGAGTGCATGTGTCTTAAGTCTTTTGTGTTTGGTTTCGTTTTTTCTTGTTTTTAGAAGGGATCTTCTAAACGTTCGTGTCACGCTACGTTTTAAATTAAGAAAAAAACGAAAAAAAAAAGTCAAAATCCAGTATGTCTCTTGAGTCTTTTGTTTGAAATTCAAAATCAAGTATGTCACTTAAGTCTTTTGTTTTATGATTGCCGTTTATTTCGTGGCCAAGATTAAAGACACAAGCGTTGTTAGGTTTTCCGTTGATATTCTAACTTAATTGCTTCATTCTTTAGGAATTTAATAAACCACATCGATGGATTGCCTTTCGAATGTATTTCATTATTCAAAATCTCAAATATTTTGAATTGAAATTCATTTTAAATAACATTTACAAGGAAATTCGACATTTTTTTGGTCTAGTTTTGTTTTGCATTTATCTGTTGTTATTCACACTTTCCCACACTCAGATGGGGTAAATTATACTCCATTCATTGGGAGCGCGTTGCGTTGTTTGTAATTAACCCATTAACACAATATTTAAGGTGTAACTAATTTGTTTGTGATATCTTCATATCAAATGATCAACAAAAAAACAACCTCATCATCTGGTGTTCATTCATACATTTAGGTATCACACGTTGTTTTTGTAATTACTTTATATCTGAAACATTATTATGCGTTGGCTACATGTGAGCGTATGAGATCTGATATCAACATCTTCGTCATCATCATCGTCATCGCCATCAGCGTGTTGTACAAATAGGAAATTAAGTCATACTGTGTTTGTTTCACAAATGACTGAAAATGCGAAAACCCACATAATAAATGAATTACAAATACAACGAGATTTTTATTGTGTAGCAATAATTTGCTCACACAGAAGTAGTGGGGGTAGAAAAGGGATTTACATGCAGCCAACAGGCTGCAAATGTGGACCAATGTTTTGATTGTTAGGTTCTGACGATATAACATTTTGAATTATCCCCTAGTGGGTTTTTCTTTTGTAAAATAAAATAAATTTTACCGATGTAGGTAAAATATAAAAAATATTAAAATTATTAGAAGGGAAAACAGTTTAAAAAAATGAGTTTTAGAAATAAATCCGAGCCTTTCGAAACTATTGTGTAATTTGACATTGAAGAATTTTTGTTTAATAACAGAAAGCACGACTTTATTTAAACCAGCTTTGCATTTAAATGTCTGAGGTTGAAGTATTTTTGGAAAAAGTCAAAATTTTTTGTGAGGATGTGAGTAAGTAAGTAAGTAAGTGAGTAAGTAAGTAACGAAGTAAGTATATGAAAATTGCCAGAGCGATCCAGGACAACTTGTAGTTATATGAATGAGTTAACATCGTTTGAAAACGAAAAACAAATTTTAGTTTTGAAAATTGGCGACCAACACAAAATGTCCTAAGGAGAAAGTAGGGTTTCTGGCGCCCAACGCGGTACATATTTGGCAGCCGATGTTTGTGGATATGCCACATCACACGCTTTTTAAGCAGTTGTTCGTTGTTTGACAACGAAAACAAAAATTAGTTTTTTCGTTGAAAAAACGTCCCAAAAAAAAATTCCCCAAAATAAATGAAACATCCCCCCAAAAGTCAAATATAAAAAATTTGCCCCAACAATTCTGAAAAATCGGACAAACAACTTATGAAAAATTCACCAATGCAAAATCCCCCATATAAAGGGTGTTTTTTATTGGGGTATAGAACTTTAAGTTGACATCACTTTTTTAACTGGCGGCCATTTTGTCAGCTGTCAAGTGATTCATATTTAGTTTGGTTTGCCATTTCATCATGAACAGGTTGACAAAAGAACAACGCTTGCAAATCGTGCAAATTTATTTCGAAAGTAATGGTTCAGTTCGCGAAGTTCACCGCAAGCTCCGTCCATTTTATGCCATTACATCCACAAAAACTGACTGTTTTTAGTGTGCTCTATGGGCTGGTGGAGTCATTGGGCCATACTTCTTCCGAAATAATGCTGGAGAGTCAGTTACCGTTAATGGAGACCGGTATAGAGCCACGATAACCGACTATTTTGTTCCCGAATTGGATGGCATGAATGTGGATGAGTTGTGGTTCCAACAAGTGGTTGAAAATTGGACCTGTAGAATTGGCTTTATTCGAGCCAGCCGCGGCGGCCACATGCCCGAAATCATATTTAAACATTAATGGCATAAAATTATCCTTCCAATAAAGCCAAATTGATGGACATTAAAACGATTTTCTTGTGTTTTATTTCAATTCGAAGTTCTATACCTCAATAAAAAACACCCTTTAGTATGAAAAATACCAAAAAAAAATGTTATAAAAAAAAATCCATATATGATTGCCTTCAGTTACAAAAATATCACAAAAAAAAAACGAAAAATTTACCAAAAATAAAAAATGGGAAAATTTTCATTGTCAAAAAAAAAAATGGCCAATTTTTTTTTGGGGATTTTTCATAATATTTTGGGAGAGTGCGTAATTTTTCATAATTTTTTGGGGGATTTTTTTTTATATTTTGATAATTCTTCATTTTTTTTTGGGACATTTTTCATTTTGGCCTCTTTTCATAGAGCCGAGAAAATATCGTGATATTTATTCTAAACAAATATAAACATAATTTTGGTCATTACTAGTCATGGCCATGGCTACCATCACAAGGATATCACACAACTACAAAGTAGTGGAAATTCCCTTAAATCTCAAATATTTTAAATTAATCACAAATAAATCACCCACTACTCCACTTTCTTTGGGCTACGACTGACAACTCGTATTAAAGTAAAACGTAGTAGACGATATGTGCTTCATCGTTTTTGTTATAAAATTCCAGTTCTTACCTGTAATGTCACCACCGCATGGAGTCTGCAAAATAAACAATGAATAAATATAAGTTAATAATGTTATTAAAACGCCATAAAAACAATAGTAAATTGCTTATTAAAACAAACACCGACCGCGATCATAAATATGTACATATGTGTGTTTGTTTGTAGTTTGTTTTGATTATTCAAATCTGTGATGAGTTTGAAATAGAAATTGCCCACAACTACTGTATAGAGCCAGAAAAACAAAACCAATTGACTACAAAACTAGTCCAACTAAGTCGTCCGTTCACATATGACAGGTAGGGAGACAAAACCGAAATAAAATCTCCATAAAACCTTCAGAGTGAATCGTCTGCTTCAAAAAATAAAAATCTACGCACTAAAAACTTGATTTTTTTTCTTTCCGAAACTTCGACGCACACTCTTGAGTGGCTGCAGTACCCGCAGCATGGCTATGGGTCAGCGGCACTTGTTTTGCCCCTCTGGTTTGGCTAAGAGTTTAATGAAATTAGAGAACAACAACAGTAGCTACAACTTGAGCGGGCATCGACATCGTCAGCGTGAGCCATCAGCATCATCGTTGTGATCACTTCATATTTGGATAAGGCCGATGAGAGATACTTCTTAAAATTTCTTGATTTCTTGTTCTACCATTGCCATGGATGAGCAATTCCATGTTAAGTCGTCGCACTATTTTTTAATCGCCAGTTTTCATACTGGAAAAATAGTTATTTTTGCGGAGATCTTTTCTCTCTAAACCGATTCTAAACATCTTCTTAATATATATTTACCCTCGACACTGATTCACTGATTCACTGACTCTGTCACGCAGTACGTAGGAATTTAAATAGGCATTCTATAATTCTATAAATAATAATAATAAAAAAAATAATATTTTTTTTTTTGTACAGAAATTGTGTTTTCCCCAAATTTTGTTTTTACCAAAATTTTTTTTTTACAAATTTTTTTTTTACAAATTTTTTTTTTTACAAAATTTTTTTTTTAAACAACAATTTTTTTTTCAACAAATTTTTTTTTTTCAACAAAATTTTTTTTTTCAAATTTTTTTTTCCAAATTTTTTTTTTTCAACAAAATTTTTTTTCCCACAAATATTTTTTTTTCAAATTTATTTTTTTTCGAAATTTTTTTTACAAAATAGTTTTCTCAAAATATTTTTTTACAAAATTTTTAAAATTAAGTAACAAATACTTTCTCAAGCAAATTAACGGGCGCCATAGGCGCATTACAACTTACTAGTTTTCAATAATCAAAGAGTATCAAAGTACATAATATAAATTAAAGGCAAAATAAGAACGAAAAATTATCCAAAAAAAATGGGAATTTAGAAAATTGGGTAATTTTTAAAAAAAAATATTTAAAGGACTTTTCAGAATTTCCATCCGCTTATCAGTTTTTTGCCTTACAGCAGTTCGAAATGGACAAGGATTTTGCTCGAACATCTTTTCTGACGAAGCCCATTTTCTTGTTGGCGCCCTGGTAAACTAATGAAGGCGAGAGGAAAGACTAAGAACAAACAATTGTGTAGTTGGCGCCCAACGCTGTGCTCATTTGGTAATACAAGTTTTTGCGCAAATTAATTATGGATATGCCAAAAAAACACTTTTGTTAAATATTTTTTTTTTTTAATTGGCGGGAAAAAAATTGAGAACAAAGAATGGTGCATTGGCGCCCGACGGGCTGCTTTTTGGTGCCACAAGTACTTAATCAACTTGATTATGAATATGTACACGTTTTTTAAAGACCGCTTTCTGATTGGTTAGCGCACCGGTAGACGAGTTGGTAGCGTGCTTGTCTATCAGCGTGGGGGTTGTGGGTTCGATTACCACCAGGAGTTTTGGTCTATCGCTGCAAAAATCTGGCCAGATGGTCTGGACTTTGTATTGTAATTAATAAAAAATTAAAATTAAATTAATTAAATTAAAAAAAAAATATCTCGTTTTATTTTTAAATTGGCGCCCAACATACATATGTGAACCAAAAATTTCGAGGTTTTTAAAAAAATTTTTGTTTTTTAAATTGGCGCCCAACGTGCTTTTTTACATTTTTTTTTAAACTTTTTTTTGGTTTTTAAATTGGCGCCCAACATATTTTTTTTTAAATTTTTGAAGAGTATATTTTTTTGGTTATTGGCGCTAAGCATGTCCTAAAATTTATTAAAAATTAGGGTAAAAATAAGTTTCTGGCACCCAACGTGATTTGGCAACACAAGCTTAAAATACAAAAACCACACGCTTTTTAAAGAACTACAGTCTGTTTTTCATAAAACGAATGCGTCTTTAGTTTCGCTAAAATAGCGAACAGAAGTTCCGTTACGTTCGTTTGAGTTGTTGTAACACGAAAGTCTCTGTTAAAATTCTTATTTCTAATTTTTTCTAATCTTTTGGGTGTTGTTGGGTTAATGTCGTTTTGAAACTATTTTGGCGCCCAACATAAACTTATGACTCGAACATGTCATAAGGCAAAAAGTAGTGTATCTGGCCAACGCGTTTCCAATGGAGCACAGGATATTTCCAAGAACAATCGTTTTTTTTTTTGGCAACTGGCGCCCAACATAAAACTAATGTAGAGCCTGAATAAATATCATGAGGAAAAATACAAGTTTAAGGAAAGGCAGGAGCTCACAGTTTTACAAAGAATTCTTCTTATATAAAATATTGTTTTCGTTATTTTTTTTTCAGAATTGGCGCCCAACAGCTTTACTTTTTCTTCTCATTGAACTGTGCAATACTTTGCATAAATTATTTTTTTTCCCGTTGGCCTCCATATTCTAATGCAGACGTTTCACTATGGCATTGCTCATATCTCATAACAGGTAATAGTTGTGACGCAAAGTCCGTTGTTTAAATTAGAATAAGCCGTTACTAAGCAAAAGTGAGACAACATTTATGACAGCCCCGGGCAAAACTGCAACATCTTCAATGCCGGCTGTTGCTCCATAATCCAGCACCAGTCATTCTTCAGCTCCACATTCACAATCCGGTCGGCAACATTGTATGGAAATTCAAAGTCAAACAATCTCTGAAATGCCAGCTGCTGGTTAAGCCCCCCCCCCCCCCAGACGATGTAACGTTTAGTTGTTGGATTTTCAAATCCAAGAAAAAGAGATTGTCGAGTTTTTTTTCTTCTTTTATTGAAAATGATGTTCTTGTTGTTGGCTGGCAATTGAAAGAACAGCCAAAGCATTTGGAGTTTTTTTTTGTTTAAATTAACCTTCGCGAAGTTTTTCGAAGATTGTGTGTTCGGCCAATGTTTAGGGTTCATCATTAACATATTAACACATAAAATATTCATTGAATTTGTAAACTAATAATTATGCTTTATTGGATGAGACCAGACCACAATCAATTCGATCCATTCGATAATTCTAATCGTTTGTTTATACAAATTATGAAAAGAATTGTTTACACGCATGCGGGGCGGGATAATGGGCTGTGTCTGTGTGTGGGTCTTCAGTTTGGTGTTTGTTTGGAAATTTAAATTCAATGATGTGGAGGTCACATCGTATTCGATTGGTTGAAGATCAATGCCAGGTAAATCGAAACCAAACAAATGTGTCATTTTGTTATGGTGGGAAATTACGTGAAGACGTGGATCGTATTTGGATCGTTAGTTCTTTAAGTGCTGTCCCAAAAAATTTCATTTTTCTTTGAATACCAAAATAACACCACTTGTTAGAGAACTCTGTATTTTCTTTGTTATGTGATTATTAGTATTGGCGACCAACGTGTGTGGCCGTACTCATAGTTTAAAACATCTTTACGAAATCAAATACGCCCGTTTCTTTTATAATGGCGCCCAACGTGCTCTTTAATAAGTTTTTATGGTTCACTTTAGAAACGGTTTTCTTTGGACATTGTGAAAAATATCTCCTATGCAAAATGAAAGTGAAAAGTCCCCTTTTTGTATAATGGCGCCCAACGTCGGTTTTGATTTTAAAGCCTTTTTTACACTACTTTAGGCAGTTAATGTAACACTTGTATTCTGAAACTTCTGGCATTTGAAAAACAAACAATAAAACTTCCATAAGAAAATCTGTAGCCGTTCGCAGCCAGCTTTAGCCAGCAACATCTCAAGAGCCCTCACTGCATTGGAGATATCAAATTTCCCATGATATCACATTTCAATGATTTCCGCACAAATTCCGCATTAATGAAGTGCCGACATGGAATTGAATAGGTTTTGAAGTGGGCTATCGGCAATTTTTATATTTCTTTTTATTTCCCTAAACAAAAAGACAAGAGTGTGTGTAAAAATTGTGTTATTCCCATTGTTGAAAATATATGCAGGTGGGTTACGGTGTCATAAGGAAAAGGGCGGTTGTTTGGATGAGGGGCAAATTCATTGAAATTAATTTAAATTTGTTTGTTTGTTTGTTATCTCTCATGGCAGCCGTATCACATCGGTCGTTGGCATTGTTCGGCTGTTGTTATCAATTGAAGCCAACTATTATTTGCATGACAATTATCGAGATTATGGCGATTTATTTGGAAAATTTGGTCAATGGTGTGTGTGTTTCTTCAAAAATTTATTAATTTATTGCAATACCACAAAGACATGTGTATAATTTCCTACATAAAATCACATTAACCCGATTTATGAGTGACGAGTTTTTTGCTTTTGTTTTTCTTCAGTCGTGCTCGCTGGGCCCGGCGCAAGAAACTGGGCTATTCTCTTGCAACCGAAAAGCTAAACACAGTTCGTTTGTTGATTTAAATTTTTTTTTCCTGTGTGGTTGTTTTGTTGCCCGACGAATACACAAAGGTTAATGACATTGAATCTCAATGGTGGCCGACAATAATTTGACATGATTTTCTTTTTTGGTTTTAAAAAACCCCTAAACTTGACCTACAGCAACGGCGAGGAAAGCGGCTGGGCTTTGACTTGGCTTTGACGGAACAAAAGTGTTGGCTATTTTATTCCTTTGTTTTGTTTGGTTTCATAAAAGAAAAGAAAAGAAAAACAAAATCTGGGCTAATTTGTTGACTTTGAGGTGAAATGAAAACGAAAGTTTATTTTGAAATTGTTTTTTTGCGGAAGTACAGTGGGCCATGACCTATTTATTTGTATAATCTTTTTCCTTCTATTCAAATGAACATTTCACAATATAATTTTAGGGTCTCAGCCTCTTAAAGACTTTACAGAGGCCATTGGCAAATATTGTAACACATGTACACTATTTATCTTAAAAATTAACAACAAAAAATTATAATTGAAAAAGTAAGTTTTTCAGAAATAAACAAATTTATAAAAATTATAAATAAAAAAATACAAAAGTGTTTCTTTACTGTCTAAAAGCTACTTTTTTAATTGATTTTTCAATCAGTTGGAAATGGACAGTTAAGCGATTTGAAATAACTGTAAAATTTTGAAATATAATTAATCGAGCTAGCACAAGAACAACAAAAAGAAACAGATCTCAATATTTATAATTATTTTGTTTTTTTTCCTTCATTGGAAATGGTCCTTTGTGGCGACCGAAATGGTCCTTTGAAGCCAACGAAGTGGTCCTTCGACGCGACCGAAATGTTCCTGAGACCTCAGAAAAATGCTGTAAAATATACAGTTCAAGTTGATGGACATAATGTTTCATCATTTATCAGACATCACTGAAGTTACATTTATTTGCAGATGACTCTAGTCTTCGCTCGCCTCGAAGGACCATTTGTAGTGCAGATGTTTTTAGTCTTTTAGGAAGTCAAATAAAAAATCATTGTCGAGTGCCCTGCTTCTAAATTAGTTTTCAGACCACACCATATCTTTAAACGAAATGGGTAATCATATTTTTTTATGAAAAAGGAAAAAAACCGCTATGGCAAATAAACGATACCGCTTAATTACCTCAGTGGGGGTAATTATACGAAAAAAAAATTTATTTCTATTAAAAATGAATTTATATGTAATTTTATTTAATTGACAACAGTGTGTCCGTTTAATTCAAAAACAAACATTTTTAATTTCACATTTTGCAAATGATTTCCAAATGCAAAGTCAATTTCATTTGGCGGAAAATGCGGAAAGGCGGAAATTAATTAGACGAAGTGGGTAAATATTGAGATTATTTTTTTTAATGAACAAGGAACAACTTAAGTTAAGTACGGGAAATAAACGATACCGCTTAATTACCTCTGTGGGGTAATTATACGAATACCAAAAAACCTCAATTAATTACCTCGTTGAACATCCACAGCTTTTTACCCGGGTAAGGCAAATAAACAAACCCGCTTAATTACCTCAGTTGGGTAATTATACGAACAATTTTTTTTTTATTTTTTATTAAAAATCAATTTTTATGTATTTTTATGTTTAACTAGTAAGTTGTAATGCGCATATGGCGCCCGTTGAAATATGGAAAAAAAAAATTTGTTGAAAAAAAAAAATTTGTAGAAAAAAAAAAAATTTTTCTTCAAAAAAAAAATTTTTGTTAAAAAAAAATTTTTGTTGAAAAAAAAAATGTTTGTGGAAAAAAAAAAATTTTTGTTAAAAAAAAATTTTGTAAAAAAAAAATTTTTGTAAAAAAAAAAATTTTTTAGAAAAAAAATTTCGGAAAAAAAAAAGAAAATTTGGTAAAAATTTGGGGAAAACACAATTTCTGTACAAAAAAAATATTATTTTTTTTATTATTATTATTTATAGAATTATAGAATGCCTATTTAAATTCCTACGTACTGCGTGACAGAGTCAGTGAATCAGTGTCGAGGGTAAATATATATTAAGATTGACAACGGTGTGCCCGTTTAATTCAAACACAAACATTTTAAATTTTCGATAGATTCTGCATGTTTGACAATTTGCAAATGTTTTCCAAATGCAAAGTCTACTTCATTTGGCGAAAAATGCTTTGGTTAAGAAAAGGAAATGTGTAATTAGCAAGCATATTTTTTTTTTATGAAAAAAGGAACAAAAGTAACGGTTAAGGCAAATAAAGAATACCGCATATTTAGCATAGTGTGAACATCCGGCTAATCAATCAAAAATTAGCCGGATGAGGGAAATAAACAAAAACGCTTAATTACCTCATTTGGCTAATTAGGCGAACATTAATGGGTATGGCAAATGAACGATACCGCTTAATTACCTCAGTGGGGTAATTATACGAAAAAACCTCGCTAAACATCCCCAGCTTTTTGATTAATCAGCCGGATAAGGGAAATAAACAAAAACGGACATGCCCAGCTTTTTGATAAGAGTAATGAACAAGAACGCTTAATAGCCTCACTTGGGTAACTATACGATTTTTTTTTTTATTTTTTGTAAAATTAATTTATTTGTAATTTTTTTTTTTTATGAAAAAGCAAAAAAAAATTGTCGGGTACGTAATAAGCGATATCGCTTAATTACCTCAGTGGGGTAATTATGCGAATACTAAAAAAACCACCAATTGATTATCTCGTTGATAAACAAACCCGGTTAATTACCTCAGTTGGGTAATTATACGAACAAATCTGTGGCACATAAACTAGAAAATCTAGCGGAATATAACACCCCAGATTCTAGTGCGTGTACTGAGGAGAACGGCGTTGATGATAAGGGGGTCGTAGGGTATCGAACTCTATTGTCTTCTTTTAGCATCACCGGAATGTGATCTGTATATTCGCTGTTCTCTAGATATTTTAATGGTATCTGCTCCACAGAAATCCGTCGTCTTACCCTTGATGTTAGGACTTTCAGCCGGGAAATGCGGCTTTCCAGGGACTCTCATCTGTTCGTTGTCAAATGGCCGGTAGGATTGGCCGGAATGATTGTACTTTCAAATAAATTCGAGAAAATATCCAGTAGTTTTTTTCTATAGAAATTTCAAAAAAAAAAATTCATTCATGTCATTTATTAAAAAAAAAGTTTTGATAAATAATGGGTCCTGAGTTCGAATCCCTTGACATTTTTAACTTTACGAAATTCTTTTCTCTTTACCATATGGCATCGCGGGCAATGAATGGGTTAATAAAGTAAAAAAAAATAATCATTTGTCTTATCATGACTTTAAAAATACTTTGATTATTGCACATTAGGGTGGAGTGAAAACATGCTTTTTTTTAATTTGAAAAAGTTAACCTCGGAAAGAGATGTAGTCTGGGGTCCTAATGAGGGGAAAAATAAAGAAAAAAATTTTAAAAAAATTTTAGGGGTCGCGCCACTCCCTCGAAATTTGGAAATTATCGCTATTTTGGCGTTGATTTTAGAAAAATCCTAAAAATTAACAACTTAACTTATTCGAAATTTAAAAGTTTGAGCTTGTTCAGTGCCCAAACAAAAGTATTTGAGGCAAATATGAGGATAATCGACTAATATTTGTAGCTTTGGTGGCGATTTCATTGTTCAGTCAATTTTCTGAAGAAGGGACGATTTGACTTATTTTACTTTTTGAAATTTTTGAACAATGAGAAAATTTTTTTTAAATTTGTTCATGCCCTTATTTCATTGTTTACGCTATTGCAAACATTTATTGACATAAAACTTTTTAGGATTTTTCTAAAATCAACGCCAAAATAGCGATAATTTCCAAATTTCGAGGGAGTGGCGCGACCCCTAAACATTTTTTTAAAATTTTTCTTTATTTTTCCCCTCATTAGGACCCCAGACTACATCTCTTTCCGAGGTTAACTTTTTTTTTTGAATTTCACTCCACCCTATTGCACATAATTTGTTTTGAATTCATTTATCACTTATAATTCGTTGATTTCTGTGACGAATCCTGGAAGACATTAATGATTAATTTCATAAAAAATTTTAATTCAGCGTGAGAAATGTTTAAAAATTATTAATAAATTGTCCATCTTGTAGATAAAATCCCTCACGGAATTAAGCAAGTGTTTGCTGGTCACCCCCACCAAACTTTAAGGGTTTGAGGTGGACGTAGACTTTATATCTCGTGCCTTGGACGAACCTTTGCCATTCCATTCTAATATCACTACATTCAAATGAAATGAAATGTTTAGTTTACGACTTTTAAACAATTTGGTTGTTGTTGGTATTTCTTTTATGCGGTCGACATTGTTTGTGAAATGTCCATTGTAATGTTTTGCCGATGACTTTGACTATTGACCCTGAAAAATGATGCTGACGATCATGATGGAGCACAGCAAAAGATGTCTTCGTTTATTCATTGTTATGCTTATAATTAATAAACAATAAAAGTGGGTAACTAAATGTTAAAGTAAAGTAGAACAACAACAACGAAACATTTGAAGGGCTAAGCATGCCCAAGGGCCCGCAGATTCAGTTGAGTTGTCATTCCGAAACAAAAAAAAAACACTTACTCATCAACAACATTGTAAACGGTTGTAATTTTGTAAATTAACAATTATGTACATGAAAAAAAATTGTAAATTATTACATAATTCGTTTCAAGTTAACGAGAGGCTTAATAAACACAAAATTGTGTTGGTCATAGAAAAAGACGAGGGCAAATGCGTAAGGATGGTTCAATTCGACAGAGAAGAGTGTAAACAGATGATTATAAAAAATTTACTAGAAATGAGAACATTGGGAGCCATTCGGCTCGTGTGGGTGCATCTGGGCTGCACTTCGCAACAGTAATGTTGAATGAAACAAAAAATTTAGAAATATGAATGAAAATAATGAAATAAAGGGTGTTTTTTATTGGGGTATAGATCTTTAAGTTGGCATCTCTTTTTTAACTGGCGGCCATTTTGTCAGCTGTCAAGCGATTAATATTTAGTTTGGTTTGCCATTTCATCATGAACAGGTTGACAAAAGAACAACGCTTGCAAATCGTGCAAATTTATTTCGAAAGTAATGGTTCAGTTCGCGAAGTTCACCGCAAGCTCCGTCCATTTTATGCCATTACATCCACAAAAACTGACTGTTTGTTGTGCTCTATGGGCTGGTGGAGTCATTGGGCCATACTTCTTCCGAAATAATGCTGGAGAGTCAGTTACCGTTAATGGAGACCGGTATAGAGCCATGATAACCGACTATTTTGTTCCCCAATTTCGATGGCATGAATGTGGATGAGTTGTGGTTCCAACAAGTGGTTGAAAATTGGACCTGTAGAATTGGCTTTATTCGAGCCAGCCGCGGCGGCCACATGCCCGAAATCATATTTAAACATTAATGGCATAAAATTATCCTTCCAATAAAGCCAAATTGAGGGACATTAAAACGATTTTCTTGTGTTTTATTTCAATTCGAAGTTGTATACCTCAATAAAAAACACCCTTTACATACTTCTACGACTTAAAGTCATTGCCTAGTTCATGACCCCCAAAAGGTTTTCTATTCAAATTCCAACCAGCCTTATTTCACAGCCATCGTCGTCTGCCATTCACAAAGAAAAAGATTGAGGGTTAAGGGCATCATTGCCCATAACTTGGTGCTATCTGTCTGAGAGTGTGTGTGTCTGTGTGTGTGTCGCTCTGTTGAAGTACTTGTTTACACAAGACCCTCAATTTCAATGGCAAAAACCCATTTCAGTCCAGTCCATTCCAATCCATTCAGGCACACGAGTATAACCCATAGTTGAGTTATTTTTGTAACCCTGAAGTATCACTTCTGGTGAGAGGGGCCGTTATACGACACATTTACAAGTTACAGGATTGTTTACGTGTGCCATACACCCGCTCTCGCCGGTAAACGACTAGAGTGTTGCATGCTGATATGGTGGCTGGACGGGGGACGGAGTTGTTGCCGCCTGTCGCAGTTCTGTTGTATTGGTTTTTATTTTTATTACAATTGTTGTGTAAATTACAACAGCCACTCAAGTTCATCATAAATACTTTGCATATACACTCCCTCCTCCCCCTCTGAGTACTGTGTACACAAGTCGAAACAATGTCTTGAAGTATTTCATTTTTTTTGATGTGGTTTGGTGAAGGAGATGGGGGAGGGGGAGGGGCGCACCATCGTTCGCTCGTCTGTTGTTTCTGTGGTTTCTTTTTGGTCTATTTGTAGAACACTTGTTGCGTGATTGATTGCCAGCTCATATATCATCAATTATGTTTCGTTTCGTTTCATTTCGTTTTTTTTATTTTTCGTTCACTTTTAGTTTCAGTTCGTAGCATACCAGACATCGGTCAGGCAACAGTGGTTTGCGAGAGGCGTTGAAGGTGTTACCACAGACAAAACAAATGTTCGGGGCAGTGGTCAAGGATGAAAAGATGGGCGAAATTATTTCAAAGTTCCAAAAAAGGGCAACAGGGGGGAGAAATTTAAAAGTAGGCTCAGATTTAAAACGAAAATGTTAGTAAGAAAGTTAGCCAACCCAGCGGGTCTCATTTAGGCCAGCCTATTCGAAAACCGAATTTACAAAAAATTAAAAAATAAATCCTAAATTTTTAAATTTACTTATTGTCTCTCCCCTGGACACCGAATTTATACCCCATTGGGGAGTGTTTCATCTCCTTTGACCTTTTTTTTTACTGGGCCTTATATTTTACGATTTGATTTGTTTGTATATCAGTTCCTCAGCTCCTGGAGATCATGGACTCAACGAAACAATCCCCAAAAAAAAACAATGAAATATCCATTTGGGGATTATTTCATCTCCATTGAGAATCGTTTCAATTCTGGGGGCTTATGAGAGAAGTACACAGGAGGACTGAAGCGGATTGGTACTGGAAACAAATGTGTCCGTTTATGAGAGGTGTCTGCAAGCAGAGAGTACTCTGTATTTAGTTTTTCGTTTGTATTTTGTTTATCGCCGGGACCATGGGTGATTGTGCATGGACCTATTGCCGTAACTCGGAAACTATGGGCTGCCGACGAACAGAATAAAAACTTCACCCACTGATATAATTTTGAACAAAATCTGAGCTAAGTTGCTAAACTGCAGTTGTTTGCAGTTTTTTTCAAGGCTCTATAAAAAATTTCCCAAAAAAAATTTCTCAAATGAAAAATGTCAACACGAAAATGTCCCGAAAAATATTAAAATTTGCGAATATATGAAATATATGAAAATTTCCCCAAAATGTCAACAGGAAAATTTCCTAAAAAAATTAATAATGTCCCAAATAAAGAATTCCCAAAAATAGATGAAAACTTGCCCAAAATGACAACACGAAAATTTCCCAAAAATTTCACCAAAAAAATTAAGAATCTCCCAAATGAAGAATTCCCAAAATTAGATGAAAGGTTCCCCAAAAAAGTGAACATGAAAATTTCCCATAAAAAAATTAGGAATGCCCCAAATGAAGAAATCCCAAAAATAAATTTCCCGAAAAAATTAAGAATGTCCTACATGAAGAATTCCGAAAAATAGATAAACAAATTACCCAAAATGTCAACACGAAAATTGTACACATAAAGAATTCCCAAAAATAGATGAAATGTTCCCCAAAAAGGTCAACACGAAAAATTACCGAAAAAACTGAAAATGTCCTACATGAAGAATTCCCAAAAATAAATGAAAAATTGCCCAATTTCACCAAAAAAAAATAAGAATCTCCCAAATGAAGAATTCCCAAAATTAAATGAAAAGTTCTCAAAACAGGTCAACACGAAAATTTCCCGAAAAAATTAAGAATGTCCTACATCATCCAATCATCCAAAAATAGATGAAAAATTACCCAAATGTCAGCACGAAAATTTTCCCAAAAAAAAAAATTATCCAAAAAAAAAAAAAAATAGATGAAAAATTCCCCAAAATGTCATCACGAAAATATCCCAACAAATTCAAAAAAAAATTAAGAATCTCCCAAATGCAGAATTCCCAAAATTAAATGAAAAAATCCCCAAAAAAGTGAACATAAAAAAATTAAGAATGTCCCAAATGAAGAAATCCCAAAAAAAAATAAAAAAAAAAAATCCCCAAATTGTCAACACGAAAATTTCCCAAAAAATTTCGCCAAAAAAATAAAGAATCTCCCATTAGATGAAAAATTCCCCAAAATGTAAACACGAAAATTTTTCTAAAAAAAAAAAATGAAGAATTTCCCAAAAATAGATGAAAAATTCCCCAAAATTTCAACACGAAAATTTCCCTACAAATTTCCTGAAAAAATTAAGAATGTCCCTCATAAAGAATTCCCAAAAATAGATGAAAAATTCCCGAAAAAATTAAGAATGTCCCAAATAAAGAAATCCCAAAAATAAATAAAAAATTCCCCAAAAAAGTGAACATGAAAATTTCCCATAAAAAAATTAAGAATGTCCCAAATGAAGAAATCCCAAAAATAAATAAAAAATTCCCTAAAGTGAACATGAAAATTTCCCAAAAAATGTCACCGAAAAAAATAAAGAATCTCCCATTAGATGAAAAATTAACAATGTCCCAAATAAAGAATTCCCAAAAATAGGTGAAAATTTCCCGAAAAAAATAAGAATGTCCCAAAAATAGATGAACAATTCCCTAAATTTTATGCACGAAAATTTCCCGAAAAAAATAAAAATGTCCCACAAAAAGAATTCCCAAAAATAGATGAAAAATTACCCGAAATGTCAACACGAAAATATCCCAAAAAAATGAACACGAAAATATCCCCAAAAATAGATGAAAAGTCAACACTAAAACTTCCCCAAAAAATACTGAAAGCCCTTCCCCAAATAACGAAAATTCCCGAGATGAGCGCTGTTCGTGGCATCTTGAAAAAATCTGTTAGTTTTTCATTGTTCAATTGTTGGATATGAAAATTGACTAAAAACAACGAAAACTGAAATATTATCCACAAATTATGAGCAAAAAAAAAATTTCCCAATTTTATGGGTTATGGTGATTTTATGGGATTTTTTTTCATACTTTTAGCATTTAAGTTAAATTTTCTTTTTGCACCATTTTTCATATCCAAAAATTGAAGATACGACGGAGGCGGCGATGAGCGAAGTTCCTGGGCCTCTTGAACTCCATTGTTCAAATTTTGCATATGAAAAATGGCCCAAAAAGAAAAACTGAAATAGTATTCCAAAATTATGAAAACTACCCATTTTGCGTTGGTTATTTTTCAGAATGAATAATTACAAAATAATCCAATAATTACAATAAATTGAGTTGTGATGCAACAATTTGTTTATAGGATTAAAATCATCAATTGGTTCCCTCAATTGATGTGTGCTGTAGATTTCATTTCATTTCTTATAATGAGCTTAAAAATACTTTGATTATTGCACATAATTTGTTTCAAATCATTTATCAGCCATAGTTTTTATTTTTTTTTTTTGATTTTCATAACTTTCGATGACAGCTCATTGTGGTTAGTGATTTCTGTGACGAATCATCGAAGACATGAATGATTAATTTCATAATTTCAATTTGATCTGTTCTTCAATCATAATCTGTTACAGGACGGTTTCAGGAGCCCACATCCCACTATGTCTCCAAATGCTCACAGACCTTAAAGTTGTTAAGTCATAACTCATTGAAAGAAACCTCATGAGCCACTGTGCTCCTCAATGCCCAAAGACCATTTCCACCAAAATCCAATTACGCTTTCTTTCTCTTTATTCGTTCTGGATATTTTGTGTGTCTGTGTGTGTGTTTGCTTTTGATTATCGCTTTATTTGTAAGAATAAACACAATTAATTGCGTTATGATTATTATTATTAAAAGTGTTGTTGGTATTTATGTTGCTGCCATTGTTGTCGTTGCTGTTATTTATTCGGCCTCCTCTTCAATCGTATTGTTTTATATTCATTCGTTTTAATAGGCCTTTAAACGTCGGTTAATAGTGTTTATTCAAGACTAATTCACGCCATATTGTTACGATTACTATTTATAAACCCAGAGCCCAGCGTACGACCCATCTGAATGGCCTGCGTAGGTGGTGGATTTTTCGAATGTCGGAAATTCTTGTGTTCTCGTGTTTTTTCTTTGTCTTTTCAAAATAAACTTTTAATTGAAATTAATGTAGAATTGAATGTTGTTGACGGCGCAATGCTTTGGCAATGGAACACAAGGAATAACTGAAAGTTTAATGAAACTCAATGTCAATGAGACATTTAGTTAACTTATGATGATGCGGAGCCGGTGACGGAGGCCATAAGTTCCTGCGAAAGGGCTACGGGGCATTTAATTAATTAATCGTCTGTTTTGTTACGAGGGATAGGGGAAGGCAACACAATGTTTCAGGAAGTACGGCCATAGATTCGTATAAAGTTTTAATTAACACAAATGCAGATAATTATCATTTATTGATGCTACTTAAAACTTTCACACTTTTCTCATCGGAGCTTTAAATTAAAGTTAAGGAATGTACAGTTAAAGGAATTTGTTGATGTTTTTGTAAACATTTGTACCAAATCCTTAAATTTTCCTCCTTGTCATCATTTGTTGAAATATAAAATATAAAATCTCAAACAATTAAATATGTAGGTGGCTGAACTACTGTAATATTTTCGACATTGGTTTTTTAAGTTTAAGAAAATCAATTCATTGTTAAAAAATGTCATCCGAAACTCTTTATTGTTAGTTTGGTTCGCAAATCATCGTCATATAGAAGACATCGAAAATAAATAAATTGTTTTTGAAAGAATTCATTTAGTTTCGATGTCTCCTTTATGACGATTTGCAAATCAAACTAACAATGAAAATTTTCCAAAGAAAATTTTAACAATAAATTGTTTTTCATAAACTTAAAAATAAAATAAAAGAAATTTGAATAACAATGTTATAAATTGAAATTGAAAAAAAAACCCAGTCAACCTATCGAGCCCTAACCGCGAAAAAGACGTAACCGCCAAAATGAACATTTTACAGGAGAGGGTTTTTTGTGTGGTCAAGCAAGAAGGCCTGAAGGAGTAAACATATTTTTTTTAAGTTTTTAATGTTTTGGGACAATTTTCTCTCGAATTTCATTAACAAGCGAGTTTCGAAAAATATGTCGGCAAGGGTTCGATGTGTCACTGAAATAGGATTACAAATACTGTGGGTGCGTGTCCTCAGCTAAAGGTAATTTAAAATTTTTTTAAATTCCATTATAAGATTTTGGGAATTATTTACAACGGCAAATTAAATTTGACAAATTATGACAGAAAGTAGAAGATACAGGCTTCCTAATAACCTGATTCTATTTTAATGCTACAAATTCTAGAAAAACAAAAACCAAATGATGTTGGCCATGTTGTTAAAAAATAAGTTACGTAATTTAAAAAATCTATTGAAAAAATTAAAGACTAAAAAACTCTTTTTTCAAATTCAAAAAGCCGTTTCTGAAAATTAAAAACCTGGTCTTTAAAAAAACGGAGAACTAGTTGAAGAAAACGAAAAACCCAAGTTTCAAAAATGAAAACACGGTTTTCATAAATGAAAATACGGTTTTCATAAATGAAAATACGGTTTTCATAAATGAAAATACGGTTTTCATAAATGAAAAAAAGAAAACTTGGTTTTCAAAAATCAAAACCCGACATTCAAAAATCAAATCCCGACATTCAAAAATCAAAACCCGTTTATAAAAATCAAAACCCGGTTTTAAAAAATCAAAACCCGGTTTTTAAAAATGAAAACCCGGTTTTCAAAAATCAAAACACGGTTTTCAAAAATCAAAACACGGTTATTAAAAATCAAAACCGAGTTTTCAAAAAAGAAAAACCGGTTTTCCAAAAAGAAAATACGGTTTTCATAAATGAAAATACGGTTTTCATAAATGAAAAAAAGAAAACTTGGTTTTCAAAAATCTAAAACCGATTAACAAAAATCAAAACCCGGTTTTCAAAAATCAAAAACCGGTTTTCAAAAATAAAAACCCGGCTATTAAAAATCAAAACCCGGTTTTAAAAATGAAAACGCGGTTTTCGGTTCTCAAAAATCAAAAACCCGGTTCTCAAAAATCAAAACCCGGTTTTCAAAAATCAAAACACGGTTTTTAAAAATCAAAAACCAGTTTTCAAATATCAAAACCCGGTTTTCAAAAATGAAAATACGGTTTTCAAAACTTTTTTATTTAAAAAAGTCGTTTTAGTGTGAAAAAAAGAAAACTTGGTTTTCAAAAATCTAAAACCGATTATCAAAAATCAAAACCCGGTTTTCAAAAATCCAAACCCGGTTTTCAAAAATCAAAAACCGGTTTTCAAAAATAAAAACCCGGCTATTAAAAATCAAAACCCGGTTTTAAAAATGAAAACGCGGTTTTCGGTTCTCAAAAATCAAAACCCGGTTCTCAAAAATCAAAACCCGGTTTTCAAAAATCAAAACACGTTTTTTAAAAATCAAAAACCAGTTTTCAAATATCAAAACCCGGTTTTCAAAAATGAAAATACGGTTTTCAAAACTTTTTTATTTAAAAAAGTCGTTTTAGTGTTCTCCGGTCTTCAGTCGATCAAGTTTCTGAAAAAACTGGCAAACTTTTTAATTTTTTAAAATTTGAAATATAGAAAAAATTATAAAAATAAGAAAACATGTGTTTCTCAAAATTAAAAAACGGTCTTCGAAAACGAAAAACCCGATTTTCGAAAATGTAAAAATCCGGATCACTTTACGAGAAAGAGAGTTTTTTAGGGCTTTGTGAAATATGCCCCGCTCAAAATTAAGAATTTCCATAAGTGAATGGAAAATTCCCCAAAAAGGTCAACATGAAACTTTCCCCAAAAATTGTGAAAAATCGGCCAAATAAATAGCCGTTCGTGGGCCTCCTGAAAAAATCAGGTAATTTTTCATGGTTCACATTTAGCATTTGAAAATTGAGCCAAAACCATAAACTGAAATATTATCCAAAAATTATGAAAAAATGCCAATTTTTTTGAGTTATTTTTCATAATGAAAAATGTTTTTTTTTTTTCAAATTTTTTGGATAATATCTCAGTTTCAGAAGAAAATCGATTTTTAATTTTTGAAAAATATGAAAAATTGTTTTCATAGTTTTTTGATATTTCAGTTTTGGTTTTTCATATCTAAAATTGCCATTTGTGGGCCTCTCGAAAAAAAATGGAGCATTTTTCATTGCTCAAATTTTGGATATGAAAAATGGCCCAAAAACAAAAACTCAAATATTAATAAAAAATATGAACTAATATTTTATTTATTAATTTTGCAAAGCTATCTCATCTTACATAACACTTTTTTTGTTTTAAAAATGTCCACTGCAATAGCCGCACTTTTGAACACTACAGTAGATTTGTATGTTCGCCTTTGGGTGCTTGGAAATGGTATTTGCGCTTTTATTGCTATTTTGGCGCAAAATCAAAAGAGTTACGAGTGTTTCTGGCTGTGTGTGTGTGTGTGTTGGCATACACATACATTTGTTTATTGATCAATCATTAAATCATATTTATATTTATTTAACTGATTATGTATTTATGAATTGTGCAGGGAAAGGCACGTTGCCCTACACCCAGACCACGGGCGATACAATCAATCAGCAAGTTCAGTAATTACAAAAAAAAAAAAAACAACTCGACTACTACGGGTGGATTGTTGGAATTCTGGTCTATAAATATCCATGAAATTAGTTGAAATTTCCGTGGAATAGCAACCATCGCCGTTGACGTATTTCAGCCAGTATGTGGGTATGTTCACCCCCTTACATTTGGGATTATTCGCATAAACTCACATTTCCCGCATTTATATAAAGAGCAGCAGCGTTGCGTCTCCATCCACAGCATTCGTCTGCAGCTTCGTATATTGTTCGTTATGAGGGGTAAACATGGGTCGTCGTATGACGACAGATATCATCCCAGTTCAGACGTTTCACAATAAACGCCTGCGTGTGTGTGTGTGTGTGTGGGATGGACAAACACCCTCAGAATAACGCAAATACTACAACAGGAAGAAAAAAACAGAAGAGAAATACGCAAATAATGACAGACGACAGAAAAATGCGGAATGCATTTTTATGTTGACACAAAATCACGTGGCTCTTCGTCGACATCATTCAACATACGCTGAAACTGTGACTATTTTTATTTACTATTCAACGCAGATGAAATGCTTTCGCATAAGTCGATTTGTTCTCAGTAAAGTTTCCATGTTGTCAGACAAATTACACAAGTATACAAAAAAAAAAGGCAAACTTACGTAAGCCTGCTGATTAGTAGCAAACATGTGATTTTCATTTGCTAGGTAGAGAAAAAGGTTGAAAAAAGTTGAAGGGAAAATTTGATCAGAGATAAATTTTCAGTTTAACTGCCTGTTGCTATAAAACGAATTTGTTCGTTTGTTACAAATAGTCAATATTGGAAGCGTTATAAAATGGGTTTCAGACAATATTCAATTCTGGTTTTCAGGTATATGTTAGATATGGACATCTGGAACACAATCTTAAATGAATAAGCGCACCCTACTACTAAAATACGCTTTAATTTTGCCTTCAATTTTAACAATTTGTAACGAGCAAACAAAATCGTTTTCTGGAAATAGACAGTAAATCCAAAAAAAATTAAAAAAAATATACCGGCATTAAAATGTGACATTTTTTATTTTCGAAAAAGCGCTAATTTTGAAAAATTGCCAAAACAAACATTTGGTTTCCTTTTGGCAATTAAAAAAAAATAATTTTCAAAAATCGTTAAAAAAAAAATATTTGGTTATTTTTAAAAAAAAAAGTTAGGTTTATTTTTGAAAAATTGCCTAAACAAAAATTTGTTTTTTTGACAATTAAAATTTTCAAAAATGGTAAAAAAAAATATTTGGTTTATTTTTAAAAAAAAGTTTGGTTTATTTTTGAAAAATTGACTGAACAATAATTTGTTTTTTTGACAATTAAAAAAAAATTAATTTTGAAAAATAGTTAAAAAAAAATTTGGTTTATTTTTAAAAAAAAAGTTAGGTTTATTTTTGAAAAATTTGTTTTTTTTAAAAATTAAAAAAAAAAAATTTCAAAATTCGTAAAAAAATATTTGGTTAATTTTTAAAAAAAAAAGTTTGGTTTATTTTTGAAAAATTTGTTTTTTTGACAATTGAAAAAAAATTAGTTTATTTTTAAAAAAAAAGTTTGGTTTATTTTTGAAAAATTGCATAAACAATAATTTGTTTTGTTGACAATTAAAAAAAATTGATTTTCAAAAATCGTTAAAAAAAATATTTGGTTTATTTTTTATACAAATTTTGGTTTATTTTTGAAAAATTGCCTAAACAATAATTTGTTTTTTTGACAATTAAAAACAATATTTGGTTTATTTTAAAAAAAGTTTGGTTTATTTTTAAAAAATTTGCTTTTTTGACAATTAAAAAAAATAATTTTCAAAAATCGTTAAAAAAAATATTTGGTTTATTTTTAAAAAAAAAGTTTGGTTTATTTTTGAAAAATTGCCTAAACAATAATTTGTTTTTTTTTTTGACAATTAAAAAAAAATTAATTTTTATAAATCGTTAAAAAAATATTTGGTTTATTTTTTAAAAAAAAGTTTGGTTTATTTTTAAAAAATTTGTTTTTTTGACAATTAAAAAAAAATTAATTTTCAAAAATCGTTAAAAAAAATATTTGGTTTATTTTGAAAAAAAAAGTTTGGTTTTTTTTTGAAAAATTGCATAAACAATAATTTGTTTTTCTGACAATTAAAAAAAAAATAAATAAAAAAAAAAATAATAATAATAAAAAATATTTGGTTTATTTTTAAAAAATTTGCTTTTTTGACAATTAAAAAAAAAATATTTTTCAAAAATCATTAAAAAAATATTTGGTTAATTTTTAAAAAAAAAATTTGGTTTATTTTTGAAAAATTGCCTAAACAAAATCTCTTTGAGAGATAACACGTTGCGGAAACTTTTCCCGTAAAAGAGCAATGGTTTCTTTGCTTGTGTGGCACGTAGCGCCATCTTGTTGAAAGTAAACGTTGTCCAGATCAATATCATCCAACTCCGACCATAAAAAAATCATTAATCATCTCTCGTTGGCGCAATCCATTCACCGTAACTGTTGATCCAACCTCACCGCCGGACCATAAACCGCAACAAACAGTCACACATTGAGAATGGAGAGGCTTCTCAGCAATAACACTTGGGTTGTCCGAGCCCCAGACAAATTTCAAATGTCAAAGAATAAAAGCTTCAAAAGTGACAGCTACCGAAATACCGGATGATTCAAAATAACACATCTTGTTGGAAAAAATTAACACACTGAACCTCAATTTACGAACAAAGCAGACTGTGGGAGATCGACTTTTTATGATCACATTGAATATGTGGACCAAATTAAAATGCTGTCCCGGGAAAACTACGTTTCATCTGAACTAAAGACGATGAGTCACTTGAAATATCTCGACCAGCCAATTTATAATCACCATTGAATAATTTGTTCTCTTAAGTGTTTTATGATAATGAAGACTTCTAATTTCGACAACGACCGGTCTGCACTTTCCTTCAAAGGCCCAAAAACGAAACTCCAAGCCACACGTGTAAACGTGTGACCCAAGATTACATTCACTTCTTTACCCAGCCAGCAGATGTTTATAAATTACTTAATCAAAAACCAATTAAGCCACGAACCCGTTAAAATTAACTAATATAAATTTCCAAAAAAAAAATATAAATCAAGTCTTTTGTTGAAGGGAAAAAAACAACAACAACCAAAACTTAGATCTCTCTCTCCCTCTTTCGCTCGCACAAACACCAGTAAAATTCTTTGTGAATGAAATCAATTCCAAAAAACAAAAATTAAAAAATCAAACAATTAGAAAGACATAAAAATTAAAACTGAATTTAAATAAATAAACGAAGAAACACCAAGAGCACAATCATGAATGTATAAATAAAAAATATTTTTAATTCAAACCTTTTGTTTTGGTAAACGAAGAGACGAGAGTTGTTCGAAAAAGAAACAAGTGGGTGAAAAGACTATGAGGTGTTGCGATAGTTTCGGGAAAGTATTGCACCCAATGGAATTATTTTCTATAGAATAGGTAATGAGTCCGACCAGGACTCAGAATGAGATCTTAAGAATTAAGTTTTTAAGGAATAGTTGAATTCTCTCAGGGCACATTTGTGATAGAGTAGACAATGGCTTAAAACCAGCCAAATCTCTCTGCTGAAAGGTTAGCAAAATAAATTATGAAATGTTTGAACAGGAAATATTTCTTTGGAATATTGAGTTTTCTTGTCATCCTGTTTACACACAAAGTAACCAAGGAATCACCTCAGATTTTAGAAAACTTTCGGAGGCCGTGCATGTTTTTTGCGTATCTTCTCAGACAGTTGGAAAGAATTCTGAGTATTAACTTTATTGGTCACCCTATTTCCATTTAAGTCACAGTCGATTAAAGTTGTGCTGAACGAATTGAAATACAATTTGCGTAAAAGTATTTTCTTGTAGACTTTTCCATTGAATGGATAAGGAACCTCATTTTTTATAGAATAGATAATGAGCCCCCTCTCATATTTGTGGATTTAAACCACTGTGCGCCCAAAATTTCGTCTAATTTATTAAAAAAACAAATCGTTGGAAACAACAACAATTAAATCTAATGTTGCGATTAAGTTCAACGTTTCTGCTAAATCCATTTGCAATCAAATAGAAACAAACACCAAACTTCGAAATAGATTATGTAGGGGATAGAGGGGTTATGGCCCGACCAAGGGGCGTAGTGTGAAATGTGAAACGAGTGTTTCAGAAACAATTTGTTTCTCTCTGGCTGTTTTAAGTCAATATCGGCATTTCGTATCGTATCATGGCTATTAAGATGTAAATAAATTAGAATTTTATTATTTTGTATATTTATGGTCGTACGCGTCCAGACACAGACGATATTTTGGTTTTTGTCATGAAAAAAAAAAAGAAATACAAATCAAACACCACTAAACCGTTTTCGTTGTTATCGGTTTCTTGGTCTGAAACAAGTTCTTGCGATTCCGGTTCGACGCCCTTTCACTTCTAAGACGTTTTTATTTTTATTTTTGTCTTTGCTTTTTTTTTTCTTCTCGAGACGACAGCGAACAGAAACTGCATTAGCTTGATTTTGTTTGTTTGTTTGAATTATTTATTTACTGGTGTTGGTTACCAAAAAAAAAAAAAAATTGGTTTATTTTGTCACAAAAAAAGTGGTTTACTTTACTTAGTCCATTAGTTGGCCGCCGATGTAGGGGGGATATCTAAATGATTCTAGTTCGATTTTTTTGTCCTTTGGGTCTACACTCTACTTTTTAAAAGAGATCTTTAAGACTCTGGACCAATGTTGTGATCAATGGACTACCGACTAATTCCGCAGTTAAGGAGAAATTGAGCATTGGGAAGATTTCGACAGAAATTAATTGACGGTGAACGCCATCCACTAGAATCAATAAAGAATTCCCCAAGATAAACGTAAAATCCCACCCCAAAAGATCAATATGAAAATTTCAAAAAAAATTCAGCAAAATACCTCAAACAAATGGTGAAAAATTACACAAATAAAAAAGTTGGGGAATTTTTCCTTGTTACATTTGTAGGGCATTTTTCAGATTTGTTTTGAAAATATCCAAAAAAAAAAAAAATCCTCAAAAATTGGGGAATTTTTCATTGTAACATTTTTCACATTTTTTTTTTTGAAAATATACAAAATAGAAAATAGGGGAATTTTCCATTATTAAATTTTTGAAGCATTATTCGCATTCACTATCAAAAACAAAAAATTGGAAAATTTTCCAAAAAACCGAAAAATTCCTCCAAAATAAAAAAAAAATATTGGAACTTTTGATTGTTAAATTTTTGGGGCATTTTTCACATTTGTTTTGAAAATAACCCAAAAAAAAAATTCACAAAATTTCAAAATTTTGGTATTTTTCACAATTCCAAAAAAACGAATAATTCCCAAAAAATAAAAAAAATGGGACATTTTGCAATGACTTTTTTGGGGCATTTTTTACATTCTTTTGAAAATATCCCAAAAAAAACGAAAAATTTCCCTTAATAAAAAAAATTGGGGAATTTTTCATTGTAAAGTTTATGCGACATTTTTCACATTTTTTTTAAAAATATCCCAAAAAAAAACGCATTTATTTTAAAAATTACCCAAAAAAAAGGAAAAATTCCTCAAAATTAAAAAAATAACAAATTTTTCATAGTTAATTTTTTACGGAATTTTTCACATTTGTTTTCAAAATATCCCAAAAAAAAAGAAAAAAATTCCGAAAATAAAAAAAATGGGGAATTTTTCATTGTTAAATTTTTGGGGCATTTTTCACATTTGTTTGAAAATATCCTTAAAAAAAAGAAAAATTCCCAAAATAAAAAATATTCAAAATATCCCAAAAAAAAAGAAAAAAATTCCAAAAATAAAAAAAATGGGGAATTTTTCATTGTTAAATTTTTGGGGCATTTTTCACATTTGTTTGAAAATATCCTTAATAAAAAAGAAAAAATTCCCAAAATAAAAAAAAGTGAGAACTTTTCATTGTTACATTTTTCACATTCGTTTTGAAAATACCCAAAAAAAAAACCAAAAATTTTCCAAAACTAAAATATTTCGGAACTTTTCAGTGTTAAAGTTTTGGGGCATTTATCATTTCTTTTCAAAATATCCCAAAAAAAAAAAAGAACAATTTTGGGGGATTTTTCGCATTTGTTTTAAAAATGTCCCAAAAAAAAGGAAAAATTCCTCAAAATTCAAAAAAAATAACGAATTTTTCATTGTTAAATTTTTACGGTATTTTTCACATTTGTTTTCAAAATATTCCAAAAAAAACGAAAAATTTTCCAAAATTTTTTAATTTTTCGTTTTTAAATTTTTGCGATATTTTTCACATTTGCTTTCAAAATATCCCAAAAAACGAAAAACTTTCCCAAAATAAAAAAATTGGGAAATTTTGCATTGTTAAATTTTTGCGGTATTTTTCACATTTGTTTTCAAAATATTCCAAAAAAAAGAAAACATTTCCAAAAATAAAAATTGGCGAATTTTTCATTGTTAAATTTTTTATACATTTTAGAAATCCCACAAAAACTGGAAAGCCAATGAGCTTCAAAGAAGTGGAAACACTTCTCTCCCCATTCACACATTTCCTGCGAATTCCTCTGTAGAGTATTTTGTGGTCAACACTGGCTAATCAAAAGTGTCTTTTTTCGTTGTGGCTCTTTAAGAAGTTTACCAGTTATAACCAATAAAAAAAAATGCATTTCAAAATTTCTGTTTTTTTTTTTTGGTGGCCTGCTTTAAATTTAAAAATACCAGCAAGAGAACCAAAAACGAAAAAAAGCAAACAACCGCTGGAACACACGTGTGTATGTATGAGTTTGGTTTTATTTTGTTGGCCTTACAGTTGCTAAGAGGTTTACGAGACACAAAATTGAAATTGAATTGAAAACAATAAAACAAAATTACACTCGAAATTCTGGATAATGAAGAGTGATAAAATGTTGAATTGAATAAAGACAGGCATTAATAGTTGGTAAGCTGCATTTGAAAAAAACAGAATAAATTGTCATAAAGAGTCTCTATTGGAATAGTGTTATTTCACCAGTGTCAGGGGCGGTGGCTTGGATTTCCTAATCAGGCCAAGACCAACAACAGGTTGTAGAGCCATTCTAAGTAAAGTGAAGTTATAAAATCAACAGATCATGGGAATTCGCTAGCACTTATTCTTCGAGTGTAAGTTGAAATGTATAACGTTGAGAAGCGAACGCAACAAAAGCAATTCAGAGTGGAAAATTGCAAAAAAAAAAAAAATTGAAACAAAACCAGCCATTGAATAGAGGAAGGAAGTCTCCTTCTGTGGACTCTCGGTTTGTCGTGCTAGAGTTTTTTTTTTAAACTTAAAAAAAAAATTCAACAGCATGAAATAGTGAAACAAAGTAGCAAGAAAAAGGCCAACAAAAATGCCCGGTGGCATGTTTTCATTTTCGTTTAATTTTTGAATTTATTTCTTTTGCTTATCGGTTAATAAATTTTCCTAATAAACATTTAAAGTTGCATTCAATTCAAAATGAATGGTTTTCCTTAAACGTATTTACATGTTTGAACTTAAAGAAAAATCTTTTTATAAACAAAAAAGAAAACTATATATTAAAAAAAAAACACCCGATGATATTTATGGATTGTTAACACGAATAGTTTGGTCAATGAAACAGAAAAGAAAATCAAAAAGCAAAACAAATGTTAGATTTCAGACAAAATGTGCGTGCCTGCATGTGGACTCTGTGTGGCTTAGACTTTCCTCTCAGTTCATGTTGCCCCGCCAAATGGAACTTTACATATTTCGTGCAGAATTGAAAACACAACAACAGATTTACATACACATTTACACATATTTACACATTAGGGCATATGTAATTTGTACACAACTAACTTGTAAATTGGGCAATATTTGCTGCATTTTTAAGTGTTTGGTCATCCCACTATGAGTGCAACTCTAACAGTCAATGCCATCGTACTAACTCTCAGCATGTACTACTAGCTCCACTATGTGGCAATGCCACATGCAACAATGTGGCATGTTATGTATGGCATTTACACGTTTCCCCCCCCCCCTTCCTTTGTTAAAAGCTAAATTTTAACAATCGAATTCCATTAATTGTGTGTTTGGGATTTTCTTTTTATTATTTGGCGATAATTAAAGTTAAATAATTTGCACAATTGTTAAAATAAGGAAGTATTAGCGGATTTTGTAGAGACCAGAAAGAAATCTGTTTAAGAAATAGTCACATATTGTTGAAATCTGATTGCAAGCAATCTTCCTATTGAAAAGTGTGCTTCGATGAGGGGGGACAATCGATCAAAATACGGTAAGACAACATTACACATGTCATTCGTGAGGTACGACTATTTGAAAACCAGGAGTGACCCCAAACAAGAATGAAAATTGGTTTCTTTTTGTTTTGGATGTCAGTCTGCAAAATGGAAAATGACCCCCAAATTCATGAAAAAGCATCCCAAAATAACAAAGAGGCCCCAAAAATAATACGTTGAACAGCAACAGAATTTGTTATGGCATTTTTCATGATTTTTTTAAATTTTTATTGAGACATTTTTCATGACAGCTGTCAATAATATAATTTGTCCTATAAACATAATAAATGCTTGGGGATGCTTTTCAAAACAAATCTGAAAAATGTCCCGAAAATTTAACAATAATATTCCCCAATGTTTTAATTTTTGAGAATTTTTCGTTTTTTGTGAGATATTTTCAAAACAAATGTTAAAAATTACACACAAATTTCACAATGAAATTTTTTTATTTTGGGAATTTTTTTGTTTTTTTTGTATTATTTTCAAAACAAATGTGAAAAATGCCCCAAAAATTTCACAAAGAGAAATACCCATTTTTTTTACTTTGGGAAATTTTTTGTTTTTTTTTGTATTATTTTCAAAACAAATGTGAAAAATGCCCCAAAAATTTAACAATGAAAAATTCCCCAATTTTTTTATTTTGGGAAAATTTTCGTTTTTTTTTTGGGGTATATTCAAAACAAATGTGAAAAATTTCCCAAAAATTTAACAATGAAAAATTCCCCAATTTTTTTATTTTGGGAAAATTTTCGTTTTTTTTTGGGGTATATTCAAAACAAATGTGAAAAATTTCCCAAAAATTTAATAATTAAAAATTCCCCAATTTTTTTATTTTGGGATATTTTCAAAACAAATGTGAAAAATTTGATAATTAAAAATTCCCCAATTTTTTATTTTGAGGAAATTTTACGTTTTGTTTTGGATATTTTCAAAACAAATGTGAAAAATTTCCCAAAAATTTAATAATTAAAAATTCCCCAATTCCCCAAATGAAAAATTCCTCAATTTTTTTATTTTGAGGAAATTTTCGTTTTTTTGTGGTATTTTCAAAACATGTGAAAAATTTCCCAAAAATTTAATAATTAAAAATTCCCCAATTTTTTTATTTTGAGGAAATTTTCGTTTTTTGTGGTATTTTCAAAACATGTGAAAAATTTCCCAAAAATTTAATAATGAAAAATTCCCCAATTTTTTTATTTTGGGAAAATTTTCCTTTTTTTGGGGTATTTTCAAAACAAATGTGAAAAATTTCCCAAAATTTAATAATTAAAAATTCCCAAATTTATAAATTTTTGAGATTTTTTTATGGGATATTTTCAAAGCAAATGTAAAAAGTTCCCCAAAAATTTAACAATGAAAAATTCCCCAATTTTTTATTTCGGGAAATTTTTCGTCTATTTTTGGGATATTTTCAAAACAAAAGTGAAAAATTCCCCAAAAATTAACAATGAAAAATTTCCAAATTTTTTAATTTTTGAGAAACAAATGTAAAAAATTCCCCAAAAATTTAACAATGAAAAATTCCCCAATTTTTTATTTTGAGAAATTTTTCGTTTATTTTTGGGATATTTTCAAAACAAAAGTGAAAAATTCCCCAAAAATTTAACAATGAAAAATTTGTTGTTTTGGGAAATTTTTCTTTTTTTTGGGATATTTTCAAAAAAATTGTGAAAATGCTAAAAAAAAATTTAAGAATAAAAATTTCCCATTTTTTTAAATTTTTGTTTGCATAACGAAAAGTCAAAAAAATGACAGCTGTCTAATAAAATGACAGCTGTCTTATAAAATGACAGCTGTCTCTTAAAATGACAGCTGTCTAATAAAATGACAGCTGTCAATAAACTGGCATTCTATGCACGATATTCTCTGTACTTTAGAGATCGGACACGACTGTAATAGCCCGAGACCCACTACGTCTGCAATTGCAAATACAAACGACTGTTGTAGTCTATCTTTTTTCCCCCACAATATTTCTTGTAGGCCCCCACCAAGTCGTCCCTATAAAAGTGGAAATTATACGCCAGCACTTTACGAAAACACACAAATCAGCCAGCTCTAATCTCAATATCCATGAATATCCATTAATAATTTATCATCCAGTATGGCCAGTGAGACAACAATCGCAACAAATTTTGAAATTCCAACAAATTGACGAGATTTTGGTTCTATCGTTAAATAGCAACTGGATCTGGTTAAATAACTGTACTCTTTAATTTTCTGTGAGTGTCGGTGTGTGTGAGTTTTTTTTTGTTTGTTTTATTTATTGTCGACTTAAGTTATTTTGCGCTTTAGAACATATATCGCACACATGAAACAAAATAAACTTAATTATATACACACAGTCTGAGATGTGTTATTAATTTAAAATATGAGAAAATTATACAAAAAAAAAAAACACACACACACACACACACACCAGGCACGTTAAGTTGAGTGAATAAATCATAGGAGTGGATCAGAATCACTGTCACACCGCTTAAAAGAACGACAACAATGGCAGCAACAATACAACCGATTAAAGTAGTTTTTGTTAAATTGTTTTATTTTTTTTTTATAAGATAAATATCAATGACAATAATAATAGCATTTTATAATATATCATTTACTGTCAACTTGTGACAAATACTCTGGGCTTTATGTCCGTCTGCGGGTCTGATGTGTCTTTCTTAATTTTGCCGAGTGCATAAATTAGTGTTTAATTAAATATTTACAAAAGAATTTTGTTGTTATGGCTAATGCCAGCATTACCAGAAAATGGGGGGGGGGGGGAGATGAAAGGAGGATCTGACCCGACAGGTCACTCACTTAATGGAAAGACAAATTGATATGGGAGGCACCAGAAGGTGCTGGTGCTTTCACTAAATTGTGACTAAAATCGAAAGTACTCCATCCATTTTACCCGATCTATGTCTCATTTTAACTGTAAGATATGTGGATTTATGATAAATTTTTTAAAATTCCTACATTTTGTCATTTTCGATTTTTTAATTGAATTTTTTTCACAAAAAAAAAAAATACGGAAAAATGACTTTCGCCTTAATTTAGTTCAATTTTGTTCAATTTTCTTCGCCCATCCTCATCATCACCATCACCACTAGACAAAGAATATGAAGAAACAGCGCTTTATTTATTTTTTGTTTATGTGCACCATAACATTTTTATTGGTTGATTGTGCCTTCTATAGGTTTTCGCCAAACATAAATTCTTTGTATAATTTCTTTATCAGAAAATATAAATTTCAAATTGTTGTCTTTTTCTGCTTCTCCCTTTTTTTTATGGTTTCGCCTAAACGAGTTTTCACTCGATTTTGGCCAGCTCTGTCGCTGTTGTGAAATGAGATTTGCTGATATTTTTAAATATTCAATAAGTTTGGATTATTTATGACCAAAAGAAATGATAATGCAAACATAATGAATTTAATCGCCTTTCTTTGAAATGCTCTCAGCAAGACTCAGCATATTTGTCATTCAGACTTAACTATTCACAGCGTAGAATTGTTTAAACGTATGCGTAGGTGTCAATTTAAAATAAACTAATAAAAGAATTTATAATTAGTCTTAATCACACTTAATATGGCTAATGTGGGGGGGGGGGGGGGGAGATGAGGTAAGTTCATATTATCCGTGAAAGGGTAAGGCGGATATGGAAAGAAGTTAGTTTCCACTTCAATTTCCAGAAAGAAAAAACACATTAGAGTACAAAATTGTTACTGAGATTAAGAAATACAATTTAATTAAACATTATGTTTGGTGTTACTTGTCCATATTTATGTAAATATAGAGCGATATATGTTTTTTAAAAAGGGGTTTTGAAGCGAAATCACTTAAATGAAGCAGCTGAACTTTTTTATAATAAAAAAAAAATACGATACTGATTTTAATGTAATTACTTAAATGAAGCAGCTGAAGTTTCGTATAATTAAAAATAAATACGATTTGGATTTTCATTAAATAGTTGTACATTTTTCGAAATTCAGTCCTGACCCAGGCAGACGTGATTAAATCGAATTACAGAAGAAATGGGACGCAGTTGATATATTTTTTTTTTCGCTTATCAATAAAAACATTTCAAAACTACACGGTAAACATTTTACGACAAATTTCCTTATTCTAATTCACTTTATCCCTCCTCTTAATTGCCTTGCTCGCTTATTTGCCTCAATTTTCACCTTTTTATATATAAAGCCCGGTTAATTACCCATTTCGTTTAATTAATAAAAGCATTTCTTCCCCGAAACCAACTTGATTTTGAATTTATCTCGCATATTTACTCGAAATAACTTTGACTACATCTCTGGCAACTGCAATCAATTTCTAATTGACAAACACTCGGAATTCTTAAATTTTTTTAAGGCTGTCTGATTTAAAGAAAATCGCCTTAAACAAAATGTGTGAATTATTTTTAAAAACAAGAATAATTTATTTTATTATAAATAAAATGTTCTTATAAATGAGGTAATTAAGCGGTAGGGTGGAGTGAAAACATGATTTTTTTTTAATTTGAAAATGTTAACCTCGGAAAGAGATGTAGTCTGGGGTCCTAATGAGGGGAAAAACAAAGAAAAAAATTTTAAAAAATTTTAGGGGTCGCGCCACTCCCTCGAAATTGGGAAATTATCGCTATTTTGGCGTTGATTTTAGAAAAATCCTAAAACTTAACGACTTAACTTATTCGAAATTTAAAAGTTTGAGCTTGTTCAGTGCCCAAACAAAAGTATTTGAGGCAAATATGAGGATAATCGACTAATATTTGTAGCTTTGGTGGCGATTTCATTGTTCAGTCAATTTTCTGAAGAAATTTTTTGAAATTTTTGAACAATGAGAAACATTTTTTTAAATTTTTTCATGCCCTTATTTCATTGTTTACGCTATTGCAAACATTTATTGACATAAAACTTTTTAGGATTTTTCTAAGATCAACGCCAAAATAGCGATAATTTCCAAATTTCGAGAGAGTGGCGCGACCCCTAAAATTTTTTTAAAATTGTTTTCTTTATTTTTCCCCTCATTAGGACCCCAGACTACATCTCTTTCCGAGGTTAACTTTTTTTTTTTGAATTTCACTCCACCCTATTAAGCGGGTTCTTTTTATTGCTTTAAATGGATAATTACTCAGAAAGATTAAGTGGTCATATAACAGTTTTTTTTTACAATGACAATGACTCAAATGAGGTAATTAAGTGGTATGGTTTAATTACCGTACACGTGTTCAAGTGGTCCTATTTTACCGTGGTCCTATTTTACCTCATTGAGTTTTTTTAATTAGCAAAACGAGGTAATTAAGCGAGATCGTTTAATTGCCTTACACGGATAATTACTCAGAAAGATTAAGTGGTCCTATTTAACCGTTTTCTTATCATGGCCCAAATGAGGTTGTTAAGCGGGTTCATTTAATTACCTAACACGGCTAATTACTCAGAGTGATTAAGTGTTCCCATTTAACAAATGAGGCAATTAAGCGGGTTCGTTTAATTGCCTTATACGATTAATTACTCAGAGAGATTAAGTGGTCCTATAGTTACCCAAATGAGGTAATTAAGCGGAATCACTCAACTTACTTATACGGATAATTACCCAGACAGTTTTATTACGATACACGGATGATTACTCATAAAGCTTAAGATTTTCTACCAGGTAATAAAGCTGGTTTTACTGTACTACAGATCACATCCCATTGGATACAGTCGAGTGTCAGAGTCAAATGTGATTTTCCTACAATCAGTTTGGTTCAGCACGTATTGCTAATATTGTACGTTGGGCGCCATTTGTATTACTACAATGATACTGACTGTGTTTAACATATTGCCAAGAATACGTTTTTATCCTGCCAGGTGGATCATTGCTTAGATTAAATGATGACCAAAATGATTTACCAAGAACAACCTCAAACTTCTTTCAAATCAGTGAACTGAGCTCTGCACCATTCTATTGAGATACTGTACAAATACTGCCCTAAGATCACCTCTTGATCTGTGTTCAGGCAAAATATAGTCACTGTCAGAAGACAAACTAGCCCACACAGGTTATGGGTTATGGTCACATGTATCATTCACCTAACTTAAAGCTTTGCATAGGCCACGCAGTGCAAACATAAATGGATCCGTAAAAGTCAGGTGTTCTAAAAAGCATCAATGCAACATACTGTCTAATTCAACAGCTGATTCTGCACAAACAAAAACATTTATCTCATATTATGGCATAGTCGAGTGAACCTCAAGGGTTGTCTGATTGATTTGAGTTCTCTATCGAAGGTCAACAAAGAAAATGAAGGCCAAACTTGAAGAACAAATTCTAAAAGTACTGATAATTTATTCTCTAATTTTTCATTTTCAAAGTCAACAAAAGAAAACAAAGTTCTTCTCCGTTTTCTTTTAAATGATTTTCATCACTTTGTGTCTCTAAAAATAATACATTCTCCGCGGGTGAATTATTGAATGGGTGTTACAAAATATATGTAGTTTGGATTAAAGATTATAAACAATTAATATATGCACAATTAATTAACGTCATCTGTTTTAATGATTTCAAACAATCCAAAACAGATATTTTTTCGCCTTAAAAAAAAAATACCAAAATACTTGGTTTTGTTTAATTACAATAATAATAGTAAAAATGCAAAACCTTGAAAAAAAAAACATTGAAAACTGAAAAAGCAATTTAACTAAACTTAAATTATAGTCATGGGTACTTTTGGTCAGAGAGTGGTGAACATAAATCGTTTCTCTACAACATTTAATTATGCGCTAATATTGAATGAATGTGATTAATTATTTAATTGGGCTGGTGATTAATGATTTACCAAAGGAGTTTTCAATTAATCGTTCAGTGTGTGGCGGTATTTTTTGGGCGTTAATGGAATGTGAAGAGAAAAAATAATAAATAATAAAAAGTATAAGAATGGCGCCCAACGTAAAAGAATATTGAAAGCAGTGCAAATCACTTCAGAAGCGTTAGGTAAAAAGAGATTAATTGTTCATGAGATGATGCTCATTTTAATCTGTAGTGCCTGCGAGGATCCAGAATTTACTGTCAGTGGGTCGTGGTTTAGGGTTTTTAACCCTGGAATTCCCGGGACGTATTTCCCTGGAAATTTGCCGATTGTTTACTTCTCGATTCCTGGGATTATTAATGATTGTCATTTATTACCGGTAAATTATACGATTTTTTACTTCGTGAAACATTCTAATTACATTTCAATTCTTCGGATTTTGTTTGGTCCATATTAACTACCCAGGATGTTTAATAAAAGTTCTGTTACTCAATTCAAGTTTTAAATATTTTCTTTTGTAAAAATATTAAATTGTTCGTAATTTACAAATAAAATCAAGTTCGGGAAAGACGTCGATAAAAATTCCCGTTTCCCAAGAGAGAGAAAATGGTCGTGAAATTAAAAACCCTAGCTGTGGTATACGGAAATCCTTTTCTTGTTCTTACATAATATTTTCCATTCGATTTCAAATTGATCTCATATTTTTTTTTACTGAAAGTTGTATTTGTTCTATTTTTTTTTAAAAAATGTTATCCCGATTTTTAATTTTATTGTCATTATGACATTTACCATTTTAGCTGGCGATTGCTTTTGTTTTAAATCTATTAAAGTAAAGACTTTTGTGCCGTAAAGATTACATATTTTAAATACCTTGCAGACCACATTCACGCAAATGACCTTCCTGAGTTCGTATTTTCCTGTAGCCAGTTTTCGTTATCCTCATAAATCACTTTCACTTTTCATATCCTTGGGCCAATTTGTTGTCTTCAAATTTGATTTGATTCTGGGGGTTTTTTTTCGCTCGTTCTTTCGTTTTGTTCGCATATTATGATCGATTATTTTGTGTAGCCCAGCGCACACACGGCTAATATTCATATGCATAATTATTTTCAGGCAGTTTGACCTATGACCTGCAAACTGCAAACTAGGGATGTTTGACGACGGTCCATATGATTGATGATACCAAAGAGGCACAACACAAAAACAAAGAAAAGTTCTCAAATTGAAAAAATCTTATTCGGATAAAGGGAATTTAGTCAAATGCTTTAAAGTGATATTTGTCATCGACCATTTCGAGCTTTCCGAACTCGAGTGTTAATTACAAAATAAATCTGCAAATTTAGCATTTTAGATAATGTCATGAATTGCCTAATACCACACACACACATACACGCAGAGTCAGGCTCAGTCGGTGGTCTATGCTGCCGATAATGGCGCCAAATGGGTTATTTTCGCTTAAACTCACATAGTTTATTTGTGTGTCGGCCTGTCTGTGTGCTTTTAATTTAATGTCTATTTCATTCAATCAATTCAATGAAGTGCCATTAAACTTTATTCATTGAATATTGACCGCAAACTCCCACCGAAAATAAACAGATTGCAATTTCATTTCTATAAACCGCAAGTACAAAAAAAAATGAAAACGAAAAATAAAAATAAAAAACTAAACAAACAATCGGGTTTATGACTGGCAGTCAGAGAGTCTTTCAAGACAAGTACTTGCATGGAGAGATAAATATATTGTTAGATGAAATGCAAAGAAGCCTAAATGCAATTGGAATTTTTCAAAACGACTTAAAACTCGGTTAACTCTGTTAACACTCTGTTAACAGTTAACACTCTGTTAACAGTTAACACTCTGTTAACAGTTAACACTCTGTTAACAGTTAACACTCTGTTAACAGTTAACACTATGTTAACAGTTAACACTATGTTAACAGTTAACACTCTGTTAACAGTTAACACTCTGTTAACAGTTAACACTCTGTTAACAGTTAACACTCTGTTAACAGTTAACACTCTGTTAACAGTTAACACTCTGTTAACAGTTAACACTCTGTTAACAGTTAACACTATGTTAACAGTTAACACTATGTTAACAGTTAACACTATGTTAACAGTTAACACTATGTTAACAGTTAACACTATGTTAACAGTTAACACTCTGTTAACAGTTAACACTCTGTTAACAGTTAACACTCTGTTAACAGTTAACACTCTGTTAACAGTTAACACTCTGTTAACAGTTAACACCCTGTTCAAAAAATTTAATATTTTATCGCATTTCAAACCCAATGACTAGACTCGTATACCTACCCATTCTATGGTGACTTTTATAAAACGAAAACATTAACAATTTCAGTTTTGATCGTAGGAGTGTAAAATTTGGTGTCGACATTCTGTGTGACATACGGCTTTATAATCAATCATTAGCCGGATTTAAAATATTTTTTTTTTTGTTATTTTCATTTGACTGTTTTTTTTCTGATGACTTATGTCAGTTTGAATTTGAGCTAACGCGTGTTGCCGTATGTGTGTGTGTACAAAAAAATGTCTATCGATATAAATTTTATATGCAGACGCATGTACATCATTTTGTTAGTCCAAACAATAAAGTAATCAAAATATGTATTTTTTTCTTCTTCATCTTCATGTTTGTCTCCATCTTCGTAATTTTTTGATTTTTTTTTGAATTTTTTTGTTATTGGTCGCATCTCATTTTTTATCCCATATTTTGTTGTTGGTCTGATGATTTTAAGCCGGTTGTTATCTAATTTATTAACGAACATAAAACAACATAAACATTATTTCATTTGGGGAATTTAATTGGTCTTCAAAGACTGTGGAATTTATATGGCATAGTAAAAATTATGTTTTATAGCTTAGCATAGAGCTGAAACAAGAGGAGGGGGTTTGTCTCAGAGATGCATCGCAAAAAAATGAGAAAAATCCAAAGACTTGGGAAAACTATTAGCTTTCTCAATTCATTGTTCTTACTTGAAGAAAGGACCCGGCTTGATTTGAAATACTGAGGGTCTCTACAAAATGGTCTCATCCTTTTCTGATTGCCAGTGATTGCTAGATGGAAAATGCGTGATCTGTGCTACTTAACTGCGAATTAACTACCAATCATGTTGACTAATTCCGACCACCATAATCTCTCAATAGACTACTGAGTTCTGTGCATTTTGTATTATGGAATTATAAATTCTTATTGTTAACCGTTTATAAATAGAAAAAAACTAGAATTTGTATTCGTAAAAAAAATCACTTTTGTCCATCGTGGCCCACACATTAAGAAACTCGTTTAAATTGTCCAACTTTCTTGACCAAACGTGTCTGAGAAGGAAGTTAAAAATATCATTTTCACTTCATTTTTTTTATTTTGTTTTTATTATGTTTTGCTAAAAAAAAAACTAGAATTTTCGGTCGTTTTGTGCTAAAAATAAAAAAAAAAAACAAAGCGACACATTTTTGCGTAGCATTTTAAATTCCAGTTTGGTTTGCAACACAATTAGTAAAAACAAACGACAAAGTGCAATGACGCTCAAAAGAAAACACATAAAAATGTAAATTTCTTTTAAGTGTGGTCAGGTTTTTTTTTTTTGAGAATTCTTAAGAAGTGGTTTCAAAGTGCCAAGGGATTTATAGAAATTTCAGGGAGAAAAAAAATGGCGGAAAATATTTTCAAAAAAAAAAAATTTGAATACTTCCCACATGATCGTTCTCAAACCATAACCGACTATCTTTAATTTGGGCAAAATTGAGAAGTTTTCTGAGAATGTGTAAGAAAGCTACACAAAGAAAACGAATACTGATTATCAGTAAGTATTTGAGGAAATAAACGGTTCTTTTGAAATAATTTAAAAACCGACTTGGCCTTTTATGACCTAAGACCTTACTTGTTTTTTTATTTTCCATATCATTCCATGAAGGAACAGATGGGGAAGTTCTCTCGAATCAGTGAGCTGTGCGCGATATAATTTGTATACTCACTTACCGGGACCTACTGTTTAGAGCCGGCTTCGAATGGCTAATGCTTTTACATGCCTTATAGATTACTCTCTTACTCGTAAAGTCGACTAAAACAGCCGCTGAAAAACGTTTGATAATCGTTGTCCAATACTGGCTGAGACTCTGGATGCCTCAGACAGGACAATTCAACTCAAATGGATAAAAAATCGAAAAAAAAAAATGTTTAAAAAAATTGTTCCAGCTCTTTCACAACTTTTTATAAAATTGTTCGCATTTGTTACTGTAATCCACTTTTTATTACTTTGTAGAGCTGATAGCCATTGCTGCTAGTGCTCTATAATCGGTTTTAATTCTAGAAATATTTTTCATACGATTAAATAAAAATAAATAAATAAATAAAAAATATTACTTTGTAACACTTCAAAAATTTTCAATTAATTTCCAAAAATCGCGATGACAAAAACAGCGTCAATAAAATATCAACGTCAACGTCACATTTTCTAACAGAATAACGAATACATGCAAATAGTTATCGATAACCGATGACGCCAACTTGCCAATGCCCAAAGACTCGTGCTCGTCTTGCTCCATAGGGCTGAGTAATTCAAATTTGCCCTGAATGAAAACTTATCTTGGATATAGTTTTATCAAAAAAAACTATTCAATTATAATTTTAAATAGATTATTTTTTTAAGAAAATCTTTTTTACTTACCTTAGAGTTTACGTGGAGATTTGTGTTATTTACATTTCAGCTTTTTTTTTTGGCTTTTTCGTTGTTAATAATTTCAGATATTGCTTAGGATGTGCTCTGTATTACACTCAAAATTACACTTATTGAATTTAAATCCTGAAATTCAGAAAAGATAGAGGGAGATTTAGAGAAAAAAATTCACTTAATTTGTTTTCTTTTAAAAAATTCGATTTTATGCATAAGGAGAATTTTTTAAAAGAGGTGTATGATATTGTATTTGTTTGTATTTAGTTTTTGTTTCTGTTGTTGAGTTGGAAATATTATTTTAAAGAGAGTTTCTTAATTTTAATTTAAGTTCTTCTTTTATTTTTTTTATTTATTACAATTCAAAATTATAATAAACTACTTAATACAGCACTAGCGACTGAGGCTATCGGCCTCACTAGTTCTTCTTTATTTATGTTTTTCACTATTATCTCCAAATACATTTCGAAATTGCCTTTATTTTTATTTGTGTTAATTTTATTTCAAAGTAAATTTATAAGTATGGTTAGCATTATTGGAGAATTTAAGAAAGTTGTTTAATTTTAGTCATTTGTTCTTTGTTTGTTAGCTTTTTTTTACTATTGTCGCCAAATATATTCCCTTGTATTTTGAATTTGTTTTTTATTTAATTTTTTTATATTTTTGTTTCAATTTTATACGACAGTAAATTTTCAAAGGGCGATCATACGAAATATCGCAACCACATCTCTCGATATTGCAGCAAGCATCAGTTGAGAATCTAACCCTAGCTCATGTATTATTCTTTTTACAATTGTTAATTTGTTCTATTGGGAGTTTCAAAAATGTGGATCAAAGACAGATTAAAATATGATTAATTTCAAAATCGATTGAAAGTGAAATTGATTTGGATTTTCCTGGATGGTTGTAAGTTGTATATGATTAACACCGTAACGGCCTAGAACATGGTGCACCATCACATGGGAGTGCCCTCCAAATATACCATGTAAACCCGGAAAAACCCACCAAGTACGCCTGAGAAGAGTTCGTTGTGTAGACGAATCCTCCATCTTGGTTACGGGTTTGGAGGTGTTATTATAGGTATTATCACACGGTATTTCGGTAGCTGTCACTTTTATTCTTTGACATTTGACAACTGGAATCTAAGCCATGACTAACAATGGAACGATAGACGCTTCAACAACGCATTGAAATTATTAAAATTCACTACAAAAATAGTGAAAATCTTGCGGTCACAGTTCGTAAAACTAAAGCATTTGGAGCATCTTGTCGGATCGGAATACAGAAGTTGGTGGATAAATTCGAACTGTTGGGACAAGTTCGTGATGTGTGGAATAAACCCCGTGCACGTCGCTCAAGAACAACTGAAGAATATTGCTGCTGTAGCTCAAATTGTTGAAAAAAAACCCTGGTTTGTCCATTCCTCGTAGTTCTTTGGAATTGGGCATTCCACAAGACTTGGGTCTCAAGGCTGACAAAAGTTCAGTTAACACAAGAACTCAAGTCGGTCGATCATCAACAACGTCATGTCTTTGCTGATTGGGTCCTTGAAATGCATGAAAATGATCCGGAATTCCATTGAAAAATCATCTGGACTTATGAGGCCCATTTCTACCTCGGTGGCGATGTCAACAAGCAAAATTGTCGCATCTGGAGCTCGGAAAAGCCAAGAGTTATTGTTGAGAAGCTTCTCCATCCTCAAGGTGACTTTTTGGTGCGGTTTACGGTCCGGCGTTGTCATTGGACCTTACTTCTTCAAAAATGAGGTTGGATCAACAGTTACGATGAATTGATTGCGCTATCAAGAGATGATTAAAGATTCTTTATGGTCGGAGTTGGATGATATTGATCTGGACAACGTTTACTTTCAACAAGACGGCGATACGTGCTACACAAGCAACGAAACCATTGCTCTTTTACGGGAGCAGCTTGCGGACCGTGTAATCTCTCGAAGAGGTGATCACAATTGGCCACCGAGATCTTGTGATTTAACACCCCATCGTCGATTCAACACCTCAAAGATGGAATTCGTGAGGCTATCGAGGATCTACGGGCAGCCAATTTGCGATGTGGTCCTGTAAGCGTGGTCGTTGGGGCCAGTCTAAATTTCACTTTCAATAAAATTTAATTTCATGTTAACAAAAATGGGTTTGTAATCTACAGCCTACGGCACGATGTCGAACGACAATGGAATGACAACGTTCGCATGCTTTTTTTTACCGACAAACATCTGATTTCATAGCCACTAAACAGCTGTTGGTTGTCGTTCCGCTTTTGTTCGACATCGTGGCTTAGTCTGTTAAGATTCTTTCTTTTCCTTTGATCAACCATATTTTGAAGACACACGGTTTTAGCATTTTTCTTTTTGTTTTGTCATTTTCCATTATCTTCACATATGTATTTTCTATCTTGTGTTGTGTTTTCTTTGGTCTTCTTCTTCGTCCGTATGCAATGTGCATTGAACACAAAACTTTCTGTAAATATTCAATTTTCAGTTTGTGTGTAGCGGTGAATTACGTTCGTCAGTAGCGAGAGGCGTCCAAAGTAACAGAAAAACAAAAACAAAATAAAACACTTGGCGCACTTCATCTCACATCTCATCATCCGCTTTTACAGCCTCTTTAATGACGAACCTCTTCGTCATCATCGTCTTAATTATCGACACAACATCTTCATTATGTAGAGTGAGTACTGATCATGATAATCGAGTTGTTGAACGTCATTAAAAGGTTTTGTTATTTTCAGTCGCTGTTGTTGATCGACCAACAACAACTTCATAATCTCTTCATCATCGTTCATTCATTCACACACAAACACACGCACACACTTTGCAGCTCACACATGTTGGCAGACACATCATCGCATTATGCAATTTTTAATTTTTTGTTGTCGTTGTTGATTCTCTTCTCTTTTTTGTGTATTTTTTTGCCAAGTTTTTTTTTATCTTATTTTTTGGTTTTGTTTTTTTTCTTACACACAGACCTCATCAAAGCACTCGTTTTTTTTTGTTTTTACCACTTTTTCATACTTTGAACTTTACATCTCTTTTTTTTACGAAATTTCGTTTTTATGATTTCTTCTGTGATAAGGCGGCAGCCTGCGACGTAAGAAAGAAGAAAAACGGATGTAATTAAAGTTTACAAACAAAATACAGGCACACACACATTTTGTTGTCTGTTATTTAATTAACGATCAAACTCCTTTAAATGCAATTTGTTTGTTTGTAGAGCAGCACATTTTAACTGGTCTCCTGACCTAATTTTCGTTTCGCTGACTAGACTGATAACTGTCATGTTTTCACTCTTCACACGGTTTCTTTGTTTTGGTAATATCCTGAACACAATCATGTCGCCTGTCGTTTGGCGAATGAATCTCAATGTGAATTTTAAAGGAGTGCGGTAAGATCAACAACGAAGGGAGATTTTTTGCGAGTTTGCTGTTGCCCTACGAAATACACATGGACGGCCATTGCTGATAGGTAGTGTGGGCGACTATCACACAACAACCGCAGGTCCGAATCCTAATAAGAACATTTAAAACAGCGAATGTTTTTCACTTCCTATTCGCGGTTGAATTTACGAGTAATAGATTAAAATCTGTAAGAAATATGACATTTCCCTAGAACAACCATACGAAAAAAAGAAGGTTACACAATGAATTTGCAAAAAAAAGAAGGTTACCCAATTTCGTGAGAACAAATTTATTCACCAGTTGACCTTCAAACAAATTTCCTATCTTTTATAAAACAATTCCTCTGGATAACTAAAACGCAATGTACACAACATATCGTTTTTGTACTTAATGAGAACAAATTACTCCATCTAAGTGAAACGTGTACTACTGCAAAATATCGGATAAATAAAAGAATTCTCAGGCAAAGTTCACAAAGAAGTTTGGTTTTCTTTCTTTAAGTTTAGTTTTCGAAAGAGTTCAAAAGATCGGTAAGGGTTAATTTATAAAAAAAAAATATTTACTATTTACTAAGAAAACATCTGATATGGGAAAGTTTTGCGAAAAGCGGTGTATTTTTATTTTACATCGTTTTAAAATTTGTCTATGTCCCCTAAGAAAAAAGAGCACCGGTGACAAGTTACTTGGAAAAAAACGTTCCTATAAGAAAATTTGTTTCAATACACAGTAAATAACGGATATAAGAAAATCAAGAAATTCCACAAATTTCCAATACATATTAACTCAAAAGAAAAATGTTGATGTTAGCTCTTTCAGCCAACAAGACACAGATGTATTCCTCTAGCCCACAAATTTATTGTATTCATATACATGAACAAATGTTTATAAGGAAAAAAACGCATATTAGAAATAAATTTGTGATAGTTGTTGACTTTCTTAAGCGCCTATTAGACGGTCAGGCGCGCCATGACAGCATGATATGTCACAAACCATCGTGCTCGTGTAATAGGCAAAAATCCATGACTGACAGCTCGGTATGATGAATATCAAAACATTTTGATATTTTGGCATGCCATCACACCATCATACTCGTGTAATAGCTCTGTTGACATGTACCGTACAAAATCTCTTTTCAAGTCAACATGTGAAGTGTTAAGATGACATGGCTAGAACACGAATATTTGCGAGGATTTATGGAACTTTTTGAAAGTTTCTCAGAAATTTGGAATATTAAAAGTGATGTTTATTCGAATAAACAAACAAAGCAAATGGCTTTTGAAGTTGAAATAGAAGCGACAGTCGATTCGATTAAAACTAAAATAAATAATTCCGCTGCAACTACATGAGTTGAGAAAATTGAATGCAGTGAAAGGTTAAAATGTCAGGTCAACTCGCACGGCTTTACTAATACAAACATCACAGCTAGGATGTTTCTTTTAAACTGATCATACCATACTGTCATGCCGCGCATGACCTTCAAATGTGCGCTTTATCTCCATTTACATTTAAATTTTTGCAAAACGCGTTCCATTTCTGAAACATATTGAAGATCCAGATTTAGGACGGACAAACCTATCGGTGAACAGAACGACTGTTGTAAAACCATTCGATTTGCCGTACCTTTTTTATATGCAAATTTTTCCGCTCGTATTTAGGTGAGAGCAGAACTTTCCCATGTAATGTCAACTCTGTTCTAATAATGTTGCTTTGGTAACCCAGTCACTCGTTTTCTACGCCAGTAGTCGTAATTGTTCGTTTTTAATAAAAATAATTTATATTGAAAAGTATTTTTTGTTCCTGTGATTTGCGAACCACTAAAATTGTATCGGAAGCACTGATCAGGTGTACTTTAAATCCAAGTTTAACAACAGACCTTGAACACCAGCAAATTTCACCAGCAAGAAATACGAAATTCAACTGTGGCCGCCATTGTCGTCGTCCTTCGAGAATTTTCGGCTAAACAGCACTTTGAAAATTACGAAAATCAAAATTGCGAGGAATGGTGAAAATTACGAAAATCACCCAGAATTTACGAAAATCGATATGAAGAGGAATGGTGAAATGTTCTGTGGATGTTACGGACCACCTAAAAAAATATGTTGGTACTCCAACTTGTGCATCTCTCAATGATGAAGTTTGCTTCAAGTAAGAACGGAGCAATTGAAGCTTTTAAAGAAGGACAGTGATATTTGGAAAAAATCCCATTTATTATTAAAAAATTGTACAGAAATTATCAGCCGCATTATAAATTTGCTTTCAAAATGTATTTGACAAAAGAAAGTCGAACATGAAGGACCCGTATTAAGAAATCAATACAAGAGCAAGGATTGAATAAATTGGGGTGCATTTTTTGAGCTGTCTGCTTCAGGTAAGTAACAAAAATCTGTTTAGTAATTGTAAATTTGTTCCATTACAATGTATTTGTTAACTGTTTTAAGATCGTTGCTGTCATATCCTGAATTCAAACGATATCCAAATATTATTTCGTTGACTAATTTATTTTTGGGAAATTTCCCACCACTTTTGTCATTTTGTTGTTACGAGAAGTGGCAAAACTGTTCTATCGGGCTTCAACTTTTTGATTATTCCAATTAGTCCCGATTCACACTAGGTATTTCGCGACCTTAGAACAACCAAGTTCTAACTGACAATTTTTTGGTAAATTGTCCTATATTACTATTCAAATTGAAACTGTTAAACTGTTTTAATTGAAATAAACTAATTAATACTGTTTGGCAAACATTACAGACATATAGGAACTAGAACATATTACACACTGATGTTAAGTTTTCTCAAAAATACCTTGATTCAGTTGCAACCTTGTTGTTGTAAGTTCGCAATTTGTATGATTCCCTTTTCAACTTGCCACTTGTCTTCACACAAGGAAATTCTTTTTCGTCAATTTTTGTTTTCATTATTGCCTTTTCAAATTGCCTTTTCAAAACCCAAAAAGAAATTACTCCATACCCTTTCCCGCTCTTTCCTTGAAACTGAGAATTGCTGCAATTAAAATTGGCTAGTGTGAATCGGGACTTATTTCAACAAATCTTCACTTTTAAAACACTTGACAAACCAAAAAAATCCTTGAGAATTTAAGTCTTAATAACTCGAGGAACATTTTATCCTGAATAGGAACACAGGTCGTCAGAGAAACCACACACGGATTTTTCTGCATATTCGTAATCCTCGCGCAATTCTCATTCATTTGGTTGTCTAAAATGAAAGTGATCCTTTGTTTTGGACACCCTCCTTACAATTGAACTGAAAAGTACCCCATGCACTTTTCTTGAGTATGAAGTGAGGGACTACATAAATCACTTTTGCCAAGCCCTTACTTTTATTTTATGGCGTATTTGGAATCTTGGATAATTGCTTCAAAGTAGTATCAAAGACACATACGCTCTTTTCCAGTTAGGGGATTCCGACGAACGTATTTTTGTAAAAAAAATTCCTTTAAAACCATCTAGAATTTTAGATTTTCTTTGGATGTGTACGATTTTATAATTTCAGCGAACGTTCTTTTAAACTTGGGTTTTTATTGTTATAACAAGGAACTCTTATACACCCTTCGATCGAAGTAGAACAAACTAATCCTTATCTCATGTTATTTGCTTCAAATCAGTTGGGTTTTTTTTGCAGAAAAAATATAAATTTTAAGTTGGTTTAAAATCAAGTCCAGATGCACCCAAAATTTTAAAAAGAAAATTTGCATTTTCAGGAAACGACCAATTACAAATCATAGGAATTTGCCATTATGGTCTAAGAAAATATTCGGACCTCCAATAAGGTGGGCGATGGAAAACAAGTCTTCTAGAAATGTATTTTAAAACTCAAACTCCAGCCTCATTGAATTGAAAGTAAGTCCAAAAGAAGTACAATCAAGGCGTTCCATAACACAGGCGATCTTTTCCAGCTACGGTGTTTTTACACGAACATATTCTTTAATTTCTTTCAAACAATTGCTGACATCTAGAGTTTCAGATTATCTTTGCTAGGCTACGATTTCAAAACTTCAACCAACATTCCTTCGATAATGTGTTTTTTTAATTTTACACCAAGCAACTCTTGTCCACCTGCGATCGGAAGTGAACCACATAATTCTCATCTCATGTTCATCTCTTCGCATTTTCGGGAAACGGAAAATTATGGTCTACGAAATAATTCGAACCTCCAATAAGGAGTGCGATGGAAAACAAGTCTTCTAGAAATCCTTCGACTTCTGTAAGTTTAAAATCAGTGCCTATGTATTTTAAGACTCAAACGAAAACTCCATTGAATTGAAACTAAGTCCATCAAAAGTACCATCAAGGCGTTCCATAGCACAGGCGATCTTTTCACGAACGTAGTGCTAAATTTCTTGAAGCAAATTGCTGACATCTAGAGTTTCGGATTATCTTTGGAAGTCTGGCATTTTAATGAACATTCCTTCGAAAATGTGTTTTTAATTTTATAACAGGCAACTCTTCCACCTGCGATCGGAAGTGAACAGCCCAATCCTCATCTCATGTTAATCTTCGTCAAAGTTTACTTGGTGCCCGATCCATGTCCACAATATTATTTGTCTATCACATGATAAGTGTCAATTGTTTTGCTTTCCTTCCTACTTTTTTTCTTTATTTGCCTGTCTATCTTTCGCAAGCTGACTCGGCATTAGTCCCGCTGACTGGCTGACCCAAACATCCGTTCGTTCAGGCGTGCCTGCGTCCGTCTGAGTGTCTGGTCATCTTTCCATGCTTTTTGTTGGCTGTCTGCCTTAGTCCACTACACTCTTGATTTACTGAGTCCAGTTGACCAAGTTTTTGCTTCGTTGTTGTGTTGTTTTTTTTTGGTTACTGTTGTTTTTGTAACTGGATGTGGACGATGATCGTCCGGCCATCGTTGTTCGGTTATTATATGATATTTATCTCAAGTTCATTTTTGTGTTAATCGTGTTATGGTAGGTTGTTGTTGTTGCGAATTATTTCGTTTTTGTTTTCATGCATTTTCTTGTTGTTTACAGCATTTTCACTTTTTTTTTTTTTGGTATGTTTTCTTCTTCTTTTTCACTTATTGCAGTTTTTTAAAAGTGGCACCGTGCACTTCTTTCTCTCTTTAAAATATTCCACTCTCTTCATTTGCACACACCGAAACTGCATCACATAACAAATGAAGTGATACATTTTTTACCAAAGAAAACTACAAAACATCTTCTTTTCGATTTTTGTGCTAATTTTTTTTGCTAAAATTTATGCTGAGATTTCCCCTAACTTACGTTGTTTTTATTTTCACAATTTTGGAATTTGAATTTAAAATTTCGTTTTTTTTTTCTCTCCCGTCAAATTAATTCGGTACGTTTGTGTGTTATTTAATATCGTTGGATTTGGTTTTGTATGTGTGTTTTTTTTTTATTTGTTCGCTCCAACCGTCGTCTGTTTCGTCGTTGCCCGTTTTTCGCAGCGTCGCTTCAACCGTCTTTTCGTCGCGATCAACAGAAAAGAACTGAAAATTGTTTAAGCAAATTTTTTTGGTTTAGGGTATGAGATCGGCTAGTTGGTCGGTCGGTTGGTCGGTCGGCGTTCAGATCGATATTGTTTGGTTTGGCTGTTGTCGTTGTTGTTGTTGCTGTTGGGGTACCATTGTCTCGTTGTCGAAGTGTGTCTTTTGCTTGGTGTCTGTGCCTTCAAAAGCAAAGCATTAAAAATGTCTTGGTTTGATTGGAGCCCAGCTGACTTCAGTCTCTCGTCTTTGAAATCAAGTGGGGCTGAAGAGATCAAACATGTTCGCTTCGAACTTGAGCACGAGCTGGCGGTTGGCGTTCGGGGTTACGCACATTGTACTCAGCCCAGATGGTCGTTTAATGCACAACCCCAGCGAGCATAAATTATTCAGATGAATCGATTTATGATAATAGAAGCTAATGCGAGTGTTTGATAAAAGTGTTATTAGAGGGGGGAAAAGGGTGATTCGAAAGGGTTAACCCTAAAGCACCGGTAAAATAAGCCCTAAGATGTGTTCGACCAAACAATTAATAGGCAAATCCACATAAATTAATCATTAATTGCATTGATATGTACAAAAAGAGTCAATCGGTGGACAAATGTTGTTAACACTTCTGTTGAGGAGAAGATGCCTTCTTTATGTGCACACATTATGACCAAAAATATGTTAATTGTTCTACAGGGTGGCGCAAAAGTAATCCTCCTATCAGCAAATGCTATAAATTTTGCGATTGGCCCCTAATGTCAGTGGCAACTCTGGCGGCGGCCATTTACATGACATCATATTCTCGACTTGATGTAAAAAAAAAATTAAAAGACCAAATAAAAATAATCCACTAGAAGAATCAAAGTTTTTCATTTTTTTTAATTACAGCCAAAAAACATCGGAGGTTTACTTTTGCGCCACCTGTTATTTGAACTGTGGCCTCTGATTGTTTTCTCTAATTGGCCGTCAGGCTTTAAATTCCAAAATAGAAATAAAATTTAAAATCACTAATCCGACAGTTAAATGAGCGACTCTCCAGTATCATTCACAATCGACGTACTTCACTCCAAGCCAGCGTTGCCACTACAACATTTTTTTTCCTACCAAAAATTTCCAAAAAAAAAAACCTACCAAAATCCCTTGTACTTTAACGATCTTGTAACATTAATTGAATTGAATAATCGTTTTTTTGAGGACAAACCAAAAATTAAATTAAGAATTTGTTTTTTCTATTACTAAAAAAAAAACTATTTAATAACACATGTTTTAAAATTAATAACAAAATATAGAACGTGCAATTTACGATTACGTCCTAAATCTACCAAAATCGAAATGGACCGAACACCCGACCAAATCTTACAATTTTAAAACCCCACCCTACCAAAAATTGGTAGAAAAAGCCCAAAACGGCAACGCTGCTCCAACCTAATCCTAATTCGCATGGACACAAATTAAATGTAAGCAGCACATACACAATACAATAACAACAACAAGTATTAATTGTCCACAACATCGTGACCTGTTAACTCTTCGACTCTTTGGCATGGTTCTGTCTCTCTTGCTCTCACACTCTGTTCTTTTTATAATCTGTCATTTAGTTGCTTATTGAAAACCGAACAATCGAGACGCAATTCCTTCAGTGCAATTTTCATTAATTCGGAAAAATTGCATAAATCGATTCAGATTTAGGATAAATATGTTCTATATAACATGTGAATTCAGTGGTATTAGAAATTGTGTGTGTTTGATGTTCAAGGAACGGGAATCACGGCCACAAATAATACTTGGTATTCTACGTTGGGCAGTAAATGCCGGGAGCCGGGGGTTCTCGAAGTTATTGTTTCATTAGAGAGAGTGCAGTCGCCGGTGATTGAATAAACATGGGAAACATTCTGCAAGGAGAATAGTTGGTGGCGAATACGAAAAATAATGGCAAACGAATCACCAAACATAACGTAAGTTCATTTTCACTGTCTTTTTTATTACGCTTTGCTTGTATTGCATTAAATACATATTACACAGAGATGGGTAATCGCAGTTTTACTGTCTTTGAAGTCCGAATGTTTGACTGTAATGATTTTGGGCTATTGAATAGAAAACTTGTTCTGTATATTTTGGGATACGAGTGCTGGACAATTTTCTGTCAATTTCCCTTAAATAATGAGTTTCGTCTTCTTCGCTGTAAGGGCTAGCTATGTATGTAGTAAAAAGCCCGAGGGAGTTTCTGCTACAACGAGAAAACTATATACTCCACATGCATCTAACAATTAGATTTTTTTTGAAAAATTTTTAAGCCTTTTGTAATTTTATTTCATCGATTTAACATTTTTTTTTGCGATTTTCTCAAGCACCTTTTTTTTGGAAAAAAATTATTATATGTTTTTGTATTTGGGAACTTCTTTACTTACTTATTCCCTTTGACACTCCATGGGGTAACTCATCTTCATCAGAATCATATGTTGCAAGCTATGATTTTTTCGAAAGACTCTAATTTTTTGTACATTTTGTGACGATTTTTTTGGACAAATTATAATTTTTACTCTTTTTGTAATTTTAATCTTCAAAAAATATGAAAATTCTAATTTTTACGATTTTTCAGGATTTTTTCGTAAAATAAACTAAAAATCTGAAAAATTTCAATGGTTGGAAAAATATCTGTTACAAATTGTTTTTTATTATTGCAAATTTTTTTTTATTCCCCTTTTTTTTTGACGATTTTCTGAAAAAATTTGTTTTTTTCGAAAGATGAACTTAACCATTTTTTGTGGATAAAGTTTAACCATAAGAAAAGCAAGAAAATATCTGTGAAAGTCGGACAAAGCTAATAAAAACAATTTAAATGTAGATTCGCTTAAATCATAACGAATGTCATACCAACAAATAATTTAATATATTTTGCTTGATTTCACTTAAGCTGGTCTATCGCCAAAAACTCAATATTTAAATTAATATTATACAGTGAGTCATAAATGAAAGCAATTGGCGGCGTTTAACAGAAAATAGAAATAGTTATAAATAACTTTGTAGGAGAAAACACCCAGAGAGACAAGTTGCGAAAATGGTCAATTGCAATATGTATTTGAAAAAGTGTTCATTACAGATTTAGAAAATATTCAATAAATTCAGAGCGGCTCACAGTAAACTAAAAGGTGTATCAGAATTTGATAAATTTGTCACCATGTATCTCATAATATATTGGCACAGGGTAACCAGCAAATAGTGTTTCTGAAAGTCTAGCTCCTCAGTAGTTTTGGAGATCTACGACCGAGAAAGGTACAGTTCCCATTTTCAAGACACTGGTCTCTAAGAAAAGATAACCTCAAAGATAAAAAAACACTGTCTTTTTTACAATGTCACAATTCGAAAACGTAAACGAAATCGTAAGCGTCAACACCCTCAACAATAATTAGATGACGTTTCCGCGAGTTTACTGTATATTTATTTTCTTAAAATGTATTTTTCTGTTACCAATCTGGTACTTAGTCAAGTATAATTGAAATAGGCTCAAGTCAATGCAACAAATATGTAAAATTTTCAAACTACTTTTCATTTTGATTTGAAGACAAAAAAAAACATAAGCCAATAGTTCGTTTTATAAATAGTTCTGAAATATTCGGCTTTATCATTGGTGGTTCGCGAGCTGAATCCATGCCAAAGCATGTGTAAAAATATGGGCCCAGAAAGTTGATATCGTAAAATTCTAAGTCTGAGAATTACAGGCTAAATTTGGTGAGCATTGCAAATCTCCCAAGCTCACTGGTCTTAATTAAGTAATCTAATTATTTGAAACATTTAGTGCCTGTTTTCATAAAACGAATTTCTTCATTCGTTACAAATTGTCAAAATTAAAGGCGCAATAAAATGGATTCTTAAAAGTAATGAAACTGTCTTTTATATGTCGACATCTAACATATATCTGAAAATCCGAATTAAATAATGTCTGAAACCCATTTTATAACGCTTTCATTATTGACGATTCGTACCGAACGAACAAATTCGTTTTGTGCAAACAGGCAGTTAATACTAATTGATAATAAAAAACTAACAAATGTCTCCAATGTTTGCCGAATTGTCCTCACCAAACTGGAATTTTCACTTAACTAATTCGCCCACGACATTTTCACAGTGTAAATAATTAAAAACTGTCATTAAAGTCGATAGATTTGATTTATTTAATTGCATTTAAATACAAGAACGTTACAAATTCTTTACACAACCAACACAGCCGCTAACAATTTTCAGCTTCTGCGCCTCAGCACTTAACGAAATTAATAGACTTACATTTATCTATGGGAAGAAGGGGGAGGGGATAAAGGAAACTCCAAAAGAATGGTCGATTTATAGGCAACATTTTTGTGATGAATCTAATTAAAATCTGTAAATCAAGCGAAGAAACACATTGAGCAAGAAACAAAAAAAAACGAAAAAAGCTAAATCTTACGATATTTTTTGGGAATATTTTAATTACCAACGCCTAAAAGTATGCCAAGCATTTGCCGGGTTTTTTGTTGGTACTACTCGCTGTTATTGAAGTCTTCTTGTTTTATGGCCGGCAACATTTTGAACGTTACGACAGTGTGGAGGCCTAATAAAAAATGTAAACCGACCATAATTACATTTATACGCTGATGATCATGGCCAAGGAATTACACACAATTCTCCCTACTGAATTTAAACAGTACACAACAATTATGTTCATCGTGGATAAATTGGTAAAGTTAAAATGTTATTGGATGACACAGTGGTTTACATTCATAAAAATGGCAAAAAGTATTGGGGTAAAATTCCAAGTGGCGGATAGACCGGATATAAGAACATCTTTTACGAGAAAAAATTGCAAATATGTAACTTCTTCAAAAGCACCGTGCCTTTACTTACTTGCATCCCTTCGGCTATATTGTAGATAACGGATATAAGAACATCTTTTATGAGAAAAAATCACAACTTCTCCAAAAGCATCATGCCTTTACTTACACAGTAATTGCTTATAAGAAAAACTCGTTTATAAGAAAGAAATTTGGGGAATTTGCTGACTTTCTTATATCATTTATTTAGTGTAACACAAGGAGTTTTTTTATTTATATAATTTGTTCTTATATCCGTTATTTACTGTATAGCATTTGCCGATAAGAAATCGGGATTTTCGGTATTAAATATTTAAATGTGCCAACACCGTTCGTTGCTTGTATCACTGCCTATGCAGAAGGGCAGACGTCTTAACCCTTTCAGGGGCAAATAGTTTTTTTGAGGTGCTAAAAATTATATCAAGTTTCGAATATATTCGACATATCCATTGAAAGGGTTATGTCTGTTGGCAGACACATAAATTCGCCGGCAAACTCCAGATGCCCCGAATTCTTTTTCAGACATGTAATGGTAGGTTCGTGGAAAAATCCTTTGCTGCCACCAGATATAGCTAAAGAAAGCTCACTGAATCTTGGCCAATATATGCAGTCTTTTAACGCATTTCATTGCTTTTGGGGCCACTGTGCCAATTACTGTTGGAGTTGGTCGGTTTTCCAGCTATTGAATGTCTTCAGTGATTCATAATTCCTTTGCTTTTCATATTTGCATTTCGCAGAAATGACACCAACTAAATATAATCTTTAGAGTGGAATTAAGTGGATTTTTCCGTTGTTTTTTGGAATCAAATCGTATGCTGTGCTTAATGTATGCAAAGTTTTGTTTTCTTTTCGTATTTTTTCTCTCTTTTACATTTGGGATGCAAAGGCAGCGGTTGGGTGGATGCGAAGTCGAGCCGTCCTTCCGGACGGCTGTGACATTTTTAGAGGAAATTTCAAAATTGTTGGTCATTTAGAAGCGTTTTTACAACGATGCTTTTAACGATATTTTCTTCTGCGTATTTCAAAGTAGCCAAGCGCGGGGGATGAGGACAGTCCGGTGGTCCCGTTTTAATATTCATATGGAAAATAACAATTTTTTTCCGCTGGCCCTTTTGGTACAGAGTCTTCCGATGCAAAGCAATTTGTTGGACGTTGGTTTTTTTTGGTTTCCCTTCAGTGATTGTGGGGTGGTTTGGCGGGAAATGGTGTCAGGAAATCATTAAATTCATTTAAGCGCAAAATGTTCTTGTCATTTGGGTCGGTGTTTGTTTTTTTTTTGCCCGGGTATTCCCTGGCAGCAAGGACAAAATGGCAAGGGCCGCATCGCGTTTAAAAAATTTAGTTATTAATGTTATTAAATTGTTGCTGCTGTATATTCGCACAATTAAATGTTTATCGAACAAGAAAAATGCCATTGAAAGCGGTTTCATGCTGGCGGGGTGCGCGAACAGAGAATACTCTAAATGTGAATTAAATGGGATTTTCGTTGGATTCCCTTCATGGACGATTTGCATTTGTTTTTTTTAATGTAGCAGAGCTTTGTCATGGCCTTAATGAAAATATGGGTAGAGTGGAAAGTGGGTGTCAGTAACTTAATTGGTATTATCAGGACTTAATTTAATTTAAAAAAAGACATAGAAACTCGTGATATGTAATCAGGAAGGGCAGACATACAAATATCTATGTTATGTATTTTGCCAGAAAATTGTTATTTTAAGAGAAACGAGGGAAATTGAAAAAATAGAAAACATTTTAGAATTTGGATTACTGGATGACATCATAAGTGTCATACGCCGAAAATAATACCCTATAAGGCTAATCTTTTATACGTGCCAGTGCTCAAAGAAAATCCGGAGGCCAGGTTATATGTGGTCTTTTCCAACAGTGGCCAGCTATTGCACATGCGGCATGAAAAGCCTTGTGGCATCTAGAGTTGGCAGACGAACTACAATTTATGTAAATAGACTTCGGTCTTTCGCCCTCCAGATTGTCTCTGGCATCTACGGATTTTTCTAAGGATGTATATGCATTTAAAGTTATTTTTATTAAGCCTCTATAACGCTCATCGTTAACCGAAATCGCGTTTACATCAGCATTTTCAAAAAGCGGACCAAACAGTCACTCTCACCGATCACCTGCGGGTTTTCCGATCAATAGATGCTGCAGTATTGCTGGTTAACATAGCGACCGAGATGAAAACCTGCTTTTTGATTTGTTGTCTTATCCGGAAATATAATTTATTTCCACCTACGCTTTATTTCAATGTTAATTTCATTCTTTCTATTGATGGCGGCGGTATATAAATTCTTCCACTACCTCGACGGTCTTTCTAAAGTCGCAACGTTCGCTAGCAGTTTTAAGCATACGTTTTGTCTTATCCTCATTTGCCATTAGACCCATCTTCATCGATTCCTTTTCAATACTGGAAAAGCCGCATGTTACATCCCTTCCTATCTTTCCGACTGTATCAATGTCATCCGCATATGCGTGGAAAATGTGGCCTTTGGTGTTCAATAGTAAATGGTTTGGAGAGATCGATCTACTCTCACTCAGAGTTATTCCAAAAAGGTTTACCAGTTTTCCTGCGTTCTCATACGCAGACATGATAATATTAAATGGTTTGGAGAGATCGATTCCTTTTTATACTGAATATCTACTCTCACTCAGAGTTATTCCAAAAAGGGTTTACAAGTTTTGCTGCCTTCTCATACGTAGACATGATGTCAATTAAATTTGTATCTTAAAGAAGTGTCGAAGATGGATTTATGCAAAGTTATTGATGTTATAATCTTCTCTAGGATTAGATGTAGTATGAAGGCAGACACACCTTTGAGTGCCGCGGTTTGATCGTTGTAGAATTTTATACGTTTATGTCTGATCTCAGACAAATATTTCAAAGTGCTGCCAACGCAATAACAAATTTAGTATCTGCTCCCTCCTCGGGTAGCGCGTATACATTTCACTTTAACACCAGTTTTAAAGTTTTTTTTTTTAAAAGGCGACACATTACAAAGAATCTCATCACAATTTGATAACGCGAACGAACCCTTTTCTGACACTCACACTTAACACGCGCCGTGTTAAAACCCTTTTTGTTGTTGTTGGTTGCTGAGAATCAGCTGAAAGAAAAAAAAGGGAGATTTCCAGCAGGTGTTGGCAGAGTAGAAAAGGGCCAATTTATGAATTACTTACTCGTATGCTGCGTTACTTTGAACAGAAATGTATGTCAATTTCGCAGAATTTTCGTATGTTCGCCACCATCCACGTTGCCGTGTTCACATTAAATATTTAAAAAATCAAATTAAATATTCATTTTGCATGTAACCTGATGTCAGAGTCGCACAGACATCCTGTACACATGCTGACAAAGGCAGGAATGTGTTAACACACCCCCGTCCTACCCCCACTACAAGAAGGGCAGCACTGCCATCAGAGTCATAGGGAACGGAGACTGAGTGAGAGATTGAGAGAGGGGCACCGTAACACGGCGTATAATGGAACACCTTTTTCAAATAATTATTTTTCAATATAATTCGATTAAAAAGAAACTGTGGAACACCAACCAAACGACAACAATGACAACACGACAACAAGACATGAGGCTGTGACTGTGTTTGGTGCGGAGTCAGATGGCAAAAAGTCAATGTTTTAATGTGACCTTGAGTTGTACTGTCATATGCGAATATGTAGGGCTTTCCAGTGAGAGTGTCGGAGGTAAAGAGCATAGTTCGTATATACACACACACACACACAAGGAAATCGTCTTACAGCGTGTTATTACTACTGTAGTTGTTGCTGTAATTGCTGTTGTTGTTCGTTTTACTACCATAAAACCTTAATGTCCACCCATGGAACAAAAGTCACAAGACGACAGCACGAGAGAACAGATTAACCGCCAACAGAAGATGGTGGGGGGGGGGGGAGGAGTGTGGCTCCACTGTGTAAAGCATGATGGCAACTATACCACTCGGTCGGTCTAAGTTCAAGTGTACGTATGTATTATGTGCGTACATGTGTACATCTGTCGTTCGGTGTGTATGCGTGTGTTTGGAGGTCCTGTTGCTACTCTTACTACACAATTTGTCGTAATTAAAGTCTTAAGTCGCGACGATTATGTCATCTGCGACAAGTTTTCTGTTTTTGTTGCTGTTGCTGCGGCTTCTCGTCCGAGAAAAGTAATAAAGCACAAAATAAAACTTAGAATATGTAGAGGAATCGCAGGATATTATAAGTATTGAATGGCTTCTCTAGGGCTTACATATTTACACATGTACATGTGTGTGTGTGTGTGTGTGTATAATAGATATTGTACATTTCAGATGGAATAATGAACATTCATGGTACATATTTTTATGATATACTGTGTGAGTGTGTTATGTTATCTCCGTCACATTAATCAATAAACGAGGCTTACATTATGAAGATGGGAACGAATTAAAATGCGCGTGCACAGTAGGTAACGGATATAAGAATCTTAATATATATTTACCCTCGACACTGATACACTGATTCACTGACTCTGTCACGCAGTACGTAGGAATTTAAATAGGCATTCTATAATTTTCTATAAATAATAATAAAAAAAAAAATAATATTTTTTTTTGTACAGAAATTGTGTTTTCCCCAAATTTTTTTTTACCAAAATTTTTTTTTTCAAAATTTTTTTTTTACAATTTTTTTTTTTTACAAAAATTTTTTTTTTACAAATTTTTTTTTTCAACAAAAATTTTTTTTTTTCAAGAAAAAATTTTTTTTCAACAAAATTTTTTTTTCTAGCAAAAAAATTTGTTTTTCCACTAAATTTTTTTTTTTCAACACAATTTTTTTTCCATATTTCAACGGGCGCCATAGGCGCATTACAACTTACTAGTATCTGTTATAAGAAAGTACCTTTACTTTCTTATACACAATAATTGCTTATGGGAAAAACTTATTTAAAGGAAATAAATTTGTGGAATTTGTTGGCTTTCTTGTATCCGTTTACTGTAGTCGTATATAATAAAAACAATTCGGAGTACATAATTTAGTAGGGGTTCGGTTATGCGGATGATCACTTTTTCAGAGCTATCGAGTAATTTACTTGCCCAGCTATAACCATTTATTGTTGATTTCTCCAGTATTGTGTGAAGGAGAGAATTTATTTATGTTCACGATAACAGTATTTCATAAGATTTGGGGAAACATTGATTAAATTGTTATTTGCTAAGCAACTTATTCCCTTAACATTCCATGAAGGATTAGACGGAGAACTTCATTCGAATAGGTAAGCTAGGTACGATATAATTTGTATACCCACTGATCGAGATCTACTACTCGTGGAAATGTCTGTATCACGTGAAATTTTTTAAAAAAAATTTTTATCAATTCTCAGATTTTCCCCAATTTTTATTATTTTTGAAAAACAAATTTTTTTTCACTTTTCTTAGCATAACTTGAGGAGACTCCAAATTTGTAAACTACTTAAGCGTTACGAAAAAAAAAGGTTTTTTGAACTGAAAACTTAAAAAAAACGATAACCATTTAAAAAAAAAAAAATTTAGGAAAATCTGAGAATTGATAAAAATCTATTTGTTAAAACATTTGACGTGATACAGACATTTCCAAGAGTCTGCCTGCCAAAAAACAGCTCGATTGGATCACTGAAAAAGGGTTAAAAATCGGTCCAAAGGCTTTCACACAGGCCACAACGAGATTTATACTTAAAAAAAAAATTCTGACGTGTACATGAAAATCGCCGATACACGTGTATTTTTATTTTTTATCTCCTTTCCGAAAAAGTAAATTTGGTTCATAGGACAGAAAAAATCTATTTTTTGTAACACGGTGTAAGTTAAAAAAGTGTCCTACTTACTTATTTTCAGTAACATTCCATGAAGGAAGCCCAAGCCTACTCGAAGAAAAGTTGTTTGCGATTAAAGTTTTTCTACGTCTCACTTTTCTTTTTTTTACCGAAATCGATCAGCCTCATTCCGTTATGGGAAATGAAATGATTTCATGGACTGTCTGACCAAATATGTTCTCCTTGCCTATTTTGGCCTTACAAGCCCCAATATAATTTGTAGTCATTTTTTACGGTCTCGTAAAACTTATCTTTGGTCTCATCGTCTGAAACCGACGAATATTCCTTTGTTTCCAACAGATCGGCATCCGAACTGGTGCCTGAAATAAATGTCGCAGTTTTTTTTTATTAACGTATCGTATTTCCTGGCTGGAGGTGATGTTAGTGAATTGAATAACTTTCCGATTACCGGTATTATTGGTCGGGATTCCTGGAATTATTGGTTGGGACTTTTTACGACTATGATTCCCGATTAAAAACCGGGACATATGCGATTTTTTTAAAAACCCTACTTTTCTTTTTGTTCCTGTGATTTGCTTTGCTTTCTCATCTCCACATTTCTCTGCCTGATCACACCTTCCTTTTTAAAGATATTAATTTTTATTGCCAGCATTAGCTACTTGTTCCGTTCGAATGGAAAAACCAAGTCCGATGCTCGGCCAAGCTGCGATAGAGACAGAGAGTGCAAGAAGGATAACAGAAACTTAGCAATGGTAGTAAAGCTTAATTCCTTTTAAATGAAAACACACAAATTTATTCAGCACAACTTTAAGAAGAAACAAACCAAACACACACACACACCAAAAGAAAATTGGAAAAGGCACAACACCCACCCACCCACACACACACACACACGCGTAGTGTCGAACTGGAATAACAATATGAAAACAGAAAAGAAAAACCAAAAAAAAAGAAGAAGGACAATGAGAAAATAGAAAAGTTTACACATGACTGCATCATAGTATACCAATACACACAAACACGCATGTCAATATGTGTGTGTGTGTGTAAACGTGTACAGGCGAAAAAGTAATGACGTCAGTGGAGTACAACAACAAGAGCAACCACAGCCCAAAGTTCTACAAATACTATTAAATAAATTTCCGTAAACATCTCAACCATCCCACCCCCTCCCCCCACACACACACAGAGTGTCGAACACTTTGAGGCTGGTGTGAGTGTAGAGACATTTACAAGGATAACAGCAGCAGCAGCACTAACAACAACCACAAGCATAGTGTTGTTATTCCATTTACAACAGCAACAACCACAGGCTGTGGTATGCACAGTGATGTCATTAAATTGAGAGGCAGCTATTGAGTGCGAACATCATCATCATCATCATCGTTATTTCTCTTAGACATGCCGGAGGGTTCTCTTTACTTTGTCATTTAACCATCAACTCTTAGCTGTGAAATCGCTCTCTGGTTTCTCTTTACAAACTCTTGAGCGAACAGCTGTTAGATTTCATGTGTGCGTGTGTGTGGCGGGGAGGGGAGAAAGTGTGCCATTGTTGTGTTTTGAAATATTGACTTGTAATTGTTGTTAGTGTATATCTGCTCAATGTGTGTGTGTGTGTGTGTGTGCGTGTGTTTGCTTCTATCTTTGTGTACAAATTTAATTCGTACGTATGCTAAGCAATCCTTTGATTGAACTATGAAGAAATCGTTGTTGTTGCTGCTGCTTTTGATGGTTTATGTTATCATCATCTTTGTCATCGAAAGATTCTTCTTGTTTTTATTCTTCTTATTCGTATTCTAATTTTCTTGTTATCTTTCTACCTCTCCAGGACCAGGACCATCACCACCACCCCCCCCCAACCGTTTCTTTATGTGATTTTTGATGCTATGGCCTCCCCCCATTTGCCTTGAATGCTGTTGTCCTTTAGTCTTTGCTATTGATTAGATGTTGTCGTTGAGGTATGATTGTTGTTGTTGTTTTTGTTGTGGTTCGTCTCCATGTTCTTCTTTCCGTCCTGTCGCAGTATTTACCCTTAAAGAGTATTAACCTCGTCATCCTTGTGTTGTTAGCACTTATTGTCTGTTTTTTTCTTCTTCTTCTGTGTTCTTCTTCCTTTTGTTTTTTGTCCCCGAGTTATTTGTATATGAACTTGGATGCCTGCGTGCGTGTGTCTGATGTTATAACGTAATATTTGTGATATTTAATGTTTTTATATATTTTCATACCCCATTAATTCGTTGATGAGGTTTTATTGAATTAGATTTTTTTTCTCTCTCTCTCTCTCGTTTCTGTCACTGTGTATTTGTTGTCAATGTGTTGTCTAAACGCTTCTTAAATGGTTGCTGGTTAATGCTGTGACATTGTCGTACAGAACTCTACACATCATTTGGGAAAATTTAGTATTTGCTATCAGTAGCCGGTTCAAGGTCGTGCAGATAAATAGAAAAATACCAACTTATTTGTGGAAAGTGTCATTCGCCAAGAAAGTTGAAGGACTTGTTGTGTTGGTGATAAATAAAAACATTGATTTACCTCATCACTCGTGTAGATATTGCAAAATTAATAAACATTTGTGAGATTCATGACATAATTTTCGTTCTCCAATAGTCACTCCTAGTTGTTAGGTCATCGCCTACATGTATTTTCCGCGATCTTCACTGTGATAACGAGCATTATTCTGCGATGGTTAGCGGCCGTTGGTAATAGTGCCGAGCCAGTTCGTCAATTCTTCTTGTTTTTATTCTTCTATCTCGGCTGTTATTCTTCGTATTCTAATTTTCTTGTTATCTATCTACCTCACCAGGACCATCACCACCACCCCCAACCGTTTCTTTATGTGCTTTATGGCCACGACTTCATGACTTCACCATTAAGGTGACCCACTGCTGTTCTTTGGGCCACCTAACCCGGTTTTACTCTACAATGGGCCAAATATCTTTTCTCAATGTTGGTTTTAATCCCAACCATAGCCAAGGCGGAAGAATTTCCCTGGGCTCTTGACTACGGGTCAGTCTCCAGTCAGACCTTGTGGCCAAAGACTGTTAAGGGAAATAAGTAAGAAAGTAAAAGATTTAAAATAAACTCAGGGGTGGAAGGGTTTAATAGATCGACTCCGACTTTCGCGGTTAAAAACAATATGGTTGTCGAAAAGGGTTTTCCAACAAGAGGTTTTATTTGGAATCACCCGGCTGTCACTTATGAAGCTTTTCTTCGTTGACATTTGACAAGTAGAAACTAGAAACGCCATTACTAAAAATGGAACGACACACGCTTCAACAACTCATTGAAATTATTAAAATTCACTACAAAAACGGTGAAAATCTTGCAGTCACAGTTCGCGAAAACCAAAGCATTTGTGGGTCATGGTGAAGCACCTTGTCGGACTGTTATACAGAAATTGGTGGAAAAATTCGATCTGTTGGGACATGTTAGTGATGTGAAGAATAAAACCCGTGTACGTCGCTCAAGAACAACTGAGAATATTACTGATGTAGCCCAAAGCTATGAAGAAAAAACCCAGGTTTGTCCATTCCTCGTCGTTCTATAGATTTGGGCATTCCTCAAACGTATTTACACCATACTTAGCATAAGGCTTATAAAGTTCAGTTAACGCAAGAACTCAAGCCGGCCGATCGTCAACAACGTCGTGTCTTTGCTGATTGGGTCCATGAAGTTCGTGAAAATGATCGAAAAATCATTTTGACTCATGAGACCCAATTCCAGCTCGGTGGCTACGTGAACAAGCAAAATTGTCGCATTTACGGGCTCGGAAAACCCAAGAGTGAGGAGCCTCTCCATCCTCAACGTGTGACTGTTTGGTGCAGTTTATGGTCGGGCGGAGACATTGGACCTTACGATGAATAGATTGCCCTATCGAGAAATGAATAATGACTTTTTTTTATGGCTGGAGTTGGATGATATTTATCTGGACAACGTTTAATGTCAACAAGACGGCGTGCCACACAAGCAACGAAACTACTGCTCTTTTACGGAAAAAGTTTCTCGAAGAAGTGATCACAATTGGCCACCGAGATCTGGCGATTTAACACCTTGCGACTTCGTCTTTAGGGCCACGTGGACGATAAGGTCTACGCCAACAGCCCAGCGTCGATTCAAGACCTCAAAGATAGAATTCGTGAGGCTATCGAGGACCTACGGGCAGCCACTTTGCGATTTGGTTATGGAAAATTTAATGAAAGAGACCTGGCTAATATTACAGGCTCTGACTACCGTGCTGGCATTTACCGTTCACGTTGGAATGTTGCCAAAGTTTAGCCGACCCCTAAGAAAGTTGAGGCTAGAGTCTAACGACCTTCTGAATGATCGACTGTATGGCTTCCGTAGAAACCGTTCTACTGGAGACAAATGGCGTTCTATCGAAAGGTCGTGGCTCTGGATCAAGGTTCTGTTTCCTCTCCTCCTCTCCTCTCCTCTCCTCTCCTCTCCTCTCCTCTCCTCTCCTCTCCTCTCCTCTCCTCTCCTCTCCTCTCCTCTCCTCTCCTCTCCTCTCCTCTCCTCTCCTCTCCTCTCCTCTCCTCTCCTCTCCTCTCCTCTCCTCTCCTCTCCTCTCCTCTCCTCTCCTCTCCTCTCCTCTCCTCTCCTCTCCTCTCCTCTCCTCTCCTCTCCTCTCCTCTCCTCTCCTCTCCTCTCCTCTCCTCTCCTCTCCTCTCCTCTCCTCTCCTCTCCTCTCCTCTCCTCTCTCTCCTCTCCTCTCCTCTCCTCTCCTCTCCTCTCCTCTCCTCTCCTCTCCTCTCCTCTCCTCTCCTCTCCTCTCCTCTCCTCTCCTCTCCTCTCCTCTCCTCTCCTCTCCTCTCCTCTCCTCTCCTCTCCTCTCCTCTCCTCTCCTCTCCTCTCCTCTCCTCTCCTCTCCTCTCCTCTCCTCTCCTCTCCTCTCCTCTCCTCTCCTCTCCTCTCCTCTCCTCTCCTCTCCTCTCCTCTCCTCTCCTCTCCTCTCCTCTCCTCTCCTCTCCTCTCCTCTCCATCTTTGCAGCTTCTGGACTTCTGTGGTGATGATAACTGGTAGTTGGGCATCTCATCTGAAATATATTCGATATTCTGAAATATTTTCCAAGGTGTGTCATTTTTTTTGCTTTTGTTTAAAGTCAGCAGTCATTGACCTTCCATCTCCACCGTAAAGCTCTGATTTCTGTTGCTGTGACAGGTGACATCTCCTAGAAAATTTCAGTTTGTTTCGTAAAGCTAATAAATACCGTTAGCCGCACATAAGGCCTTCACAAATTATGACCATATTTGAAGTGTGGGCGGTTATAATTTGAAATATGTAACGATATAATAAACCACAAATTCTACACCGAAATCTATAAATCATTCATTGTGTTGCTGCAAAGGCACAGACGACAACAAAGACCATGGACAAATTTGCGTTTCCCTACACAGAAAAAGAAAAAAACCCAACGGGAAAAAATCATCCTAATCAAAAAGTTTTTTAATAAAAGTTTTTTTCTGGTTGTCATACAGACATGCCCTCAAACTCCCTGTCTTATCTCCACACAGGCCATTCCTTGGCTATCCTCAGCACATGAACGAAATGTGAGCCCTGCGAAAGATGCCGTTGGGGTGTTTGGGGGAGGGGGGGGAGGAGAGGAAGTCAGCGAACAACAAAAATAAGTTGCCTTAGCAGCCTACAAATGTGACCGCAACCGGAAGCCGGAAAACGACTAAGAGACCAGGGCACACGAACACAATTAAAATTAAAAAAAATACCCTGAGATCCTTGCTCATTTTGTTCGCCAAAAAGGCCAAATGCGAATGATTGACTCTGGCATTGCTTATCCTTGCGGCCAATAAAAAAGGGCAATTTTTCAATTTTACCCTTCTGGAAGCAACGGCTGGGCACACAGCACACAATGGGGGGGGCAAATGAAAGTGTCTTAAATCAAATTGAAGTTAACACATTTTGTTGGAAAACTGAGACAAACCGTAGAAGTTCACAAACCCAAACAAGATTCCCTCGTTGGTTATAAGTGTATGTGTAGGTATGACAAGAGGCTCTTGCATGTGTGTGTGTGTTGAGCCTGTATATGTCAATTACATTGATTGACTTGGTAACAAATCAAATCAAAGTGTATGCCTTCAAACACTTCTGCTCGCTTCGCGCCTCTTCCCGTCCCAGTAGAAACTCCAAGTTGTGTCGCTGTTTGTTTTTTTTTTTTTTTTTTATTTTTTTCGCTTTGCTGGTGACATCGTGTCACACAATTTGTTTTTGGCAACGCCATACACGAGACTATTTTGATTTGGGTTGAAATTTAACTTTTTTTGCCCCCCCGTACAAACAAACATGAGAAGTAAATACAAAGCAACAAAACGTTCTCATCTTTTGTTTGGCCAAAAGAAAAAAAAAGTCAATCAATACAGAAGAGCCTGAATCAAAGGCTAAGTCAATACATTGTTTTCGGAATGCTAAAGGGCGACAAAATTCCGCCAATTCACCAGCCAACTATGCAGTTTTCCAATTAAATTAAGTGTTTAAAACGTTTCCCCGCCGCGAAAATGACAAAACTGTTTTTGAGAATGAATTTGCAAAAAAAAACAGACGGCAATTAAAAATTAAAACAAAATAAAAAATTAAAAATACTTGATTTTTTTTAAATGATTTCAGGCTTGATTAGTCCTGTGAGTATTTGATAGGAGAAACTCCCGTCATCATGGCGGAAAATGTTCATAGCTTTAGGATAATACAGTAAATAACGGATATAAGAAAGTCAACAAATTCCACAAATTTCTTTCTTATAAACGAGTTTTTCTTATAAGCAATTATTGTGTAGTAGAAAGTAAAGGCATGGTTTCTTATGTCCGATAGTTCCTTTTATCTGCCATTTAAAAATAGCTTAGTGTTCCATCCTACCAAAATAGATTTAATCCTCTACACGATCAAGTTTAAGATACCGGCCTGTAACTTTTGAAGGCCAACACTCAGGGAATGTCCCCTATAAATCCAATGGATTGTGTTAGCGCAAGGACATTTCGGTGTTGGATGGAGTTCAATAGTTCAATTTATCCGCCACATAAAAATGGCTTAGGGTTCCATCCTACCAAAATAGATTTAATCCTCTACACGATCAAGTTTAAGATACCCGCCTTCAACACTTCCAGGACAAAATGGCGCATCTTTGTCGCTATCTCAAGTGGCGATATACATGTCATCATTGTGGACTCTAAACATTCCTGGCAACGCAATACCGAGAACAAAATTAAAATAGCCCTTTGAACCTTTGATGACCGCAGAATGGCGTTCCGGGGGTAAAACATGGCAATCGTCCAACCGATACTCATGTCCAACTCATACTCACACATAATCACATTTCCCGTATCTAATCCAAAGGCTACGCTGTCTAGCATTACGAAAGCACTGAGAACTGGAAACAATACTCGATATTTCGCCCATAAGATTTTCATCTCAGGAGATCTCCAGCTGGGATGGCAAATTAAAACAGAAGACTGATCCCGAAATGCGCGAAAACATTCCGAAACTCAGTCATGGAAGAGGATCCGTTCTCTATCTTTGCAGACGGAGTTGTAATGTCCATCGCAGGAGTTGTGCAGCCAAATTTGTTCTCCAGAAGACTCACTCTATGTCATTGATCAGGAAATTTCGCCAACACCTTCAAAGGCCATGGAAGAGCATCCGTTCTCTATCTTTGCAGACGCTTCAACAATGGAGACTGAAATGGGCTCGGGAGCTTTCGTACGGACTACCTAACTTTTGTGGTGTCTTCCAAGCAGAGGCAGCCAAACAGATTTATTGTTTTTATTTAGTCTAGGGAAAATTACAATTCTTACAGACCAGCTTATAATTACCTTCCCCCACTCATCCTACTCCACTCTCTGAGAATATATGGGATCGAAGTTCACTTGCGCGCTTTACTATCCCCAGATGCTTGATAAAATAGTAGCCGAGCAAAAAAGGTGCTTCGTCCGAGGAGATGCTTTGTCAAGCAAAAATTATTGTCCCTTTTGAGCGGCTCTAAAGACTGCGAAGTCATAACGCATCAGATGGTCGATTGTCTTGGCCTGCAAGAGAATAATGTGTGAAACGTTGACTTGTTGCTGATTATAATCTATTTTAACATTTTTCCCATTTAGTACCACACTCAGATGAGGGTGAATCTTGATGGTTCGTCCTGACGAAGAACACACGCATCAACACAGACTCTTCGATCATATCATCGAATCCACAGATTCGGAACTCTGCGGATAATTGCTTCAGGACCAACTCTTTCCAGTCAACATAAAGCCTCTACACTTGAGGGTTGCCTTTTGCATGATGTACTCTGGTCCCAAACACCAATGTAGCCAATTCAGAAGTGTCCGCCGCCATTGTAGATGAAATCAGATGTTCCACCCTTGCGAAGAACTCATTCATCAACTCAGACTTGCAGACTCTATCATTGGACCGACAGCACAGATAATAGATACCAGAACATCGCGATTCTGTTCCACCTTCCAATGATCTTCTTTAATCTTGGGGTTGATCTACTTGTATTTTCCTAAGCACTGTCTGCCTATAGGCAGCCGTATGCTGAACGAGATTGCCAGCTTCAGTTTGTCCATGTATCTGGTCATGCAAACGGATCTATGCTTGACACTTAGGACTGTGGATGCTCCCAAGGAGATTATCCAAAAAGCATCAGAACTAGATTGCCAGCTTCAGTCCTTCCCTCTGGTTATGGAAACGGACCCACGATTGAGACTTAAGACTGTGGATCCTCCAAAGGAGATTACGCATCCTCCAAAGGAGATTACGCATCCTCAAGAAGTAGATTTCCAGCTTCAGTTTGTCCCTTCTGGTTATGGAAACGGACCTACGCTTGACACTTAAGACTGAGGATCCTCCCAAGGAGATTACGGATCCTCCAAAGGAGATTATCCAACATGCATCAGAATTAGATTGTCAGCTTCACTACTTTCCTCTGGTTATGGAAACGGACCCACGATTGAGACTTAAGACTGAGGATCCTCCCAAGAAGATTATCCAAAAAGCATCAGAACTAGATTGTAGCTTCACTACTTTCCTCTGGTTATGGAAACGGACCTACGCTTGACACTTAAGACTGAGGATCCTCCCAAGGAGATTACGGATCCTCCAATAAGCATCAACGGGCTCGATTTTACATGTTTTCCTTATATTTAGTGTTGCATACTTTTAGTAACACGAACTTGCATTTCTTGTGGCATACTTTTAGGATGTGGAAGTTAGAATTGACTTCGGGACCTCAAACAGTTCAAATGCTGCCACCTTCTCGGAACTTGTTGCTCCGCCTTTTCATTCCGAAATATTTAATAGACATCAGTGGAATGCCTTCATTCATACAGCAAATGCTTTGAACTTGCTGTGCCAAACCAACCCAAGAAATAACTCCCCCACCGACCAAAAAAACAAAACCAGAAAATATTTGTCTTCATTTACATTGTGCTCGTAAAGTTAATAACAAATGTTTGTTTGTGCTGATGGCCCCGATCATGATTGTATGTCCTGTGTATGCGTGTGTGTGTGTGTGTGTATGTTAATGTATGATTTACATTAAAATTCCCATGAATGTTGGGTCTGTTCCTTCCACATTTTGCCCATCATCTTCATACGTATTAGATGGCTGATGTGGTCCTCATTGTGGCTGTGCTGTTGTTGTCGTTATTTTTGGAGTCACTTAGTTTTTGTGATGATGGAACCAAATATCAACACACAGACACACAGAAATGCTCATATTAAGTCCTTTTTTGCAAAAGGGCGAATGGACAGAAAAAATGCTTATGATGAGTGATGAGGGGGGAAGAGAAAAACTTTAGTGGCGAGTGGTCAAAGCCGATTATGAGGTAACTTAAAGTGAATTCTGAGGAATTTTCAGGGAATATCATGAGAATTTCTGTAGGGAAAGGCAGGTGATTTGGAGAAATGTTGCAAAAACTTGGCAAAGTCTTCATGCCATGCCAAGGTGCGAGCTTCCATTTGAATATCCACCAAACTGGAAGGTTCAAGGGAGCTGTTGCAAATCTTCTGTTTCAACCATTCCATCTTGCCACGTGTAGGGCACAGAAGACACATATTTTTTGTTTTGTGTATTTGTGTGCCTGAAACACAATGTACACAATTATTGTTTTTAATCCGAAAAACAAACAGCTTTTTTTGTGTGTGTTCTCCGGTTATCTGTCCGTCCATCTTCACTTTACTCCTTAAGCTTTTTGTTTTCTTCTTTTTTCTATTGCGTGTTTGCCTTTTTTTGCTACTGCAGAACTATGAGTAAATAGGTTTGTGTTCTTTCAACTTTAAAGCACTCACACATGTTAGCGCCACCACTCATCAACACACACTAACACTCACACATGCACATATAAACTAAAGGAATGTGTGAATTAGGACGACCAACAAGCCACCAGCATCCAAATGAAACTCTATTAGACTTTTTGATATTCATTACTTGTTGTATTGGGCATAAACAACAATCACACACCCCCCCAAACGCCACAGAAAACCAGAAATTGGGCAAAAGTGAAGGAGGAAGAGAGTGATGGAATGTGTATTGGTTGGTGGAATGGTGATTGGGATGGAGGCCCTGTGTCATGGATGATTATTTAGTCGCTCGCATGGTTCGTTGCCATTACGCACACTCACACACACACACACACATACGATGGGCTATGCCTGTGTGTATGTGTGAATGGGAAAATGTTTCATAATCAATGAAGTACAAATAAAACAACAAGCAAAACCAGTAACTTCAACAGCAGATCGACCAAAGAATATGGTAATGACAACCATATCTGTTTACGCGCTCTGTCGTCAGTGGCACAATGGGCCGTTGTGCCTAGAAATTATGGCAAAAAGTTCCCTACCAAACTCTACCGTTGTCTCCTCTGCCGGCTGGGGGATTTGCTGCGATTCTTAGGCAGGAAAAAGAGGACAAGGGGGAAGTCTTTTAAATGTTGACGAACGGCTTTGCTTTTACTGTGTCCCAAAGCCCTTATGTGGTAGACAGGCTCGGATAGTGGAGAAAATTCAAACATAAAATTCTCAACGGTTAAATCTTCAAGAGGTGTTATTTTCATATTCAAAGAAAAGTGACATTTTTTGAGATAAATTATGGGATGTTTATTTCATAACACCGTGTTACAAAAAATAGATTTTTTTCTGTCGTACGAACCAAATGCACATATTCGGAAAGAGGGGAAAAAATAAAAATACACGTGTATCGGCGATTTTCATGTACACGTCAGAATTTTTTTTTTTTTTAAGTTTGAAGAATGAGGCTCGTAGTGGCCTGTGTGAAAGCCTTTGGACCGATTTTTAACCCTTTTTCAGTGATCCAATCGAGCTGATTTTTGGCAGGCAGACTCGTGGAAATGTCTGTATCACGTCAAATTTTTTAAAAACAATTTTTATCAATTCTCACAATTTCCCCAATTTTTATTATTTTTAAAAAAAATATATTTTTTTCACTTTTCTTAGCATAACTTGAAGAGACTCCAAATTGTTAAACTACTTAAGCGTTACGAAAACAAAAATGTTTTTTGAACTGAAACCTTAAAAAAAACGATAACCATTTAAAAAAAAAAAAAAAAATTAGGAAAATCTGAGAATTTATAAAAATCTATTTTTTAAAAAATTTGACGTGATACAGACAAAAAATATTTTTTTCACTTTTCTAAGCATAACTTGAAGAGACTCCAAATTTTTAAACTACTTAAGCGTTACGGAAAAAAAATGTTTTTTGAACTGAAACCTTAAAAAAAACGATAACCATTTAAAAAAAAATTAGGAAAATCTGAGAAATGATAAAAATAGTTTTTAAAAAATTTGACGTGATACAGACATTTTCATGAGTCTGCCTGCAAAAAATCAGCTCGATTGGATCACTGAAAAAGGGTTAAAAATCGGTCCAAAGGCTTTCACACAGGCCACTACGAGCTTCATACTTCAAACTTAAAAAAAAAAATTCTGACGCCGATACACGTGTATTTTTATTTTTTCCACTCTTTCCGAATATGTGCATTTGGTTCATAGGACAGAATGTGTGTAACACGGTGTAATGAAAAGCAACATTAGCCAAATGGCCACCACGACCACGCTTACAGGAACATATACATATATATATATATATATGAAATTTTCCAAATCATAAAGTGGCTGCCCTATGTCCTCACGAATTCTATCTTTGAGGTCTTGAATCGGCGCTGGTCTGTTGGCGCACAACGTATCATTCACGCGGCCCCAAAGGAAGGAAGTCGCAACGGGTTAAATCACAAGATCTCGGTGGGCCAATTGTGATCACATCTTCGAGAGATAAACACGTTGCGGAAACTTTTCCAGTAACAAAGCAATGGTTTCGTTGCTTGTCTGGCACGAAGCTCTGTCTTGTTGAAAGTAAACGTTGTCCAGATCAATATCATCCAACTCCGACAATAAAAAAGTCAATAAAAAGTCTGTCGATAGCGCAATCCATTCACCGTAACTCATTTTCGAAAAAGTAAGGTCCAGTGACCCCGCCGGATCATAATCCCCACTAAACAGTCACACGTTCAGGCTTCTCAACAATAACTCTTGGGCTTGTCCGAGCCCCAGACAATTTTGCTAGTTGACGTAGCCACCGAATCAGTCAAGATGAGTTTTCGATGGAATTCCGCAATTCCAGCATTTGAAGGAGCCAATCAGCAAAGACCCAACGTTGTTGATGATCGGCCGGCTTGAGTTCTGGTGTTAACTGAAGTTTTAAGCCTTAAGAGCCAAGTCTTTATGCCGAATACGGTCTAATGACTTCTGTGGAATACCCAATTCCAAAGAACCACGAGGAATGGACAAACCTGGGTTTTCTTCAACACTTTGGGCCACAGGAGGAATATTCTCCTTTGTTCTTGAGCGACCTGCATGGGTTTTATTCTTGACATCAAAATAACACCACTTGTTGGAAAACCCTTTATTATATTTTTATTTAATTATAATGCAAAGAAAATTCATATTTTAATTTTGGATCCTCAGACCATATGGCTAGATGTTTGCAGCGAAAGACCAAAGACTCTGGTGGGAATCGAACACACAACCACCAACTCGCCCACCGGGGTGCCTTGATTTTCAAACATATTTCCCCAAACTGACCCACTGTGTGTCGTTATCTTACAATTTCACAAATACGAACACGTTTGTTTTTTTTCCTATTCGCCCCAATACACACTCCCACTTTTGCACACACTATTACAGTTTTTTTTCTTCTTCTTTCTTTCGTATACAGAAAAAAAACGTCATGTGATATCTGCTTTGGGTCCTTATAGCATACAAAGGAAAACCTAAATGTTGTAGTGTTTGATAAAAGAAAAAGGCAAACAAATCCGCGCTGGTTGTGTTGTCACGGCACGTTGACATTAAAGACGGGCGCATTATCTCAATGGACCATTTTGAATTTCGGCAAGCAAAAAAAACAAGGCGAAAAATTGCAAAATGTTTTGCACTTTATTTTCACTGTTATGGTAAAATGCCTGCGAATATGTGCAATGTGGAGCGTGGTGGAGTATTACAAGAAGAGCACATGAACAAAAACACACTACAGATGATTTGGCCAAATGGCAAAATTTGGTAAGTTTTAAATTGCACGAAGACGGCAATGTATGAAAAAGAGAAAAAGGTGGGAAAAAATAAAAAGAAAAAAAAAGAAGATTCTAGTATTTGGGATCAAGACCTTCAATTTAGTTTGGGTGTTTTTGTTGTTGTCATTTTTATAAGCCAAAATAAAGTGTTGGAGAAAATTCTATAGGAAAGTTAAAGATTTCTCTAGGCTTCGCTGGACAACTTCGAGATGTCGTCGTTATTTCTGCAATTGTGACAATATCCCAGGCATCTGAAGCATTTGGTCAGCACCGTCTTCTGTCGAATTTTACATATAACCCAGCCCACCTTAATCTTTTTGGATACGGTGACAGCATTTAATCCTTCGGCTGATAGATTAATAGTTGCCGTTTGCGTTCCACGATAAGACTGCCTCAAACTTAGAATGTCGGACAGTTGGAAGTTTTCCAATTTTAGTTGGGAGATCACCGCGTCGAGACTTCGTCTATGTACATTATCTCCAACACCGACTTCTCTGTCGAGCTTCGTACAGATGGACTCTCGCCTAGTGTTTCACCGACAGCACTCTTATTATTGTTTCTGCTATTGTTTGTTGAATAAGGAGTTCACCTTTTTGGGTTTTCTTGATCCTGGTAACGGCTTCGCCAAGTTCGCCTAGTTTTGGATCTGCCTTACAGCCTGTTTTCATAAAACGACTGGGTTTTTCGTTTCGTGAAAATAACGCACGGATATTCTGTTTCGTCAGTTTGGGTTTTTGTAACACGAAAGTCTCAGTAAAATTCTAATTTACATTTTTTTCTTGTGTATTGTCTAATTGGATTCGTTTGAGTTATAGAAACACAATTCAGTTTCGGCTACAGACGTTTCTGTTCGTCTCAGACGTATACCTTTTCTAAAAACAGGCAGTTAACCTTTTTAAGCATTTCGGCGTAAGACATGTCACCGTTTGTCGTGATGATAAGTGCATCGGGCCTTGCATTTTTCGGTTTTACTCGCCCTGCTTTATCTTTGGGTCTGGCTTTATTTTTAACTTCCTTTGTGATTCGACTCTTCTGCAGTTGCTCCCTTTTTCTTCTTTGTCCACGATTTCGTCGACAGCATTTCCTGGCTCAGTGTTGGCAATGATTTTCTCAGAACGTCGTTTGGCTACGGGTATATCCACTTGATTGTCCTGCTTGCGCCTCTTCTCCGAGCTGTTTACCCATGGCAATGTTTGCGGGGAATTGTCTACCCCGGGTTTATTCACGGCGTCGACTATTGGTTTGCCAATAGCGCATAGGTCATATAGGACCTTCATCCGGTTAATTGCTTCTCGAGCTGCCTGATTGATGAATCTTCTACTTCCATTACCAAAAAATTCCCGTAGCATTTTAATTTGCACGCCCAGACTATAGAAATCAGTTCCATCTCTGGTTGGCTGTCTTGTTGGAGCGACATTCTCCAGCCCTTCTTGTGGGTTCGTACCCGTATTTGATGGGTACCGTGGGGTCCTGGCACTCCTAATAAAAGGGTTTTTCGCCTCTTCTCCGTTAGTCATTCTGTGCGTATTCATATTCTTTTCTATTGGGCCCACACTCATAGCCGCTATCTCAATCTGTATTTGCGTAGTCACCTATTAACCCCATGGTTATCTCGATGCAGGGAGGCCCTGCCTGGGTTGACACTTTGCCTTACGAGCAGTCGTGTTCAGAGCCAGGTCGGCATTTGCCAGGAGTAACTCAACTGGGCCTACACTACCAACTCAATGGTAACGGATGTTGAACGTGCCATGAGACCTGCCATGACTTTAGTAGGGCGGAGGGACCTGAAAGCATTAACCTGTCAGCCATTTCAGCAGAGAGTCACTTCGGCCTACTGAGGTGACAGAATACTTTCGTGTCCAGCGAGATGCGTCGATTCATGGATTCATTGGTCCGGTATACCATACTTAAGACCTTACCGAGCTCGGTCTTAATGCCAATGTCGTACGCTCGATAATCAGGGTTTTTGGTCGGGTCCCTCAATGTCACTCCTTGGAGTGAATGTTCGCTTTGTTAAGGACGGCGCGGTCTCGTCCTGTCGCAGGAGATTCTTTGAGTTTCTAAGACGTTTTCCTCCTCACCCTCCTCTTCTGCCGCTTTTGGTGGGGGACTGCTTATTGGATATTCGCAGCTAACCTACATATCTGAAGGCCGTTCGACTATCCCCCACTGGTCGACCCCAATAGTGGCCGGAGCTAGCCCTATTGCTATTGCTATCTTGCTATTGCTATTCTATCTTCTAAACATTAGATTTTTAGCTATCTACCATTTTTTATTATTTATTTTTGCCATTGCTCGACCAATATACACAATACAGCCCGAATTGATGCAGGTCACTTTACTACTTCAATAGTCGCTCCGTACTTCATCTGACCTCATTTATCTGTTGTTGTCCCCCCCGTCCGTCCATCGCCTTCTCGGCCAGCTGCGCTCTATCGTTCTCCATAGCGAGCGATAAAGCCGAATTAAATCCAATAAAAATGAATGTCCAAATGCATAACACAGCGAAACGAACTTATCAATCATCATCAAATGTGAGTGCCCTCCTCGTGCAGTCCACAGACACCCTACCCGCCCATGAGGAACGCAACGACCACATACGTATATTTGTGCTTGTATGCATGCCAATGTGTTTGTCGGTGTGTGTGTGTGTGCTGGTGATGGTTTGTATGTATTTGTCGCCATTTATTTGACGCCATTATTTCGGGTTGATTGATTGCTTTATTGTTTGATGTACAACTATCGTGTGAAATAAAAGCGCGCACACAGGCACTAGCATACATACACGCACATACACACACACACAGGCGACGTGCCATGTTTCTGTATCCTTTTATTTGCTCTAGTGGCGTTGTTTGCATGTGTGTGTGTGTATATAAATAAACAAAACATTTCACTAGCACACACACACATGAATGGATATTTATAGAATTCATTCATTTCCTTGGCTATGAAAACAGAGATATTCTCTTACCCCTTCACCTCCTTCTCCGCCACATAAACAAGCATATCCGTTTTCTTTCATTCTTTTGCTGGGACAATCACGAATATCTCTAAGAGTGACTGTAGCTGTTATTGCGATGGCCATGGTAGTGATAGTTTGTAATTTCTGTGATAGTGTTGGTGCTGGCATTGCAACTGATGACGATGATATCCTTTTGGCCATATCCTTTACGGGCCGCGTTGCAGCGCGTTGAAACAACCGATGATAAGCATAAACTAGTTTGCTGGTTTTAATGTTGAATGTGGCTGTCGTCTTTAGCTGTTTGTTGTTGATTTCACATACGACATTTTTACGACGGCAAATGTCTGAATGATAACATGGGTGTGTGTGTGTGTGCTAGATGTGTTTTTTCTACTATCTCAGCTGATGCTCAAAGGGACGCCAAGACGCAAAAGAGTTGAACGTGAAAAAGGGGCAACAAACAAAAAAGTATTTGTTACAATTTCTTTCTTTTGTGCAATTCTCTTTGGAATTCTCTGCTGCAGTATTTATTTTTATTCTCTCTTTTTTTTTTGTTTTTATTTCGAATATTCCTTGTGGCAGTTATTTGAAATGCATGGCAATAATCTTTAAATGTCACACAAGTTCTTTTTTCGTTTTATCAAATTCATGAGTGTTTTTAGATTCTTGTGATCATTTTAGAGCACCACCGGGACATTTGTTAAGTGCTACAAACCAGGATATAAACCTCCTTTTTTAGATTTCCAAATTGTGTATAATACTTCTAGCTAGCTCCGGCCACTATGGGGGTCGACCAGTGGCGGATAGTCGAACGGCCTTCAGATATGCGAATATCCAATCAGCAGTCCCCCACCAAAAGCGGCAGAAGAGGAGGGTGAGCCGGAAAACGTCTTAGAAACGTAAAGAATCTCCTGCGACAGGACGAGACCGCGCCGTCCATAACAAAGCGAACATTCACTCCAAGTAGTGGCATCGAGGGACCAGACCAAAAACCCTGATTATCGAGCCTACGACATTGGCATTAAGACCGAGCTCGGTAAGGTCTTAGTTATGGTCTACCGGACCAATGAATCCATGAATCGACGCATCTCGCTGGACACGAAAGTATTCCGTCACCTCAGTAGCCCGAAGTGACTCTCTGCTGAAATGGCTGGCAGGTTAATGCTTTCAGGTCCCTCCGCCCTACTAAAGTCATGGCAGGTCTCATGGCACGTTCAACAACCGTTACCATTGAGTTGGTAGTCTAGGCCCAGTTGAGTTAATCCTGGCCAATACCTGGCTGTGAAAACGACTCCTCGTAAGGCATAGTGTCAACCCTGGCATGGCCTCCCTGCATCGCAAAGATAACCATGGAGTTAATAGGCGACTACGCAAATACGGATTGAGATAGCGGCTATGAGTGTGGGCCTAATAGAAAAGAATATGAATACGCAAAGAAAGACTAACGGAGAAGAGGCGAAAAACCCTTTTATTAGGAGTGCCAGGACCCCACGGTCCCTATCAAATACGAGTACGAACACACAAGAAGAGCTGGAGAATGTCGCTCCAACAAGACAGCCAACCAGAGATGGAACTGATTTCTATAGTCTGGGCGTGCAAATTAAAATGCTACGGGAATTTTTTGGTGATGGAAGTAGAAGATTCATTACTCAGGCAGCTCGAGAATCAATTAACCGGGTGAAGGTCCTATATGACCTATGCACTATTGGCACACCAATAGACGACGCGGTGAATATACCAGGGGTAGACAATTCCCCGCAAACATCGCCATGGGTAAACAGCACGGAGAAGAGGCGCAAGTGGATACACCCTTAGCCAAACGACGTTCTTAGGAAATCATCGCCTAATGTTGTCGACGAAATCGTGGACAAAGAGGAAAAAGGGAGCAACTGGACAAAAGTCGAATCGAATAAGGAAAAATCGCACATATGGAACTTCTCCAAAATCTTCGTGCCTTTACTTTCTTATGTACAGGGTGGAGCGCGGGAATTTGGTTTTTTGCACTGCAAGCTGTGGCGGCACTGTTGGTGGAGGGTGTGTGTGTGTGGCTTATTGTGACTGACGGGAGATTTGCACTCGTCGGCCTTTCAGTTGCCATCGTGCATTGGACACGTGAGGAGAGGTCATTTTGTGTTGAAGCGTATTTTTCAAAAGCTTCATTCCCAAATAAGCAAATTACCGCGCACCACCCTGCACAATAATTGCTTATAAGTACAACTTGTTTATAGGAAAGAAATTTTTGGAATTAGTGGACTTTCTTGTATCCGTTAGTTACGGTACTTAGTTTTCCTGGAAATGTTCAACATCCCAGCTGATTTTCCGAGTAGGCCAGTTGAGTTGGATGCCCGTACATCACAGGCTGTGAAATTCCCATGGTGTCCACTTTATAAAATGAGTGATTCTTAGAAGAAAGTCCTTAAAACAGTGTGAGAAACAGACATAACTAAAAAGATAATTTCTCTGATATGACAATAAATTCCATGACATTTACTTATCAGATATCAATCAACACAAAAACAAATGTCTTTTTGCACTCTCTCTGCCATATGATTCGATGAATGAACGGTCGAAAACTCCAACAACAGTCAAGCTTTCATACGACGCTACTCTTGGACAAACAGCATCAGGCAAATGACGGTGAATTTAAGAGAAAGATAAAAATGGCACAGCTGTTTTGTTACTCTCCATCACTGGCACTCTCTCTCTCTCTCTGTATTGCCTACTGCGTGCCTGTGTGTGTTGTGAGGGGTTGTTAGATTGCCGTCGTGTCGTTGCTTTTTCTGTGTGTGTGTGTGGAAAATCCCATATTGTGCCCCCGAAGAGCAGCAGAGGAAAAGTGTTTTTGGCGAAAAGTTTATAAAAGCATTTGTTCACATGGAAAAGATTTCAGTTTCTGTGGAGCAGCCGGCGTTAAAACACGATACGATACAAACAAAAATACAAAGAAAACTGAAAATAGAACCGAACAGAATAGAAAAGAAAGAAAAAAAACAACAACAAGCACAGGCACGCACTCACTCACTCAGTCATATTTAACTAGAAGAACAACAGCAACCACCAACAACACAACACAGAGAAGAAGAAAAAAAATATAAAAAAAGCATGAAACAAAGATTAGAAAAGAAATAATAAAAACAACAAACACAGCATTAGGAAAAAAGTCATCTTCATTGTGAAAGATAAAATAGAAGACCAACAAAAAAAAAAAAAAAAATCCACACAACAACAAATTATGTTTTTTAAATGATTTTACGGGTAACAGCAACTTTAATAAATTCAGAAAAAAAAATATTTAAAAAATAAACAAAAGATAAAACAAATCAAAACCGTCATAAAATAAATAACAACAAAATATGTGAAGGAACACAAAACATCAGTTAAGGCCAAAACAGATAGCAGTCATTTGAGAACAAACTAAAGTTATAAATTTGTAAAAAGGAAAAAAGAATCTCAACAATTTCCCAAAAAAAAAAAACCAAAACAACAACAATTAGTGATAACAGCATTGCTCTTTCGCCAAATCACAATCACAACAACAGCCCAAGTGTTTGTTTGTCTGGTGGCGGTTGTCTACCCGGGTCCATGAGTGGGTGTTGCAAAAGTGTCTTCTTCGAATTGTTAAGAACAAGAAAAACAACAACCGCAGAATTATAGTAAATGTGAGTGTGTTGATGGACATCTAAATACACACATACGCGCGCATCTGTGTATATAAATAATGTCATGTATATGTCCGTATATTTAGGAGTGTGACTCTTCGATTATTTCTAGAAAACATTACTAGAACTTTGACCACAAACAACAACTACTCGAAACTTACGATCCCCGTTACAAGAAACCGCAATGGATTGCAAAATCTCCCATATCGCATTGATATCCGTTTAGTGTTTGGCTAATGTGTTCCTCCCTCTTCAGACGTTTGTCAGCTCGCCAATGAAAGACTCTCCTCGACGTCATTCTCCTCTCCGGCATGCAATTTTTGTAAATCTATTGTTTATGCCCTCATAAATTTAAAACTATAATTTGGTTATTTAAAACAAAGCAAAAAGCAAAAAAGGAGAGAAAAAAATAAACGCAAAACAATAATTTGTTGTTGTTATTATTTTAGTGCTAAAATTACTTGTGTGCCCGCCCGCTAGGTGTCTGTGTCTGTTGGTGCTTTCAAATATTGGATTTAGCCATAAAAAACACAACAACAACAGCAAATATATAGAAATATATAATAACAACAGCAGGCGTAATCGGTCATCGGAAGAACAGACAACAAACTTGCAAGGCAATAACAACAACATCAACAACAGCAGCACATCACCAACGTCATCGTTATCGCTTTGTCAGTCATCTTAATTGTTGTCTGCCCCAGAACGTGGACAACCGGCACAACAAAGGTAAGTTTGAGAACCCCCCCCCCCCCCCCCCATTGATCAGTTAGGACTTATAGGCTGCTTTAGTGGATTTTATCGAAACTTGAGTAATATTGAGTAATATTTTTAATTAAAATATTATTTTTTTTTATAATTGTTATTACAGTGGGAAACGGATATAAGAAACTTCTCCAAAAGCTTCTCATTCAAACTTGACTAATGTCGAACACAGAAAATATGAGAATGAGAATAAAGAAAATATTTGAAAAACATTTTGTTTTTTCACTAGAATTTCAAATTTTCATATATTTTTGTCACCCAACAAATTTTAATTTTTTTTGTAATAAAAAAGAAAAAACCTTACCATAGACAAAGTTGTGCATATGTCGAGCAAATTTTTGAAATTCATACCTTTACTCAATTCCGAATAAAAGCGAAACGCGTGCATCGATTTTCATGATCTTTGTCTCATTTTGCTCATAGGTTATGTGACTTTACGTAAAAGTAATAAGATTTGACATTTTTTTTCATTTTGGATTTTTTATGGATTTTTTAAAAAAAAAAAATTTTAATCTTTAGGCAAAAAATAAGTTTTTTCCTTTATATATTCATTTTTAACTTGGAAACTGTTGCTTGTATAGGAAAACAATATATGAACAGATTAAGGGAATTGTAATTTTAAATTTTTTAAAATTTAATTCAATTAAATCGGGCTAGTGGTTCACGAGTTATGCCGGACGAAACAAATTAACCAAAAAAATTTTTTTAAAATTTAAAAAAAAAAAAATAAAACAAAAACCAAACGAAAAAAATTTTTTTATTGCGTTTTTCGAGCTCATGTCAAGGTTATCTACACAGAAAAAATTATCGCATCCCGAGTACATTTTGACTGTTGACTAGTGTAATGGTTAATAACACCGTGTTACACACATTCTGTCCTATGAACCAAATTTACTTTTTCGGAAAGGGGATACAAAATAAAAATACACGTGTATCGGCGATTTTCATGTACACGTCAGCATTTTTTTTTAAGTATGAAGCTCGTAGTGGCCTGTGTCAAAGCCTTTTGACCGATTTTTAACCCTTTTTCAGTGATCCAATCGAGCTGATTTTTTGCAGGCAGACTCGTGGAAATGTCTGTATCACGTCAAATTCAACGTCAAAACAATTTTTATCAATTCTTAGATTTTCTCCAATTTTTATTATTTTTGAAAAAAAAATATTTTTTTCACTTTTCTTAGCATAACTTGAAGAGTAGGGTGGAGTGAAATTCAAAAAAAAAAAGTTAACCTCGGAAAGAGATGTAGTCTGGGGTCCTAATGAGAGGAAAAATAAAGAAAAAAAATTTAAAAAATTTTTAGGGGTCGCGCCACTCCCTCGAAATTTGGAAATTATCGCTATTTTGGCGTTGATTTTAGAAAAATCCTAAAAAGTTTTATGTCAATAAATGTTTGCAATAGCGTAAACAATAAAATAAGGGCATGAAAAAATTTAAAAAAAAATTTCTCATTGTTCAAAAATTTCAAAAAGTAAAATAAGTCAAATCGTCCCTTCTTCAGAAAATTGACTGAACAATGAAATCGCCACCAAAGCTACAAATATTAGTCGATTATCCTCATATTTGCCTCAAATACTTTTGTTTGGGCACTGAACAAGCTCAAACTTTTAAATTTCGAATAAGTTAAGTCGTTAATTTTTAGGATTTTTCTAAAATCAACGCCAAAATAGCGATAATTTCCAAATTTCGAGGGAGTGGCGCGACCCCTAAACATTTTTTAAAATTTTTTTCTTTATTTTTCCCCTCATTAAGACCCCAGACTACATCTCTTTCCGAGGTTAACTTTTTCAAATTAAAAAAAAAGCATGTTTTCACTCCACCCTATTGAAGAGACTCCAAATTTTTAATTTTTTTTTACAAAAAAAAAATGTTTTTTGACTGAAACATTAAAAAAAAAAAACGATAACCATATAAAAAAAAATTTAGGAAAATCCGAGAATTGATAAAAATATATTTTTTAAAAAATTTGACATGATACAGACATTTCCACGAGTCAGCTCGATTGGATCACTGAAAAAGGGTTAAAAATCGGTCGAAAGGCTTTCACACAGTCCACTACGAGCCTCATACTTCAAACTTAAAAAAAAAAATTCTGACGTGTACATGAAAATCGCCGACACACGTGTATTTTTATTTTTTCCCCTCTTTCCGAATATGTGCATTTGGTTCATAGGACAGAAAAAAATCTATTTTTTGCAACACGGTGTAATTAAAAACCAATGTTTCCAATATCCTCCTCTTAAATTTTTGTAAACAACAATTTGTTCAACATGGCCCGATAACGAAAATAGCGAAAACGAAATAAGCACTAGTTGAAAAAAAAACGTAGATGGCAAATCCTTTATTTAAAAACATTTTTTTTGAAATTAAAATATTTTTTTTTCTATTTGTTATTGTTTGCTATTACTGTTGGTAACGGATATAAGAACACCTGTTTTTATGAAAAAAAAATCGCATATAAGAAACTTCTCCAAAAGCACCATGTCTTTACTTTATTATAAACAATAATGGCTTACGTATAAGAATACAATTTTGTGGAATTTGTTGACTTTCTTATATCCACTATTTACTGTATATTTACTTGTCAAACTAAGTACAGTAAATAACGAATATTAGAAAGTCAGCAAATTCCACCAATGTCTCTCTTTTAAACGAGTTTTTCTTATAAGCCATTATTGTGTATAAGAAAGTAAAGGCATGGTGCTTTTGGAGAAGTTTCTTATGTGGGATTTTTTCCTATAAGTGATGTTCTTATATCCGTTAGCTACAGTAGCAAATGGAAGGTTTTCCAAATTGTTTGGGTTAAATGTGACAGAGAATTTCTAACTCAATTTCTGTCGTCAATCATTGGTTTTCATATAAAATGAACGGGTATTCAGAATTCAAGGCGAGAGATCAAATTAAAAAAACGCAAACCAAAATGGGAGCAAACTCTCTAGCTCTCTTTGCCATCGATCTGTAACTTTACAACAAGTGTGACACAGGTTGGCTACACTGAAATTAAAGAAAACTTTTTTAGCTGTCACTTCAGTTTGCAAATTCTTTTTGTTTTGGCTGCCATATTTAACAGCCCTAGACCCGCGTTAAGTCGTAGATTTTGTACGAATAATGTACTGATATATTTTTTAAAATTTATTTCAACCAAAAATTGGATTTAAAAAAAAAACCTGTGTATTTGGGTTATTTTTTTTAATTTTCCATTACTTTTTGGTATTAAAATTGTGAACCAGAAACTCTAAAATATTTTTTTTTGAATCAACTTCAACTTTGGTAAAATTTCCATATTTTAAAGTTGCGGCGCGACCTCTAATTTTTTTAAAAAAATATTTCCTTATATTTCGACATTTCCTTATATGCGAAAAGAGTGCCATAGATGTTCAATTCCCAAGAAAGAAACCCATTGACGATTATTGACGACATAGAACCCAGGACTATAATCGCCCATGTCCGGACAATAGAATTTTGTTAAAATTTGCCAGTGTGATTTGAAATCGCAAAATTGGTATCACAGAGATCGCAATCGCATGCAGTCTACCTGTTGAACTCATTTATTTTAAAAGCATCCAAATACTTTTAAAGGCTTATCCAATTGGCGTTTTCAAAAGTAAACGTAAACAATATTTTTGTTTTCATGATATTTCTTTTTTATTATAATGGGAGTTTTATTATGGAGTCGTGTGGCATGTGGCACCGTCTTGTTGAAACCACATATTCTCCAAGTCCTATTCTTCAATAGCAGGCCAAAAAAAAGTCGGTTATCATGCCATAACGCTCCGAATTGACAGTCGTTCCCTCGTCGTTTTCGAAGAAGTAAGGTTTCATACCAATTTGTATTAAAGTGAAATTGAATTTTTGTCCGTTTTTTTTCTCATACCTTTGTCGTCTTCTATGAAACAAATGAAATGAAATGTTATTGGAACTGAAAAAGATCATCTGTATTTATGTGCCATAAATTTCCAATGTTGTTCTATAGTATGGAAATTTCTATGAATATTTTATGACAACGCAAATTGTTTCCTGAATCGAACATAAAGATTTCTGCCAGACAAAGTCTTTTTTTAGGCGCCACTAAAAATTCATCCAGATAAAGTGAAAATATGTTTTTTACTCATGACCCAAGGGTGCGGTCCGTCAAAGCTTTCTTTAGACGAAACTGAAGACCCTCAATCTTCCCAATCTTACAAAATGCCATTACCAGCAATCTGTTCTCGATATTGGTCGCTTTAAGAAGTGCTCTGTCGTTTGGATAACAACTGTCTGTGGTGTCTTCTCCCGCTCTGCTTAGTTCCGGGTACTTTCCCACTTTGACTAATTGAAATTTTAACCGCATATTAAGCTTTTTAATTTTCTTTTCTAGCTGTTATTTTGTTTCTCCCCCCTCTCCGCAAATGTATTTCTGCACCATTTAAAAATGGTTGGAAAATTAAAAACAAAACTCGTAATGAAATTTCCTTCAAAAAGTAATGAATTCCCCGAAAAAAAAGAGGAAAATGAACATTTGTGAAGTACATTTAAGCCAAGTGAAGAAGAATAATTTCTTCATAATACACTCCCGAGCCCAATTGTGTGGATTAACACCAATTGCCTCTCTCTCTCTCTCTCTCTCACTGCGTCGTATTTGCGCGCCCTTTACAATTTTGTTTACATTTCTTAATTCGGCCAATTCTGTGGAGCACAGCCTACAAAATTTAATTTGAAGAGAAGGAAACAGCAAAAAAAAAAATGGAAACAATTAAACGCTGGCGCTTTTTTACAATATTTTTCTTCACAGCAAGAGAGATGGGACTGGCGCACAGTGGTCCAGAATACAATTGCATTCGTCAAATGTGTGTAAGTTTTGATCTGGGAATAAGTTTTGGGCAGAGATTGAGTGCTAGGAGAACCTCAAATATTCATTATGTTGTATGACAGCTCAAAATTGTCCTACTTTGCAGAATTGTGACCACTCTCTTTTCTTTTATTTTAATTTCTTATCGCAATCGAAATAAGACAACAACAAAAAGTAACACGGAATATAACACTATTTTTCCCAAATTCCATATTTTTGTTTAAAGAAAATATTGAATATTTATTATTTGGGAAAACTCGACAAAATTAAATTAAATTTGAAAATCCGAAAAAGATTTTGTCTCCAGAATTTTTTAGCCGTTATTTTTTATATAAAAATCATAATTATAAAATTTTTAGCTCAACTAATTACCTGTAATTTGATGTATTGTATTTTTAGATCGGGCGTCTTCTTCCCAAGTCTTTCGAAACAGAATATAACACATACATTTTTCTAATAACAATTTTTTTTTAATAAAATATTTTTTTTTAATAAAATATTTTTTTTAATGAAATATTTTTTTTTTAATAAAATATTTTTTTTTAATAATTTTTTTTTTTGTTATTTGGCCCACTGTTCTTTAACCATTATTTTTTATATAAAAATCATAATTATAACATTTTTAGCTCAACTAATTACCTGTAATTTGATGTATTGTATTGTTAGATCGGGCGTCTTCTTCCCACGTCTTCCGAAACAGAATATAAGACATACATTTTTTTTAATAAAATATTTTTTTTTAAATAAAATATTTTGCTAAAAAAAAATATTTTTCTAAAAAAAAAATATTTTCAAATATTTTTTTAAAATGATAATATTTCTTAAAAAAAAAATATTTTTCAAAAAAAAACATATTTTACAAAAAATATTTTTTGTTTGTTTTTTGCATACATTTTATTTTTCTAGAAAAGAAATATTAAAAAAAAAGGTTTTAAAAAAAAATATTTTTTAAAATAAATTTTTTTTTGTTAAAAAAAATATTTTTTATTGTTTTTTGCCCTTGGTTCGTTATAAATAGGCAAATATAATATATATATATATCAATCAAATATAGGCACTGAACCCACAACCAACAGATATCGCAACTACAGCAACCATAGCAACAACAACAAATAGAAGTTCTCGAAAAACGTTCAAACAAAGACGAAAAACCAATGATACGAAACGCCAGACAGGCGCCCCTGCGCTGCCAAAGATAATTTTTTTGAAAATATTTTTTTAAAATAATAGCATTAAAAAAAAGTATTTCTTAAAAAAAATTATTTTTGAAAATAAAATTTTTTTTAAAAAAAAATATTTTTTATTGTTTTTTGCCCTTGGTTCGTTACCGTTATTTTAAAGTAAAAATCACACTTATTAATAACACCGTGTTACACACATTCTGTCCTATGAACCAAATTGACGTGATACAGACATTTTCACGAGTCTGCCTGCCCAAAAATCAGCTCGATTGGATCACTGAAAAAGTGATCCAGTTAAGCCCAACTAAAGTTTGTTTTTGCTTATGGTTTTCAACCACTGTTTGTCGTTACTGCCGCCTGTAACGTTTGTGATTTTAAGCCTTTTGAAGTTGTTGTTACTTTACCTCAACCTCCACCCTCCACCGACCACCACAAGTTTGGGTATTGCAAATGTTATGGGTTGCGTGTGTTTTACGGTTAACGAATTTGTCGTCGTATCTGCTTCCTTTAATTCTGTTGGCGTTTATTTTATTTTCTGATGTTTGTCGTTGTTGTTGTGTTTGTTGTTCTTGCTTCATCTTTTGCTGGAATTATAATTTTTTTGACCTTTTTTTTGGTTATTTGCGTATCTTTGGCAGCTCCTCCGCGCCCCTGTCTGGCGTTTCATATCTTTGGTTTTTCGTCTTTGTTTGCACGTTTTTCGAGAACTTCATTTTGTTGTTGTTGTTGCTATGGTTGCTGTTGTAGCGCTACTGCAGCGATATCTGTTGGTTGTGGGTTCAGTGACTATATTTGTTTGTGACTTTTTTTTTAAATATTTTTCTTTTCTTCTTATTTCGAATTAGTCAATTCTACGCTAGTGTTGAGTGTTGCTGTCTAATTTTTTTCTTTTTCTTTCGCTTTTTTTGTTGTAGTTGCTGTTTAGAAATTTACATAATTTACCTAGTTCCAGTGGAGCTTGTAATGGGCGATGATTGATGTGTGTGTGTCAAGTCTTTCATCAAACACTCAAAGATTACGAGGGAACTGGGAAATGTGTTTTTCTTTTATATCTAAAAATTGGTTTAAATCTGATGGTCCCTGTTAGCTAACGATACAGAATGACATAATTAGTGGAGAATGCCTATTCAAGTACAGGGTGGCACGATGTTTTTTATGGAAATGCGTTAGAGATGGTTCCAAAAGGGGATAAATAAGGTACAAATAGGGAAAAAATAAAAGGGTGAAACAACATTTTTTTTTAACTACAGGTGGACAATATTTTGGGAAGGTACGAAAAAGGGGCCAAAACGTACCGAGATGGGATAAAAAATATTGTGTGTTTTTTATTGGAAAATTTGGTCCACAACTAAGCTTGACAAGAACAGGTGGAACAGGCGTTACAGATGGGCCCAAAACGGGATAAAAAAGGGTCAAATGGGGGAAAAAATATAAAGGGCGAAACAAATTGTTTTTAACAACAGGTGGACAATATTTTGTGAAGGTACGAAAAAGGGGCCAAAACGTACCAAAACGGGTCCCAAAAGGGGATAAATAAGGTACAAATAGGGAAAAAATAAAAGGGTGAAACAAAATTTTTTTTTAACAACAGGTGGACAATATTTTGGGAAGGTACGAAAAAGGGGCCAAAACGTACCGAGATGGGATAAAAAATATTGTGTGTTTTTTATTGGAAAATTTGGTCCACAACTAAGCTTGACAAGAACAGGTGGAACAGGCGTTACAGATGGGCCCAAAACGGGATAAAAAAGGGTCAAATGGGGGGAAAAATATAAAGGGCGAAACAAATTGTTTTTAACAACAGGTGGACAATATTTTGTGAAGGTACGAAAAAGGGGCCAAAACGTACCAAAACGGGTCAAAAGGGGGAAAAAATATAAAGGGCGAAACAAATTGTTTTTAACAACAGGTGGACAATAATTTGTGTAGGTACGAAAAATGGGCCAAAACGTACCATGACGGGATAATAAATATTGTGTGTTTTTTATTGGAAAATTGCTCCACAACTACGCTTAGCAAGAACATATGGAAATGCGTTAGAGATGGGCCCAAAACGTATCAAAACGGGATAAAAAAGGGGTCAAAAGGGGGAAAAATATAAAGTGTGAAAAAATTGTTTTAACAACAGGTTGACAATAGTTTGAAAAGGTACGAAAAATGGGCCAAAACGTGCCGAGATGGGATAACAAATATTGTGTGTTTTTTTATTGGAAAATTGGTCCACAACTACGCTTAGCAACAACATATGGAAATGCGTTAGAGATGGGCCCAAAACGGGATAAAAAAAGGGTCAAAAGGGGGAAAAATATAAAGGGCGAAACAAATTGTTTTTAACAATAGGTGGACAACATTTTGAGTAATTTGTAATGCGCCTATGGCGCCCGTTGAAATATGGAAAAAAAATTTTGTTGAAAAAAAAAATTTTGTTGAAAAAAAATTTTTGTTCTAAAAAAATTATTTGTTGAAAAAAAAAATTTTTGTGAAAAAAAAAAATTTTGTTGAAAAACAAAATTTTGTGGAAAAAAATTTTTTTCTTGAAAAAAAAAATTTTGTTGGAAAAAAAAATGTTGTTGGAATAAAAAAATTTTGTAAAAAAAAAATTTTAGTAAAAAAAAAAAATTTGTAAAAAAAAAATTTTGGAAAAAAAAAATTTTTGGGAAAACACAATTTCTGTACAAAAAAAAATATTATTTTTTTTATTATTATTATTTATAGAATTTATATAGAATTATAGAATATAGAAGCCTATTTAAATTCCTACGTACTGCGTGACAGAGTCAGTGAATCAGTGTCGAGGGTAAATATATATTAAGATGAAGAAGTTTTTATTTAGGAGAAGGGCCAAAACATAGCAAGACGGGATAAAAAAGCCACAAAGGGGGAAAAACAAAAATGTGTAAACAAAATTTTAATCGACCGGAGCCAAAAATTTAAGGCAGTGGAAAAGTGGCCTATAAGTGTCCAAAAAGGTCGGACTAGAAAAACGGCCTAAAACGCAATAAAAAACAGAATGATAGCATCCGTTTACCCATGGTTATTTAACCCTTTCTGCCAAATTGACCTATTTCACTGGGTATTGAGATTTAAACGAATTTAAATTTGCATTTAAAATAAAAGAAAACATTTCACAGTTCCCTTGTAATCTTTGAGGGTCTGAGGAAAGACTTGTCACACACATCAAGAGGAGTTGAATTTTATCAAAAAAAAAAAAAAAAAAAAAAAACTCTGAGCCCCAGGTTGGGCACATTTCGTTGGTGTCATCACTCAGTCGATTGGCACATCGTTCCACAAAGAATGCTGAATGTTTTTCCCCCAAAATTCGTCCTCGCTGTTGTATTTTTCCGTATTTATTTCAAACTAAACTGAAATCCGTGGAATTGTTTGAAAAACTTCTCTCATTATTATCTTTCATCTCATAAATATTCATATTTTTGTTTGGTTTTTGTTTTTTTCGGTTTCGGTTTAAAAAGGTGTTTTAAGCTAAAACTGCTTTATCGTGTGATTAAAATTTTTGCATATTTTGCGAAAAAGTTTCGTGTGAATTGTCAAACGTCAACTCGTACAGATTTATATGTGAGTTTTTGTTTAATTCTGCCATTATGGTCTCGTTCAAGTGCTAAATGGTTAATAATTTTTGGTGAAAATTGCAGATTGTAGAATTACTGTAAATCCCTATAAGGGAGAGTTTTAAGTAAGCGTACTTTTTAGCTGAATTTATTTTTATTTTTGGCCATCACATATTTTAAATTGATCTCTTGGAATATTGTGCGATTGTTGTGTGCTAGAGAGAAGAGTCGTCGTTTCCCAAGTTTGGCAAACCTATGAACGAAGGGACAGGCTACTCTTAACTAAGTATTTTTAAAATAGGATTTCCGGCATAGGTCTACCGGGGCGGCGAGTTACATTGTCCATTCGATCAGTCCGCGTTTTGATTACTTTTTTTCTTCAACGCTTGTGAACAAACTACAGTGAAACTTCCATAAGTCGAATCCTCTTTAAGTCGAAGCATTTCTAATGACAGTTATGGAGACAAATTCCCTTAAGCAGTTTTATAAGTAATTCCATAACTCTGTAAGTCGAACGTTTTTATGGAGATTCGAATTATGGAAGTTTTTCTGTATCGGTGAACGTTTCAAACCAATGGAAGTTCAAGCAAATCGTGTGGACAAATTCGGAACATCGTTGACGATTTAGACACATACATGTAATGATAGACTTATGTGCCCCTAGGCTATCAGTTCATGCCCCTTTGGTCAGACTTTGTCTATGAGTGTAAGAGACAATTCTACAAAAAAAATCATTTGTTTTTTTGTACAAATAACCAAACCCTGCAACAACCATTCCAATTGGAACAACCTTTAGTTTGACAGATTCCACAGGTGCCCTGAATGAAATCTGAAAAAAATATTTATAATCACACCTCCCCCACCTCAACAAAAAGAAAAAAAAACTTTGTCACGACAAAACTTTTTTTCTCGTTAAAATTCGAAAATAAATTAATCTTGATGGGCACACACACACACAGCCCAACACATATAAATACTTAAAGAGCTTGTGTCGATGCCCATGTGTCTCTGCGAGTGTGTGTGTGAAATCGCTCAAATCAACCGCAAACACAAAGCAAGCAAACAGAAAAAAAAATCACTCGTGACGTATGATGAACATTTAATTAAATATTAATCATAGGCTTAAGTGTTTATTTATTTATAACAAATGAAAATGAAGTTCTCTGGCTCTGGCGTCAATTCGCTGTGCGTATTTGCAACAGCACACACACACACACATGTATGCATCCGTAAGTGTTTCAACAACTATTGATTTCAACGGATGAAAAGAAAAAAAAATGTGAAAACAAAACAATTCTTCAACTGAACAAAACATAATTAATTTCCATCCACTTCTGTGATGCTTTGGGATGGAAAATGTATGGAAAGGTCAATGTAATCAAAAGAAAATTTCAAACAATTCACAGTTTTCGCATTTTTTTGTTTGTTTTTTGAAATTGATACGCGTTCGTTGGATTTCTTCGTCTTTTTTTTTTTAGTTGTACGTGAGTTAAGTGAGCTAAACGGGGCGTTCAGTTGTGGTAATCAGGAAACTAGAAATCTATAAACAATTACATACTCGTACTCTCTTACCTCCCCCCTTCCCACCCCCACAAACCGGCAGATGTTGATTCATGTGCTTTGTGTAAATATCTATTGTTCGTCTGCCGTTGAATAATTGCGGATACATGAGAACATTAGGGTGTCCAAAAATTTCAAAGTCCATCAATCTGAAATTAACAATTTTTTTTTCAAATTTTTCCAGCTGTAAAAAAAACATCTTTAGTTTCTTCCACTTTCATGACATTTTTAAAAGTTATGAAATTTACAAAGCTTATGATTTATATACAGCAAATGAAAGCTTGAACATTTTTCTTTTGAAATGCTGACTCAACGACTTTGAAAATGCTTTTTATTGAGCCCACTTTTGCTTTAAATGCTGAAAAACTCAGAAAACCCCAATTGTTCTCAAGAAACCGAGTTGTGGCAACTCTAAACCGTTTCCAAAAAATCTGAAAAAATTCACAAAAGTACTTTATACTATAATAAATAAAAATTTAAAAAAAAAAAAATTGTTGGAAAATTTCCAAAAAAAAATTGTGTTGAAAAATCTTATTCAAAATTTCCACAAAAAAAAAATTATTTAAAAAATTTCCAAAACAACATTTTTTTATTCAAAAACTTGTATTCATAATTCTCAAAAAAAATTCCTAAAAAAAAAATTGTTATTCACAAAATTTTCGAAACAACATTTTTTATTCAAATTACCAAAAAATTTTTTTTTTAAAAACCTTCCAAAACGAATATTTTTTTAAACGTCTTTGAAAATGCTTTTTATTGAGCCGACTTTTGCTTTAAATACGGAAAAACTCAGAAAACCCGAATTGTTCTCAAGAAACCGGGTTGTGGCAACTCTAAACCGTTTCCAAAAAATCTGATAAAATACTTTAAAAATACTTTCAAAAAAATTCCGAAAAAAAATAATTTTATTCAAATAAATTTCGGAAAAAAAAATTTTATTTAAAAATATTTCCGAAACAAAATTTTTGTATTCAAAAAATTTCCACAAAAAATTTTATTCATAAAAATTCTCAAAAAAATTCCCAAAAAAAAATTTTTATTCACAAAATTTTCATAACAAATTTTTTATTCAAATTACCAAATAAAATTTTTTTTTTAAAAACTTTCCAAAAAGAATATTTTTTTTAAATGACTCAACGACTTTGAAAATGCTTTTTATTGAGCCCACTTTTGCTTTAAATACGTAACAACTCAGAAAACCCGAATTGTTCTCAAGAAACCGGGTAGTGGCAACTCTAAACCGTTTCCAAAAAATCTGAAAAAATACTCAAAAAAACTTTACACCAAAAGCTATCAAAATGTTTACTTTATTCAAAAAATTTCCGAAAAAAAAAATTTTATTCAAAGAAAAATTTTATTTAAAAAATTTACAAAAAAAAATTATTTTAAAAAATTTCCAAAACAATATTTTTTTATTGAAAAAATTTGTTATTCAAAACATTTCAAAAAATTCACACCCAATTATTCAAACCCAATAAAAAAAAAAAAAGGTTACTAAAAACTTTCCCAAAAAAAATTTTATTCAAAAATTTCCCAAAAAAAAATTTTATTCAAAAATTTCCGAAAAAAAAAATGTATTTAAAAAATTTCCAAAACAATTTTTTTTTTATTCAAAAAATTTCTAAAAAAAAAATATTCGAAAACTTCAAAAAAAAATGTTTATCCAAAAAATTTTCAAAACAAATTTTTTATTCAAATTCACAAAAAAAAAAATTAAAAAAAAATTAAAAAAAATTTCCAAAACAAATACTATATAAAAATTTAAAAAAAAAAAATTCAAAAAATTTTCAAAAATAAATTGTACAAAAAAAAAAAATTTCATTCAAGATTATTTAAAAGAGTAATCAAAAAGTGAACTGATCGAATGGACCATGTAACTCGTAGCCCCGGTAGACATATGCCGGAAATCATCTTTATAAAAAAATGAAATGAAATTGTCTACCAGTTGTTAATAAAAACCAATTTCATTCCAACAATTGTTTTCTTTATTTTTCTTGAAATAACATCCCCCCTCCGTTACACCCTATTGTACACAGGCATAAATTTATCAGAAATTGTGTTGATAATGATTTCTGTTGCCGGTTGTCGTTTTTCTGTTGCTTTCGATTTCTGATTATTTTTCTGATTGAGATTATTATGTAATGATCCCATCGTTGCACACACACACACACACACACACCATAGCCAACGTAAAATTTACCCATTTGTACGCTCGCGCGTGTGTGTGTGTGGGGGTGTCTGAAAGGGTGGCTGAATGAAACATTATTGGAATCATTGTATTTTTAGGCTTTTTGATTACGTCTGACTGACTGACTGACTGATAACAACAGTTGAATTGTTTTCCAGCGAATTGAATTGTACGCTCACGTGTTGTGCTGAATTCATACAGTCGGTTAATAAAGTAGGGCACCCGGTAGGAAGAAGAGAACAACGAAGGGTTTTGTTCGGAAAAAAAGAGATGGCTTTTTGGATAATAAATCAGGAATCCAGTGTTTCGCAAATGAAGCCAAGGAAAATTAAACAACACTTCCTAAACCCTGAGAAATGATATGATTTTTCAAATAGTTGACTTGTTTTTTGGGAGGTAACAGAATGTGCCTTCACTAAATTCTGAATAAAAAGGAGGATAAAAATCGATTTAATTTATCCTAAGCTTATTAAGGGACCTTATGATCGATCAAAAAAAAAAATATTTTCTTTGGAGCCCGCACCGTTGGACCGGACTGTAAAACACCGACATGTATACACGCAGACATACGCATTGAACTAAATGCCAATGTCATATCGGAGCTGCATTTTTATTGCCAATTATGAGGCCATGGAAGTGAATGCATTTCCAAAAATGAAATTAAATGTCCCCTGATTATATTACGCTAATGATGTTGCACAAGTTCTACTGATAATTTTCTATTACGCGTGAAACGAACGGTAATTTATAGTTTCCCCTTAAAAATAACCAAACATCAAAGGCATTATGCGAGTTTTCCTGGCAATTTAGTCATCTCTCAATATGGACATATTTAAGTTTTCAAAATCATTGTACAAGTTTCGAGATTTTCAGGGAAATTTCATAGCTTTTTCTCTCCAATACAATCTCCACACTATTTCCCCAATGTCTAACGTGGTGACCGGTTTCTTTCGTCCTCCCTCTATGCTGCCTGCACATCCGGCTTTGTTTTCGCAACTGCCCGCATGACAAGAACCTCGTTAACAAGAAAGAACGAAAGAAAAGTTATGTGTGTTCAGACAAAGATTGCAATCATCTCCATACACATACGCACAATGAAATGAGAACGTCTTGCAACCGAAAATAAAGTTTTAGATTTGGGTTTTTATTTTTTTTTTTTCATTTTATTTCGTAGAATCCCTCTCATAAACACAGCGTAGGGAGAGGAAGTGATCAAAAGTTTAAATAGCATAAATATGAGTTTCTAACAAAGTGTAAAATATATAAAAAAAACCTCTAAGTATGTGTGAGTGAATGTTTTGGGGGGTAGAGCAACGGAAGCTGGCACATGATTGACTTTTTATTTTCGAGAGTTCGAAGAGGAACACAAGAGTTTTTGGTGTGTGTGTGTGGAAAAAGAAGGAAAGTTCCACTTTGTTGCTGGCATGTGGTTGGGAGAATTTGAATAAGACGTTGAGGATTAGTTGGATACTTTGTGGCGGAATATAAAACGATTGCTAACATTTAGTTACTTTTTTTGTAACGAGTAACGAGTCTTTTAGAATCTAAAGTTAGACATACAAATATGGCTACAGTGTACTCTCTCCTTGAGGACACCTCCCTTAAGCGGACACCTCTCATAAACGGACACTTTTTTCAGTACCCATCCACTTCAATCCTCTTGTGTGGTCTTCTCCTATAAGGGACACCTTTCATAAACGGACAAAATTCGCACTCCCTTAGGTGTCCGCTTATAAGAGAGTACACAAGAAGATTGTAGGGTTAATTTCAATACTTACCTGAAGTCACTGTCTGGTACGAATGGGGTTAAAGATAAAAAAAGTTCATATAATCGAATGTATGAAAAATTTAAAAAAAATATTCACATTAATATTCACAATAAAACTCTCAGTCGGAGTTGAGCAAATTGTTCGACTCCGACACCGGACAAATTTGTGAGACTTCGACTCCACAGCCCTGATTGTGCCCATATATATTTTTGAAATAGTTACAAACAAACTAAAGATCAGAAAGCACGAAAAAAAATTTGAAAAAATCGAACATTTTTAATTAAAGTTTTTTTTTAAACTTTCAAAATCTCAAAAAGCAGACAATTTTTAATGTGAAAAAATTTCAATTTTTTTTTCAAAAATATGTAAAAAACCCTAAAAACATTTCAATTTTAGTAAATACATAAATAAAATAATGAAAAATATTAGATTTTGCTAACAAAATGTTGACGTCACATATTAAGGACAAGAATCCACACTTTATACAAAAAAAAATTAGTGCATATATGAGACAAAGTTCGAGATATTAGAAAAATTAATTTTTTTTTAAAAATAGAAATATTTTTTTAAAAAATTAAAATTTTTTTTTAAAAAATTAAAATTTTTTTTAAAAAATTAAAATTTTTTTTTAAAAAATTAAAATTTTTTTTTAAAAAATTAAAATTTTTTTTAAAAAATTTAATAAAAAAAAAAAAAAAAAAAATTAGAATTTTTTTTTTTTTAAAAAACTAAAATTTTTTTACTTAAAAAATTCAAATTTTTTTTTAAGAACTTCAAAATTTTTTTTAATTAATTAATGTGTTTTTTTTTAAAAAATTAAAATTTTTTTAAATTAAAATTTAAAATTTTATTTTTCTTAAAAAACTAAATTTTTTTGTACTTAAAAAATTAAAAAAAAAATTTGTGAAAACTTTCAAAATTTTTTGAGGAATTTCGACGTTGTGTGGATTTTTTTTATTATAATTTTTGGGTATTCTTTTTTTTTGAAATTTAGAGTATTTATTTTTCAGATTTTTTTTTTTTAAAATTTTAAGGATTTTTCGTAATGCCATTTTTAAATGCAAAATTTTTATAAATTATTTTTAATTTTTGAAAATTGATTTTCATTTTTTTTAGGTATTCTTTTTTTACATTTTGCGAATTGTTTCGTAAAATTTTTTATAATTTTTTTTTTCCAAGAAATTTGGACATTTTTTATTATAATTTTTTTTTTGTAGACATTTTCACAATGTTTTTTTTCGTAAAACAGATTTTTATGGCGGAATTTTTGTGAATTTTTGAAGAAATTTGGCCTTATTGGTATTTTTTTTTTAATTTTTGGGTATTTTAAGGATTTTTGTCGTAACGTTCGTTAATGGCCAAATTTAATATAATTTTTTTTTAAATTTTTTGGTAACGCCGATTTATATTCCGAAATTATGTTGGAGAGTTTTTTCAGAATTTTTGTGATTTTTTTTTAATTACTTTTGGTAGTTTTTCATACCGCCGCATGACATTTTTTCTGTCTCCTTCCATACAACAAATCATCCCATACCTACGAATTATTTGATAAGTTATTTCAGAATATTTGTGGACATTTTCATCTATTTTTTGGGAATTCTTCATTTGGAGTTTCTTATTTCATAATTTATTTCAGAATTTTGGAGGCCATTTTCATTTTTTTTTGTGAAATCCTCATTTGGAGCTTTCTTATTTATTTTTGGTGGGCATTTTCCATAGAGCCTTTGAATTTCATCGCCGTGTAAAGTGGATAACAGACAATGTAGACAATCTCTATACAAAAAAAATAATACCCATACTTGGTTTATTTAATAAACGTGTGTGGGAGTAAGTCGGTGCACGCGACTGAAGTCTTTTATATTTATTTTGTTTTGTCTTTTTATGTCGTTTTGTGATGTCGTTGGTGATGCTATTGTTGTCGGCTTACACATAATTTGACAATAATGAGTAAATTCAGACAACAGCCGAATGTAAGGGATTTATACTAGGGTTGTAACGATGCGAATTATTCTCTTCATTTTGGACACTCGCAACCGCATTCGCACTCGCAAAAAACATTATTTTATTATTCGCTCTCGCATTCGCAAAAAACTGAAAATTTATTGATTGGATATTAGACTCCTCTAGAAACTGAACTCAATCTGAAATTATAAGGTTTGCCAAGAATTTATTCCTTATGTACCCAAATATGGAATGTTCAACTTTGAAGTTAACTTTAATATATTTTACCATGAGACTGAATTTTCTGTGAATTGAATTAAATTTTTTTGTTAATTTTTTGTTACTTTGAAATAAATTTTTGTTACTTTGAAATAAATATTACTGGAAATAAGTACTGAATAATTGACTCTGACATTCCCAAAGATTTTCGCATTCGTTAAACGATTCCTTGTAATATTTACATTAGCTAAAAGTAATTTTTACTATTGGCTTTCGCATTCGCCTTCGCATCCGCATTCGCAAAAAAAAATTTTTACCTTTCGCACCCGCATTCGCTAAAAAAAATTTTTACTATTCGCTTTCGCATTCGCTTTCGCTAAACACACATTCGTTACATCCCTAATTTATACACAGAGTGAGAGAGGGGGGACAAAAGAGAACGCGACCTGTCTCTGACGCCTGTCACTGTCGCTCTGAAGTACAACGGAGCGTATGTGGAATGTTGTACACAGGGATAACAACTTGTGAAGTGTATACGTTGCATGAGACTGAATTGCCAATAGAATATGAAATTTGTATTTGAATGGCATGTAGTGTTTTTTAACCGCGATAGAAATTGTACAGTAAAATCATCAAAAATAAAATAAAAATAAAACAAACAAAATGATGAGTTTGTGTGGTGTGTTATTGAAATTTTTAGGGATTTTTTTTGTAATACGACAAAGAAAATTAAACAAAAATCAGAATCTTGTTTTACTGGCCAAAACTTCGAAACTTTTCAACCGCTAGAGATATTTTAGTAATTTGTTTTTGACTGTACGATGCAGTTCCAGCTTTCAGTTCCATCGGCCAAATGTCTGTAACTTTTGATCTAGTAAACATTTTTGATTTCTTTAAAAAATTGGAGTTAGGGGTTACTTTAAGGCATTAATATTTTAAATGGGACAATTGGAGCTATTTTAGAAATATTTCCACAGTTGACTTTTCGTATTTTTTGATTATAGGTGGAAACAATTAGAAATTTGTTGTTGTTTTTTATGTATTTATATATTGATATTTTGACTACAATTAAACTATTGTTAGGTTTATTAAAGATTTTTTTTTAAAAATATAATTTCTAGAAAAAACATTTTTTAATTTTTAAAAAAAAAAAATATTTTCTAAAAAAATTAGTATTTTAAAAAAAATGTTAATGTTTTAAAAAAACAGAATATCCTCATATACACATTTTTAAAAAAAAAAAAAACATTAATATCTTACAGAAAAATTTTAAAGTTATTAAAACAAAAAAATTTTAAATTTTGTTTCTTAAAAGTAAAATTTTAATTTCTTAAAAATAAAATTTTAATTTAAAAAAAATCGAATTTCTCGAGCTGTACTTTAATACACATATACACATTTTAAAAAAAAAAACCTTAATTTCTTAAAAAAAAATTTTAGTTTTCAAAAATTTTTTTGTTTAATTTGTTAAGTAAAAAAATTATTTTTTTAAGAAAAATAAAATTTTAATTTTAAAACAAAAAATCTGATTTTTTAAAAAAAAAAATAATTTTTTAAGAAAAAAAAATAATTTTTTAAGAAAAAAAAATGTTTTTTTAAGGAAAAAAAATGTTTTTAAAAAAATTTTAATTTTCTAAAAAAAAATTGATTTTATAAAAAAATTTATTAATACACGCATTTTTTTAAAAAAAACATTAATTTCTTAAAAAAAATTTTAAAGTTTTCACAAATTTTTTTTTAATTTATGTAAAAAAAAATTTAGTTTTTTAAAAAAAAATTTAATTTTTTAAGAAAAAAACATTTTTTTAAAAAAAATTTAATTTTCTAAAAAAAAATAATTTTTAAAAAAATTAATTAATACACACATTTAAAAAAAAAAACATTAATTTCTTAAAAAAAAATTTTAAAGTTTTCACAAATTTTTTTTTTAATTTTTTAAGTACAAAAAAATTTAGTTTTTTAAGAAAAATAAAATTTTAAATTTTAATTTAAAAAAATTTTAATTTTTTAAAAAAAAACACATTAATTAATTAAAAAAAATTTTGAAGTTCTTAAAAAAAAATTTGAATTTTTTAAGTAAAAAAATTTTAGTTTTTTAAAAAAAAAAAAATTCTAATTTTTTTTTTTTTTTTTTATTAAATTTTTTAAAAAAAATTTTAATTTTTTAAAAAAAAATTTTAATTTTTTAAAAAAAAATTTTAATTTTTTAAAAAAAAATTAAAATTTTTTTTAAAAAATTTAATAAAAAAAAAAAAAAAAAATTTGAATTTGTTTTTTTTAAAAAACTAAAATTTTTTTACTTAAAAAATTCAAATTTTTTTTTAAGAACTTCAAAATTTTTTTTAATTAATTAATGTGTTTTTTTTTAAAAAATTAAAATTTTTTTAAATTAAAATTTAAAATTTTATTTTTCTTAAAAAACTAAATTTTTTTGTACTTAAAAAATTAAAAAAAAAATTTGTGAAAACTTTAAAATTTTTTTTTAAGAAATTAATGTTTTTTTTTTTAAATGTGTGTATTAATTAATTTTTTTAAAAATTATTTTTTTTTAGAAAATTAAATTTTTTTTAAAAAAATGTTTTTTTCTTAAAAAATTAAATTTTTTTTTAAAAAACTAAATTTTTTTTTACATAAATTAAAAAAAAATTTGTGAAAACTTTAAAATTTTTTTTAAGAAATTAATGTTTTTTTTAAAAAAATGCGTGTATTAATAAATTTTTTTATAAAATCAATTTTTTTTAAGAAAAAAACATTTTTTTAAAAAAAATTTAATTTTCAAAAAAAAATAATTTTTAAAAAAATTAATTAATACACACATTTAAAAAAAAAAACATTAATTTCTTAAAAAAAAAGTTTTCACAAATTTTTTTTTTAATTTTTTAAGTACAAAAAAATTTAGTTTTTTAAGAAAAATAAAATTTTAAATTTTAATTTAAAAAAATTTTAATTTTTTAAAAAAAAACACATTAATTAATTAAAAAAAATTTTGAAGTTCTTAAAAAAAAATTTGAATTTTTTAAGAAAAAAAATTTTAGTTTTTTAAAAAAAAAAAAATTAGAATTTTTTTTATTAAATTTTTTAAAAAAAATTTTAATTTTTTAAAAAAAAATTTTAATTTTTAAAAAAAAAATTTTAATTTTTTAAAAAAAAATTTTAATTTTTTAAAAAAAAATTTTAATTTTTTAAAAAAAAATTTTAATTTTTTAAAAAAAAATTAAAATTTTTTTTAAAAAATTTAATAAAAAAAAAAAAAAAAATTAGAATTTTTTTTTTTTTAAAAAACTAAAATTTTTTTACTTAAAAAATTCAAATTTTTTTTAAGAACTTCAAAATTTTTTTTAATTAATTAATGTGTTTTTTTTTTAAAAATTAAAATTTTTTTAAATTAAAATTTAAAATTTTATTTTTCTTAAAAAACTAAATTTTTTTGTACTTAAAAAATTAAAAAAAAAATTTGTGAAAACTTTAAAATTTTTTTTTAAGAAATTAATGTTTTTTTTTTTAAATGTGTGTATTAATAAATTTTTTTAAAAATTATTTTTTTTTAGAAAATTAAATTTTTTTTAAAAAAATGTTTTTTTCTTAAAAAATTAAATTTTTTTTTAAAAAACTAAATTTTTTTTTACATAAATTAAAAAAAAATTTGTGAAAACTTTAAAAAATTTTTTAAGAAATTAATGTTTTTTTTTAAAAAAATGCGTGTATTAATAAATTTTTTTATAAAATCAATTTTTTTTTAGAAAATTAAAATTTTTTAAAAACATTTTTTTTCCTTAAAAAAACATTTTTTTTTTCTTAAAAAATTATTTTTTTTTCTTAAAAAATTATTTTTTTTTTTAAAAAATCAGATTTTTTGTTTTAAAATTAAAATTTTATTTTTCTTAAAAAAATAATTTTTTTACTTAACAAATTAAACAAAAAAATTTTTGAAAACTAAAATTTTTTTTTAAGAAATTAAGGTTTTTTTTTTTAAAATGTGTATATGTGTATTAAAGTACAGCTCGAGAAATTCGATTTTTTTTAAATTAAAATTTTATTTTTAAGAAATTAAAATTTTACTTTTAAGAAACAAAATTTAAAATTTTTTTGTTTTAATAACTTTAAAATTTTTCTGTAAGATATTAATGTTTTTTTTTTTTTTAAAAATGTGTATATGAGGATATTCTGTTTTTTTAAAACATTAACATTTTTTTTAAAATACTAATTTTTTTAGAAAATATTTTTTTTTTTTAAAAATTAAAAAATGTTTTTTCTAGAAATTATATTTTTAAAAAAAAATCTTTAATAAACCTAACAATAGTTTAATTGTAGTCAAAATATCAATATATAAATACATAAAAAACAACAACAAATTTCTAATTGTTTCCACCTATAATCAAAAAATACGAAAAGTCAACTGTGGAAATATTTCTAAAATAGCTCCAATTGTCCCATTTAAAATATTAATGCCTTAAAGTAACCCCTAACTCCAATTTTTTAAAGAAATCAAAAATGTTTACTAGATCAAAAGTTACAGACATTTGGCCGATGGAACTGAAAGCTGGAACTGCATCGTACAGTCAAAAACAAATTACTAAAATATCTCTAGCGGTTGAAAAGTTTCGAAGTTTTGGCCAGTAAAACAAGATTCTGATTTTTGTTTAATTTTCTTTGTCGTATTACAAAAAAAATCCCTAAAAATTTCAATAACACACCACACAAACTCATCATTTTGTTTGTTTTATTTTTATTTTATTTTTGATGATTTTACTGTACAATTTCTATCGCGGTTAAAAAACACTACATGCCATTCAAATACAAATTTCATATTCTATTGGCAATTCAGTCTCATGCAACGTATACACTTCACAAGTTGTTATCCCTGTGTACAACATTCCACATACGCTCCGTTGTACTTCAGAGCGACAGTGACAGGCGTCAGAGACAGGTCGCGTTCTCTTTTGTCCCCCCTCTAGTAAAAATTACTTTTAGCTAATGTAAATATTACAAGGAATCGTTTAACGAATGCGAAAATCTTTGGGAATGTCAGAGTCAATTATTCAGTACTTATTTCCAGTAATATTTATTTCAAAGTAACAAAAATTTATTTCAAAGTAACAAAAAATTAACAAAAAAATTTAATTCAATTCACAGAAAATTCAGTCTCATGGTAAAATATATTAAAGTTAACTTCAAAGTTGAACATTCCATATTTGGGTACATAAGGAATAAATTCTTGGCAAACCTTATAATTTCAGATTGAGTTCAGTTTCTAGAGGAGTCTAATATCCAATCAATAAATTTTCAGTTTTTTGCGAATGCGAGAGCGAATAATAAAATAATGTTTTTTGCGAGTGCGAATGCGGTTGCGAGTGTCCAAAATGAAGAGAATAATTCGCATCGTTACAACCCTAGTATAAATCCCTTACATTCGGCTGTTGTCTGAATTTACTCATTATTGTCAAATTATGTGTAAGCCGACAACAATAGCATCACCAACGACATCACAAAACGACATAAAAAGACAAAACAAAATAAATATAAAAGACTTCAGTCGCGTGCACCGACTTACTCCCACACACGTTTATTAAATAAACCAAGTATGGGTATTATTTTTTTTGTATAGAGATTGTCTACATTGTCTGTTATCCACTTTACACGGCGATGAAATTCAAAGGCTCTATGGAAAATGCCCACCAAAAATAAATAAGAAAGCTCCAAATGAGGATTTCACAAAAAAAAATGAAAATGGCCTCCAAAATTCTGAAATAAATTATGAAATAAGAAACTCCAAATGAAGAATTCCCAAAAAATAGATGAAAATGTCCACAAATATTCTGAAATAACTTATCAAATAATTCGTAGGTATGGGATGATTTGTTGTATGGAAGGAGACAGAAAAAATGTCATGCGGCGCCATGAAATAGACCAAACATAATTAAAAAAAAAATCACAAAAATTCTGAAAAAATCCTCCAACACAATTTCGGAATATAAATCGGTGCTACGAAAAAATCCTCAAAAAAATTATGAAAAATGCCCAATAAAATTAGGAATACCAAAAATTAAAAAAAAAATTAAAAAATTCCGCAATAAAAATCGGCGTTACCAACAAATTTAGAAAAATAATTTATATCAAATTTGGCAATTAACGAACGTTACGACAAAAATCCTTAAAATACCCAAAATAGGCCAAATTTCTTCAAAAATGCAGAAAAAAATTCTGCAATAAAAATCGGTTTTACGAAAAAATAAAATCTTGAAAATGTCTACAAAAAAAAAACTAAGAATACCAAAGAATTATAATAAAAAAATTCCCAATTTCTGGAAAAAAAATTATAAACAATTTTACGAAAAAATTTAAAAAAATAATTAAAAACCATTTTCAAAAATTAAAAATAATTTATAAAAAATGTTGCACTAAAAATTAGCGTTACGAAAAAATCCTCAACATTTCTAAAAAACTCTGAATGATAATAAACTTCAAAAATAATAAAAAGAAAAATCCCCAAAAGGCCAAATTTTTCCAAAAATTAAATTCAAAAAAGAAGAAAATGTCGCATTAAAAACCGGCGTTACGAAAAAATCGTCTAAATAAAATGGAGAATACCCAAAAATAATACTCGAAAAACATAAAATTTTACAAAAATTAAAACAAAAATATAAAAAATTATGAAAAATGCCCAACAAAATTAGAAATACCAAAAATTAAAAAAAATATTAAAAAATTCCGCAATAAAAATTGGCGTTACCAACAAATTTAGAAAAATAATTTATATCAAATTTGGCAATTAACGAACGTTACGACAAAAATCCTTAAAATACCCAAAATAGGCCAAATTTCCTCAAAAATGCAGAAAAAAATTCTGCAATAAAAATCGGTTTTACGAAAAAATAAAATCTTGAAAATGTCTACAAAAAAAAATCTAAGAATACCAAAGAATTATAATAAAAAAATTCCAAATTTCTGGAAAAAAAAAATTATAAAAAATTTTACAAAAAAAAACCTCAAAATGTCTAAAAAAAATGTGAAAAATAATTTATAAATAACTTCGCTAACTAACTAAAAATTGCCGTTACGAAAAAAAAACTCAAAAATTAATATTTTTTCCAAAAAATTAAAATGTCTCATTAAATATCGGCGTTATGAAAAATCTTCTAAAAATTAGAATAAAAAAATAAAAAAACGTTGGAAAAAAAATCTGAAAAATAATTTATTAAAAATTTTGCAATTTAAATCGGCAAAATGCCAAAAAAAAAGATATTAAGCATGTCCAAAAATAATAAAAAAAAAATAACAAATGTCGCGTTTAAATTCGGCGTAACCGAAAAATGCTCTAAATTTCAAAAAAAAAAAATTAAGAATACCAAAAAATTACTTTAAAAAAACCCCAAAACGTCGAAATTTCTCAAAAAAAAATTATGAAAAATAATTTTTCGCAAAAAAATCTGCTTTAAAATCGGCGTTAAGAAAACATTCTCAAAAAGTTCAACAAAAAAATTAGGAATACCAAAAAATTACTTTAAAAAATGCCCAAAAAAATCGAAATTTCTAAAAAAAAACTGAAAAATAATGCATACAAATCGGCTTTAAGAAAACATTCCAAAATTATATTAAGGATCCACAAAAAAAAATAAAAAAAAAAGTTTTTCAAAAAAGTCAAATTTTTCCAAAAATGTTGAAAACTATTTTTTGTAAATTACGAAAAAAAACTCAAAATGTCAAAAAAAAATTGTCCATCAAGATCAAATTTCTCAAAAAATATTCAGGAGAACCCTGCAAAATAATTTAAAAAAAAAATGAAAATGGAATTTTGTTGGGGCATTTCTGTTTTTCTTTTGTTTCATTTCGGCGATCGGGGCATTTTTCACAGAGTCTTGTCATGCCCGGACCAAACGGTTTTCCATCACCACTGATTGTGCTTGATGTCCTCCATATTCGTGTTCTTTCGAAAATAAGCTCTAGAATCTGTAATAGGAATTTCAAAATAAGGTTAAGTTATTTTGTTTTTTTTTTTAAATTTTTATTTTTTTTAACTAGAATTTGGTACAGCGTATTATGTTTTATTTCTAAATGATATAACTACAAAAGAGAGTGGTTCTACTCATGATTTTCTTAACTACCGCCTTCTGAAAGATTAAGTCCAGCATTTTGAAAATATTACACAAATTCCTAGAGCCAGCGAAATTATTGTCTGTCCATTCGTCTCCGATTGCAGCAATTGTGTTTGTGTGCTTGGATCACCTGAAAGGATTCATCCTGACAAAGTCAGACGATCTTTTCGCTAAATGTGTAAAATTGCCTTCAGGGACGAAGCTCATTTTTGCCTCAATAAAATTGGTGAAATTTGTTTCGCAGACATCTGGTTCACTATTTTATGTGGCTGATGGGACGAATACATAAATATTTACTTTGCTTGTGCACATTTTCTTTTGACTAATCGGGCAAAAAGTGTATAAATCATTTGGCCGAACCAAGCGTTTAACGCTCCACCTCGCCCCCACTCAATATACCGAGAGGCAGACGACGGTGAACTCAATACGACAATAAATTTTATAATTTTGCATTATATCAGCGACTGGCACAACAACAACAACAATACGTGTGATGTGATTGTCATTTACTTTGGCGTTGGTGTTGCTGCATAGAAATGACACAAAACATTTGTTCGATTTGTCAGACACAGTGTTGTCAACTTAATATTACAAAAAATGAAAGAAAGCAAAAAAAAACCAAACAAACAAATGGCACAACAAGTCAACGACAGCAGCAGCAGCAGCAGTAGACACATCAACAAGTTGTACTTACGCATGTTTGACAACAATTTGAAACTCACACAAATCGTTGTACATTACATACATCTGTATATTGTATGTGTAGGTGACTCTGTGTGTCTGTGTGCTGCTGACAATTATGCATTCATATTCATTCATTCATTCATTCTTTCATTCATTCGTGTTCATTGTTTGTCGTTGCCATCATTGACATCAGCTTTCCTGTTCTGTAAACACAATGAAAGCGTTCTCTCACTGATTTAATCACTTGAGTCAACGACAGTTGGCTTCGTTTTGGGTTTTGTTATTGTCGTAATTACTGCAAACGTTTTGTACAAAATTATACCAGAATATACACATACATACGTACACCTCCATGTAGTATCTTAGGGTGGCACGACAAATGTTGGCCAACCAACCAACGGAAGTGTGAAATATTTTGGCCTTCCAAGTGGAGATTCCAAAAGGGACCTCCACTGAATTGGGAATAAAAACGGCAATTCTTTTCACAAATCCCTGGATTCGGGATTTTCAAATCACAAATCCCGGGATCCCGGGATTTTTCGGGATCCCGGGGTTTCGGGATTTTACAGGATTTCATTTTCAAAAATTATTTTTCGAATGAAACAAAATATAGTATTTTTATTTCGAATTTTATTGGCATTGAACACATAAATTACTAAGACAAAAAAATACAAAGAACTTAAAAAACATGAATTCACTTTTCATAACATATTTATGTGGCATGAAAAAAAAAACAAAAAGAAATAGTTAATACAAAATCAGTTACTTTTTTAAAAAATTTCTTAAGAAAATTAAAGCATCCATACTTTCATCAGATAATCTTGACCTAATTTTATTACCGATATACGATGCCGATATACTTAAAAAAAGCCTATTTCCAATAAAATAGCTCATACGCCACCGGCCACTAAAAATCCCGGGATTAATTTTAAAAAATCCCGGGATTTGGAATTTTTCGGGATCGGGATTTCCCGTTTGACATCTCTAATTGTAATATATGTGACTTTATGGTTTTTAAAAGCCCTATAATTTTTAAAAACGATTTTTTAAAAATTTTAAAAATAATGTTTTTAAAAAATTTGAAAAATTTTTGTTTTTAACAAACTATTTTTAAACAATTTAAAGACAAAGTCACAAAATCCCCATCTCCAGAATTTTAATTTTAAAAAAATTACAAAAAAAATGTTTTTAAAAAATTAAAACTTTTAAAAAATAATTTATTTTTTTATATTTATAATAAATTATTTTTAAGAAGTGTTATTTTTTGATAAACAATTAAAATTTAAAAAATATTTTAGTTTTGAAAATCGTAATTTTTAACAAATTATTTTTAAGAAGTGGTATTTTTTGATAAACAATTAAAATTTAAAAAATATTTCAGTTTTGAAAATCGTAATTTTTAGCAAATTTAAAAAAAACCTTGTCTTTAATATTACAATTTTTTAAATTTTTTTTTAAAACAGCCATTATTTTTAAAAAATATTTTTGAAAATTTTTAAAAATAATATTTGTAAAAAATTATTTCTACAAAACTTTAGTTTCTAAGAAACTATTTTCAAACAATTTAAAGAAAAAGTTTGATAAACAATTAAAATTTAAAAAAATATTTTAGTTTTGAAAATCGTAATTTTTAACAAATTATTTTTAAAAAAATTAAAAAAACCTTGTCTTCAGAATTAAAATTTTTTAAATTTTTTTTAAAAATAATGGCTGTTTTAAAATTTTTTTTATAAATTTTAATTCTAAAGAAAATTTTTGAAAATTTTTAAAAATAACATTTGTAAAAAATTATTTCTACAAAACTTTATTTTTTAAGAAACTATTTTCAAACAATTTAAAGAAAAAGTTACAAAATCCCCATCTCTAGAATTTAAACAAAAAAAAAAAGTTTTTTAAAAATTTAAATATGTTTAAATTATTTTTTTTTAAAATTTTAATTTTTAACTTTTTATTTTGAAAAGTGTTATTTTTTGATTAAAAAATTAAAATTTAAAAAATAGTTTTCGAAAACATTTTAAGCGTATATAGACAGACGCAATTAAAATAATAATTTTTGAAAAATTTAAATTCTTAGAAAATTTTAATTTTTAAAAAATATTTTTAAAAGGATTAAGTTTAAAAATATTTTTTAAGAATTTAAATTTTTAAAACATATTTTTAAAAAGTTTTAATTGAAACATATTTTTAAAAAGTTTAAATTCTTAGAAATTAATAATTTATAGTTTTTAAAAATATTTTTTAAGAAATTAAATTTTTTAAAAATATTTTTAAAGAAATTAAATTTTTTAAAAATATTTTTTAAGAAATTAAATTTTTTAAAAATATTTTTTAAGAAATTAAATTTTTTAAAAATATTTTTTAAGAAATTAAATTTTTTTGAAAATTTAAATTCTTAAAAAATATTTTTTAAGATTTTAAACATTTTAATAATTTAAACTTTTTAAAAATTTGCTTTTTTTTTAATAATTTAAAGTTTTTAAAAATAAAAACTTTAAATTCTTAAAAATGTTAAGTTTTTAAAAAATATTTTTAAAAAATTAAAAAAAAAAATTACGAAGATTCTGTTGCATAGTGCACTACAATTGTAGAGTGGTTATTCATTACAAATACTTCCGGATTGTTTTTTGTAGCACGGCGTTATTATTAAAATTTAAAAGACATTTTTCGGCAATTTACAAAATTATTTTTAACAAATTCAAATTCATAAAAAATTATTTTAAAAAAAAACTGTTTATAAAAAAAAATAAAAGTTCTCACATTTTGTAATCAGCATAGTGTTATTTTTTAATTAAAAGTAATTTCATTTAAAAAAAAAATAATACCTGATTGATTAAAAATTGACGTTACAAAGCGTCGGTATATATAAATATCGCTCTTTTCCTTTAAAAGGGTCACAACTCAAAAGTCGATTTTACAGATAATAGGTTTCCCGAATAATAGGTTTTGCAGAACAAAATTCAACTCAAATAAGAGATTTACTGTTTTTTTTAGCAAAAAAAACAAATAAAAATTGAATTATAAGCAATATGACATTTTCGAAGCTATAAAAGATTTGGAACGAATATGAATAGATTCACCCATTGCTCACCTTAGGAAAAGTCCATTTCCCATGTTCAAACTCATTTAATTCTTTTGGAAATACCCGCCCCATTAAGTTTATAAAATTGTTGTTTCTTTAAGTGGGTGAGAATTTATAACCCCAGATCATTTGAATTTAGTATCGTCAATTTATTTGTCGTAAAATTTGAAACACTTCAGCGATTTTGAATAGTTGCGACTGCTACAATACGAAAAGGCACATGCATGTGTTGTGTGTGTATGTGTGTGTGTGTCTGAGTGTAGTTTTAGACATAAATATATTCTGGGCAACATTGTATTTCCGAATATATAAAAATGTTTTTATTCATTTCATTTGTATTCATATTCATATTTTGTTTTTTATGGCCAACCAAAATTTTATGGCCAACCAAGAAATGTCGGAAAACTAACAGTCCCCACCCCCCCGCCAAAACCAAAATAGTTTTTAACTAAAATGATTTATTTTGACTTTAGTTTAGTTGGACTTTCTGCTGCTGTCAAGTTACAAGAAGGTCAGAGAAGAGTTCTTTTTGCATATCTGAGATTCGTCTTCAGCCACCAAGAAACCCTCAAAACAAAAAAACCCAAACAAAAAACCCTCCCACCATCAAATCACCATATTTTCATTTTCATTTATATTTATTTTTGTATTCTGCACAAGTAACAGTAACAGTTGATCTAATTAAAAATATTTGGTTTCTTGTTCGTTTCTCATTTTTAAATAGTTCTTATCTTAAGTAAACTTTTATTGAAAAACTCCCAGAGCAGCAGAAAAGACACACACACACACACACAAATATTTGTCTGTGTACAGTGACTGACGTACAAAACAGAGTCCAAGGTTCGTCTTTGCAAAAATAAATAAATGTAATTTTAACTGGAATTCTTGTGAGAAGAAAATAGTGCGCAAAAGGCCAAAAAGAAGAAGCGTTTGTTTTCTATTCCACCCCACCCCACCCCAGTACTTGAGTGATGGTGAGAATAAATGCATTTAACCTCCTCTAAATGTTGTTGAAAACTAAACAAAAACTCTGAATTACAATTTGTTGTGTTGACTAACACAGCGTTCCCATCTTAAGGGGCAAACAGTTGACTAGATCCCTCAAAATCGCATTTAGACAACAAATTTAGAATTTTTGTATAATTTGTTGGTCTCATTTTCATTTGTGGGCAGCCTTAATAAAAAAAGATATGCATTTCTCTTCGAAATGACCGAAGAATGCCGAAAATGAAAATTCAATTGTCGAGCTGGGGCCCAGTGGGGGGCGTGACATCGAAAAAACGACCCCGCCCAACTATGTGGACAATGTGACACTCAAATAAGAGGAAATTCCTTCACGAGTTCATTTTCGTAATTTTGCGTTCATTTCGAACAGAACTGCATATTTTTCTCATATTTTATTTTAGAGGTGGATCCCATGGATATAGTTATCCTGGGGTCCATATTAATTTTTCCCCAGCCCCAAATTTTATTTTCGTAATTGTGTGATCGTTTCGAAGAGAACCACATAATTTGTATTTATTTTTATTTATTTTAATTTTTTTGGAATTGGGTCCCATAGAACCCAAGTTAATACATTTGTGATTTGGGTTATTTTTTTTTTTATTTTTTTTTATTTTTATTTATTTTTTTTTTTTTGGAAGTCGGTCTAATAAAGGGTGTTTTTTATTGAGGTATAGAACTTCGAATTGAAATAAAACACAAGAAAATCGTTTTAATGTCCATCAATTTGGCTTTATTGGAAGGATAATTTTATGCCATTAATGTTTAAATATGATTTCGGGCATGTGGCCGCCGCGGCTGGCTCGAATAAAGCCAATTCTACAGGTCCAATTTCACTGAACAAAATTTTGTGATGAAAATCAGCATCGAGATGAATCTCATTTTGGGCCCATACACCAAAATCACGACGCATTGCATGGTCTCGCGGCTTTAATTCTTGCACAAGCTGGATCTTGTAAGGTCGCAAGCCAAGATCTTTGCGCAAAATCTTCCATAAAGTTGATGAACAAAGCTCCAATTGCTGTGCACGGTGGCGAATCGATTCATTCGGACGGAGCTTGCGGTGAACTTCGCGAACTGAACCATTACTTTCGAAATAAATTTGCACGATTTGCAAGCGTTGTTCTTTTGTCAACCTGTTCATGATGAAATGGCAAACCAAACTAAATATTAATCACTTGACAGCTGACAAAATGGCCGCCAGTTAAAAAAGTGATGCCAACTTAAAGTTCTATACCCCAATAAAAAACACCCTTTAGAAACCAAGTTTGGGTTTCTTTTTCCTGGGGTCCAAATTCATTCTGCCATCTGCCCCAGCCCCAAATTTCATTTTCGTAATTTTAGGATCGTTTCGAGAGAACCACATAATTTTATTTTATTTTATTTTATTTTATTTTATTTTGTTTTATTTTGTTTTATTTTGTTTTATTTTATTTTATTTTATTTTATTTTATTTTATGTTATTTTGTTTTATTTTATTTTATTTTATTTTATTTTATTTTATTTTATTTTATTTTATTTTATTTTATTTTATTTTATTTTATTTTATTTTATTTTATTTTATTTTATTTTATTTTATTTTATTTTATTTTATTTTATTTTATTTTATTTTATTTTATTTTATTTTATTTTATTTTGTTTTGTTTTGTTTTATTTTATTTTATTTTATTTTATTTTATTTTTATTTTATTATATTTTATTTTATTTTATTTTATTTTATTTTATTTTATTTTATTTTATTTTATTTTATTTTATTTTTTTGTCAATTTGTGATTTGGGTTACTTTTTCTGGGTTCCAATTCCATTCTGCCTTTCCGCCCCAGCCCCAAATTTCATTTTCGTAATTTTGGAGACATTTCGAACAGACCTGTATAGGTTTTTTTGGAGGGACAATTTAGTCAACTTTTTCCTGGGGTCCCTAATATTTCTCCCAAAATTTATAATAAAATATTGTTTTTTGTTCTCTTTCATTTCAGGCAAAAATTAAATGTAAATACGTTACCGCCAAAAGAAGTCGAAGGTAATTTGAAACTCTTCGCGTAGTTTCCCATCAAGATTTTTCTCAAGCGCAACATACCAATTAAAACAGGTGAGTCGATTTTACTGTCTTATTCAAATATTCATGGAAAATACCCCAAAAAGTACAAGAATAGATTTTCGTCAATTGGAAAAAGTGTATTTTTAAAAAAAAAAAAAATCAAATTTGGGGTGAGTTTTTATTATGAAATATCAATCTAATCCATGTCATCTAAGAAAAATTCTTTAATTTTGGGGCGAAAAACAGTTCTGGACCATCGAACTTGACTTTACTCCATCGACGTCTTTGAAGGCTCTATGAAAAAAGATCCCCCCACTCCAAAAAAAAAAAATAAAACAAATCATAATTTTTAGATATTTTTTTTGTTTTTGGACACGACCGGCCTGCTACGCGCCTAAGCCATCGTAGTCTCTATTTGGGTGATTTTTTATAAATTATTTGGGGAATTTTTCATAATTTTTTTTTTTGGTTTTTAGACACGATCCCTGTCTCGATTTTGGTAATTTTCATAAATTATTCGGGGAGTTTTTCAGAATTTTTCGGAATTTGTAGTTAATATTTTTTTTGTTTTTGGACACTATCGCTCCCCCTCCGCCTAAATCTTCGTAGTCTCAATATGGGTAATTTTTCATAAATTTTATTGAGGATTTTTCAGAATTTTTAGACAATATTTTTTTTGTTTGCTTTTGGCATGACGTAAGTCAGCGTGGTCTCGATCTGAGTAATTTTTCATAAATTATTTGGGTGAATTTTCATAATTTTTAGATAATTTTTTGTTTGTTTGATACGCCAAAGTGGTCTCGATTTGGCTAATTTTTCAGAATTTTTAGATAATATTTTGTTTTTGGACACGCTCATTGATTTGTGTAATTTTCATAAATTATTTTGGGGAAATTTCAGAATTTTTAGAAAATATTTTTTTTGTTTTTGATTATATTTTTCAGAATTTTTAGATAATTTTTTTTTTGTTTTTGGACACGACCGGCCAAGTCATCGATTGGATAATTTTTCCTAAATTATTTGGGGATTTTTCAGAATTTTTAAATAACTTTTTTGTTTGTTTTTGGACACGTCGGTAATTTTGTGTAGGTCTTCATAGTCTCGATTTGGGTAATTTTTTCATCTATTTTTGAGAATACTTAATTTTTGCAATCTTCATAACGTCTGACGAAATCTTCGGGTTTAACTCTTGTGGAGTCTTACTCGTATTTTAGTGGTGCCGGCCTTACTCCATATTTCCGAAAAAACTGCTCTTGAATGAGTAAACTCTCCTCGTTATAATTTCTATACTCACTAAATGGGGAACCTACCTGGTTAAAGTCTACTCCGAATGGCTAAGGCTTCTTGTAGACATGTTTCGGATGACTTAGCAACCTCTAACTTGTAATGTTTCCGGCATTCGCCAGCCGGAAAAACGCTGCTTAATACTCATTTTGATAATCTTAACTACATGCGAACCTGGGTGTGATAGTTGCAGACACTGTCTAACACACAACGGTCAACCTAAGGACATGCTATTCCCCTACGTTTCACTGGCTACCCGAAAGAAAATCCTTTCAGTCAATGCAGCCCTTCAGGACTTTCTTCACTGGTGTATTTGCCATTGGTCGGTGATTTTTCTTCTTTTTTTATACTGCAGTTGTCTGCCCTACTGTGACTTTTGCAAATACGCTTTTCGTCCTTATAATCATCCGAAAAGAAGAGAATATCATCTAGACATTAAATTGTAAATAATAAAACAAAAGCAATAAATTCGTTGCTCATGGCTACCACATCATGAAGCTGACGACACCAACAACAAAAAAACCCCCCAGACACAATACAGCCTTTGAGAAATGAAAGTAAAAAAAAATAAATGAAATGAAATGAAAGTAATACTCCAGTAACCTAATCAAAAAACAAAAGATTTCCAGGCAACATCAATTCAATTCGTAAAATTCTATGGCATTAACATGTATGGCTAATTGGCCACAATGATATAAACGTTGAGTGCTGAAGTGTGGCCAACAAAACAGGTTTGCCATTCCAATGCCAACTTACGCATTACATAAATATAGACATTCCAAGAACATGAACTTCAATGCCCTGCCACTCACCTGCACTAGCCCACACAAAGCCAGGCAAACATAAGGAGCAGAGCAGGCTTTACAGACCCACACAGCCACACACTTGTATTATTGACAACTGTAGTTGTGTCGCAATGCATGCGAGCCAGGAGTGTCTGTGTGTGGGGGTGTGTGCCAAACTGTTGCATGGAAACTTGGAATTTTCTCATTTAAATGTATTCAACGAAAAATCAGGTTAAGCTCCATACACGTATGTACACCCACTCAAGGGGAAACACTCGAAGGACTTTAAGGATCAAGAGCTTGAGCTGCATATGCCAGAAGTTTACGTTCAATGTTCAGCTGACATGTTGTTGTGTGGCATGTGTGGCATGGTGTTGTTGCACTCTATAATGTGCACTGGTTTTATGTTATCCTCGGCCTTATTATTCAACTGATTGCAATAATATTCCCAGGTAACGGGTGATTTATTAAATGTGCTTATTTAAAGACTTTCGTTCGTAATTTAAAATTCTCTTTCTCTAGTTCTTTACACGGTTGATTGGATTTCTAATACGGATCTGGTGGATGGGGCAGAATAGCTGGAATAAGGCACTCTTCGATAAGTGTCTTGTTTCAAAGTCCAGGGCGCATGACTTCATACGTGACGGGGGACTTGGTGCGTAAACGTCCTGATTTGGGTTTGGGCTTCCTACTGACTGGACATGACTCGCTTAACCCTAGAACACTAAACTCGGCATGTGTAGAACGTTATTTTACGACCGGCGGTTTTGTGTCAACTCAGTATTCATAACACCGTGTTACACACATTCTGTCCTATGAACCAAATTTACTTTTTCGGAAAGGGGATAAAAAATAAAAATACACGTGTATCGGCGATTTTCATGTACACGTCTGTGAGGCTACTTTTTTAAAAGTACAAAATTTAAAATTTTTTTTTTTAATAAAAAAAAGTTTTGTCATTTGTAATTCAATTATTACACCGTGTTACAAAAAATAGATTTTTTTCTGTCCTATGAACCAAATGCACATATTCGGAAAGATTACTTTTAATTCTTATAATTGATTACAATTACAAATAATCTAAAAGTAATCCGGACTACTTGCGATTACTATAAATAATCAAAAAGAATCAAAAGTAATCGGAAAATAATCCGACTACTTTCGGAGATTACTTTTGATTCTTATAATTGATTACAATTACAAATAATCTAAAAGTAATCCGGATTACTGGCGATTACTATAAATAATCAAAAAGAATCCAAAGTAATCGGATATAATCCGACTACTTTCGGAGATTACTTTTGATTCTTATAATTGATTACAATTACAAATAATCTAAAAGTAATCCAGATTACTGGCGATTACTTTAAATAATCAAAAAGAATCCAAAGTAATCGGAAAATAATCCGACTACTTTCGGAGATTACTTTTAATTCTTATAATTTATTACAATTACAAATAATCGAATAGTAATCCGGATTACTGGCGATTACTATAAATAATCAAAAAGAATCCAAAGTAATCGGAAAATAATCCGACTACTTTCGGAGATTACTTTTGATTCTTATAATTGATTACAGTTACAAATAATCTAAAAGTAATCCAGATTACTGGCGATTACTTTAAATAATCAAAAAGAATCAAAAGTAATCGGAAAATAATCCGACTACTTTCGGAGATTACTTTTGATTCTTATAATTGATTACTGTTACAAATAATCTAAAAGTAATCCGGATTACTGGCGATTACTATAAATAATCAAAAGTAATCCAAAGTAATCGGAAAATAATCCGACTTCTTTCGGAGATTACTTTTGATTCTTATAATTGATTACAGTTACAAATAATCTAAAAGTAATCCGGATTACTGGCGATTACTATAAATAATCAAAAAGAATCCAAAGTAATCGGAAAATAATCCGACTACTTTCGGAGATTACTTTTGATTCTTATAATTGATTACAATTACAAATAATCTAAAAGTAATCCAGATTACTGGCGATTACTATAAATAATCAAAAAGAATCCAAAGTAATCGGAAAATAATCCGACTACTTTCAGACATTACTTTTGATTCTTATAATTGATTACAGTTACAAATAATCTAAAAGTTATCCGGATTACTGGCGATTACTATAAATAATCCGACTACTTACGGAGATTACTTTTGATTCTTTCCGATTATTCATAGTAATCGCATGTAATCCTGGCGACTTTCATTAAAAAATATGCTGACGCAAATTTTTGTCCACAACAAATTCAACCAGAATTGGGTTTGAGTTACATTTTTCTTTGCCGGTATAAATTGTATACGATTTTTGTTTGGCGTTTTCAATATTGCTAAGCTTGACCTGTGCCTTCGTCGTTGCAAACAATACCTGTAGAATTCATTGATTTTGTTTTCTTTACTCACATTAGTCTGCGGCACAACTGTTTGAGGCCTAAGTTTCCTCAAGAGAGTTTCGTTCTGAGAATTTCCATTTTCAGATTCTGAAATCTCTCTTGGCAAATATTAATTTGTGCTGGCCAAATATTAGCCACTTATCCTTTAGGTACGAGGATTACAATTGAAATCCCCGATTGTGTGCTCCATGAGTGTGTGTTGCACGCCTCATTTGGCTCTGTGAGAGTGTGCGGTAGTCAATGGCGCCCAACCTTTTAAATGGCAAAAAGTCAATGATTTGAGCTCTTCTCTTAAACATTTTGGGGCCGGGGAGATACGGCATAAGTGTTTTGTATTAGGGGAATCATAAAATATTTAATGGTTGTAAAGGATATAAAGGATATGACCATATGTATGACTATGTGTGTGCACATGTGTATATTTGTATCTGTGTGTGTGTGTTGAATTTTGTGGAAATACACTATTTTATGTTGTTTTTGCCCTTAAACAATAAATCCGAAAAATACGTTTATCAACAAAACAATTGTTAACGAATAAGCGTATGAGCGAATGTGCGAATGTATGCGAACGATTGCCGGCAATTGTTTACATGACTGAGCCCATGTGAGTGTGTGTGTGGATGTGGATTTATTTTGTTTGAGAACTCGCAATTGTGTGTATTGCATGCAGTGTTGCCATTTATTGCGGCGACAGTACAAATTCAGGAGAAGAAAAAAAACGGAGTGAAAAGAACGATTTTTTTTTTCAAAAAAAAAAAAATATTTTTTAAAAATGTATAACAAATGTTTAGACAATGGTCATTTATAAAATTGCGTAGCTTATTATGTTTCGCTTTAGTATGACAGAAGTTTCGTAAAAATCGGTCAAACCATTCCCGAGAAAGACAATTTCAAGACAATTTGGTCATTTTTGATTTTCCAGAAGAACAACAACAAATACATATAAAAAAAAACAAAATACTTGGCTAAATCATTCCTACGATCAGTTCGAAAGCGATTTAAAAACTTTCCAAAAATATATTAATAAATTTACGTGACTATTAAATATTTTGATCCGACACAAACTAACATCCCCCCGAAATTCATCAAAATCTCCATGATAAACAATCTATTATCACCACAATGGCCACACCGTTTACATGTGTTGGAATGTTTGTACATATGTATTTACTTGTACAAACATGTATTTATTTTAAGGATTTACGTTGTTAGTCCTAAATGAGAAGCCATTTGGAACACATGATGCGCTCACATATGACTGGCCTCTTCAGCTGGCGAACGAGACTCTGTCGTTTGTTTTTCTTTTCCGTTTCGTTAAAGCACACAAACACACACACACACAGAGAACTAATATTATTAATGTTTTGTTAAATGGTTTTTCGTATTTATTTGTTGTTTTAATGCCCATATTCTCTTTAGCACCCCTGCGCCCACAGTCACACATACAAACGCTTTCATTAAACGAATCGTTTTTGTTTCTTTCTTTAGGTGAATTTAAGTTGGTCGAACAAAAATTAATTTTAAACGATAGTTATAGTGTGTTAATGGACAAATCACAGCGCATCGATTTATTTTCATTGTCCCATTTATGGTTTATTGGTTTTTTTGTTAGGCTCGGCCAAAACGAATGAATGTCTTCAATTGTCCAATTTTTCTAATGTCCGTCCTATAATCGAACTCAAGACAGTTGCAGTCTAGAGTAGTGGGTACCCTGCGTGAGGACACGATTCTTAAATGAAAGTTATGAAAGATATTTCAAATTGTGATAATATGAAAATAAATTAATAAATTAATAAATTAATAAATTAATAAATTAATAAATAATAAATTAATAAATTAATAAATTAATAAATTAATAAATTAATAAATTAATAAATTAATAAATTAATAAATTAATAAATTAATAAATTAATAAATTAATAAATTAATAAATTAATAAATTAATAAATTAATAAATTAATAAATTAATAAATTAATAAATTAATAAATTAATAAATTAATAAATTAATAAATTAATAAATTAATAAATTAATAAATTAATAAATTAATAAATTAATAAATTAATAAATTAATAAATTAATAAATTAATAAATTAATAAATTAATAAATTAATAAATTAATAAATTAATAAATTAATAAATTAATAAATTAATAAATTAATAAATTAATAAATTAATAAATTAATAAATTAATAAATTAATAAATTAATAAATTAATAAATTAATAAATTAATAAATTAATAAATTAATAAATTAATAAATTAATAAATTAATAAATTAATAAATTAATAAATTAATAAATTAATAAATTAATAAATTAATAAATTAATAAATTAATAAATTAATAAATTAATAAATTAATAAATTAATAAATTAATAAATTAATAAATTAATAAATTAATAAATTAATAAATTAATAAATTAATAAATTAATAAATTAATAAATTAATAAATTAATAAATTAATAAATTAATAAATTAATAAATTAATAAATTAATAAATTAATAAATTAATAAATTAATAAATTAATAAATTAATAAATTAATAAATTAATAAATTAATAAATTAATAAATTAATAAATTAATAAATTAATAAATTAATAAATTAATAAATTAATAAATTAATAAATTAATAAATTAATAAATTAATAAATTAATAAATTAATAAATTAATAAATTAATAAATTAATAAATTAATAAATTAATAAATTAATAAATTAATAAATTAATAAATTAATAAATTAATAAATTAATAAATTAATAAATTAATAAATTAATAAATTAATAAATTAATAAATTAATAAATTAATAAATTAATAAATTAATAAATTAATAAATTAATAAATTAATAAATTAATAAATTAATAAATTAATAAATTAATAAATTAATAAATTAATAAATTAATAAATTAATAAATTAATAAATTAATAAATTAATAAATTAATAAATTAATAAATTAATAAATTAATAAATTAATAAATTAATAAATTAATAAATTAATAAATTAATAAATTAATAAATTAATAAATTAATAAATTAATAAATTAATAAATTAATAAATTAATAAATTAATAAATTAATAAATTAATAAATTAATAAATTAATAAATTAATAAATTAATAAATTAATAAATTAATAAATTAATAAATTAATAAATTAATAAATTAATAAATTAATAAATTAATAAATTAATAAATTAATAAATTAATAAATTAATAAATTAATAAATTAATAAATTAATAAATTAATAAATTAATAAATTAATAAATTAATAAATTAATAAATTAATAAATTAATAAATTAATAAATTAATAAATTAATAAATTAATAAATTAATAAATTAATAAATTAATAAATTAATAAATTAATAAATTAATAAATTAATAAATTAATAAATTAATAAATTAATAAATTAATAAATTAAGAAATTAAGAAATTAAGAAATTAAGAAATTAATAAATTAATAAATTAATAAATTAATAAATTAATAAATTAATAAATTAATAAATTAATAAATTAATAAATTAAGAAATTAATAAATTAATAAATTAATAAATTAATAAATTAATAAATTAATAAATTAATAAATTAATAAATTAATAAATTAATAAATTAATAAATTAATAAATTAATAAATTAATAAATTAATAAATTAATAAATTAATAAATTAATAAATTAATAAATTAATAAATTAATAAATTAATAAATTAATAAATTAATAAATTAATAAATTAATAAATTAATAAATTAATAAATTAATAAATTAATAAATTAATAAATTCATAAATTAATAAATTAATAAATTAATAAATTAATAAATTAATAAATTAATAAATTAATAAATTAATAAATTAATAAATTAATAAATTAATAAATTAATAAATTAATAAATTAATAAATTAATAAATTAATAAATTAATAAATTAATAAATTAATAAATTAATAAATTAATAAATTAATAAATTAATAAATTAATAAATTAATAAATTAATAAATTAATAAATTAATAAATTAATAAATTAATAAATTAATAAATTAATAAATTAATAAATTAATAAATTAATAAATTAATAAATTAATAAATTAATAAATTAATAAATTAATAAATTAATAAATTAATAAATTAATAAATTAATAAATTAATAAATTAATAAATTAATAAATTAATAAATTAATAAATTAATAAATTAATAAATTAATAAATTAATAAATTAATAAATTAATAAATTAAGAAATTAATAAATTAATAAATTAATAAATTAATAAATTAATAAATTAATAAATTAATAAATTAATAAATTAATAAATTAATAAATTAATAAATTAATAAATTAATAAATTAATAAATTAATAAATTAATAAATTAATAAATTAATAAATTAATAAATTAATAAATTAATAAATTAATAAATTAATAAATTAATAAATTAATAAATTAATAAATTAATAAATTAATAAATTAATAAATTAATAAATTAATAAATTAATAAATTAATAAATTAATAAATTAATAAATTAATAAATTAATAAATTAATAAATTAATAAAGTAATAAATTAATAAATTAATAAATTAATAAATTAATAAAGTAATAAAGTAATAAATTAATAAATTAATAAATTGATCAAAGAAATAAATTAATAATATTTATTATTATAATATCAAATAGTCAATTAATTCATTAATTAATCAATTAATTAAAAATTATACATTTACATAATTATTCTCTCAGTCTCTTATTTCCCCCTTCCCATCGGCTGCAGTTTTTAGTTCGTCTAATTGATGTTTTATGTCCTTTTTGGTGGATTATTTATTGTCCTTATTTGCTGTCCGTTTTTTTTTGGGGTTGGGGTGACTCTGGCACACGACATCACGCCATATCACAATAAATTTGCCATTTTTTTTATTTACAGCAATTATTTTAGTTAGAAAGGAAAACAAAATCCGCAGATTTGTTAAATTTAATGATGATGTCCGGCTCTCAAAAAAAAAAATAGAAAAGAAAACTTGTTAATTGACCATTAAAAGCAAACGATCTGTAATGTAATCACAGTAGTTTTAATACCAAAACACAAAGCACCAATTGATGCAGGAAATCGACTGTGTTGAATCAAAAACAAATCCAAATGTTGTCAACTTAACAGCCATTTTATTTCTTTTATCGGTATGACGGAATTTTCCCCTGCCTTGTGCCCCATCAAGTTAATGGCGAACCCTGATTCACTTTGTTTTTATTGACGGAGTTTATAGTTTCCCCATCATCCCCTAATTATGACACATAATCGTTTAATGTCAAACCCTCCGCCCTACAAAATATTTTATTATCCAGCAACGGGATTTTGTTGGCTTTGGAAATTGCTTTCATGCACTTATGCATTCTGCTGGGACATGTTTGTGACATGCTTTGTACAAAAAAAAAAACCTGCTGAAAAATTCGAAATTCGTTTATGTCACAAAAGCAACGCCAACGCCAACGCTGAGTCCTCCGACCACAACAATAGCCAGGCACTAGAAACTGGCAACAGAGAAAATTCCTTTACTCTGGTATGTTAACTGGATGACAGTGGATAACATCGCCAGGAGCAGCCGTAACCACAACACCAGCATCCATATGCCTTCAACTTGGCTCTCTGCCCTATGTGAGTCGTCGTGGTCTCGCCTTGTCTGCGGTGCTTCCGGTTTACGGATTTTTACGGATTTTTTGTTTGTTTGTTTCTTTTTGACATATTTTATTATTTATAACAAAGAGAATTTACATAATACCAAATACCCCAAAAAGGGAGAGAGAGAGAGAGAGGGAGAGGACCAAAAGAAAAGACGAATATGTAGACTTTGCTGGAGTCTTTTCAGGATTAGTTGGGTATACCCTACACTAGTTTTGGCATACACCTTGAAGCAGTTGTGTAGGCGGTCGTTTACACTGCAAACGCCTGTTGCAACCCACCCAGTCACACAAAATAAACCCAGTGAAAGAACCAGCAAACCCAAAGCCAACTCGAGAAGTCGCTATATGAACAAATCCCCCCATATCCTCCAAAAACTGAAGTAATTCCGGGGCCAACTGGTTTGAACATGTTCACAACAGAAGGACCCATTCACGATGTCAGACACAATACAATAGAGTAACTAACAGCAATGTCATACATGTCTCTGTAGACGTACACTCACACAAATTCACTTTGAATGTATAAAAGTATAGAAGAGGGACACAAATATTTGCATTACATGTGTCACTCAGAGTGTGTGTGTGTGTGTGTGTGTTAGAGCATATTTTATGCCAGAGTGTGCGTGTTTAGGACACACGTAAATTTGATTTTTTCATCTTCACTTTGTTCAGATGCACAAACCGAAACCATGGGGTCGTTTGCTCCTTTCCACACAATCTCCCCGAAAATGATTGCAATTCAACCCTATTCCTCAAATGTACAAAACAAAAGAGAAAAAAAAACCCTACAAAATAGAGAAAGGAAGTGTTATATGTCACTCTGTCGTTCATTTCCGTTTTACAGAATTTGCTAAGCAGACAATGTCACTTTAAATCCGGCAGCGACTGTGAGGTCTATCTTTTGTTTGTAACGCCATCTCCACTCCATTGGCACCGCCGCCAAAGTCTCAGCCTGCCTTAATGTCCTTTATGTGTTGAACATAAAGGACATGATGTAAACTAATAACACAACAATCGTACGTTCATTCCGACAATGTAAAGGAGGACCAGCCAGCTGAAGTCGTCTGATAGACTTCTGTGTAGTACATTACATTACATGTGTTGGGTGGACATTAGGCTGGCGCCAAAAACATTTTTTTTTAAAAAAGAAAACAAAAAATTCCCAAAATTATCTATTCTTTATTTTCATTTATTCTGAGAATCATTAGTGTTTAATTTTATTGACAATGTTGGTGTGGTTAAGTTTTGTTTTCCAGTTTTATTAAGTTTTTCCCTTCTCCTGTAGCAAGTATTAACCCTCTAACCTCCAAAATTTTTAAAATCTACAAAAGAATGTGCCTCTAAAGGAGTGCCTCAAGGCACTTTAGCGGGTTAGAGGTTTAAGGTCACGATAAGTATGTGTGTCAGTACGGTCTACGGTCTATGTGCCTGTGTCATTTGTTGTTTCATATGGCAGAGTTCCTCTTCGTATGGTCCTTGTTTTTTTTCGGTTATCCTGGATTTGGTTATCCTGGATTGCATTGCAACGATGTCAGTGAAAGGCTACAGTTTTATTGCTCTTTGTTCTTTTAACTTCTCCGTTACATTCTCATAAAAAAAAAACTGAAATTGAATTAAGCAGCAACAAGGAACTGAAACATGAGATTTATTCCAATTCACCTCAGACATGGCTGGGATTTTCTGCACGGGGGGGGGAGGATAAACGCTTAAAAATGAAATTGGTTTGTGAACGACAATTTGTGTGGGCGACTGTAAAGGATTAGACTGAACTTACTCGTACACGGGAAAATATGTGTACATGCAATTATATATATTTTTTTGGGGGCCAACACAATTATATACATACATATATGTTTGTGTGTAAGCATATTATTGTTGGACACATTTCTAGCAATTCAGCGAAAAAGACTTGAGCGCCAAAAAGAAAATTTCACAGAACAGTTTTTTTTTCTATTGTGGTCAAGCAGAATGGACTTTTGGCGCTTACGAAACAAGTGAATTTGCCATATCTTTGTAAATATAAATTTTAAAAATTTGACGGAAGATATATTTGTTTATTATTTATTATCATTTGTTTTTTTTACAAATTTTATGTTTGGGTGTAAGCATATTAGTTTTGGGCACAAAAAATAATGTTCGGGGCACATTTTTGCCATACCGAGCTCTAACAGCGAAAAAGACTTAAGCACCAAAAAGAAAATTTCACAGGAGAGGTTTTTTTTTTGGTGGTCAAGCCGAAAAGGCGTGGGGCGCTTTTGAATTTGCAATGTGGCGATATAATTGAATTTGCAATATATTTTTAGTTTTTTTTTTTTTTTTTTTTAAATTTTGACGAAATTCACCTTGAGTTAACACAACTATTTTCGCTATTTCGGCGTGCTCTTTCGTTGTGAAGAAGTTCCGTTCAGCAGTTTAGGTTTTTATCATGTTATTATTTATTTTTTTATGTTTTAAATCAGAAGATTAATACAAAATATCAAAAATAAAAAAAAAAAAAAAGCAAGGGTCAAAATATTTAATAGCGACCAAAACATTTTATCGTTCGAAAATTTTTAAAAAATATTTTACCTTAGCTAGAATTTGTATACCCTCAACCTACGGGTAGGAGGGCATATGTCATTTGATACGGCTCAAAAGTGTAACACCTAGAAGTATTCACATTAGAACCAAAGTATTCTTTGAACCAAATTGGATTCATGACTTTCTAAATCGTTTCTGTACGTCTGTCTGTCCTGCTGGCACGCACGATATCTTTCGAACGAGTTAAACAATCGCTTTGAAATTTGGCATTAGTTAATATGTTCCCAAAAATGCTTATGGGATTGCATATGGGCTATACGGCCACACCCCTTCGGGTACCTCCCATACAAATCGTCTATTTCGCCCACTTTAGAAATTGTGCAATTATATTAATACGGTCAACGCGATCTTGCCCAAATTTTGTATTTTGTAAAGATAAAGCTAGACAAAGTTTCGGACAAAAACTTGGAAGTCTGGCAACTCCCCTTCTTTTAAAAAAAAAAAATTAAGGAATTTTTTTAAAAATTTATAAAAAACATTTCTGTTAGTTATTGTCATTTTTTAGTGCTGGTAATTTTTTAAAAATTTAGGAATTTTTTTTTTCTATTTGCTTTTGTCCACTTTTTGGTGCTGGTATTTTTTTTTAAAAATTTAAGATTTTTTTCTATTTGTTTTTAGTGCAGGTAATTTTTCAAAAACTTAAGATTTTTGTTTTTTTCTATTGGCTTTTGTCCTTTTTTTAGTACTGGTAATTTTTTAAAATAGTTCACTGGTCTGGAATTGTTTTCCCGAGTTTTACGAAACATTTTTTGGGGTATGAAATTTTTTGTTAAAAAAATTTGGGAATTTTTCTATTTGTTTTTTTTTTCATTTTTTAGGACTTGACCTTTTTTTTTACAAAATTTAGGAATTAGTTTTTGTCGTTTTTTTAGAGCTGGTATTTTTTTTTTTCAAAAATCTAAACTTTTTTTTTCAAAAATCTAAACTTTTTTTTTCAAAAATCTAAACTTTTTTTTCTTTTTGTTCTTGTCCTATTTTAGGGCTTAAAGTGCAAAAGTACTTTTTGGCCTTTAGGCAAAAAGTTCACTGGTCGGGAATGGATTGCCCGAAACTGTTGTTCAAATATTTAATAGCGACATACAAATTTTTGGCCAGACATTTTTTTAAAAAAAATTATAATCTAATTTAGAATTTATTTTCATTTTTTATTGTCCTCCTTTATGGTTTGATTTTTTTTTAAAAAATTTAGAAATATTTTTTCAATTTGTTTTTGTCCTATTTGTAGCGCTGGTAATTTTTTTTATCAATTTAGGAATTTTTTTTCTCTATTTTTCCTCCTATTTTTCGGTGACGGTAATTTTAGGGTTTGATTTTTTTTTAAAAATTTAGGAATATTTTTTCGATTTGTTTTTGTCCAATTTGTAGCGCTGGTAATTTTTTAATTGTCCTCCTTTAGGATTTGATGTTTTTTTTAAAAAATTTAGGAATATTTTTTCGATTTGTTTTTGTCCTATTTGTAGCGCTGTTAATTTTTAAAAAATTTAGAAATTGTTTTCTCTATTTTTCATCCTATTTTTCGGTGACGGTAATTTTAGGGTTTGATTTTTTTTTAAAAATTTAGGAATATTTTTTCGATTTGTTTTTGTCCAATTTGTAGCGCTGGTAATTTTTTAATTGTCCTCCTTTAGGATTTGATGTTTTTTTTTTTAAAATTTAGGAATATTTTTTCGATTTGTTTTAGTCCTATTTGTAGCGCTGGTAATTTTTTAAAAATTTAGAAATTTTTTTCTCTATTTTTCCTACTTTTTTTCAGTGCTGGTAATTTTTAAAAAATTTAAGATGTTTTGCTATTTGTTTTTGTCCTTGAACAATTTTAAAATAGGCAAAAGTACTTTTTGGCCTTCAGGTAAAATATTTACTGGCCTGAAATGGATTGACCAATTTTTACGAAACGTGTGTCACATTAAAGAGAACACAGCTATATATTATTATTCATTTATATTTTTTAAAAAATTGTTATACATTTTTTTCCAAATGTTTTCTTTGAAAACGTCACTTTTAAAAGCCATTGTTGAATGCGATTTATTTCTTTAAAAAAATCATAATTAGTTATAACTTTTAAAATAAGCAAATCGATTTCTTGGGCTTTAGGTAAAATGTTTACTCACACTAAAGAGAATACAACAAATTAAAAAATGTTATAAATTTAATTTTTTAAAAATCTACTATCCTTTTTAGTAGACAACAAATCTATAACGTTAATTGTTTTTTTGGAATCTCAATAATTGTAAAAGTTATGCACGTAAAACTGACGTTGCCCACAGTCTCATTTTGCACACCCCTGATGGAATCTAACACAGGCACACTAACTAAACCCAAATCGCATGTGTTGTGTTGTTCTTGGCATTTATTCGAAAAATAAAAAAGCCATGTGAATTTGCTCATTTGAAAGAAAAATGCTAATTGGCCTTTAAAACGATTTGAATAAATATTCAATTTATTCGATTTATTTATTTATACTTTAGCTTAAGACAATAAGGAATAATTGTTTCAGTTTCAGATCATGAGACGGGGAGAAAAAGAAATATTTTATGGGATATTGAACTAGAACTAGATATTTGCGCACGGTAAGGAAGAATATCTATAACGGTGTATTTTTTTTATATTTTTTTATGTTCAGTAACATTTACTTGGTGGGTCATGAACTAGGCAGCTAATTCGTTTGTAAAAAGTTGCGATGTCATGGTCTAACAAAAAAAATCCCCACTCTGGTATGTATTTGTGCTGAATCGTTAGCAAGGAAATTAAATCGAAAAACATTGAGCCTTAACAGAAGGGGTCTGGTATTTTGGCATCGTATAGTCCCAGGTGATGAAGTATCCATCCACCATAATAACCTAAAGTCTTTGGGATCAAATGGCCATGGGAAAAATCGAAATTAATTAGATTTCGCCGAAAACATCAGAAAAACCCTGCCAGACACAACAAAATTGTGCCCCTTCATAATAAGACTCGACCACCGGCAGCGAAGCCGAACAAAACCTACTCGAAAACCCTCAATAGGAATTTGCCCTACAGCATCCTCCAGACATTGAACCTTCCGATTTTATTCCCGTGTATTTGTTACTAACCCAAAATGAAATCAATCAATTTCACATTGAGCTCTATGAAAACGTTTCCATACAAACTGGGCATAGGAAAATTACCCAATAAAAAAATCATGTTTTTTCTTCTTCATTGTTGTATACACCAACAAAACACCATAAAGCACAGGAATTCTTAAAAAAAAATTCGAAATTGCAGAAGCCAATGAATCGAGATCAATAAAGTGAGTTCCAATAATATTGAATTTCCCATACGGCATGGCCAATTTCCTTCCACGACGAGAGCGCTGCACAACAACACGATAAACTCACATAAACAATAAAACAACAACAGCAACAACAAAAGGAAGAAGAAGGGAAATAAAAGCGATTGATGTGTTGTCGCAATTATTTGATTTGTTTATATCTTTAAAATACGCGCGCTCACAAAAAGCACTTCCACACACACACACACACATACCCAGTCGTAGACTGCTTCGCAGACTCCTACAGGCAGATCCACAGAATGCCAAAACAAAAACAAACACTCTGCACACACACTTACAAAGTTTGTTTACACTGTTCACACCATCCACACAAACATGCACACACACACGGGTAGTTTTATGTTTATAGTTTAGTATTGCACTGTGGTTTGTGTCACTTTAGTGGATTAAACCAGACCCTGACAAATGTTGACTCTCTATCTGAAATCTCTTAATGAGTTTGAATTACGTTGGAGATGGTACTCCAACTCGTAAAGACCAGCAATCAATTCCATCGGCCAAACGTCTGTAACTTTTGCTATAGTAAACATTTTTGAGTTTTGTAAAAAAATTTCTGTAGACAAGGACTATTTGAACGTATTAACATTTAAAATCGGACAATTCGATATGTTTTCGAAATATTTAATTTTTTTTTTATTTTATAGGGTAACAGTTTTCTATATTATTTATTTTTATTTTCTTTTTATACATTTTGCCAGAATTGGTAATTTTTTAAAAAAAAATTGTTTTTTTTTGCAATATGAAAATTTTCAACTTTTTCAGATTTTGAATTTTTTAAAAATTACATTTTTTATTTTTCGATTTTTTTACATTTTACGAGCTTAGTACTGAAATTATTCTTTTTTCTATTATAAAGTGTATTTTATCTTAACTTTATTATGAGGTCCACAAAAATATTAAATTATAACAAAAAAAAAAAAAAAAAACGAAAAATTTCCCAAAAAAAAATGTTAAAATGGCAAAAAAAAAATTTTTTTCATAGTTTTTAGGCAACATTTACTTTTTAAGAATACAAATTTGGGATTTTTCATAATTTTTAGGTAACATTTAATTTTTTTTTGGGTAACATTTCATATAAAATATGCCCCAAAAATGGATAATGGAAAATTCGCCATATTGTTATTTTTGGTGAATTTTTAATTTTTTTTTGTTAATAATTTAATATTTTTGGAGAATTCTTCCTTATTTTTTTTTTTGGCATATAAATCTATTTTTTTCCATTTGTGAGCTATTTTACGGCCATCGTACCCGCAAATGGCATCCGCTTGCTATAGACTATACCTAAGGTAAATCTATATGTGATCTTATTTTAACTTGTATGTACCAAATTCCCCCTAATGTTGTGATTTTGTTGATATTCTCATAACAAAAATAAATATTAAATAAATATGTTGTTTTTAGTATTTTTCATTATATTTGGGGGATTTTCCATTCGGTTATTTTTCTTATATTGTTTATGGGATTTCTCAGAATATTTTGGGCAAATTGGCCTTTTGGAGGGGATTTTTTTTTTGGGTGGGGGAGGATTTTTCATAGAGCCAAAAAAAATACCTTAGAATAAGTACAGACATTTTTTATAAATTGTTGGATTGCTTTTTCCGAATTTTTGTTCAAATTTTCATATTGGGCTTTTTAAGGGGATTTCTCATTTATTTTTGGGGAATTCTTCATTGGAGAGTTTTTCATAATTTGTAGGTAACATTTAATATTATTGGTTTTTTTTTTCATAGGATTGTTTTTTTGTTCATAGGAAAAATGCCCTTAAAAAAGGACAATGAAAAATTCCCCGTTTTTTCATTTTTTGGGGATTTTTTTTTCATTGGAAAAATGCCCTTAAAAAAGGACAATGAAAAATGTCCCCTTTTTTAATTTTTTGGGGATTTTTCTAATGGTGTTTTTTTGTTTTTCATAAATTTGTTAGGGGAATTTTTTCGTTTTTTTCGGGGTATTTTTCGTTTTTTTTGGGAAATTTTCATTTAGGGTTTTTGGGGGGATTTTTCATTTATTTTGAGGAATTCTTCTTTGGGGACTTTTTTTTATAATTTTTTTATAATTTTTTGGTAACATTTTTTTGTTTTTTTTTTTTCATATGGAAAATGCCCTAAAAAATGGAAAGTGAATGTTTTTTTAATTTTCCGCAGTTTTTTTTGGGGATATTTTCATAACAGAATTTTATGAAATTTTTTATTTATTTTGGGGAATTCTTCAGTGGGGATTTTTTTTTTATAATTTTTTGGTAAATTTTTTTTCATATGGAAAATGCCGGAAAAGTGGAAAAAAATGGAAAATGAATTTTTTTTTAATTTTTGGAAGTTTTTTGTTGGATATTTTCATAACAGAAGTCAATCACATATCATGTTTTTATAATGTTGTGTTTTTGGGTGATTTTTCATAATATTTTGGAGATTTTGCGTTAAATTTTTTGGGAAATTTTTTCTTTTTTTTTTTTTAGGGAAATTTTCATATTGGGTTTTTAAGGGGGATTTTTCATTTATTTTGGGGAATTCTTCATTGTGGATTTTTTATAATTTTTTGGTAACACTTTTTTGTTTGTTTTTTCATATGGAAAATGGTCCAAAAAATGGAAAATGTTTTTTTTTTAAATTTTTGGTATTTTTTTTTTGTTTGGGATATTTTCATAACAGAAGTCAATCATATATCATGCTTTTATAATATTGTGTTTTTGGGTGATTTTTCATATGTTGCATTCGGTAATTTTTTATGAATTGTTTGGGGGGTGTTTTCGGAATTTTTTGGGACATTTTCATATTGGGCTTTTGGGGGGAATTTTGCATTTTTTTTGGGGCAATTTTTCATAGACCTGAAAAAGACCTTAAAACAATCTCAATCACTCCTTGTCTACAATATATTTTTTACAGAACTCGAAAATGTTATCTTGATCAGAAGTTAGGGACTTTTGGCCGCTAGCATGGGATGGCAGTGGTCCTCACTGTGCGGGTGTCCCCATTATCAGGAATTAAAATGATTAAAGCTTGCATTTACGGGACCGTAGCGTACCGAAAACGGTTTGAGGTTTCAACGAAATTTTGAGCTCTACCTGCTTGCATTTCATTCTAAAAATATTGCAGTTTGGAAATCTGAATCATTTAAAAACTCTGACTTGATCATTTAAATATCATCAATATCACCTAGTCTGTAGGGGTCTTTCTTCTTCCAAAGACTTAATACATAAATAGAAAAGCCCATTTGTAACCACACCCCATATTTCCATATTTTTTTATTTTGAAAAATTAATTTGGGCTGCTTTATAGAGGCTAAAAGGCAACAACAAACAATTTACATTACAATTTAATTGACAATAACTTGAGAAATAAAAAAAACCGGGTCCGCCCAATAACTGTTTTTTTTCTCGAAAATTCTATAAAAAAAATACTGGATATTTTCTCAAATATATTTTCTCCCGGTTAATAATGGAAAAATTATTTCATTCAAATGGCTGCCTCGGCTGGCCATGCAGTAGCCCAACGACATCAGCTCTGCGGCTGATAACGCGATCTTCAAAAACAGGCCGCAACACATCGAGTGTAGCTTCGGCTGTGTGGCACGTAGCGCCGTCCTGTGGAAACCAAATGTTGCCAATATCCACGTCTTCAATTTTTGTAAACAAAAATTTGTTCATGCCCGATAACGAAAACGAACTAAGCACTAGTTGAAAAAAAACGTTAGATGGCGGACCCTTTATAGAAACTTACAAATCATCCCAATAGGCTCATTATTCAATATTCATACTCAATATTCAGAATCCACTTTCTGGTGGAGGTTATAGAATTCTCGCTCTGCCATGTTTTTACTGATTCATTTCGCTCCAAAAACCACAGTGCAACGCGACGACTCGCTAAGTTGCATGTTTCTGGCTTCGTTTTATGAGCCATATTATCATGAAAACTTACACACACACATACATGCGGGTACCATAAAAAGATACATTAGGGTGGTTCGATTTGTTCCTTGACAAAAACGACTCCTGGTTTTGTTCAATGGATTCCCTAAAACATTTCGGTTACACCCATTTGACAATTATGGTCTGGAGCTCTAAGGCTTGGAGATACAAAAATTGTTTTGGTATTAACTGAAACTTTAGCAACCCACCTTAATGTCCGGGTAAATGTGTCTGTTCGTTCAGTTGTTTCTAAAGTAACACACACGAAAGTAGAAAAGTTCACATGTTCTCGATTTAGAACAAAGTGCGTAAGCAGGAAAATCCTCCAAACACTAACGACGACACACACGCACACGCACACACACTCACCCAACACAATCAGAACAACAATAACAATAATAACATCATTTACATACAAATTCATGTTATGATTACGTCGAAGATGCTGCTGCTGTTGCTGCCGTTTGTTACAGAGGCCGTTTATATGGATATGACGGCGTTGAGGGGGGGTGCTGGAGGTGAAGACGGATGTGCAGGTGAATTTGATACTCTCAGTATCGATTTTGTTTGGCGTGGCATGTGTATGTGCATGTGCATGTGCAAGATGTGATGTCGTTCCATCTTCCATGTTTGTTTTTGTTGGCATTACAGCGTCAGCAAGCTAATACGTACACAAACCACACACACACACAGACGCAGACACACTCATAGACAGACATACAAACCATCAACAAGCAGCAAATGAGGTGTGACGTAGGATGAGTGGGGGGGGGGGGAAACAAAATGCCCCTGTAAAATAAAAAAGGAAACGAACAACAAATCTTTGATTTGCCGATGATCGACACATTTATTAAAGTTGGTGGTAAATTGACTGGCGTTATATGAGCGCTATACTCATGACTCGCCCCGTTTGTGTGTGTGTGTTTGTGTGTCCATTTGACGACTGCAAATCATTCACAACGGATGTGCATTTCCCATCGGCGCTGGAATCTTGTGGGAAATATTTATGCAGTATTTTAATAGAGAAATATTTCCTTGGCCGCCAACATTGTAAATGCTGATGAAATGTGAGCAACGGCTCAGGGTTAAAACCTTAAATCTAACCCCGCCTCCCCTCGAATTTATACGAATTTAAAATAGCTTTGCCAACCTTTGTTAAGAAATATGTGTGGAAATTGTTTTTTGGATTTTCATACATTTTTCTTAACAATGGTTTGTACAACTGTTTGAAATTTGTTGGTGAATACGAGGTTCAGTGCCCCGAATGCCGCCTTTGGACGGTACTCTGAGTTTTCAATCGTCAGACAAACGTTCATTCCTTCCGATGGTGCAACTTGACAGTTCAGTGACTTCGATCATAAAATAACGATTATTGTTATTTTTTCTTTAAATTAAAAAATCAATTTCGGCCTAATGAAGTGGGTTTTAATTTGAGCGAAAAAAATAAAAATCATAAATAATTATTATTTTTGAGTTTTAGTTTTTTCCTCAAATAATTATGGGCTTATTTTTGTAATGTTATGCAAAATGAATTATTAACATTGAAGGAAATCCTTAAAATCATAATGATTTAAACGACATAATTTCCTTTGTTTTTTTTTGGAGTTTAAGGATTTTTTTTTACTTTACTTTCTGAAGTGATATCGGTTGAGTGGTCGCCGCATTGTGGTCCAGACTCCCATTCCATTGGCCGAATGTCTGTAACTTTTGATCTAGTAACCATTCTTGAGTTCTGTAAAAAATTGTTTGTAGACAAGGAGTAGGGGATTATTTTAACTTATGAACTTTACAAATCGAACAATTGAAGATATTTTAGAAATATTTCCAAAGTCGACTACTTCTCATACTTTTTTTCGATTTTAGGGGGGAAATAATTTTTATAAAATTTTTATGTTGGCTTTTGTTGTACACATCCGATGTAATTGTTCATATTTGGCAAAATTACCTCGATTGTTTTATGACTTTTGAGATGATTGGATTTTATATTTCTCTTCTACTTCCGTCTAAGCAAACCAGCCCGAGCAAGTTTAAATCTCTTGGTCCAGACTCCAATACCATCGGTGAAATGTCTGTAACTTTTGATCAAGTAAACAATTTTGTGTTTTGTAAAAAATTGTTTTTAGACAAAGACCGAGGGTTTATTTTAAGTTATGAACTTTACAAATCGGACAATTGGATATATTTTGGAAATATTTCCAAAGTGAACTACTTTTTGAATTTTTCGATTTTAGGTGGGAAACAATTTTCAAAATTTGTTTTTTTAATTCGCCGGAATTCACATTTTTAAAATTTTGTTTAAAATGAAAATTTTCATTCTTTTCAGATTTTGATATTTTCAAAAATGACAATTTTTATTTGTACATTTTATGAGCTTTTGTACTTATTTTTTTTTATTTTTTTATATAGTGTATTTTCTTATTTTGATTTTACGCGGAAAATGTCTGTAACTTTTGTTCAAGTAAACAATTTTGTGTTCTGCTAAAAATTGTTTGTAGACAAGGAGCGAGGGTTTATTTTCAGTTATGAACAAATCGGACAATTGGATCTATTTTTGAAATATTTCCAAAGTGAACCACTTTTTGGATTTTACAATTTTAGGGGGGAAACAATTTAAAAAAAAAAAGTTTTATTCCGCCAGAATTCACATTTTTTTAAAAAAATGTGTAAAATGAAAATTTTAATTCTTTTCAGATTTTGAAATTTTTATTTTTATTCCTATAATGGGTTAAGGCGAATATCGAACAAGCCATTCATTCTCTATAAAATCGTCTGCTCTTCGGCAAAGCCATTAATGATTATGTAAATGGTTTTCTCTTTCGAATAAACCAATAACACTCGGCGACAAGGGAGATTCCGGAAGGATCGTTCACTAAATTGTGAATAAAATCGAAAGTACTTAATTGATTTTTATGATCTTTACCTCAGTTTAATTTACAGAAATCTGTCTATTTGGAAAATTAATGAAAAAGGTTTTTTTATTTTTTTTAAATTTTTTTTTCAACAGAAAAAATAAATTCCAAACAAAAATCCGACTTAACTTTGTTAATAACTCGGAAACAGTACTTGGGATTCGAGTTCGGTGAAGGCAAAGATTTAAAACAATTTCGTTGTAAATTTAAAATTTATTTCAAAGAAATCGGATAATTCGTTTTTAAGTTACGAGAATTTGTGTCTTAAAAAAAATTAAAATTAAAAAAAAAAAAAATCCATAAAAAAAGTGTGTCCCCACTCTGATAGGCATGTACTCTACCGCGCTACTTTCTTTAAAATTAATCCACATAATTTCCTTTGTTTTTTTATATTTATTGGACTTTTATGATATTTTTTTCAATACTTTTTAAAGTGATATCGTCCTCCAGACTCCCGGATGCCTGTAACTTTTGATTAAGTATTTTCAAGTTTTTTTTTTCAAAGAAAAACATGGATTTTGACCCCGCTTTCTAGCAAATCCTCATAAATTGCAATTATCGGTTTCCGATTAAACCTCTTTATTCTCATTTCTCCAAATTTTCTTCTCTTTCCACCCGTGATCATTACCAAATATTTGCCATGCCATTGTACCCCATCGTCGTTCTACTGACTCCATGCGGAAAATATTTCTGTGATTGCTCACCCCCTTCAACGGGTGTCACTTTCAAAATGTTTCATTTCAAATACAGTCATTCATTTCGTTCGTTCGTTCGTTTCCTTGGTTCTGCGTTAACACCTGACGTCAATCCATGACCTTACAACATTTGCTGTTATTTCCGTCGTGTATCAAATCCCTTTCAAGTCCAATACGAATATATTTTCGAAATTACTCCCCCCCCCCACACGCCCTTTCCAAACCCCTCCCCTTGTCCACCTTGACACGTTGTTGCAGATGAATTTATAAAATTCTAAAAATACTCTTAAGACAATACGAAAAAAGAAGAAGAAGAAGCAGAAGAAGCAGAACCGCCGAATTTGAAAATAAAGCAACAGCAAATGTTTTTCTAGATGATTTGTTAACAAATATCCAAATAAATAATTCAGTACACGTATAAAAATCCGATGTCGTAAAAACCTGAACAAACTGCAAAAGGACCGCGTCTACAGTGGGCGCGAAACACACTTCAAACGGAGCCTGGTGGAGTTTTGACAAAATGGAGAAAGGTTTGCAGTAAAATTTATTCAACAACCGACAAGCGAGTAGAGAACGTTTTGGTGAGAGTATTTTCATCACATATTTTGCGAAATTCATAATAAAAATAAAATCTTCAAATATTCTGCTGCATTCTCCCTGACACTGCTTAGTAGTAAAATTTCATAAAATATTCCTCCTACATCCGTTATAATTTCCTTTTCCTCCATAGAATGCTCGAATTGGCCAAACATTTGTCTGCACCAGTCACTCGATATTGGCCTACAATGTTGTTACACAGTTGGAGAGATGATCCCAGCATGCCTTTAGTGTAACTTTTCCCACTGTGCGACAGATGGAACAGAGACAGAAAGATGAAAAAACAACACACACACACCCAGACACAAAACTGCTACGGTGTAGAATCGTATGGAAATTCTATTAGGAACGGATGCAAATCAACGTAACAACATTTACATTTGGTGGCTTGGCTGCCTTGTTCTTGTTGTTGCCACCAACGAAATTCCGAAGATCTTATTTGCAAATTGCTCAGTGCTCAGACAAACAACAATAGAAGCAGACGGGGACAGATAGACAGGCGGTCGGTTGGACAGACAGACAAGATACTACTAAACAAAAAAAAAATCCAATACGAACAGCTGGAAATTTATCCATCCATCCATCCGTCCATTCATAAGTTGGACCGGCACACAGAAATGAAAATTCAAGTGAACATTTGACTGACGTCAGCATTAATAGAACGGTGATGGCGATGTTGATGATTCCACGTCTGATGCCACTGCCACTGCCATCACTACTGCTGTTTTTGTTGCTACTTATGATGATGATGATGATGATGATGGTGATGAGTTGGATAATGTTTTAAACACATGGTCCGTTGTGCACAGTGTCTCGAACAAGAACCCTGGGCAACCTTGTTGCTTTATGACTTGTTGGATCTCGTAAGGGTTACAAATGGAGAAGACGGGATTTTATATTTTTTCTTGTAAGCAAAACAGCCCGAGCAGGATTAAATCTCTTGGTCCAGACTCCAATGCCATCGGTCAAATGTCTGTAGCTTTTGATCCAGTAAACAGTTTTGAGTTCTGCAAGAAATTGTTTGTAGACAGGGAGTGAGGCATTATTTTAAGTTATGAACTTTACAAATCGGACAATTGGATATATTTTGGAAATATTTCCAAAGTGGACTACTATTTGGATTTTTTGGATTATAGGTGGGAAACAATTTGAAAAAAAAAAAAAATTTTTACATTTTTAAAAAAAAATTTAAAATGAAAACTTTCATTCTTTTCAGATTTTGAAATTTTTAAAAATAACAATTTTTTATTTTTTGATTTTGTACATTTTATGAGCTTTTGTACTTAAATTTTTTGATTATTTTGAAATATTTTGATTTTAGGCGGAGAATGTAACTTTTGATCTAGTAAACATTTTTGAATTCTGCAAAAAAATTGTTTGCTGACAAGGAGTGAGGCATTACTTTAAGTTATGAACTTTACAAATCCGACAATTGGATATATTTTTGAAATATTTCCAAAGTGAACTACTTTTTGGATTTTTCGATTTTAGGGGGGAAACAATTTTCAAAAAAAAAAAATTATTTCGCCGGAATTCACATTTTTTTTTAAAAAAAATGTAAGTGAAAATTTTAATTCTTTTCAGATTTTGAAATTTTTATTTTTGGATTTTGTACATTTTGTAAGCTTTTGCACTTCCATTTATTTATTTTTTTTTTATAAAGTGTATTTTCTTATTTTGATTTTAGGCGGAGAATGTATGTTTTGATCTAGTAAACAGTTTTGAGTTCTGCAAGAAATTGTTTGTAGACAGGGAGTGAGGCATTATTTTAAGTTATTAACTTTACAAATCGGACAATTGGATATATTTTGGAAATATTTCCAAAGTGAACTACGTTTTAGCATTTTTCAAATTTTAGTGGCGAAACAATTTTCTATATCATTTTTTTTTATATTTTTTTTTACAGAATTCTTTTTAATTTTTAATATTTTTTTTTCGAAGTGAAAAAATCCTTTTTTAGATTTTTAAAAATTACATTTTTTTTATTATTAATTTGACAAAACAAAGCAATTGCCGTATTCTAATTTTTGGTCCGAAGGGTAACCGGGTGACACAAACCATATGGCTAAATTTTTGCAAACACAAAGGCTTTGCTCTGGTGGGGATCGAACCCACAACCCCCACGCTGAGAGCCAAGTACGCCACCAACTCGCCTACCGGGGCGCTTTCTTTAAAATTAGTCGACATAATTACCTTTGGTTTTTTTTATGTTTTTTGGACTTTTAGGATTTTTTTCAATACTTTATGAAGTGATGTCGTACCAGTGGCCGCCGCATTGTGGTACAGCAGCCAATTATTTATGTCAAATGTCCGTAACTTTTGATCTAGTAAACATTTTTGAATTCTGCAAAAAACTGTTTGCAGACAGAGAGTGAGGCATTATTTTAAGTTATGAACTTTACAAATCCGACAATTGGATATATTTTGGAAATATTTCCAAAGTTGACTAGTTTTTAATTTTAGAGATTGAGCTCGAACACATTTCGCCCTTACATCAGAAATTTCTTCAAAATTCCCCTAAAATCGTGAAATTCCAAAGTTTTCCCTACATGATGTAATTGTTCGTATTTCGTATTACCTTTTTCCATATTAAATTTTTTGTAGCTTTTTCAATTTGGGAAATTTGAAAAAAATGTAATTTGATTATTCGATCACATCAATGACCTTCAAAAGGAGAAGGAAAAAAACAACCTCGGATGACGTGCATGCATTTAATTGAAAAGATTGTAAGAGAGAAAGGATTGTAACAAGAAATACTAGCAAACCAGTAACAGTTTGTCCCCAAAAAAAACGGAAGAAGAAGAAGAGAGAAACATATTCTAAGTAAAACAGAAACGGAGAGCTGACTCCGGTATCACAAGAAGAAGAGAAAACCTTGCTTGAATTTTATTGAAAAGATTTAAAAAATTGATAAAATTTAATTTGATTTGTCGATCAATCAATGAAGTAGAGGAAAAGAAACCTTGAAGTCGACCATGAATTTTGTTTAAAAAAAATCTAAGACCGAACAAATTTGATAAAATTTAATTTGTCGATTAACCAATGAAGAGGAAGAAGAGGAAACCATGGATGCATTTTATTGAAAAGATTCTAAGAACGAAAGATCCTAACAAGAAATACCAGCAAACCATTAACAGTTTGTCCCAAAAAAAAAACATAAGAAGAAGAAGAGAGAAACATATTCCAGGAATAACAGAAACCGAGAGCTGACTCTGGTATCAGACCGTCCAAAAAAAAAAGCAGAGGAAGAAGCAGAGAAAACCTTGGACGACTTGCTTGAATTTTATTGAAACGATTTGAAAAATTGATAAAAATTTGATTTTTCGATCAATCAATGAAGTATAAGAAAAAGAAACCTTGAAGTCGACCATGATGTTTAAAAAAAATTTAAGACCGAACAAATTTGATAAAATTTAATTTGTCGATTAACCAATGAAGAAGAAGAAGAGGAAACCTTGGATGTCTTGCATGAATTTTATTGAAAAGATTGTAAGAGAGAAAGATCCTAAAAAGAAATTCAAGGCAAACAAACATCAACAAACACTACTCCCTCCAATACCCTTCTTTCCCATCGCTAACACAGTGCATTGCATTTATAGGGGGCATCCCCTGAGTGTTAGTCAAAAACAAACAAAAAATACCAGCAAACCAGTAACAGTTTGTCCCAAAAATAAAAAGACGTGCCAAGAAGAAACCTTGAACGAATTTTAGATTTTAACAGCCTGGAATTGGCTGAGATGGCAAAACCTCCCAAAGAAAAAAAAAAAAAAAAAACATTTCCCCATTAACTTACAATTCATGCAGTCTTTTTTCTTTTTTGTTCAAAACACTGTGCCCTGATTCCTCACCGTCCGTCCCTCTCTCCGTTTGTACGTAGATTTTTGATTATTTATGGGATATCAACCAACCAGCAAATAGCTTTTCTATAGTATGTTCCAGATATAATTTATATATGAACTGAAATTTTTCTTTTTAGAAAAATCCAATAACAACGGCACAGCAACAACGGCAACAACAACAGTCACTACATCAGCAGCATCGTTAAGCCTCAGCATATATTTAAAAGAAGAAGACGAAAGCAAAAAAAAAACACACAAAATTAATCGAGTCCAAAAAAGAAAAAAACATTTATTTGCATTTTCACACACACACAGACACACACTCGTACGATATTATGAACAGATCTGTACATATTTACATTGTTTGATGTCCGCTTAAAAACGCACACACATACATATATACTCGTATACGATTTATATGCGAATATCAATTTAATTACAAACGTATATCGAACAATATTTGCACCATTAAAACAATCACAATTGTTATGCAAATATTTTCGATCGTTAATGTTATTTACAATAATAAAAATAAATTGAATTCGATTCAATTCGATTCGATTTTATTTTCTATATCATCGCATGAAATGGTCGGCATTATTGCATAGAATTAGTGGCTTCCGGTTAAAGATGAGGCGGCAGGAAGGCTGGCCAACAGAAACAAGAAAATCAAGACCAAATTTGATTTTTTCGATTTCGTTTATGGAAAAAAAAACTGGATTTCGTTGTTTAGTCAATATATGTGTTAGTACAGAACGTATTTGCTTGGTTTTTGGATAACATTTGTGTTTTGGTATTAATGAACAAAAAATTGTGTTCTCCAACCATTTCAGTCCATGAATTTTCCTAATATCTTTTCTTTCTTTCCAGGTAATAAACCAACATATGTCTCGCTCAGCCCAATTCGTAATTTCCCATTAAGGTAAAACGTTTCAATTCCACAATTAAATCTTAGTTGTAGTTTATATACCGAATGTTAGACAAACAAGCAATTGTAAATCTGTTTCGCAGTAACACACACTACTCATTTTGCGTTTATAATCCGTAATTCGATCAGTTCACATGAAATTATTAAACCAAACAGGTTGACTTTAGGATAAATTCCAAATGAACTTTGAAAAATTATTTATGAACTTCATTCTTTGAATTCATTTCATTCATTTTGTTACAAACGAGACATATTTCGCATGAAGTGCCGTGCCAAGCACATTGATTCCAAATGTCAGAACAAAAAGAAGACGATTGAGGAAAATACCTTAAACAAAAAATTGATGATGATTAGCATCGCATTCTCTGAAATAATAACAATCCAATAACATGATTGTTATTTGATTTTTATTAAAAAACCAAATATATCTTTAAATTGGGAATTTTTTAAATCATCACAGGAACTTTATTGGATTACCACGAAATCCTCAAATATCGTTTCTTTTGATGAATGACAGGAAACATACACCCGTATTCATAAAAATTGTAAAAGCCTTTGTTAAGAAAAATGTTTGTACAACAAAGGTTTTTTACATTTTTATTTTTTTACAACTTTAAAATGTTTGCCACTGCCAAAAAAAATTGTACAAAACGCTACAAAAAGGGGAAACAGTGAAAAAAAAAGGATTAAACACCAGGTGGAAATGAGTTAAAAATGGGACTAAAATGGGGCCAAACCGAACCAAAAACGGGATAAAAAGGTACAAAAATGGAAAAAAAAAAAAAAAAAAAACAGGCGAAACACTTTTTTTGGCAACATCATGTGGATAATAGTTAGAGGCAGGACGAAGGATGGTCGAAACTGAATTAAAAAGGGGAAACATTGCAAAAAATGGATGAAACAACCGGCAGAAATGAGTTAGATAAGGGACGAAAAAGTGGCCGAAACGTACCAAAACGAGATACAAAAAAGGGACAAAAAAATGGAAAAAATAAAAAAAGGCGAAACACCTTTTTTTGGCAATAACATATGGATAATAGTTAGAGAAGGAACGAAAAAGTGGCCAAAACGGTACAAAAAGGGGATAAAAAATGTACAAAAGGGAAAAAAACAAAAATGTGTGAAAAAAATTGTAATCGACGGGAATGAGCCAAAAATTGGAAGTAAAAATGCGACTAAAATGGTCAAAAACGTGCCAAAAATTACTGGCAACAACAGTTGGGTAATTGTACCAAAACGGGATACAAAAAAGGAACAAATAGGGAAAGAAATAAAAAAAAAATGGTTGAAACAAATTGTTGACAACAACGAGGGGATAATATTTTGAGAAGGGACGAAAAATGGGCCCAAACGGGATAAAAAAGGGACAAAAGGGGGAAACAATAAAAAAAAAAGGATGAAACAACCGGTAGAAATAACTTAGATAAGGGGCGAAAAAGTGGCCGAAACGTAACCAATACGGATAAAAGATGTACAAAAGGGAAAAAAACAAAAATGTGTGAAAAAAAATTGTAATCGACAGGAATGAGCCACAAATTGGAAGTAAAAAGGTGACTAAAATTATCAAAATGTGGATAATTGTTTAAAAACGTAGTAAAAAAAAGGAACAAATGGGGAAATAAATAACGAGTTTTTACAACAACGAGGGGATGATATTTTGAGAAGGGACGAAAAAGGGGCCAAAACGGGGAAATAATGAAAAAAAGTATGAAACAATCGGCAGAAATGAGTTAAATATAGGGCGAACAGAATTTCTGCAATTATTTTCATTGGAATAGTTTAAGTTACAAATAAAATAAACGATTTTTTTAATGTGAGTTTATTCTTTTTCCTTGTTGTTCATGTTGGTTTATGTTTTATGGAAAGAACTGTTTTCATTTTATCCGTTGAGTGCCTGCCTTAACGAATATAAGGGACAAACCCCTTTTTATGTAGCAGATACCCGAAATTGTTGGCCTTAAGTGGGTCATTGGATTTGTTGATAAGAATTGTTGCGGCTTAATCATAAAATTAGTCATAAATATTTGATATTGCCCACCACTGGCAGTCATTATTTTTGAATATTAACAAATTCACAGAAAATCACATCAATCAGAGACATTTTCAAATTCAAGAGCAATAGACAACATTTTTTTTTTTGTAGTATTTTCTATATTTAATTTCCATTGCATGTGATTGCTGAAAAAACAAATTCCCGAAACTCCTAATCGGATATGAAAATATGAATTCCACTTTCAATCAATATCTGTCTGCTGGTGCATGATTAAATGTCAATGTGTCTGTTATCTTTTCAGAATAAGAAATCTACATGTATGACATTGATATGCATACTCCTGCAGAGATCGCTTCATTTTATGCTTACAGTTTTTTAGCCTGACACCGTGGTCGTGCCAATATTTTCCCAAATACAGACACCTGCCAGCACAAAGCGTGCCAAACAAAATAAAAAAACATGTCGCTTCCTTTTCAATTTGTCTCGACTTTTTGTCCCTATTATTGGCGCCGTATGGTCGTCGTTTTTTTGTTTTACTTTTTTTTTGTGTTTGCTTTACAAAAGAACTAACATTTAAATGGCAAATATTCAGGATAACAGGACCAACCAACAATAGCAAGTAACGACAGAACGACACCAAAAACAAAACTTGAAACGAACGAATAAACGAATGAACGAATGTTTTCCATAAATACAAACAGTATTTCAGTATTTCATAGTTATAAAAACTATTAACGAAGTGCAAATATATCGTATATCGTATGCATGTCTATGCCAGCCCAATAAATAGCGAACAGATTGTGTACGGTGTCATACAGTGGTGGGTTGCTAATATAGCAGAGTTTGAACAGCTAATGAAAGTTGGCGCAAACTAGTCGACAACAGAGTTTAAGTAGAGAAAAGCTCTCTGACCTCATAACAGTAAAAAAAAATATTCCCAAAAACTAATGACAAAAATCCCCCAAATAACCCCCACCCAAGGAAAAATCGACGAGTCGCGGTTAGCTGTATGAAAAATGATCAAAAAAAAAATTAAGAATTCCCCAAAATAAATAAAAAAAATCGCACCAAAAATGAAAATTTCCTCAAAAATTCTGAAAAATCCCCCACACAATTTATGAAAAATTACCCAATTCATTATTTTGAAAAATACCAAAACATGAAAAAAGATATGTGATTGACCTTGACCTCTGTTATAAAATTATCCACAAAAATGAAAAAAAATTTCATTTGCCATTTTTTGGGAATTTTTTCTATGAAAAAAAAATGAAATGTTACCTACAAATTATGAAAACTTCCCAAAACAAATGAAAAATCCCCTCACAAGACCAATATGCAAATTTCCCCAAAAATTCTGAAAAATTACCCAATGGAAAATCTACCCCCAAATATTATGAAAAATACCCAAAAAAAAACAACATTATAAAAAAAAAGATATGTGATTGACCTTGACCTCTGTTATAAAAATACCCACAAAAATTAAAAAATTTGGACATTTTTCCTATGAAAAAAAATTAAATGTTACCTACAAATTATGAAAAATTCCCCAAAGAAGAATTCCCCAAAACAAACGAAAAATCCCCTCAAAAGACCAATATGCAAATTTCCCCAAAAATTCTGAAAAATCCCCCAAACAATTTATGAAAACTTACCCAATGCAAAATCTACCCCCAAATATTTTGAAAAATACCCAAAAAAAAAACAACATTATAAAAAAAAAAGATATGTTATTGACCTTGGCTCTGCTATAAAAATATCCACAAAAATGAAAATATTTGTTTTCCTATGAAAAAAAAATTAAATGTTACCTACAAATTATGAAAAACTCCCCAAAGAAGAATTCCCCAAAACAAATGAAAAAATCCCCCAACAGCCCAATATGCAAATTTTCCCAAAAATTCTGAAAAATCAAAAAAAAAATATATTGAAATCTGTTATAAAAACGTGAAAAATTTTTTGGAATTTTCCTCTCCTAAAAAAAAAAAATTAAATGTTACCTACAAATTATGAAAAACTCCCCAAAGAAGAATTCCCCAAAACAAGCGAAAAATCACCCCAAAAGCCCAATATGCAAATTTTCCCAAAAATTCTGAAAAATCAAAAAAAAAAATATTTTAATCTGTTAAAAAAAACGTCAAAAAAGAAATTGGGGAAATTTTCATTTTCACTTTTCTTAAAAAAACAAAAAATGAAATGCCACCTTAAAATTATGAAAAAATTATTCTTGTGGAATCATTCATTTTTTGTAAAAAAAAAAAATTACTATTTAAAAAAAAATTAAATATTATCTAAAATTATCCAATTTTTTGGGTGGATTTCGTGTGGCCATCTAAATACCCATCACTCATACGCCACCTATCGCTCAATTGCTTCATGGTATCGCTTGGAGTGTGGCATTACGCAACGTTCCGTTGAAACCACACGTCATCAAAATTGGTCGTCCATTTTTTTAAATATTAAATATTTTTTACAGGAACTTGCAGTGTCAAAAAAATCAGTGTCAGCAGACACTGTTTTGGTTACCTTCCTCTCCAAAACGCCTTCTTCAATCTGTTTTTGGCTCTGCTATTTGAATCGTCCCTCATTGTTGTGTGCCATACACGAATTGAACCTGCATACACAATCAATAAAGACAGCGGCATATGTGTGTGTGTGTCTATGTGTTGGTGTCTGCATGTCGTCGTATCCCCGCCAACACATACATACAATTAACAATTTTGAATACATGGAAATAAATGTATGGACATTTATATTTACATGCTGGCCGCATACTCGTCTCTATATATGTACATATGTTTGTGTATGGGTGTGTACTACAGCGCATATAAATTATACTACAAAAGTCATCACTGCATATCCGCCGCGTAGCCACCCATGACCATGTCACTGGCAAGCCAAAGCAGTCCCTACAGGATTCGCTTATATGTGTGTGCTTGTGTGTGTGTGTGTTTTACGTTTGAAAATACAATTGCATTGACTATGTGGTTGACTATGTAGACACCACCCCCATACACATATATTATTCTCATCATCGTCAGTGTCGTCGTTAGCATACTCTACATTATCGCCGTCATTAAATATGCAAACAGGAAACAATTCACTTCAACATATGTACAAATTGTATATTTTTAATGTATCGGACAGGGGGCTTTTGCGGAATGACGGGCATTGTAAAATGTTTTGCATATTCTGAATGAAAATCAATATTACTGAAACAGTCGGAATTTTCTTTAAAAAAAAAAATTCAACGAAACAGAAAACAGATATTCGTTGAAATTTCTATAAGAAAAAATAAAATAAAATTCCATGTTCTGTACAAAAAAAAAAAATGGACGAAAGTTTCTATGAACAAAAGTCATCGAAATAAATTCGTCGAAATTCTAAGAAAAAAATTCGTCGAAATTTTCTATAAAAAGATAGTCGAAATTTTCTAGAAAAAAAATTCGACAAAATTTCCTGGAAAAAAAAATTCTGTTGAAAAAAAATGACATCAACTTTAAAAAATCGTCAAAATGTTAAATATTCCGAAAAGTTTAATATAAAGAAAATACAAATTTTTCATTTGTTTTTTATAAACTGAAAAAGAAAGTCGTCGAAATTTCTGTAGAAGAAAATTAGGCTTCGTGGAGATATTTTCTAAAATGAAAATAAATTTTCTTGCTCAAAATGGGAATAAGCAATCTTCAAAATTGTTTTTTAATAAAAAAAAACTATCACATTTTTTCGTCGAAATTTCCATAAGAAAATAATTTTTTCATAAATTTTCTTTAAATAATAAAATTCCGTTGAAAACACAATTACATCAAATTACAAAAAAAAACTCGTCGAAACTTTCTAGAAAAAATATTCGTCGGAATTTTCTATAAAAAGTCAAAATTTTCTAGAAAAAAAAAATTAGACAAAATTTCCTAGAAAAAAAAAATCGTCGAAATTCTGTTGAAAAAAAATTCGTCTCAATTTGAAACCAAAAAAATTCCTAGAAATTTCTTACAAAAAAAATTTGTGCTTATTTTCTAGAAAAAAAAAATTAGACAAAATTTCCTAGAAAAAAAAAATCGTCGAAATTTTCTAGAAAAAAAAATCGTAATAGAAATTTTCTATAAATAAATTCGTCGAAATTCAATAGAAAAATTTTCTATAAAAAAAATCAAAATTTTCTATAAAAAAAATCAAAATTTTCTATAAAAAAAATTCGTCAAAATTTTCTATAAAAAATATTCGTCAAAATTTTTCAGAAAAAAAATTCGTCAAAATTTTTAGAATAAAAATTCGTCGAAATTTGCTATTGAAAAATTCGTCAACATTTTCTATAAAAAATTGTCAAAATTTTCTAAAAAAATTTTTTTGAAATTTTCTAGAAAAAATGTCGAAATTTTCTAGAAAAAAAATTCGTAATAGAAATTTTCTAGAAAAAAAAGTTGTCGAAATTTTCTAGAAAAAAAATTCGTCAAAAATTTTCCGAAAAAAAAATTCGTTGAAATTTTTAGAATACAAATTCGTCGAAATTTTCTATAAAAAAAATCGTCGAAATTTTTAGAATAAATATCAGTCGAAATTTTCTTAAAAAAAATGTCAAAATTCCCTACTTTTTAAAAAAAAAATTTATATCCTTTCATAAAATATTCATCACTCCAAATAGTGACCCCCCCTCTCACCGCTCTGCTATTTATATACATTGACTATTTTTCATTATTGTAATGTCCTCTGCCCACACCCACACCCACATTCGCATTCAAGCTCACTGTCACAGCCACACGAATGCACACACAAAAACACAGGGAGTCAGTATGGGTGGCGAAGAACGCCAACGACAAAAACAACAACAACAACAACCAAGCAGGCAAATAAAAACATGCCATGTTAAACAATTGCCATTCATTAGTGAGAATGTTGTTTTTTTTATTGTCTTTTCATTAAAGACTGGAACGAAATGTGAGTGGAACCAAGGGCGACAACAGGATTTACTGTATGCCACAGATGTGGTGGTGGCGGTGGAGAGCGAGGCGCGCTGTTGGCCGAGCTACAAATTCGTGTAGGTATTTTTAGTCACATCTCAACAACACGAATGAAGCTTTAAATGTTTTAGGCACATGTATGTTTATAGTAGCGAGGGGGTGGGGGTTGGAGGGTAATTCCCTGGCGAATGGAAAATACATCCGGAAAGCATTAACTTCAGAATATGAAAAAATTACCCAGTTATGGAGATGATAACAGGGCAACATCATTCAAAAAGGGCAGCCAAGAAATATGGGGGGAGAATTTAATTTTCGAAATAGTCGTATACAAGGGGTGAACCATTTAGTGGTTCAGTTTAGAAACATATTTTATATCACCTACAAGACCATAGAGCATTCTTTTTACAAGGAGACTAATCTAAGCCAAGTGAAGACTTTCGACGCCAGCCTTAAATAGTCGGTCTTTCGGTTAGAGCACAGTTCGACTAAATGGAAAACTCATCTCAAAAAAAAAAGTCAAATTCTGTATTAAATGCCCCCAAAATTAGCGGAAATTTTGGCGAAATTTTTTGGCTCAAATGCTCAATCAAAATGATCCCAAAAAAAAAAACAAGAATTTTTTCAAAAAAAAAATTTTATGTAAATTTGGTTTGTGAAACATTTTTCGTATGAAATTTCAATTTGAAAATTTAACACGGAAAAATTCCTAATTTTTTTAATTTTGAGAAATTTTGCTTACGGAACCAATATGGATGAAATTAAATATCCATATTGCCGGCAAGATGTTGGAGATATTTTGACAAATAATTACTATTAATGTATAAATGTCAAATTAAAATTTTTCTCATAATTTTAACTTTTTTTTTGGAAAAAAATTACGAAAATCTATTGTTTATTTTGGGGGTATTTTACATCAATCAGGTAAATTTTTATAAATTGTTTGCGGAAATTTTCAGAATTTTTTGGAGAAATTTTTAGCAGAAAATTCGTCAAACTTTTTAGAAAAAATTTTCGAAGAGAAAATCGAGAATTTTTGGAGACATTTTTTACAAGAAAATTCGTCAAAATTTTAAGAAAAAAAAAATTCGTCAAAATTTTCTAGAAAGAAATTTTGGAAGAAAAAAATCTACAAAATTTTGTAGAAAAAAAATTGTCAAAATTCTCTAAAAAAAAATCGTCGGCATTTCCAAGAAAAAAAATTTCTGGGAAAAAATTTGTCAAAATTTTCTAGAAAAAAATTGTCGAAATTCTCTAAAAAAAAATTGTCGAAATTGTCAAGAAACAAATCAAAATTTTCTAACAAAAAAATTAGTCGAAATTTTGTAAAAAAAATCGTCGACATTTTCAAAAAAAAATCGTCGATATTTTCAAGAAAAAATTTCTAGAAAAAAAATTTGTCCAAATTTTCTAGAAAAAAATTGTTGAAATTCTCTGAAAAAAAAGTCGTCGAAATTTTCTAACAAAAAAAATAGTAGAAATTTTCTAAAAAAAAAAAACGTCGACATTTTCTACAAAAAAAATAAATTTCCAAAAAAAATCGTCGAAATTTTCAAGAAACAAATTCGTCGAAATTTTCTGACAAAAAAATTAGTCGCAATTTTCTAAAAAAATCGTCGACATTTTCAAGAAAAAAAATCGTCAAAAATGTTCTAGAAAACATTTGTCGAAATTTTCGTTGACAAAAAATCGACGACTTTTCTAGAAAAAACATTTGGTAAAATTTTCTACAAAAAGATAAATTTCCACAAATTGTTTGAGAAATTTTTCAGGATTTTTTAGGCCTTTTTTTAGAAGAAAATTCGTCAAAATTTTAAGAAAAAAATTTTGTGAAAATATTCTAGAAAAAAATTTTCGTTGACAAAAAATCGACGACTTTTCTAGAAAAAACATTCGGTAAAATTTTCTACAAAAAGATAAATTTCCACAAATTGTTTGAGAAATTTTTCAGGATTTGTTAGGCCTTTTTTTAGAAGAAAATTCGTCAAAATTTTAAGAAAAAAATTTTGTGAAAATATTCTAGAAAAAAATTTGTCGAAATTTTCGAAGAAAAAAATCGACGAAATTTTGTAGAAATTCACAAAACAAAATTTTTTAAAAAAAAAATATAGTCGAAATTTTTATGAAAAAAATTCGGTAAAATTTTCTAGAAAAAAATTTGTCGAATTTTCTAAACAAAAAAAAAAACGCATCGACATTTTGGCTGCTGAAATATTCGATGAAAAAAATGTTGACATATTTTTAACTAAAAATGTGTGTCTAAATTTTCATATTAAAAATTTTAATTAATTTCCATATTGGACTTTTGGGGGAATTTTACATTTATTTTGTGGAATTCCTCATTTTCTTTGTTTTTTCATTGGAAGAATGTGTCAAAAAATTAACCATTTGGGATGTTTTCATAACAGAAGTCAATCATGTATCATTTTTTTTATAATGTTGGTTTTTGGAGATTTTTCATATTTTTTTCTCATATATTGCATTGGGTAAGTTTTTATAAATTGTTTGGGGCATTTTTCAGTATTTTTGAAGAAATTTTCATATTGGCTTTTTGGGGAAATTTTTCATTTAATTTGGGGCATTCTTATATATTTTTTTTTTTTGATATCTTTCATAAAGCCTATTTTGCTCCTAAACTTAGGCCGCCTTCCTCTTTTTTTTGCGGTTGCCATTCACTTTAAAAATGTCATAACACATTTCAATTGCTGACATTCATTAAAAGCATGGCCTGCTCATTTCCAGTTGCAGTTTCCTATTAAAGATTTGTTTTTTTTTTTGTCATTTTGTTTCTTCTGTTTTCCGAACCATTTAAATAAATACAATCCGGACTTAACTAATTTGTTCTTCTTTCATTGTATTTCTTCTGGGTTGTTTTTTTTTGGTCCTTGTTAAGCTCATAAAGAGGAGTGCAAACAAAGCCAAAGAAAATATTGTCCTTTTTTTTGTTTCTTTAGTGACGCAGTCAAACAAAATCCTTTGAGTATCCTCCTCAGTGTCGCCTGTTGTGTTTATCTTTAGCCTTTGACCATTTGGTTTTTCCGGGTAATATTATTTTTTCCTTCAGAGCTTTTTCTTCTTTTACCAGATTTTATGACTTCACCTGTGACCAGTTTTCGTTTTGTTTGAGCCATTTGTGTATGTCCTTTTTTGGCCGTCCTTGTTAACAGGCGGTCTGTTGTTTATCTTTACGGGTGGCACTTTGCTTTTTGCTTCTTGTCCTTTGTTGTGTTTGGCTCGTTATTGCGTTTAAGTGTCATTTTCAGTTAATTTTTCAATATTTTATGAGTTTATGATGGCGTACGGCCTGTCTGGTGTCTGTCGGGTCTTACGTCAGCCTGCCAGCCGGCAGGAGCATATGAGGGGTCTTATACATCCCGAATAATTCGCCAATTATATTTATATGAATTTTGTAATGTGTGTGTGTGTGTGTGAATACTTTGCCTCCTCACTTTATTTCAGTTTTCCTTGCTCACTTATTTATTCATTAATTTCTTGCCGTATTTCCAATTTGTCTCGCGCCAACTGGTAGTCAGTCTATTGTTATTTTCCTTTTTTGTCTTCCCTTCGCCGCGTTTCCCGTACCTCTCACGTTTGCAAGTATGTTCGGCGGTGTCCTTTTTTTAAGTCATTTTTCAATGTTCATTCATATTTCATTGGCCGGAGGAATGGCGAAGAGTGAAGTGTGTGCCGTTGCCATTGCCTTTCCCCGCCCCCCACGATTTTACACACCGGGTCCCGCTAACCAGCGACAAGTCAAGTGTGCCGCGCCTGCTATGACAGGTGACAGTTACGTGGAATTATCCGGCGTTGATCCTCGTTGCGCATATTTACGTCCAACGTTACGTGTATATGCGAATACACAGGGAGGAGAGCGTACATTTGGCTGTGGCACAGTGGTTAGACACCGCAGAAAATAGTGTTGATTGTTTTTATTGGGAACATTTCAATGTTTGCACACACTTGGCCTGTTTTTTTTTTTTCAATTTATACGATGATTTTTTTTTGGCTTGCCTTTTTTTTAATTCTCTTTGGGATTTGCTTTCAAAAGTCATATGACTTTTTTGACGTTTCTACTTGAATCTCGTAGCCATGTGGAAAAGTAAAATGTGTAAAGTCAAAAAGAAATTAAAAAAAAAAACTCACATTTGTGATTTGTGACTTTTTTGCCAAGGCCGCAAACTTCTGTACAGTTTTCGCCTACAAACTTGAAAATCCTGATATTAAAATTAAGCAAAAATTCATCGTGTAAATCGGGTCTTAGCGCACGGGTAGTCGAGTTGTAAGCTTGCTTGCCTATCAGCGTGGGTGTTGTGGGTTCGATTCCCACCGGTGGCTTTGGGCTGTCGCTGCCAAAAATCTAGCCAAATGGTCTGTGTCACCCGGTTTACCCTTGGTCTCACAAATTAGATAATAAATTTACTTTGTTTTGTAATTAATCAATAAATAATAAATCGGATCGAAAATTCTAGCAAAGTAAGTCCGGTTATCCTGCCACTTCTTCAGATTCCACTTCTCCTTATAAAAGGTGGCGCAAAAAAAAAATGAAAAACTTTGATTCTTCTTGTGGATCATTTTTATTTGGTCTTTTAATTTTTTTTACATCAAGTCAAGAGTTGCCACTCTCATTAGGGGCCAATCGCAAAGTTTACAGCATTTTCTGATAGGAGGATTACTTTTGCGCCACCCGTTATTTCTCATTCCCTTGCCAATTTCCAATTTTTCCTAGCGAACCACTGTGTGAGGCAAAATTATGTTGCTTACAGACATACGTATACAGATGCTCATATATATATATATATGGATATATGTATATCGGTGTACATATATACTTTGGCCATATGGAATCTGTACGTGCAGTGGCTGCTCATATGCCGGTGTTCTGATTAAGATTGTGCTTTATTTTTCATAAAATTATTTTTTTAATAAATGATAATAATTTTATTCCTGATGTTGGGCGTCGTCAGGTGAATGCTTCAGCTTTTGCCTTTCATGTTCACCTATGCGTTCGTTCGTTCGTTTTTCTTTATCTTCTGTTGATTTTTATTCGTACAAAGAAAATGTTGGGCCATTAATGCTCACATATTATGTGCGAGCGACTTAAAGACTGTCAATTAATTGAATGCAATGGAAAATGGACGTGAAGTTACCGTAAGCTGAGGAGGAAACTGTTGACGAAAAGGATTTAGGTTGGGTCATGTTGGGTATTTTAGCCAATCTCAGATCGAATAGTCCTTCTTTTCACCACAATATCGGCCGGCTTGAGTTCTTGTGTTAAGTTTATAATTCTTAAGACTCAAGTCATTATGCCGAATACGGTGTAATGACGTTTTTGGAATGCCCAATTCCAAAGAACGACGAGGAATGGACAGACTTGGGTTTTCTTCAACACTTTGGGCTACAGCAATTTCTGTATTGCGCTCCGACATCGTGCTTCACGACGACCCAAAAATGCTTTAGTTTTGCGAACTGTGACTGCAAGATTTTCACCATTTTTTGTAGTGAATTTTAATAATTTCAATGCGTTGTTGAAGAGTCTATCGTTTCATTTTTATACACTCCATCATAGGATGGAGTATATACTAAGTTTGTCATTCCGTTTGCAACACCTCGAAAGAGTGATCTGCGACCCTATAAAGTATATATATTATCGGTCAGTGTAACATTCTAAGACATTCTAGCGATGTCCGTCTGTCCGTCCGTCTGTTGTCTGTTGAAATCACGATAGAGTGCGAACGACCAACGCTAAGAAGCTGAAATTTTGTAGGAAGATGTTTTTTGCCCATAAGCAGGTTAAGTTCGAGAATGGGCAATATCGGACCAAAGGGGAAAAAGTTCCCCTTTACGGGACTAAATATATCCCGGCCATAATCAAATTTTTCAAATATTTTTTTTTACTACATCTGATTTTTTTTGGTAAAATTGTTCTAAGTTTATATAATTTATAGATGGGGAAAAAAATCCCAAAAATGGGCGTGCTCATGGGTTCCGTGGACCCTTGGGGCCCATGATAAACATGCGCATATGGGTATCGAAATGCAACGAAATTTTCTCGCGAACCCAAATATGCATTTATTTTCATGATTTGGATAAAATTTGTGATCGGGTTCCTGGGACTATCGGGTCACGAGCGGCCCAAAAACCGGCCCCTGACAAACATGGACATATGGGTATCGAAATGCAACGAAATTTTCTCACGAATCCGAATATGCGCCCATTTTCATGATTTGGATAAAATTTGTGATCGGGTTCCTGGGACCATCGGGTCACCTGCGGCCCAAAAAGCGGCCCCTGACAAACATGGACATATGGGTATCGAAATGCAACGAAATTCTCTCACGAATCCGAATATGCGCCCATTTTCATGATTTGGATAAAATTTGTGATCGGGTTCCTGGGACCATCGGGTCACCTGCGGCCCAAAAAGCGGCCCCTGATAAACATGCGCATATGGGTATCGAAGTGCAACGAAATTTACTCACGATCCCAAATATGCTTTATTTTCATGATTTGGATAAAATTTGTGATCGGGTTCCTGGGACCATCGGGTCACATGCGGCCCAAAAACCGGCCCCTGACAAACATGGACATATGGGTATCGAAATGCAACGAAATTTTCTCACGAATCCGAATATGCGCCCATTTTCATGATTTGGATAAAATTTCGGATCGGGTTCCTGGGACCATCGGGTCACCTGCGGCCCAAAAAGCGGCCCCTGACAACACTTTCAAAGCACTTACTTTCTTCATAGTTTTCTTATTTATTGACTTTTTAAGGATCCATGATGGAGGGTATACAAGATTCGGCCCGGCCGAACTTACTATTTGTCCACTTGTTTAGTAATTGCGTAGTTTCTACTTGTCAAATGTCAACGAAGAAAAGCTTCAAAAGTGACAGCTGATTGAAAAAAACACCTCTTGTTGGAGAACCATGTACCAAAATAGATACCAGCCTTCCAACTCCCAAAATATCCCCGGTGGACATCGGGCTGAATTAATAATACTGAGAAAGAAAGAATATACAGCTGATAAATAATCTAAAAGTAATCGGGATTATTTGCGATTACCATAAATAATCACAAAATAATCAAAAGTAATCGGTAAATAATCCGACTACTTTCGGAGATTACTTTTGATTCTTTCTGATTATTCATAGTAATCGCAAGTAATCCTGATTACTGACATTAACAAATACGATTTTTGTTTGTCGTTTTTAATTTTGCAAATCCACTAGATTTCGTGTATATGCAGTTGAAATAAAAATGACCTGTGGTATTCATTAATTTTATTATCTTTATGTTCAAACACGCCCCCCCCCCATGACAAGAGCGACAAAATTACAAATTAAATCATGAAGGCATGCAAATCGCATTTGCTGTGATTCTTTTTGTTTTGTTTATAGTAATTTGAAGTAATCTTGATTATTTTTAGATTTTTTTTTTGTAATTTGTAATCAATTACTTATGAGAAATTCTTTAATAGGGGATTATACTCACAATAGATTTCTTTTTAGATCGTAATCGAAATTTAACAGCTATGATTGCTATCTGTCCCATAGCTACTTAAAGATGTCTTAGTTCGGCATCATCCTACTTTTTATCCTGCAAATTTATCTTATCAAAGATCTACACTAAATTTGAAATGAATTATTCCAACATTAATCCATTGAAATGAAGACGACAATTGCAGGACACTTGTCAAACAACAATAAACTTGGCCGTCTCCCGACAATCAATCCGTCCACTGTCAGCCATAATTCCCTTAATAGCACTTAACTCTCTCCCCCCAAGCCTTTTACAGCCATGGACCCCATCAACAGTCCAGCCTTTTACAACAACACTGAACGTGCGATATTTCAAATATTTGCATACAAAAAAAATAAAGTGTTGTTTATTAATTTAAATAAACTTGAGAGCAAATATTTACTTCAAAAATTTAATAATAACAGTCGGCACAATTTATGCATAAACAACAACAAACAATAAAGACACAACAACAACAACAATGAGGCGGGGAAATTAGAAATAGCAACAATTGATTACTCGTAACCCAATTAAGTCATTCAGTCGTTGTTCGCTCCCCCTCCATTCATTCATTCACTCATTCACTGGCACGCAAAGGAGCATAAACACTTCAACCCGAAACACTCATAAACGAAGCAACACGATGAGTAAACAAAAAGAAAATAATAAACACTGAACGCACACACACACACCGAGTAAGTCAGAGAGAGAGAGAGTCGTAGAGAGACATTGAGGCACAACACTCATCATGACATTAATCACACATCCAAACAGTAAAATCAACATAGATCCGCAAGTCCATGTTTGTGTGGGCGGTGTGGGTGTGTCCGTCTGTATGTTGGCTGTTATTAACAAAAAACAAACAAATGTGAACGGTGGGGGGGGGGGGGGGGGAGAGTTGGAGAGATACCATAGAAACAATTACTTAAGCTAATTAATTAATATGCATGAGAACGACACAAAACGTAACGACAAGACGTGCAACAATGACAAAAAAAATATTCACTCCCTCAGTAGGTGTAGGTTATATTAAGTAGTGACAGGGGGGGTGGGGGGTCAAAGGACCAAATATATGACATAGGCGAAATAGTATGAATACAAAAGACATTTGTCAAGTACACCCTCGGTGCACACACTCTGCCAGCACAAGTGTACGTGTTGCGAGTCGTATCTGTTATTACTGTTGCAAGGGGCCACACAAAAGTCATACACATTATGTTTGCCTGTGTTTGTATGTGTGTATATGTGAGTTCTTGCTCCAATGTCTCCTGTTTGTTGATTGGTATGAGGGGGTGATGAGGGGGCGCTGCACAGTATTTGCAAATGTTCGATTGACCGAACGAAAGAATGCTCTGTTACTTTCTAGAAATTATCCAATATTATCACAGGAAAAAAAAATGGACATCACCCAGTAATCACCGAAGCTACTACTGCCCAGCGGCAAAATTAACCAAATATCCCCGTTCAAGTCCTTTTCAAATCCAAAACAAATTATTTACAGTGCTGGCTTTCATGAATACTTTCTTGTTCTTGAACGGAGATTTCACAGAATAAGATCACCTGGACTCATTCTGTACTCGTAGAATGACATTACAAATACTCCTAGGCGCCCCGGTAGGCGAGTTGCCAATCAGCCTGCAGATTGTGCGTTCGATTCCCTTGGAACCAAAATTTGAATATAAATTTACTTTGTTACCAAATAAAAATAATTAGTGAAGTATGTGTTCAATAAATAAATAAATAAAAATAATTAAAAAAAAAACACGATCAATATGTCACCAACCCTTTCAGTAAAAAGTCATAGAGAAGACATTCTATCAAGACTAACCGATGGTGGCGGAACTAAAGGCCTCCTTCTCCGTGAAAATCCACTGATAAGTGCACTAAAGTTCTCCCTCTCCCGTTTTGTAGTTACAGAGTTTCTGGTTTCCGATTGATAAAAATAAGGATAACATTCTGACATCACTCCATTACTCACCGCTGATAGATAACTTATCTAGTTCGATGCCTTAGATTTTTTTTTTTTTTTTTCGAAAAAGGTAGTGGTCAATGTGTTTTGAATTTGGTGGTATTTTAGCACGTGCCCCATTTAAGTGCTCGTCTCTTCGACTTTAGCTCGTCCATTTTCGAATCTCTTCCAAATGTCGTAACTGGCTGGTATTTAACCTTCACTTTCAGAAGTGTGCAATATTCAGTCGTTTCCCAAGAAAGGTGAGGCTACAACTCCTGCAAATTACCGCCCAATTGCAATGTTCTCTGCCCTCTCGATGGTAATGTAGATCATGCTTATCCTCCAGAGAGCTATCCAGTGTCTAACGGCCTTCTGCATGATCGACTGTATGGCTGGAGCAGAAATCGAACGGAACGATGGAGTCGATCCATTCACCGTCTTGGTGAAAGAAAGTTCGTTGTTCTGGATATTTCCGCTGCATTCGACAGGCATTCATCAGAGCATAATGCATTTGGTGTGCCTTTGGGTAATAACTACTCCCGATTAGAAATTGAATTTTTCTCAATACGAATTGTGATACAAGGTCCGCCAAATAACGTTTTTTTTTTTTTTGAAAATTCTATAAAAAAAACTACTGGATATTTTCTCAAATTTCTGTTTTTATTTCAAAAGTACAATCCTACCGGTTAATAATGGAAAATAATTTCATTCAAATGGCTGCCTCGGCTGGCCGTGCAGTAGCCCAACGACATCAGCTCTGCGGCAGATAATGCGATCTTCGAAAACAGGCCGCAACACATCGAGTGTAGCTTCGGCTGTGTGGCACGTAGCGCCTTCCTGTTGAAACCAAATGTTGCCAATATCCACGTCTTCAATTTTTGTAAACAAAAATTTGTTCATGCCCGATAACGAAAACGAACTAAGCACTAGTTGAAAAAAAACGTTAGATGGCGGACCCTTTAGATGGAGTCTCATTTAATGAGAATAATGACGGCAGGAGGGTCACAAGGATCTAATATATGTCTCTTCCTCTCTTCCTCTCTTCCTCTCTTCCTATCTTCCTCTCTTCCTCTCTTCCTCTCTTCCTCTCTTCCTCTCTTCCTCTCTTCCTCTCTTCCTCTCTTCCTCTCTTCCTCTCTTCCTCTCTTCCTCTCTTCCTCTCTTCCTCTCTTCCTCTCTTCCTCTCTTCCTCTCTTCCTCTCTTCCTCTCTTCCTCTCTTCCTCTCTTCCTCTCTTCCTCTCTTCCTCTCTTCCTCTCTTTCTCTCTTTCTCTCTTTCTCTCTTTCTCTCTTTCTCTCTTTCTCTCTTTCTCTCTTTCTCTCTTTCTCTCTTTCTCTCTTTCTCTCTTTCTCTCTTTCTCTCTTTCTCTCTTTCTCTCTTTCTCTCTTTCTCTCTTTCTCTCTTCCTCTCTGCCTCTCCTCCTCTCTACCTCTCTTCCTCTACTCCTTTATTGCTCTCTCTCTTCCTATCTCTCCCACTCTTCATCTTTACATCTCCCTCTTTCGCTTTCACTATCTACCTCATCCTCTCTCTACATCTTCCGCTTTCTCACTCTCTTTCTCTCTCTCTCTCTCCCTCTCTCTCTCTCATTCCCTCTTTCTCTCTCTCTCTTCCCCTTTCTCTATCTTCCTCTCTTTCTCTCTTCATCTCTTCCTCTCTGTCTCTCTTCCTACCTACCTCTCTTCGTCTCCTCATATCTTCCTCTCTTCGTATCCTCCTATCTTCCTCACTTCCCCTCTTCCTCTCTTCCACTCTTTCTCTTTTTCTCTCTTCCTCTCTTCCTATCTGCCTCTCTTCATCTCTGCCTCTCTGCCTCTCTTCCTCTATTCCTCTCTTCCTATCTGCCTCTCTTCCTCACTTCCCCTCTTTCACTCTTTCTCTTTTTCTCTCTTCCTCTCTTCCTATCTGCCTCTCCTCTACTCTTCCTATCTGCCTCTCCTCCTCTCTTTCTCTCTTCCTATCTGCCTCTCCTCTACTCTTCCTATCTGCCTCTCCTCCTCTCTTTCTCTCTTCCTATCTGCCTCTCCTCCACTCTTCATATCTGCCTCTCCTCCTCTCTACCTCTCTTCCTCTACTCCTTTAGTGCTCTCTCTCTTCCTATCTCTCCCACTCTTCATCTTTACATCTCCCTCTTTCGCTTTCACTATCTACCTCTTCCTCTCACTCTCTCTTCATATCTCTCTTCCTATCTCTTTATCTCTCTCTTCATATCTCTTACTTCCTCTACCTCTATCTCTCTCTTCATAAATCTCACTTCCTCTCTCTCTCTCTTACTCTATCTCTTCATCTCTCTCTTCCTCTCTCTCTCTTCCTCTCTCTCTATTCCTCTCTCTCTCTCTTCGTCCATCTCTCTCTCCCCAAATTTTCCTACCTCCCTCTTTCCGTTTCTCTCTCTACCTCTCCCTCCCTCCCCGCCTATCTCTCTCTCCATCCCTCCGCCCTCTCTCTGAGTGTTAGCCATGTCATTCATGCTATCAAGAAGCTAACCAAATTTCTATCTAGCTGTAATTTTAATCCAACTCTTGTCTTCCCTTCTCTTGTCTTGTCCCACAGTCTAATTTCATTTCAAGCTTAAAACATTTCTAGTTCCCACAGCACTGTGTGTGTTAGACCGCTGCTTAATGTCATCGCAGTCAATAATGATGATGTTGATAGCTGCTGTTGCCTCTAGACATATTAACATAATAGGGAGCGGTGCCGATACGATTAGGACCGACATAAACTAGTAGAGGACCTCACCGGACCGGTTAAATGACATGCACACACACACACACACACACTGACAGACAAAAAGGGCTCCTACGTGGACTCATACGAACAAACACATGCACACGAAAGGCTACAGAAATTCGATGGCATATGTGTGGGTTTACGATTACACATCATTTGTTTGCCATTCTGCCCCCAGCCAGCCCAGCAGTAAAGTTTGTGGTGTAGGTGTTGTTCATAAATGTTTAAGTTCATCAGAGGATTTAAGAGAAAGAGACAATCGGGAGAGAGAGAGAGAGATATAGGGAGAGGGACACGACGTGTGTGCGTGTTTGCATAGCAATGTCTATGTCTATGCACTGGTGACACATTTCATTTAACTCGATCCCTTTTTTTCCGTTTTGTACTTTTTTGCCCCCCCCTCCCCCTCGTTATTTAGTGAAATTGCAAAACGTGATGTGTACTTTTCCCTCCATCGATTATACACTGGTACGACCAACACTAACACTACCGCATACATAAGTAAATAAGAGTTAATGTTGGTTGTTTTTATGTTCACTCACCGTAGGACGAGGGCCGGGTTGCGTTCGTTTGGAGTGTGAACTGTTCCCTTAGGTTGGTGGTCGGTCTCTTTGTCAACGGCAACACTGGCAACTTGGATGTTTTGCTCTATCGCTCTCCCTCTCTGTGTGTTTGTTTTTTTTTTTCTGGTAGTTCATAAAACTAGTGATACTACTATCACCACAGGACCAGCACTCCACACCCTGTAGTGTGTGTAAGAAATACTGGACATGTATGTGTGTGTGTGTGCATGAGTGAGTTAGTGAGTGACTACAAGATGCGGTAGGTTGATATGATAGTTTGCGCTTAATGGCAGATAATAAATTGTATTCAATTGCTTCAACAAAGCATTTAAAAGAGCTGCTTTTTTTTCTCCTTTTGTTGTTCTTCTCATTATTGTCAGGGGAGACGGAGAATGAGAGAAAGAGAGGGAGAACATTAAAATTAACTGCTTGTAAAGGAGTTAACTTCAAAACACCAACAAAACGTTTTGGGGTGGTTGAAAGGCAGGCTAAAGTTAGACTGATTGTTTTTTTTTGGCAAAATGATTTGTATATCGCCAAAGGCAAAGGCTTCAGTAACACTCCATCTAATCGGGAAAGTAGCTTCAAAAGTCCGGAATTGTTAAAGAAAGCATGAATATACTTATAATCGATATTACATCCGGGTAGGGGATATAACGAGATAATGAGACAGAAGGGTAATTCACAAAGCCCCTATCACGAGTCTCACATAATTTTTTTTTTTAAATTTCATTCCATGTAAACGAACAATTTTGTTTAATTTAGATTGACTAGATTTTTAGTCCGAGTTTCTTCAATTTCCTTATATTATCCTTGTGGTACGATTGCTCAAGTTGGAAAACCCTGTAAAGGGTGTTTTTTATTGGGGTATAGAACTTTAACTGGCGGCCATTTTGTCAGCTGTCAAGTGATTAATATTTAGTTGGGTTTGCCATTTCATCATGAACAGGTTGACAAAAGAACAACGCTTGCAAATCGTGCAAATTTATTTCGAAAGTAATGGTTCAGTTCGCGAAGTTCACCGCAAGCTCCGTCCATTTTATGCCATTCCATCCACAAAAACTGACTGTTTGGTGTGCTCTATGGGCTGGTGGAGTCATTGGGCCATACTTCTTCCGAAATAATGCTGGAGAGTCAGTTACCGTTAATGGAGACCGGTATAGAGCCATGATAACCGACTATTTTGTGCCCGAATTGGATGGCATGAATGTGGATGAGTTGTGGTTCCAACAAGTGGTTGAAAATTGGACCTGTAGAATTGGCTTTATTCGAGCCAGCCGCGGCGGCCACATGCCCGAAATCATATTTAAACATTAATGGCATAACATTATCCTTCCAATAAAGCCAAATTGATGGACATTAAAACGATTTTCTTGTGTTTTATTTCAATTCGAAGTTCTATACCTCAATAAAAAACACCCTTTATTTAGAAGTAGAAATTTCAATTAAATCATCCCTCATTTACTACTACTTTATTCCCATCCACATAAACCACTGTGCAATGATAGAATGTTTCACAGTGGGTGCACTGTTCACTTTAACGCCTGCCTTCCGTCACGTAACACAGCAACAAAAACACAGTGTCCACTGGCGCTTCCATGCTGAGAAAACCACCAGCATATGCAACAAAGCTCAAAGCACGCACACAGGCTAATGCAGAAAGCCTTTCAATGATTCTCACACACACACGATCGGACACTTGCTTACACTCTGATAGAAATACTGACATCGGCATTGGACTGCATAAAAGGACGACTCACTGCACTGCACTGCACACACTCACAAACGCACACACACACAAAATGAGAGTAGCACGCGCTGGCCACAATGTCAACGAATAAAAACTTAAGTTATTGTTTTCGGTCGTGTTTTGTTTTCCGCGTTTTTTTTTTTTTTTTTTGTGTCCCCCACAAACTGATAAAATGTTGTCAGGCTGACAAAGGCAATGTTCCAGAACAGAAAAAAAAGAAGAGGAAAGGAAAAGAAAAGAAAAAACCACAATGGAAACCAACAGAATAAAGCGCTTTACCATAATTCAAACGTTTATTTGACTTCAAATTTCCCCAGCACAAGCACGAAATGCAATGAAAACTTTAAAATGTCGACACTTTCTGTTTATGAAATGGAAGAAATTGGAGATGGAAAAAGTTAAATTTTATCAATAAAGTCCTGAGGGACATTTGAACATTACAAAGAAAGCTAAAAAAGAAAATGTCACCACTGTTAACTTTTTGACAGCGTGGTCTTGTTATATTAAAGTTGCTTTTTAGAATTTTTTGGAGAAATATCCATCCGCTTATCAGTTTTGGCCCTTACAGCAATTGGAAATGGACAAGGATTGTGCTCTGATGAAGCGCATTTTCTCGTTGGCGCCCTGGTAAACGAATGTAGGCGAGAGAACAAGCTAAGCCCAAACAATTATGTATTTGGCGCCCAACACAAGTTTTTGCGCAAATTGATTGTGGATATGCCAAAAAAACACGCGTTTTAAACATTTATTTTTTTCGGAAATTGGCTAGAAATAATTTAAGAACAAACAAATGGTGCATTGGCGCCCGACGCTATGACTTTTGGTACCACAAGTATTTATTTAACAAAATAACAAAAAAAAATCATATTTTCTTAAGTTTAAGCAACACTGTCAGCGACATAGGACAACAACAATCTAGTGTACAGTGGGGCAAGATTATGTTCATTGGATTTTCTTGAGATACAGCGGAAGTGTGTTGTAGTATTCGCGCCGACCACTTGGGGCTTATACGGGCTATGCGGAGAGGCCCCAAAATAAGGATTCACTGTCAGTTCTGTCACTGGAATACCAACTAGTTAAGGGAACCAGAATTACATCTGGAATTTCAATATATTCCCTTTACCGACTGTTATCTTTATTCCGACCACCACACAGTGGCCCACAATCCAATTCCATCGCCCAAACGTCTATAACTTTTGATCAACTGGACATTTTTGAGTTCTATAAAAAATACGTTGCAGACAAGGAGTGAGAGATTATTTTAAGGCCTTGCCATTAAAAATCACACAATTGGAAATATTTTAGAAATATTTGCAAAGTCTAATTAAAATTATAAAAATCACACAATTGGAAATATTTTACAAATTTTTCCAAAGTCTAATTATACAAATTTGTTAAAAAAAAAATGTGTGAAAATACGAAAACAATTTTCACACATTTTTCTTAACAAAAGTTTTATAAAAAATGTTAGAAATTTGTATGAGTACGGAGATAACACTTTTCGTATTTGTCGATATTAGGGCAGACAATTTTCATATATTTTTTTTTAACACAATCGAAATTTTTAGTAACACCTTCTTATTTTTCGATTTTAGGAAAGAAATTTTATATATTTTTCTTAACAAAGGTTTAAAAAGCTGTTCGAAATCCCTTTGCTTTCTTTTTTGTGCGAAGAGAAAAAACGCATTCAAAGCAGTTCGCCAGCTGACTTTCCATTAATTTGCCATTAATTTAAAAATGTTTATGAATACGGACACTTTTCGTATTTTTCGATTGTAGGGACCACATTTTTATATATTTTTTTTTGGCAAAGGCTTATGAATACGGGGATAACACTTTTCGTATTTTTTAGGGCTGGCAATTTTTATATATTTTTTTAAACAAATGTTAGAAATGTTTATGAATACCGGGATAACACTTTTCGTATTTTTCCATTTTTTATATATTTCTTTTTTTTTTTGCCTTACAAAAATATGTTTTTATATTGAAAATGTTTACCTTTTTCCGATTTAGAAATTTAAAAAAAAATGTATTTCATTTTTAGAATTTGTCGATTTGCGAATTCCTTCTATTTCCCCAATGACCATAAATATTTCTAACGATGAATCCCACCAAACACTTCATCACTATCTGTCCCAATAGTCGTACACTTCATCGTTACTGATGAAGCTCCGCCCCACTGCCGATCAATCTCCAGTAATAATTAATGGTCATGATTGGCGCCTTCGTCGAATCTAGAACACCATTCTTCCCAGGAGTGTTAAAACAAAAAAAAAAAATCGCCCTTGTCTTTGCCATGGCCGCCATGAACACACGCTTCTTTGAATAACGGAAAAATTTAAAAATCCTTTCCCTTTGCTTTCTTTCTTGTGCGAAGAGAAAAAAACGCATTCAAAGCAGTTCGCCAGCTCAGTTGACTTTCCATTAATTTGCCAGTAGTTGGCAAATGCAGACCTTTTGGGACATCGTCTATTTTTTTTATTTTTCTGCTCCGTCTTTGCTTTTTCGTCGTAACGTTTATTTTTCATTATAATTAACCAATTCCTTTCTTTCATTGAAATTTTGACATTTGAAGATGGTTTGCTTTGGCATTTCATTCACCTCGTTCATCATGGCGATGATGACCATTAACTTTTCGCAATTAAGAACGATTTTATGCAAATACAGCTTTGACATTTGTAATTCAATTTATTATGCTCTGTTTTATTTCAAAAAAAAAAAGAAAAAGAAAAAACGAAAGAGAAAAACTAAATATAACAAGAAACGAAGAAGAAGATACATTTTCTCATGAAAGCAGAAACCATCTCAAAAGGAAGTTAGTGAAATTACATTGAATTGCGGAGCGGGGAACTTACTGAAATCCAAATGAAATGTTGTTAATCTATTTTTGAACATATCTTCACCCTGCAGGATAAAATGTGTCAAGTCAGTGAGACCCTGCGGGATATGTTTGGTAAACTGCCTTTCCATTTTTATTTTTCAACTACAAAGCTTGGCCATCTCTAACTCAAATTCCCAAAAAATGCAATTGACAGTCAAGAAGAAAACAAAACTTGGACATTTTCTTTTAGAGGTGTTGCCTGAGATTAGGGTTTTAATTGATCGACCTGAGACCCAAGTAAAATCTCCCTCAAATAAATATTTGCCAAAGACTATTATCCAGTTGGCCGAACTTTAAAAAATTGCCCTTATTCCATTATAAAAATTATAAACCCGCCACTTCGTAAGCCTAAATTTTCCTTCCCAGTAAAACTCAAAATATTGGTTTACAAAAAAAAATGCTTAAACCTTTAAAGCATTTTTCAAATTTTTGGCATTAGATATTATTTCGAAATACATGTTGGCACTTTTTTTAATTTTCCCCATTTTGAACGTTGTTTTTACTTATTGCAATTGCTGTTGTCAATCCCGGAACAATTTCCAAACATTTATTTATTCCCTTCTACTTCTCGCCCTTTATGATTATTTTTAAAACGTTTTCCCACATCCCCCCCATATTTTTTTTATCCTTCATGGATCATTTTTGTAGTCTTTCCAGTATCCTAAAACTTTTTGGTCTCCCCAAATTATTTTTAATTCATATATTTCACCAGTTTTTTGTTCCCTTTTCCCATTTGATTGCTGTCGTTTAATTTTTTTCACACACTTTTGTTTTTCCCCCTTTGTACCTTTTGTTATCCCATTTTAGCCACTATTTCCCACATTGTACCTTTTTTATCCCGTTTAAATACGTTTTTGCCACATTTTCGACCCTTCTCTAACTATTGACCACATATTTTTGCCAAACATTTTTTTTCACTCATTTTTAATTTTCACCCTTTTTGGCCGTTTTTTTTTATCCCCTTGGCTCCTTTTTCATCCCACCTTTTACCCATTTCCACCTGTTGTAGATTATTTCTCATTGGTATTGTTTTTTTTCACACATTTTTGTTTTTCCCCCTGTGTACCTTTTGTTATCCCGTTTTAGCCACTATTTCCCCCATTGTACCTTTTTTATCCCGTTTAAATAAGTTTTTGCCACATTTTTGACCCTTCTCTAACTATTGACCACATATTTTGGCCAAACATTTTTTTCACTCATTTTTAATTTTCACCCTTTTTGGCCGTTTTTTATCCCCCTTGGCTCCTTTTTCGTCCCACCTCTAACCCATTTCCACCTGTTGTAGATTATACCTCACTTATATTGTAACAGTTTTGGGCCCGTTTTGAAATCTTTTCCATTGCATCGCATTTTGTGCCCATTCCTGTCGATTATAATTTTTTTTCACACATTTTTGTTTTTCCACTTTTGTACTTTTTTCATCCCGTTTGCCCTCTTTTTCGACCCTTTTCTAACTATAGTCCACATGTTTTTGCCAAAAAAAATTTTCAATCTCCACATATTTTTTGCGCTTTTTTATAACTCATTTCTACATGTTGTTGATTATTTCTCATTTATATTATGCCAGTTTTGGGCCCTTTTTCGTGCCATTTTCGATTACATACAGCTTTTGGCCCCTTCCTGTCGTTTAAAATTGCTTTCACACATTTTTGTTTTTCCCATTTTGTACTTTTTTATTCCGTCTTGGTCCCTTTTTCATCCCACCTGTTGTAGATTTTTTCTCATTTATATTATGCCAGTTTTGGGCCCTTTTTAGTGCCATTTTCGATTACATCCAGCTTTTGGCCCCCTTGCTGTCGATTAAAATTGCTTTCACACATTTTTGTTTTTCCACTTTTGTACTTTTTTTATCCCGTCTTGGTCCCTTTTTCATCCCACCTCTTGTAGATTATTTCTCATTTATATTATACCAGTTTTGGGCCCGTTTTAGTCCCATTTTCCATTACCTCCATCTTTTGGCCCCCTTCCTGATTAAAATAGGTTTCACACATTTTTGTTTTTTCCCCTTTTGTACTTTTTCTATCCCGTTTTGGTACGTTTTGGACACTTTTTCGTCTATTCTCTAACTTTGTCCACATGTTTTTTTGCCAATTTTTTTTTTTCAATTTTTAATTATATTTCCCCATTTTTTGTCCCGTTTTTATCCCGTCCTGGACACTTTTTCGTCCCAAAAAAATAATCTTAATATTTGATTATATTATTATTTTTGCATGTTTTCTCCACATTTTCATCCTCTTTCAATCCGAATTTCCAAAAATCTAGGTTCAGCCGTTTGGTCAGGACAGTGATGAATCAGTCAGTCACGCAAGAGTTTTATACGAAATTTTATTAAATTATAAAATTGTATTAATGATTTTTTGTTATATTTTTTTTTTTTAAATAATTGACTTAATTCAGTTGGCCTTGAGTTGCTCATACTCACACAAACAAATCTCCTGCCAGGCTTTCGCTAATGCTTTCTGTCTTGTTGCTTTTCCTTGGAAAAGGTCAAATTGTGTGTGAAAGACAATAGAGATTGAATCCAAAAAATGTCTATAAATAACACTTGTTCTCCAATCCCATATGATGCCATTCATTTTGTTCAACCATCTAATTTGACTTTCTTGCCATATATTCTCTCACTTCTTCGTAGGGGCTATATATACATTTATGTATATATATATATGTATGTATGTACATACGAATGTCTAGAACATTATAACAATAAAATTATTTAATTTAGTAACACTGAAAATACTTTTCGTCTTTAAATTTAGAAACGTCACAAAAACTGACAGAGGCAAATTCCACAGCACTAGCAACAACGTCAAGATTGTGTATGGTGAGTGAATACCTGATTTGCCTGCTCAGCGTTAGCAAGGGTACAGTGGGGGGGGGGGGGGGGGGGGGGGGGGTAATTGATTTCTTTCAACGGCTGTGGCGATTTCAATTGTATTGTCTTGATTTTTAGCTGAAGTCGGTTAGATAACTTGACACCTTAGGGAAGAATCTGTCTAAACCAATTTGTTGTAACCAGAATACAGAAAACGAATCTTAGAGATTATTCTGTATCTCGTTATATCTTTGGCATACGCATGACAGAATGGCTGAATTATTAAGTTGCGTTGACCAAAATAGAGGGTACACTATGGGCCACAATCCAATTCCATTGGCCAAAAGTCGGATAACTTTTGAACAAGTGCACATTTTTGAGTTCTGTAAAAAAAAACTGGTCGTAGGCAAGCAGTGAGGGAATTTTTTAAGGTACAGACACTCCAAATTGGACAATTGTATATATTTTAGAAATATTTCCAAAGTTGACCACTTTTTTATTTCCGAGATTGTGCTCCAACAAAAGTCGGATAACTTTTGAACTAGTAAACATTTTTGAGTTCTGTAAAAAAACTAGTTGTAGACAAGGAGTGAGGGATTATTTTAAGGTACAGACACTCCAAATTGGACAATTGGATATATTTTAGAAATATTTCCAAAGTTGACCACTTTTTGATTTCCGGGATTGTGCTCCAACAAAAGTCGGATAACTTTTGACCTATTAAACATTTTTGAATTCTGTTAAAAACTGGTCGTAGACAAGCAGTGAGGGATTAGTGAAGACACTCTAAATTGGACAATTGGATATATTTTAGAAAAATTTCCAATGTTGACTACTTTTTGATTTCCGGGATTGTGCTCCAACAAAAGTCGGATAACTTTTGAACTAGTAAACATTTTTGAGTTCTGTAAAAAAACTAGTTGTAGACAAGGAGTGAGGGATTATTTTAAGGTACAGACACTCCAAATTGGACAATTGGATATATTTTAGAAATATTTCCAAAGTTGACCACTTTTTGATTTCCGGGATTGTGCTCCAACAAAAGTCGGATAACTTTTGACCTATTAAACATTTTTGAATTCTGTTAAAAACTGGTCGTAGACAAGCAGTGAGGGATTAGTGAAGACACTCTAAATTGGACAATTGGATATATTTTAGAAAAATTTCCAATGTTGACTACTTTTTGATTTCCGGGATTGTGCTCCAACAAAAGTCGGATAACTTTTGAACTAGTAAACATTTTTGAGTTCTGTAAAAAACTGGTCGTAGACAAGCAGTGCGGGAATTTTTTAAGGTACAGACACTCCAAATTGGACAATTGGATATATTTTAGAAATATTTCCAAAGTTGACCACTTTTTGATTTCCGGGATTGTGCTCCAACAAAAGTCGGATAACTTTTGACCTATTAAACATTTTTGAATTCTGTTAAAAACTGGTCGTAGACAAGCAGTGAGGGATTAGTGAAGACACTCTAAATTGGACAATTGGATATATTTTAGAAAAATTTCCAATGTTGACTACTTTTTGATTTCCGGGATTGTGCTCCAACAAAAGTCGGATAACTTTTGAACTAGTAAACATTTTTGAGTTCTGTAAAAAACTGGTCGTAGACAAGCAGTGCGGGAATTTTTTAAGGTACAGACACTCCAAATTGGACAATTGGATATATTTTAGAAATATTTCCAAAGTTGACCACTTTTTGATTTCCGGGATTGTGCTCCAACAAAAGTCGGATAACTTTTGACCTATTAAACATTTTTGAATTCTGTTAAAAACTGGTCGTAGACAAGCAGTGAGGGATTAGTGAAGACACTCTAAATTGGACAATTGGATATATTTTAGAAAAATTTCCAATGTTGACTACTTTTTGATTTCCGGGATTGTGCTCCAACAAAAGTCGGATAACTTTTGAACTAGTAAACATTTTTGAGTTCTGTAAAAAAACTGGTTGTAGACAAGGAGTGAGGGATTTTTTTAAGGTGCTGACTCTTGAAATTGGACGATTGGATATATTTTAGAAATATTTCCAAAGTTGAATACTTTTTTATTTCCGGGATTGTGCTCCAACAAAAGTCGGATAACTTTTGAACTAGTAAACATTTTTGAGTTCTGTAAAAAAACTGGTTGTAGACAAGGAGTGAGGGATTTTTTTAAGGTGCTGACTCTTGAAATTGGACGATTGGATATATTTTAGAAATATTTCCAATGTTGACTACTTTTTGATTTCCGGGATTGAGCTCGAACACATTCCGCCCTTACATCAGAAATGTCTTCAAAATTTACCTCAAAACACAAAATTCCATAGTTTTTCTTACACCAAAATTCTAAAAATTCCCCTACTGTACAGCGGCGCAAGCAAATTTCGCATGTGAGTGTGTGTGTGTGTGTTAATAATATTGACATCACTTGTGAATGGAACATGAGGAAAAACCCAAAATCATTTATTATCAACGACCGAAATACACACAGACAAACATGTCAGCACGTCTGTTCATATAGAATTGAAATTGAAAGAAGAAGAAGAAGAAGAAAAAACAGTATCATTTATTTTCCCTTCTAATGAGCTCCATGCCAACGATGCTCCTCGTAAATCGCCACTTTTTCTGTGTGTCGTGCTTTCCAAGCTTTTGCGTTTTTTTTCTCTCCCCGTTGCTCTCTGTGACAAACAAACGAACATAAAGAAAGAATAACAAAACTAATGATAAATAAATACAAGACAATGAATGGCCCAGGCATTTCGATACCAACCAACGGTTGACCGGGGCGGGGGCGTGCCCCGGAAAATGACAAATGACAGAGCCCATCGGAAACATAACAAACATTAAAGATCTCGTCTGCTAGTTGGGGTCCATAACAAACAGTTATGGCCCTCATTTGAACACTATTATCGGGTCACTACGAGCGGGGGCTAATTTGACTGTTTGCCATATGTGGTCGACAATGTGGCTATGCAAACATTCCCACTGAAGGAGCGTCTCGGGGGCGTCTCTGTGTGGCAAATCCTCCAAATTACTGGCATATTCTTCTATACTCGTTGATGGCAGCATATTTATCATCTGGTACAGTGGTGGTCGTACAAATAGCAGAACTTTGCCAGTTTTGAACAAATACATTTTGAAAATTTAGAAAAATAAATTTGGTTAAGATTGGATTGGTTTAAATTAAATATGATTTTTTTTTTGATTTTAAAGAAATTTTGTGTAAGACCGTATGACAAAGGAATTTACGTAAATTAGTTAGTGTGAGAGTTAGTCTGGTTCACTGGGGACGTTTTCATGGGACTTCTATATTCCAAATACAGTGGGCAGTACGAGAAGAAACCTTCGCTGAAAAACATAGATAATCTTTCCCGTGTTTGAGGCTCAAAACAGCCAGGATACCACCCTCTACAATTGATTCATTGGCCAAGCAGTGAGACTGCATAGCTTTTACCGAATTGAACCGCCAAAAAATATCCTCAAACATTTCCACTCTCGTTGGCAAAATACGAAAAAAAAAATGTTGCTATATGTTTGCTCCTAACTGCATGTGTACTTAGTAGATATGTACACGTGTATGTACTCTGTACATAAATCTTTTTGTTTGAATAGCAAATTAGGTAGATTGGATAACAGTAAACATATTTTAGTTCATATTTGCCATAACAAATTGTAGGCTTTCTTTATTTCATACAGGAAGATATCCGAAATGAACAATCTAAGTGGAGGCCGAGGGCCCAGATAGTGATTACATATCTGGAGGGCATGTCTGGGGAAAATTATAAAAAACATAAGTGATAAAGAGTTTTCCAACAAGAGGTGTTATTTTGCATCACCCGGTATTTCGGTAGCAGTCACATTTGAAACGTTTATTCTTTGACATTTGACAAGTAGAATCTACGCCACTTAATAAAAATGGAACGATACACGCATTGAAATTATTAAAATTCACTAAAAAAAAAATCGCAAAACTAAAGCATTTTTGGGTCGTCGTGAAGCACGATGTCGGACCGTAATACCGAAAATGGGTGGACAAATTTGAGCTGTTGGGGCAGGTTAGTGATGTGAAGAATAAAACCCGCGCATGACGCTCAAGAACAACTGAGAATATTAGCCCAATGTGTTGAAGAAAACCCAGGTCTGTACATTCCTCGTCGTTCTTTGGAATTGGGCATTCCTCAAACGCGTATTCGGCATAAAGACTTGAGAGATGATTGATGATTTTTTACGGTCGGAGTTGGGTGATATTGATCTGGACAACGTTTACTTTCAACAAGGCAGCGCTACGTGCCACACAAGCAACCAAACCATTGCTTTTTTACCGGAAAAGTTTCCGCAACGTGTTATCACTCAATGGAGTGATCACAATTGGCCCACCGAGATCTTGTGATTTAACATCTTGCAACTTCTTCCTTTTGGGGCCAAGTGAAATATAAGGTCTGCCCCAACAGACCAGCGTCGATTCAAGATCTCAAAGATAGAATTTGTGAGGCTATCGTGAGGACATAGGGCAGCCACTTTGCGATTTGGTTACGGAAAATTTCATGAAAAGGATATGGTCATGTAAGCGTGGTCGTGGTGGCCATTTGGCTGATGTTGGTTCTCATTATTGACGGCATACCTTCGTCTTTATTATGAAATAAACATCCGATCATTTATCTCAAAAAATTTAATTTTTCTTTGAATTCCAAAATAACACCTTTTGTTGGAAACCCCGTTATATGAATAGAAATAGGTTATTTATATCCATGATATGCTCTTTCCTCTTTCCTCTTTCCTCTTTCCTCTTTCCTCTTTCCTCTTTCCTCTTTCCTCTTTCCTCTTTCCTCTTTCCTCTTTCCTCTTTCCTCTTTCCTCTTTCCTCTTTCCTCTTTCCTCTTTCCTCTTTCCTCTTTCCTCTTTCCTCTTTCCTCTTTCCTCTTTCCTCTTTCCTCTTTCCTCTTTCCTCTTTCCTCTTTCCTCTTTCCTCTTTCCTCTTTCCTCTTTCCTCTTTCCTCTTTCCTCTTTCCTCTTTCCTCTTTCCTCTTTCCTCTTTCCTCTTTCCTCTTTCCTCTTTCCTCTTTCCTCTTTCCTCTTTCCTCTTTCCTCTTTCCTCTTTCCTCTTTCCTCTTTCCTCTTTCCTCTTTCCTCTTTCCTCTTTCCTCTTTCCTCTTTCCTCTTTCCTCTTTCCTCTTTCCTCTTTCCTCTTTCCTCTTTCCTCTTTCCTCTTTCCTCTTTCCTCTTTCCTCTTTCCTCTTTCCTCTTTCCTCTTTCCTCTTTCCTCTTTCCTCTTTCCTCTTTCCTCTTTCCTCTTTCCTCTTTCCTCTTTCCTCTTTCCTCTTTCCTCTTTCCTCTTTCCTCTTTCCTCTTTCCTCTTTCCTCTTTCCTCTTTCCTCTTTCCTCTTTCCTCTTTCCTCTTTCCTCTTTCCTCTTTCCTCTTTCCTCTTTCCTCTTTCCTCTTTCCTCTTTCCTCTTTCCTCTTTCCTCTTTCCTCTTTCCTCTTTCCTCTTTCCTCTTTCCTCTTTCCTCTTTCCTCTTTCCTCTTTCCTCTTTCCTCTTTCCTCTTTCCTCTTTCCTCTTTCCTCTTTCCTCTTTCCTCTTTCCTCTTTCCTCTTTCCTCTTTCCTCTTTCCTCTTTCCTCTTTCCTCTTTCCTCTTTCCTCTTTCCTCTTTCCTCTTTCCTCTTTCCTCTTTCCTCTTTCCTCTTTCCTCTTTCCTCTTTCCTCTTTCCTCTTTCCTCTTTCCTCTTTCCTCTTTCCTCTTTCCTCTTTCCTCTTTCCTCTTTCCTCTTTCCTCTTTCCTCTTTCCTCTTTCCTCTTTCCTCTTTCCTCTTTCCTCTTTCCTCTTTCCTCTTTCCTCTTTCCTCTTTCCTCTTTCCTCTTTCCTCTTTCCTCTTTCCTCTTTCCTCTTTCCTCTTTCCTCTTTCCTCTTTCCTCTTTCCTCTTTCCTCTTTCCTCTTTCCTCTTTCCTCTTTCCTCTTTCCTCTTTCCTCTTTCCTCTTTCCTCTTTCCTCTTTCCTCTTTCCTCTTTCCTCTTTCCTCTTTCCTCTTTCCTCTTTCCTCTTTCCTCTTTCCTCTTTCCTCTTTCCTCTTTCCTCTTTCCTCTTTCCTCTTTCCTCTTTCCTCTTTCCTCTTTCCTCTTTCCTCTTTCCTCTTTCCTCTTTCCTCTTTCCTCTTTCCTCTTTCCTCTTTCCTCTTTCCTCTTTCCTCTTTCCTCTTTCCTCTTTCCTCTTTCCTCTTTCCTCTTTCCTCTTTCCTCTTTCCTCTTTCCTCTTTCCTCTTTCCTCTTTCCTCTTTCCTCTTTCCTCTTTCCTCTTTCCTCTTTCCTCTTTCCTCTTTCCTCTTTCCTCTTTCCTCTTTCCTCTTTCCTCTTTCCTCTTTCCTCTTTCCTCTTTCCTCTTTCCTCTTTCCTCTTTCATCTTTCCTCTTTCTTTAGGTCTTTTTTTTCGTCTAAAAGTCGAGTTACGCACTTTTGACATTAAGCCATCGATAAACTCCTGTAAGGCTGACTATCGGAAAAGTAACACAATTACACAGATTGCTTTTTAACATGTCCGAAAAGAAAAAACGAAAACAAAAATAAAACCCATGAAATTCTTCTCATGTTTTCTCAGTTAATGGCGCTTAACCATCGTAAGCTTATTTGCATAAACGACGTTCATTAAAACAAAAAAAGAACGTACGAACGAACGAATCTTCATTAAAAATTGCACTTTAAATTAATTTTAAGCCTCTGCACAATGAAAGAATTAAAAATAATCGCCAACTTGTGTTGCTGTTGTTGTTGTTTTGCTGCCCAACACACATACAATTCGTCTCGCGTGGGCCACATGTTTCCCGTTGCTTGGCCCCAACGCCTCCTCTGCGTCCTCTGCCGCCAGAGTGTCATTAAAGATTTCCATCAGTCTATTAGTAGATGTCGTGGCACCGCCAAAGATAATAATAGACTTTACTCTTTGCTACACTCACACTCACACCCACCGACACTCTTCGCAGTCATAATGTTGACGCTGATGATGGGTCTGGCCTAGCGCTGCCTTCCTTCCTGGCTGTCTGACGGCAGAATTGGCGGATGCCGGCTCTACTCCATGACATGGTTTAATAAGGTTTATTACAAATTTGATGAGTAATGATGGGTTGACGTTCAATGTTGATGTTGCTGTTGTTGTTGTTATTGATGATGATGATGGTGATGATGATGATAATATAGTTGCTGTCGCTGTCGCTGTCGGTGTGTGCGTAATGAGGGTGCGTGCCAGGATGCCAGAGTAGGGGTGTGTCTGTGTTACATGTACTTCATATGTACGAGAGTAGGTTGACAATGCCTGGAAAATACAATGGCTTGAATCGTCAAATTTATCATAATTTAATGAATAGTTGTTGTTTATTTAAAAAAAAAATTGTTCTGATGGCCAACATTTTTTTTTTTTAATTCAATTATTTGGAGACATAAATTGTCATAATTTGAAAACAACCTTTCCGATTTTGAAATTTTTTTTAAAAAAAATTTGTCACCGAAATATTTTTAATATTCTCCTTTTAAACACAGGCAGCAAAAAAAAAACATTTTATTTTTTGTATTAAAAGTGTTCACCTTTTTCTGATTTTCGTATTTGGAAAAATGTAATTTTTTTTTTTTTTATTTTATCAGCATTTTGTTCTTGTGCGGTCATTTGGACTACTTTCCTTAAAAAAAAACAATTAAATTATTCAGTCAACTGCCCCCTGTACGCAAATTCTGCGAGGTCGTTGTGCAATCTTCGCATCTGGTTTTTGCGTGAAAATTCGTAACCGTTGGGACCAATTGATGTTTCTGAATACTCAGTAACATTCTCGCGAACCTTTTCTGACTCTCAGTCACATTCCCAAGAAAAAAAATGGATTGGGAATTAAAAGTTGTTTGCTGGTTTAACAATGAGCCCCATTTTATTTATTGTTTTTTATTTATTTATTTATTTTTTTTTATTCATTTCTTTATTAACTTTTTTATTTATTGATTTTATCTATTTTTTATTTATTTCTTTGTATTTTTTATGTATTTATTTCCTTTTTTTATTTTTTATTTATTTATTTGTTTTTTTTTATTAATTAATTTATTTGTTTTTTTATTAATTTATTTTTTTATTAATTTCTTATTAATTTTTTTTTTTTTTTTTTATTTATTTACTTTTTTATGTTTATGTTTGTTTTTTTTTTTATTAATTTATTTTTTATGTATTTGTTTTTTTTTATTAATTTGTTTGTTTTTTTATTTATATATTTATTCATTTCTTTATTAACTTTTTTATTTTATCTATTTTTTATTTATGTAATTGTTTTTTTCTTAATTATTTTTTATGTATTTATTTCCTTTTTTTATTCATTTACTTTTTATTTATTTACTTGTTTTTTATTAATTTAGTTTTTTGTTCATTTCTTTATTTACTTTTTTATTTTTTATTTAGTTGTTTTTTTATATTAATTTATTTATTTGTTTTTTTTTATTAATTTATTTATTTATTTGTTTTTTTATTAACTAACTTTTTATGTATTTTTATTTGTTATTTTGTTATTAAATAAATAACAAATAAATTAATATAAAAAAATCAAATAAATAAAAAACAAGTAAATAAATAAAAAAAAAAAAAACAAATAAATAAAAAAATAAATTAATAAAAAAGTAAATAATGAAATGAATAAAAAATCATTATTTACTTTATTGGGTTTTTTTATTAATTTATTTTTTTTTATTTATTTATTTGTTTTTCTATTAATTAATTTTTTATGTATTTATTTATTGATTTACATTTTTTTTAATTATTCATGTATTTTTATTTTTTATATTAATTTATTTATTTATTTATTTGTGTTTTTTGTTTTTTATTAATTTGTTTTTTTATTCATTTCTTTATTTACTTTTTTATGTTTGTAATTGCTTTTAATTAATTTATTTATTTGATTTTTTTTATTAATTAATTTTTTTATTTATTTTATTTCTTTATTAATTCATTTTTTATATTATATTTATTCATTTAATTATTAATTTTTTAATTATTACTTTTTATTTTTTTAATTGTTTTTTATTAATTTAATTTTTTGTTCATTTCTTTATTTACTTTTTTATTAAATTATTTTTTATTTATTTGCTTTTTTTTATATTAATTTATTTATTTGTTTTTTTTATTAATTTATTTATTTATTTATTTGTTTTTTTATTAACTAATTCTTTATGTATTTTTATTTATTTATTTGTTTTTTATTAATTTATTTGTTTTTTATTAATTTATTTGTTTTTTATTAATTTATTTTTTTTTCCTTTCTTTATTTACTTTTTATTAATTTATTTTTTATTTATTTGATTTTTTATTAATTCATTTTTTATGTATTTATTTATTCATTTAAAATTTTTTTTATTTACTTATTATTTTTGTATTTAATTTTTGTATTTAATTGTTTATCTTGTGTTTCTTTGTGTTTTTTATTAATTTTTTTTTATTCATTTCTTTATTTACTATTATAATCATTTATTTTTTATTTATTTGATTTTTTTATTAATTCATTTTTTATATTATATTTATTCATTTAATTATTTTTTTATTTATTTATTTAATAATTTATTTTTTATTTATTTGTTTTTTATTATTTTCTTTTATATTAATTTCTTTATTTACTATTATCATTTATTATTAATTTTTTTTATTCATTTCTTTATTTACTTTTTATTTTTTTTTTTATTTATTTGTGTGTTTTCATTTATTAATTCTTTTTTTAATTATTAATTTATTTATTTACTTTTTTATGTTTATGTTGTTTTTAATATATTTGTTTATTTAAATTTTTTATTTATTTTGTTGATTTTTTTTATTAATTACTTTATTTATTTATATATTTTCTTTTGTATTTATTTATTTATTTTTTTTTATTTATTTATTAGTAATTACAATAAAAAGTAAATTTATATTCTAATTTTGGGTCCAAGGGTAAAACGGGTGACACAGACCATATGGCTAGATTTTTGTTTCGAACCCACAACCTCCACGCTGAGAGGCAAGCACGCTATAAACTCGCCTATCGGGAGGCCCATTTTATATAATTTGAAAAAAAAATAGGGAACTTTTTCAAAAAAAGTTACACAATTTCATGCAGTTTGTCGCCACAACTTCTTAGTTTTCTAAATTGTCCACAAGTTTTTTCAATTTTTTTTTTGGCCATTGAATTCCAATATTTTTATTTCCAACACCTGAGATTTTTTACTGTTCCCTTTTAACGCTTAACAGTTTACAGTATTCAGTTTTTTTTCTTTTACTCCTGTAACAGAGCTTCTGCAGTACGTCCTTGAGTTTCTAATCCACCCTCGTACAATTTGTTCTTCATATGTTTTCTGGTTGGGCACGTTGAAAGGATTTTAACCTTGTGCTAATGTAAATACATTGATGACAGGCAGAAAATTAACTGTCAAATCATAATAGAATAAGAGAGAGAGAGAGAGAGAGAGCGGGCGAGCGCTTAAAAGTGATTGTTTCTGCAACAAAACTGGGAGACAACAAAAAAAAAAGGTTAAACTGTTATAAACGTTAAGGCCTGCCCTCTCTGTCTCTCTCTCCCTCTCCCTCTCTCTCTACCCGTTACTGCCTGTACAACAACAACAAAAAATACCAACAAACTATAATGTGAGTTTTAATGTACCAGAAAGTCCTTTAACTTCCAGCCAAAGTGTTATTAAACACAGCTAAAAGTGATTAACTCTGGGTGAAAACGAGTATAGGTGTGTGTGTGTGTGTGTGTGTATAAAATTGGTTATTATAAAACATAATTATGACCGAAACCACAGACACACACCAGCGAGAAACCATCACAAGCAACGACACTATTACTGCCATCGAAACCACAAACATGAGCACGAACACACAATCTGTGCAAGTTCTGGCATGAATGTAATTATTTATCACAACATTGTTATTAATTTTCCACATTGGTCGGTCGGTCGGTCGTTCGGTCGATATTTATCACAAATATTTAATACCTCAATTTATGTCACATCACCTACGGACAGCGTTCGGTATGCGGACAGTGGCTGTGTAAGGTATTTGGAAATATTCCAACTTAATGCCCTTTTAAATGGACAAACTTAGTGCTGTGCTAAACCCACCGCCTCGCCCGCCCGCCAGCCCGCCCTTGTCATGGACATATTTGAATGATTTGTTATAAAAATATTTGACACTTTATTTTTAATGTGCGGTATTTTGTCAATTACATGTGATTAATGACGTTTTTTTTTTTTTGGAATATTTTATTACGGCTCGTCTACGTGTGTGTGTGTATACCCTACAGTAGTGTGTGTGTGTCCCTTTGATAATATTTGAATTAATATTGCACGAGATGCAAACTTATTTCGAAAACTGCAGCTTCAAGGGTTCAGAAAATCCGCACATGATCGCCGAGAACCCAATGCTGCATCCTCAGAGAGGGACAGTGTGGAGCTGATTTTGGAGTAGTGACCAATTTTTGTTTGGTTAAAGATAAGCGATACAATTTCAGTGAAGTTAAATTACTTTTTCGCTGAAATCCTCAGATTCTCAAAGGGTTAATCGAGTTATATTCGGAATATAACTTTAAATTTAAATTTCTTGACTAAACAAACGAGTGAGATTTTTAATACTTTCAAATCGAAGCCAGAACATCATTTATCTGAAATTATTATCAGAAAAAAAATGACAAAAAAAATTGTTCTAAAATCAAACTTTCCATTGTGATTTGATTTGAAGTAAAGCTAATAGTGTGGCCCAAAAACGATACAAGGTCATTTGCCTGAAATAATTTTCAAACTGTCGAATTCTTCGCCTGGAAATGTGAAAATGTCAAAAATTTCTCTAAAGTCGCACTTTGGAGGAAGAATGGAAATACTTTCCACTATGACACTACCCGGAATTTAAAGCTAACATTGTCGGCTAAAAACTCTAGAAGGCCATTTGTCTGAAATAATTTTCAGAATGTCGAATTCTTCGCCTGGAAATGTGGGAATGTAAAAAATTTCTCTAAAGTCGCACTTTGGAGGAAGAATGGAAATACTTTCCACTATGACACTACCCGGAATTTAAAGCTAACATTGTTGGCTAAAAACTCTAGAAGGACATTTGTCTGAAATAATTTTCAGAATGTCGAATTCTTCGCCTGGAAATGTGGAAATGTAAAAAAATCCTCTAAAGTCGAATTTACAACGTTCTTGATGGAAATACTCTCCACTACGACACCAACCTTAAAATAACGCCAACAGTGTCGGCTAAAAATGCTAGAAGGACATTTGTCTGAAGTAAGTTTCAGTTCACTGCAGTTTGAGTTTGTCATTTCTCCTTTCTATTGACCGAAGCTTAGGGTATTTCTATTTCGTTCACTTTTTATTGAGTTTCTTGTTTTTATTGATTTTTTTTTTTTGTTCTTTCCTGTCGTGTTTTTCTCCTCCATTTCTCATTTATTATTAATTGTCTGTTTAACGTATTATTAATTTGTTGAATATTTATATTTATCTTGCCTTACGTTCTCTTTCTACTTTCAGTCATCATGTCCGCCGCTGCTGTACACAAATGGGACAAATTGTCACCACGGGAATTTTTACAACTTCAGGAATTGGCATCGTGTAAGTAATGGCTGGTGCGGAAGCTTTTATTATTTTTTTTATATTTTTTTTTCTTGTATTTTATTTCATCTAAGAAATGCCGTAGATAGGGAAACAGACGGTTGATGAAGAGGGCACAAATCGTTCAATATGAATCACTTAAGTGAAATATGAACAAAGATTGTAGTCGATAAATTACACAACACAACAACAGCAAAAACTCCAATCAATTGTGGCTAACAGAAGAGAATTTGAGTGTTGACAAAGTAAATTGGAAAGTATCTCCATAAAAAAGGCCTTCCGCGTAGCCCCACAAAAAAAAAAAAGACTAATGGTGTCAAATCGCATGATCTTGAAAAATGTGTGATTTTTTTTGAATTTTCTCACATTTTTCTTAACAAAGATTTATAAAGCTGTTGAAAATGTTTATCTACTTCTATTTTCACCCATTTTTCTTGGCAAGGATTTGCAAAGCTGCTGTTACAAATTTTCTGAAAAATATGTAAAATATTTCAATAGTATCTGTTCGTCAGATATCCGTCGTCTGGTCCCTGACGTTAGAACATTTAGTCGGAATACTCGGCTATCCAGGGTCTCTCATCCGTCAATTGTCAAATGGCCGGTTGACCGGACGACGCACTATAGAGAAAATTCGTTCTTTAGCCGAACTGTTCGCATGTGGAATAATCTTCCAGCAAGTGTTTCTCCTGTCTGCTATGACATTGGCAAGTTCAAGGCAAATATCCCCTGAGTGTTAGACCAAAAAAAAAAAAATTTCGTGTTAGTTTCTTTCGAAAATATCCGTCATTGCTCCAGTTTTTGGCTTTAGTCACACGGTTATTCTATTTAACCGTAGTTTTTGGCCTTAGTCACCCGGTTATTCTATTTAACCATAGGTTTTTGCCTTAGTCACCCGGTTATTCGATTTAACCGTAGTTTTTGGCCTTAGTCACCCGGTTATTCGATTTAACCGTAGTTTTTGCCTTAGTCACCCAGTTTTTCTGATTTAACCATAGTTTTTGGCCTTAGTCACCCGGTTATTCGATTTAACCACAGTTTTTGGCCTTAGACACCCGGTTATTCGATTTAACCGTAGTTTTTGGCCTTAGTCACCCAGTTTTTCTGATTTAACCATAGTTTTTGGCCTTAGTCACCCGGTTATTCGATTTAACCGTAGTTTTTGGCCTTAGTCACCCAGTCTTGCTGATTTAACCGTAGTTTTTGGCCTTAGTCACCCGGTTATTCGATTTAACCGTAGTTTTTGGCCTTAGTCACCCAGTCTTGCTGATTTAACCGTAGTTTTTGGCCTTAGTTACCCGGTTATTCGATTTAACCATAGTTTTTGGCCTTAGTCACCCAGTTTTTCTGATTTAACCGTAGTTTTTGGCCTTAGTCACCCAGTTTTTCTGATTTAACCGTAGTTTTTGGCCTTAGTCACCCGGTTATTCGATTTAACCACAGTTTTTGGCCTTAGACACCCGGTTATTCGATTTAACCGTAGTTTTTGGCCTTAGTCACCCAGTCTTGCTGATTTAACCGTAGTTTTTGGCCTTAGTCACCCGGTTATTCGATTTAACCGTAGTTTTTGGCCTTAGTCACCCAGTCTTGCTGATTTAACCGTAGTTTTTGGCCTTAGTCACCCGGTTATTCGATTTAACCGTAGTTTTTGGCCTTAGTCACCCAGTCTTGCTGATTTAACCGTAGTTTTTGGCCTTAGTTACCCGGTTATTCGATTTAACCATAGTTTTTGGCCTTAGTCACCCAGTTTTTCTGATTTAACCGTAGTTTTTGGCCTTAGTCACCCAGTTTTTCTGATTTAACCGTAGTTTTTGGCCTTAGTCACCCAGTTTTTCTGATTTAACCATAGTTTTTGGCCTTAGTCACCCGGTTATTCGATTTAACCTAACATTTGGCCTTAGTCACCCGGTTATTCGGTAAATGTTGGTCTTGTTTTTTTATGTCTCGAATTATTGGCAGTCTTTTTTTTTCTCTGCCGCTCTCTATGCATCAGTGGTGAAATGAAAAAGGGCTCTGTTTTTTTCTTCTATAAACTCTGCAAATAAAGAGAGTATATAAACTGAAAAATGTTGCAGTAAAAAGTTAAATTTATAGAGTGATTCTTTTACTTTTGTTTGTTGTTGCCAAAGCAATCCACATGTTGTTGTTGTTTTTTTTTTCAAATGTTGCACATGAACACACTCGCATGCACAATGCCCGGGCAACATTTCATGGCAGTTTACAGTGGCGTGGCGCCAATGTGGAAAAGTGGCTGGCAGAAAGTAGAAAAAAAAATTCGCTTAAAACTTTTTCAATTTGTTTAATTGTTAATTAAATACTGTTTTCCTCAGTCCTTGCAATAACAGTTTCCCCAGTCTCCCCTTCGCTGGCAATTCCAACCCACTCAAAGAGCATTAATTTTTTTTTTTTTTTGTTTCAACACTTTTTAGCCCGCATTTGATTGTTTTCTGCTGTTTCTCCTCCGCCCAACATTATATTGGATTCTATTTCTATTTACTTGTATTGTATTGTTTGCTTTATTTGCTGTGTTCGATTTTTGTGTAACTTCTCTCTCTCTGTGTGTTTTTCCGCAGATTCAACACGTAAACTACAGGATGTATTACAGGAGTTCTGTTCGCCGCACGTCTCGTCTAAATTTAATCCGGATGGTGTAAGTATCTAATTGTATCCTTGCTGTTGTTATTGTTTCTACTCGCATTTCAAATCTCACTGCGAAATGCAAAATAAAATAGCATGAACTACTCGTAAATTTAACAAATGAATTGTTTGCCATCGTAAACTTTTCGTTGTCGTTTTGACAAACAGCAGCGCCAGCTCAGCTCTGCTAATGTTTTGCCATTTGAACTTATTTTCGCACCAGCGTTGCTACGGAAACGGAAACTAAATCGTTTCAAATCATTGAAGCATATAATGGTTATAGAAATGGGGTTGAGGGTCGTTAATAGAAAATGGGAAAAGAGCACTTAACAATGACTGGTATAACCGTCTAGATTAATGTGGTCGGTTGTGAAATGACAGATGCGAGGGTCAAAGGGAAAGGTATTATATCACATTATAGCCTCTCAAGTCTGAATGGTAGTCGATGTAATATGAATGTAATTGGTATGTAATGTATGTTAGGGGACATTACATGTAGCAGCAGATGGTGAATTTCTTTCTCATTTAATTCATAGACTCGCTGACCAACAGTTTGAAGTTGGCTGCGAACAATTGGCATAAGGTTTAACCAGAATACGAACCTGGGTTGGCTCTGTGATAGTCTCACACACTATCACTCACAGCAGGGCAGTTGTATAGCTGAAAAAAAAATTCATAAAAATTTGTTAATATTTGTTAAGAAAAATGTTTACAAATACAAAAACCCACACAATTTTTTTCTTAACAAAGATTTATAAAGCTGTTGCAAATTTTAAGAAAATGTTTGAATTCTTTTTTTTTGTAATTTCACACAATTTTTTAACAAATTTTGTTTTTTGAATTTTCACACAATGTTCGTAACAACGATTTATAAAGCTGTTGAAAATGTTAAGATTTTCTTGAAAAATGTGTTTTTTTTTTAATTTTCTCACATTTTTCTAAACAACGATTTACAATGCTGTTGAACATTTTAAAACAATGTGTGAATGTTTTTTTTTGTATTTTCACACAATATTTTTTGAAAAATGTGTGATTTTTTTTTTTTGAATTTTCACAAATTTTTCTTAACAACGAATTATAAAGCTGTTGAAAATGTGTGATTTTTTTTTATTTTCACCCAATTTTTTAACAATATTTTTTTTTATAAAAATGTGTGTTTTTTTTTTTGTATTTTCACCCAATTTTTTAACATTTTTTAAAAAATGTGTGATTTTTTTTTTTAATTTTCACACATTTTTCTTAACAACGATTTATAAAGCTGTTGCAAATTTTTATAAAAATGTGTGAAAATTGTTTTTGTATTTCACAAAGATTTATAAAGCTGTTGCAAATTTTTAGGAAAATGTGAGATTTTTTTTTTTGTAATTTCACACAATTTCTTGAAAAATGTGTTATTTTTTTTTTGAATTTTCACACATTTTTCTTAACAACGATTTATAAAGCTGTTGAAAATGTGTGATTTTTTTTATTTTCACCCAATTTTTTAACAATATTTTTTTATAAAAATGTGTGATTTTTTTTGTATTTTCACCCAATTTTTTAACAAAATTTTTTGAAAAATGTGTGATTTTTTTTTTTTTTTTGAATTTTCACAAATTTTTCTTAACAACGATTTATAAAGCTGTTGAAAATGTTAAGAAAATGTGTGATTTGTTTTTGTATTTCACAAAGATTTATAAAGCTGTTGCAAATTTTTTGAAAAATATGTGAAAATTTTTTTTGTATTTTTACACATTTTTCTTAACAAAGATTTTTAAAATCATTTTATTTATTAATCACCAAAAATATAAAAAAATCCCTTTGAGCTAAACTCCTCACGTTTTTTTTTAAATCTTCTCTCACTATTATTTTTTATATTTTGCAATAGCCGGAGTATTTTTCCAGCCCTATACTTTTGAAACCACAAAATCGATGCAAGAGCTACATTCTCTCTAGAATTTCCTAAGTGGCTTCAGATCTCAACACATGCCTTGTCATCATTTCATCGCCAACAGAAACTGTATGTGTTGCTTATGTCTCATCTGTCTTACCGTTTCACTGACGTTGTGTTCCCCTGAATCGGAGTGGCGACAAGTCAAAAAAGAATAACTTTTACCATTTTATATAAAGTAGTTTCCAATACTCGTTAATTTTTAGCAACCCACCTCGTTTATTGTTGTGATCTGGTTGTTGGGGGTGGGGGATGGTGTTTCATACAGTTGTTAGCGTTAGTGTGGCGGCAATGGCAGGAAATAAACAAATCATCCACAGCAGTTGCTGTTGATTTCCATGTCAATTCACTCAAGTATGAAAATACTACTTAGTATGTTCGAAATGTTGTCGGTGTTAATGAAGATGCTGCTGTTGCCAATAAGGCTGAGGAAAATGATGTTGCTGATGATGGTTGGAATGATGACAGCACAAGCTGCTGTACGGAAAGCCAATGTGTTGCCATCATCGTAAATAACTACATAAACTCAGCACTTACTGAGCAAATTAGTATTTCTCAAAATCGAATTTCGCTCTGATTGATGTGAGAGCAAAAGTTGTCTGTTTAATGATGCGCTTAGCAATTAATATGAACTTTTACAGTTCATACATTTGCTGTATTCTGATTGATATCGAGTACGATTTAATATACTTTTTGAAAAACTCTTTACAAAAGTATAGACAATTACATCTGGTATCCAATGATGAATTCAATGAATTCAAAGCAAATCTTATGGAAGCCTTTCTGCTCGTCTGCCTTTTGTTCAGTTATACGCTTTTGCGCTTGTTATCCCTTGTGATTTAATCTGGAAATCAATCGGATAAAAGGCGCCCATAGCAAAGTCTTAGATAATAATAGCAATCGTGATTTTTGAAATGCCATTAATGAATATTACGATTACGAAAAATCCTTCAGAAAGTACAAACTTTGCAAGGATAAGTGTGTTTCCAGACACATCTCATTTGATGATTTTTTTTTATAATTTTTCTCTTGTTTCTTTGACATGTCCACATGGGCGTATGAGTGCTGGATTTTTTTTTTTAGATTATATTTCACAACACTCATACGTACGTGAGGACATTCAGGCCAACGCACTTCATAAACATTTTTTGGACCAATTTCCAAAGGAGTATGTAGGTGTTTCATTTAATATCTTTAAAATACTATACCCCTGTGAGGTAATTATGTTCGTTGTTTAAACTGACATTTTCCCCAACATTGTATGTTAAATTGAAATATAAATCGTTAACATTTAAAGAATCCCACAATGTCTACAATAATCTCAAAAATTTCCAAATATTTACCCAAAATTAAGTACAGCTAAAGCTATTTTTAGCACTTTATTACATCCGTAAAAATAGAATCGTCCTCTTACTCTATCCTCGCTCTCTCTCTCTCTGTCTCTCTATGTCTTTTGGTTACACAAAATAAACGAAATTAAACGAATAAAGATTGTGGTCGGGCAGCATTTAAACAAGAAATAAAAAATGTTTTTCATTTACGTCCATCCGTCCGTTCTGGAAACCATCAAAGTAGTTGGGCAAATAATAAATTTTATACAAATTATATTGTTTTTGCTTTCTTTGACGAAACTTATAAGAAATTCATTAAACTTGTGTGGTCTGATAGCCAAACGAGAGAGAGAGCGAGACGGATAAAGGAAAATAAAATGAACTTCTATGACGTATGACAAGGGTATTATGGGAAGCAATCCATCACACACAATCGACGTCATTGGAAATTTGATTTACATAAACTGAGATTAAAATTGAACTGAAAATAAAGGAAATGAAAGAATATCGCAGATTGAAGAACAGTTTTCGGTAGCGGTGGAAATGTTTAAAAAAAAAAACAATTAAAATTAACACACACAAAAATTTTGAATGTTTTTTTTTTGGAACATTTCATCGAAAATTCCCTAAATTTATATAGAAAATTTGTTTTCATATAGAAAATTTCCACGAAGTTTATAAAATTTTTTGTTTTTAAAATTTTATAAAATATAGAAAATTTCGACGAAATACATATATAATTTTTTTTAGAAATTTCTCTAATTGTTTATAGAAAATTTCGTTTAACATTTCTTTTTTTTTATGAAGAAAAATTTCATCGACTTTCGATGTATTTTTTTATAGAAAATTTCGTCGTTATTTCTATGATTCTTTTTTATAGAAAATTTCGTCGAAATTTCTATAATTCCTTTTTTATAGAAATTCTATAACTTTTTATAGAAAATTACTATAATTTTTTTATAGAAAATTTCGTCGAAATTTTTATAATTTTTTTATAGAAAATTTCTGTAATTTTATTTTGTAGAAATCTTCATAGAAATATCTCTATTTTTTTTTATTGGAAATTCCATCGAAATTTCCATAATTTTTTTATAGAATATTTAATCGAAATTTCTATAATTTTTTTATAGAAAATTTCATCGAAATTTTTAGAAAATTCTGGCAAAATTTCTCGAATTTTTTATAAAAAATTTCGTTTAAAATTTCTCGCTTTTAAATAGTCGAAATTTCAGTAATTTTTATAGAAAATTTCATCGAAATTTCTATGCCTTTTTTTTAGGAAATTTTGGCAAAATTTCTCGAATTTTTTATATAAAATTTCTCCCTTTTAATAGTCGAAATTTAAGTAATTTTTTTATAGAAAATTTCGTCTAAAATTTCTCTCTTTTATATAGTCGAAATTTCAGTAATTTTTTCTAGAAAATTTCGTCGAAATTTCAGTAATTTTTTATAGAAAATTTCGTCGAAATTTCAGTAATTGAAATTTATATAGTTTTTTTTTATAGAAAATTTCGTCGAAATTTATATAATTTTTTTTTTATAGAAAATTTTGTCGAAATTTATATAATTTTTTTTTTATAGAAAATTTTGTCGAAATTTATATAATTTTTTTTTTATAGAAAATTTCGTCGAAATTTATATAATTTTTTTTCATAGAAAATTTCGTCGAAATTTATATAATTTTTTTTTATAGAAAATTTTGTCGAAATTTATATAATTTTTTTTATAGAAAATTCCATCGAAATTTCCCTAATATTTTTATAGAAAATTTCATCGAAATTTGTATGCCTTTTTTTTAGAAAATTCTTTTTTTTTTTAGAAAATTCTCGCTTTTATATAGTCGAAATTTAAGTAATTTTTTTTTATTGAAAATTTCGTCTAAAATTTTCTATCTTTTATATAGTCGAACTTTCAGTAGTTTTTTATAGAACATTTCGTCGAAATTTCAGTAATTTTTTATAGAAAATTCGTCGTAATTTTTTATAGAAAATTTCGTAGAAAATTTCAGTCATTTTTTATAGAAAATTTCGTCGAAATTTATATAATTTTTTTTTATAGAAAATTTCGTCGAAATTTATATAATTTTTTTTTATAGAAAATTTCGTCGAAATTTATATAATTTTTTTTTATAGAAAATTTCGTCGAAATTTCAGTAATTTTTTATAGAAATTTCGTCGAAATTTATGTTATTTTTTTTTCACAGAAATTTCAGTAATTTTTTATAGAAAATTTCGTCGAAATTTATATAATTTTTTTTTATAGAAAATTTCGTCGAAATTTATATCATTTTTTTTTATAGAAAATTTCGTCGAAATTTATATAATTTTTTTTTATAGAAAATTTCGTCGAAATTTCAGTAATTTTTTATAGAAATTTCGTCGAAATTTCAGTAATTTTTTTTTCGTAGAAATTTTCGTCTAAATTTCTGTAATTTTTTTATAGAAAATTTCGTAGACATTTCTATAATTTTTTTTATACAAAATTTCGTATAAATTTCAGTGTTTTAAAACAATCTTCTTTTAAAGCTCTACCTCAAAAATCCAAGGCCAAGTTTTTCTTTCTGCCATTTCTCGTATTTCCACTGAACACCATTAAACGATCGATTACATTTGATTTTTTCGAAAATTAAATTATATTTCCATTGTATGTGGAAAACAATGATCGACCCAACGTTCGTTTACGGCCATAAATCGCCCGTAAGCATGACGGATATACATGACAACGTAAACTTCATGTTTTACAATAACCACAATTTTTGAAAAAACACATTCGCTGCCATGAGTTTCTGTGGATTTTCTACACACCGACCAAAATAAATTAATGTCTAGCAGGATGTCGGTAAATATTCCATCATAAATTCAAGGAATTATCATTCCTTATTGCAGTCATAATTCAACTTATGCCACAGTAGCACAATTGGACGCGAGTAGATTGTGTTGCCCCGTCGCATATTTTATTTAATTTGTATTTTCCTACATTCATTCAGTCGCTCACTCAGTCCCATCTTCATCATACAGCCATGGATGCACGTTGTGTATCCTTACCGAAGGGCATCTGGACGGGGAGTTTTCAATGTGGTGTGTATGTGTGGGTGATGAGTGTGAATTTGTTTGGCGGTGCCCCCATTTGCCATAAGCTCGCATGCGTCTGTGGTCGTTTGCAACCATGGTTATGCTTTAATATATCAGGAAGTGCTGTGTCTTCTCGTTGGGCATCGCGCGTAAGCGTGTGTCTGCGTAATAAATTCCCATTTGCTGCTGAGTGGGCCAAGTGTATATTGAAAGAAATATTACATGGATTTTTTTGTTCTTAGCTTTCTTCTTTGTAAGGAAATGAACAACAGCAGAAAATAGAAATGTGTTTCGCTTTTAATGGTCGGTTGACTAACTTCAGTTACTTCCGTAATGACTACAACACTGGAAAATGGCCAGCAAAGAACAAACACACACAAAAAAACCGCAGCCATTACTTACTATCAACGGCACATTCACCCAGTCCCTTTGTACGGCGGCGATCTCATCACGAGGGAATGCTAAAAGGCATTAGGAAAATTGTGAAAATTTTTATTTATTTGTGTGTGTGTACGCGCGTGTACTTGAGTGGACGTATAGATGCATTAGTGGGGTAGGGTGTGCCCTGTCGGAGGTGCAGAGAGGTCCTTATAGTATTACAGAGACGACGCCAATGGTTTGGACTTAGATTTGATTTCGTTTTTGGAAAAAGCACTTTGGACAAAGCACTGTCACCACTTTTGACAACGAATATGCTGAAGTGTTCGTGTGAGCTCAAAATCCGGCAAAAATCAGAATTAGAATTTTCCATCAAAATTAAATTGTGTTAGAATTTTCCATAAAAATTAAATTGTGAAATACAATTTTCTATAAAAACGGAATTGCGTCACAATTTTCTACGAAATTTGAAATTATGACAAATATTTCTAATGAACTGAAATTGCGTCACAATTTTCTATAGAACTGGAATTGTTTGACAACTTTCTATAGAACTGACATTGCGTCACAATTTTCCATGGAACTGGAATTGTGTTGCAATTTTCTATACACATGAAATTTGAACACCATTTTTCCTTCGTGAATATACCGTCCTCGTACACATTTCAATTAAGTGTGTGTTTCGTTCTACGGCCATGTCCTTGCTGTCGTAGTGGCGTTGAAAGCAACGTGGCATGAGGAGTGCGAATGATGCGTTTCAAGTGTATGAATAATGTGAGACCTGCATTTCCGGTTGTTAACAAAACTGTAAAGTAGGAAATGAAATATTAAAAGCTGAGAAATATTAGCTGTTATGCTAATTTATAACACTGGCGATGGCTGCACGTACAGCTACGATACAGCAAAAGCAACACGACCACCACCACCATCACCACGACAACGCCACAACACACGGTCCAAGGAAAAAAAAATGGAAAACAAAACTAATTGTTGGTGTAGTGAAATTTCAAACCAAGGATTTTTCTCTTTTCAGTCCGTGCATTCTACAAGACAATTATGGTTTGTTAGTGTGTGTGAGTTTGTGCGGGCAAGTGAAATGAAGCGTGTGAAAGTGTCCAAAGTGCGGTAGTCTTTTTCTTATGGGTAGATCTTTGGATGAATTATTTGGGTTTGTCTTTCAATCCGGGTGTATTGTTCTTCCCCTCCGCTCGAGGAGCCCTGAGTGTAACTGGAGCAGCGGCATTTCAATGGGTGGGTTTTATAACCGAATTAATGATGCTGAATCCACGACAACGCGAGCAAGATAGAGACAAGACTCCAAAATGTAATATTATAAATGCCAGATATTCCCCACACCACACCACTCCCCACCCTAATCTGCTGTTCTGACAACCAACTAACTAACTATGCCTTCCGACACGGCGACACTAAATTACCCAGGGAGATGGCATCGGCATGAAACCCACAGACAACCGAATAGTAACAACATTCCTAAGATACATAATTATATGTAATGAATAATGAGATTTATGGCTGAAAGAATTTAATTTTTTTATTTAGTGTTTTCTTCTTCGTGTTTTCTACTCGTTTTTTTTTCTCTATATTTCATTTTTGGGCGAATGTGTTTGTGTTTGAGTTTGCGAACGGAAACAGAAGATATCCCCTAACTCCTTAAGAGTTTTCTTAATAAATAACCGGAATTTATTATGGTTCCATGTCACAGTTTTCAATAAAAATTAACTAGTGTCACAATTTTCTATAAAAAAAAAAATTGTGCCACAATTTTCTATAAAAACAAAATTGTGCCAGAATTTTCTAAAAAACAAAATTGAGCCAGAATTTTCTATAAAAACAAAATTGTGCCAACACTCTTTATAAAAACAAAATTGTGCCAGAATTTTCTATAAAAACAAAATTGTGCCAGAATTTTCTATAAACACAAAATTGTGCCACAATTTTCTATAAAAAAAAAATTGTGCCAGAATTTTCTATAAAAACAAAATTGTGCCACAAATTTCTATAAAAATCAAAATTGTGCCACAATTTTCTATAAAAAAAAAATTGTGCCAGAATTTTCTATAAAAACAAAATTGTGCCACAAATTTCTATAAAAAACAAAATTGCGCCAAAATTTTCTATAAAAAAAACAAAATTGTGCCACAATATTCTATAAAAAAAACAAAATTGTACCACAATTTTCTATAAAAACAAAATTGTGCCACAATTTTCTATAAAAAAGAAATTGTCCCAGAATTTTCTATAAAAAAAAAATTGTGCCACAATTTTCTATAAAAAAAAAATTGTACCAGAATTTTCTATAAAAACAAAATTGTGCCACAATAAAAAAAAAAATTTTTTCTATAAAACAGAAATTGAGCCACAATTTTCTATAAAAAACAAAATTGTGCCACAATTTTCTATAAAAAAGAAATTGTGCCAAAATTTTCTATAAATAGTGCCACAATTTTCTATAAATTGTGCCACAATTTTCTATAAAAAAGAAATTGTGCCAAAATTTTCTATAAACACAAAATTGTTCCACAATTTTCTATAAAAAAGAAATTGTGCCAAAATTTTCTATAAATTGTGCCACAATTTTCTATAAAAAAGAAATTGTGCCAAAATTTTCTATAAACACAAAATTGTGCCACAATTTTCTATAAAAAAAAACAAAATTGTACCACAATTTTCTTAAAAAACAAGATTGTTCCACAATTTTCTATAAAAATAAAATTGTGCCACAATTTTCTATAAAAACAAAATTGTGCCACAAATTTCTATAAAAACAAAATTGTGCCACAATTTTCTATAAAAAAAAAATTGTGCCACAATTTTCTATAAAAAAAAAATTGTGCCACAATTTTCTATAAAAAAAAAATTGTGCCAAAATTTTCTATAAAAAATAAATTGTGCCACAATTTTCTATAAAAACAAAATTGTGCCACAATTTTCTATAAAAAAAAAACAAAATTGTGCCACAATTTTCTATAAAATACAAAATTGTGCCACAATTTTCTATAAAATACAAAATTGTGCCACAATTTTCTATAAAATACAAAATTGTGCCACAATTTTCTATAAAATACAAAATTGTGCCACAATTTTCTATAAAATACAAAATTGTGCCACAATTTTCTATAAAATACAAAATTGTGCCACAATTTTCTATAAAAAACAAAATTGTGCCACAATTTTCTATAAAAAAAAAACAAAATTGTGCCACAATTTTCTATAAAATACAAAATTGTGCCACAATTTTCTATAAAATACAAAATTGTGCCACAATTTTCTATAAAATACAAAATTGTGCCACAATTTTCTATAAAATACAAAATTGTGCCACAATTTTCTATAAAATACAAAATTGTGCCACAATTTTCTATAAAATACAAAATTGTGCCACAATTTTCTATAAAATACAAAATTGTGCCACAATTTTCTATAAAAAAGAAAATTGTGCCACAATTTTCCATAAAAAACAAAATTGTGCCACAATTTTCTATAAAAAACAAAATTGTACCACAATTTTCTATAAAAACCAAATTGTGCCACAATTTTCTATAAACAAGAAATTGTGCCACAATTTTCTATAAAAAACAAAATTGTGCCAAAATTTTCTACAAAAATCAAAATTGTGCCACAATTTTCTATAAACACAAAATTGTGCCACAATTTTCTATAAAATACATAGCGTACATCAGACACTGAATTCTGTTTGCTTTGTATATTCCGAAAAACATCCGCCAGGTACATTTTTACGAAGGGAACGACTGTGTTAGTGAGTATTTATTTCGAATTCACCCGACATGTGCTGTAGGTCCAATTATGAGTGCTCTCTAATTACATTGCAGTGTCTCTAATTATTGGAATTTTATGTAAGAGTAGAAAATATTTGCATAATTGTCTTTTGTTTGGGATTTTGAAATCATGTCAATGTTCACTTCAATTACTTATGGATTTAATTACTTTCTGCAAAATTGATATGTTAAGAGTAGATAAGAAATGAATGAACAGTTAGAAACAGAATTGAAATATAATCGAAATCTTGTGCCATACTTGTACATTCGTTGGTAAGTATTCCATGAAGGCAATGAACAGACAGACGATGAACTTATCAGGAATCAGGAAGCTGTGTCGTATATAATTTGTTTTAAGCTCACTCTGAAGGGCTAATACATTTTCCAGAGAAGTTTTACAAGTCATAGAGATTATACTCCTACGAGAAAGAAATGACCGTTGGAATGTTTTTTTTTCTTTTCTTTTTTTTTGGTCAGTCCAGGAAGCGAGCCTGGGTTTACATGGGAATGTTTGCTGTTTCAAATAAATCAAAAGAACATTTTTTTCCTTTTTTTGTAATTATTTTAATTATGTAAAATGAACTGGTCTGTGGTTACACACACTGTTCACATTCTAAACCATGCATTCGTTAACCACAATTATGAAATGTTCATTAACTTTCTCCAGGAAATATGCAACTAATTAGCATTTAAATTCCCAAAATAAAATCAGATTTAATTCACACGAATTGACATTTCAATTATTAGTCTTAATTGCATTGTAACTATCATCATGTACAATCTAAATAGCAGAAAAAAATGCTGCTGTGCAACCACACTAACTGGAGGATATTGTTTTGAAACAACTACTGCCTGCCATCACGAATTCGCTATATGGAAGAAATTTACCAACATGATAATTAATAATAAAATTGGGAATTTTTGAAAAGGAAAAAAATAAATAATTAAACTGTGGCATAATTTTGGTAAATTTTAATTGCACATTATATACATGTATGTATTACAAAAGTAGATAGAGCACAACATGTCATAAAAGGCAAATTGATTGCTTTTCACACATGATATTGCGCAGACACTGATTACATGTATTTGTTTCGACAACAATTCTGACCTTTGGTATTTTAAATGTTCCATGTTTGATTTTAATTATTACATGGAAATTATATGAATTCCTACTCAGTCAATTAATAACACTCATATGCTGCGGCAAAAGCTAAGTTATAAAGGAATTTTGCATACAGATAAATAATTCAAAGGTCGAATTCAACATAGAGGTATGTTAATTATACGTATATTTTTATTTATTTATCCGTGAATACGAATTCTGTTCAAAAAAAATATAGAGTTCGTTTACTAATAGCAAAAAATGCTAATTTTTATTATGCCAATCATAAAAATAACTTGAAGTTTGGAGAGTGGAAACAAATTTATCAGGTGTAACACCACTTAGCAAACTTTCCACTTGTTGATTGGTTGTGGGTTCCACTAGTGTTGGTAAAGGGGATCACTTTCTTTTCCTAACAGATGAAGTACATGGCCCTTAAGTGTGGATCGTTTCGGTCAACCAAATAAAATGTCAGATGAGTGTCTCTTTGTATTGAAATTTAATAAAATGTTATTATATATATATGGGGTAATTTCAAGCCTGCATGGAAAAAATCAACAAGCTTGTTTTTTCCGACCTACACTCAGACGATGTCCTCATTTGCTTTAATGCCCTGTGTTTGTGATAGGAAATTAGGGTATTGAAAGACGGAAAGAGTGAGTACGGAAGAGAGGTATGACATTCCAAATATGTAATTCTTGAGGGAAATTCAATTTTCTATAACAGAATTGGGTAAAAACATATGAAGTCAACCAATGAGTTTCCCTCACCAATTCCGAATTGGCTGAAAGTTGGTACGAAGGGAGTGTTCAATATAACAATAGCATCTGTCAACTTTCAGTCTCCTAGCTTTTCTACTTTCAATTTTATGACGACTAATTAATTTGAAAAAAATGATTAGAAATGTACTGAGATGCTTTAACACAATTTTTAATATCTCTGAAAGTATTATACGTACATAAATGATCAAAGGCTTATTTTGAAGCTAAAATTATGCACCGTTAAATAGAAATATTAAATAGATAATTTTCGGACAAGGATATCGTGGATAAAAAAGGACTAAAATTGCCGAAGGATATATCTCAAAAAGCGATATTTTTAAAAATTTCAAAAAAATATATGTTATTCCCTATTCTGTTTTGCACACGTCTTTCAACTTTTAGCCGTGGATCTTTATAATGGAATGAGTTATTAAGAAAATAGTTCGCAAAGGTTTACGTATTCATAAATTTTTGTATTTTTTAAACAATTTCAATTAGTATTTTAAAATAATATTTCATATCATACCAGTGAATTACAGTTATATTCATTCAGCTACTAGTAAATAATAAAAAATATCAAAAACCTAGATTATATTTACTTATTTGTAAAGACTTTCAATTACAAAATCGGTATCTGCCGAGTAACGCTTTACTTTAATGTTAGTTTTTCCCACAGGTACAAAAGAATGCAGTTTTTGCGTCCCAGGAATAGTACGCAATTGTTTAAAGCGTATTTGGAGGAATCGTACTTCTTCATCGTAATCTTTTACTGTTAAATACTCGAAGTTACAGTTCAAAAGATTACCCAGGCACCAGTCATATAAATGTCTTGGAGTAGTTATTTGACCTTGTAATGGACGCTGTAAACTGGCTCGTCGTGCTTCTCTCTTTACAGTACCTCCAAGACCGTCGCTGGGGCCTTTTCCATGACTTGTTTCAAAAAAATGCCATTCAGCATTACATCCAAAATCTTCCATATGATAACATAAATTGATAAAGTTCTTTTTATTTTTAAACTGGGCTGCACTGCCGTCTGAAAAATACGTAATTTTCTTCGGGATTGTTTTAAACTTGTTCCTCATAAATACATTCAAGTGGCGATGAAACAGGTGAACAGCTACAGAGTCGTGTATAAGACAATCAGATATTATTATAAAGTTTGTATGTTGTGTTTTTCCGTCCGATTTAAAATAAATAGCAATTGGGTATAACGTGGCTTGAGAGTTGTTCCAGTGAAATCCCTGGACTGCATCCTGAACTGTAAAAGAAGCATTTTCTGAAAAATCACAAACTGCTATGTACTCATTTTCTTCCAAATTGGATTTTCTTTCGCTCAGATATGCTGCCTGTTGTTTTGCGATAAATGAATGAGGTAATAGAATTTGAAGCTTTTCACACAGGGAATCCACAAAAACGTCGGCTTGGCTAATCATAGTCTCCAAATTATCTCTATCTACACTTATCCATTGTTTATATGTTATTTCATCAATATCATTTTCTTCTAGTAATTGATGCAGTCTCGCTTTTAAATTTTCCATTCCTGGACACTTGATACATTTAAGTAGGTGACACTTTGAAGAAGCTGGATTGCATGTCATTTGTTTCAAACAATCTTTGTAACATTCTAGCTTATAATTTGGAGCATCAGCAGTTAATTTTTTTAAATTTATACCATCAATCATAAGTTTTACATTTTGATGCTTTGTACATACACATACGTTATGAGATCCACTCGCATTTGCTAGAATTATATTCCGCGGACGAAGCTGGCAAAACTTGGAAATACCTATTTTTGTTGTATCATGTCGTTCCTTGAATAAAGCATACATTTCTCTTAAGTTCCCCAGCAACAGTCTTTTATTTTTTCTGACTTTTGTACCGTTTTCAACAACAGACACGAAATCTTTGTATCCGGGCATACATCTGCTAAAATCATCGGATTCGTAAAAGGATTTTACTAAAAAACTCGTCTCTGGTGAAATTGGCGATCCCAGTTTTGGATTGGGCGTACTCATCACACCCTTCGTTTCAACCAAATGCTTAACTTTTCGCGCCATATAGTTTGTTACCTGGAATTCTTCCTCAATTTTATGTACTGACCAGCTTTTTGGTAAAATGGTTAGCAGTTGGATTTTCTCACTATTTGTTGGTATTGTTTTAAACTTTTCTTTTAATTGTTGTATTATTTCGGATTCTGGGCATATATGATAAGGTGATTGTGTTGAACCAGGGAAAATTGTATTTTTAATCGACTCACTTATTTTTTTGAATTTTGTATCTCTGTACAGTTTATGATGTATTTTTTTCTTTTTGATTGGAGTTTGTTCCAGATATGGTAAAGATTCGTTTAATTTGGAAATAGCAACATCTTCCGTGCCTGATGCAATTTCATCGAAAGTATCTAAATTTCCGCTTATGTCCGAACCTTCGTCTAAACTAGATTTGTTTAAATTGGAAAGCTTTTTTCTACATGCCGCACAAATTTTATTTGAGGTCGTGATGTAGCATCCATTCTTGAACTCGTATTAAACTTTTATCGCGCGTAGTGTGTCCGGATTTATTAAAAGGATTACAGCAAAATCTTGAATTGAATGGCATGTTTTCACGGTCACAGAGTTTGTTGAAACAGTTTTTAAAAATACCGCACCCGAAGAATTCACAATTAAATGAAAAATGCAGCATTACCAAACTGACAATATTCTCATAGACTACTTTCTTAATATATTTTATATTGCATATATTAAAAAATACATTCAAAATTAAAGATTTTATGAAATATCATAACTTTTTCTTGGGAATTTAATTATAACTCATTCCATGATGACGATCCACGACCAAGAGTTTGCAGACGTGTAGAAAACAGAAAAAGGATTAATATACATTTTTTTTTTAATTTTTAAAAATATCGCTTTTCGAGATATATCCTTTTGAAATTTTAGTCCTTTTTTATTTACATTATCCTTGATCGATTTTTTTTTTAAAAAAATGTTTTTAATGGCTCATATTTTTATCTGTAAAATGAGCCTTTGATTATTTACAAACATTAAATACTTTTCGAGATATTTACAAATATGTTAAATTATCTCAGTGCATTTTTGTGGATTTTTTTCAAATTGAAATGGTCAGAAATCTGAAAGTACGAGGGCTATATGTCTGAAAGTTGGCAAGTATTATTGTTTTGTTCCATAGATCATGTATAAACAATATTATCAAATTCGCAGATGATGTGGTCAGAAATGTTAAATTTTCGGTTGATTTCATATGTTTTTACCCAATTACAGAAATTTCTACGAAATTTTTGTTTATAAAAAAAAACTAGAAATTTTCTATAAAAAAAATACTGAAATTTCCAAAAAAAATTCTAAAGGGTGTTTTTTATTGGGGTATAGAACTTTAAGTTGGCATCACTTTTTTAACTGGCGGCCATTTTGTCAATCGTGCAAATTTATTTTGAAAGTAATGGTTCAGTTCGCGAAGTTCACCGCAAGCTCCGTCCATTTTATGCCATTACATCCACAAAAACTGACTGTTTGGTGTGCTCTATGGGCTGGTGGAGTCATTGGGCCATACTTCTTCCGAAATAATGCTGGAGAGTCAGTTACCGTTAATGGAGACCGGTATAGAGCCATGATAACCGACTATTTTGTTCCCGAATTGGATGAGTTGTGGTTCCAACAAGTGGTTGAAAATTGGACCTGTAGAATTGGCTTTATTCGAGCCACATGCCCGAAATCATATTTAAACATTAATGGCATAAAATTATCCTTCCAATAAAGCCAAATTGATGGACATTAAAACGATTTTCTTGTGTTTTATTTCAATTCGAAGTTCTATACCTCAATAAAAAACACCCTTTATAAAAAAAATACGGAAAGTTTGTCGAAATTTCCAAAAAAAAAAATGAGAAATTTCGTCGAAATTCTCTAAAAAAAATAAAGAACTTTCTTCGAAAAAAAAAAAGAATTTCCGTCGAAATTTTCTAAAAAAAAAAAAATTGTTCAATTTAAAAAAGTGAAATTTCGTCTAAATTTTCTATATAAAAAATACAGAGTTTTCGTCAAAAATTTTCTATAAAAAAAATTGTAGAATTTGTTTCGAAATTTCCTTAAAAAAATTATAACAATTTTCGGCAGTTTTCTTAAAAAAACAGAAATTTTTTTAAATATACATATATTTAAAATATTATAGAAACTTCGTTGAAATTTTCTGTAAAAAAAATTATAGAAATTTCGTCGAAATTTTCTTTAAAAAACATTAAAATTTCGTCGAAAATTTGTTTATAAAAGAAAATTATAGAAACTTCGTCGAAATTTTCTTTAAAAAGATTATAGAAATTTCGTCGAAATTTTCTATAAAAAAGATTATAGAAATTTCGTCGAAATTTTCTATAAAAAAGATTATAGAAATTTCGTCGAAATTTTCTATAAAAAAGATTATAGAAATTTCGTCGAAATTTTCTATAAAAAAGATTATAGAAATTTCGTCGAAATTTTCTATAAAAAAGATTATAGAAATTTCGTCGAAATTTTCTATAAAAAAGATTATAGAAATTTCGTCGAAATTTTCTATAAAAAAGATTATAGAAATTTCGTCGAAATTTTCTATAAAAAAGATTATAGAAATTTCGTCGAAATTTTCTATAAAAAAGATTATAGAAATTTCGTCGAAATTTTCTATATAAAAAGATTATAGAAATTTCGTCGAAATTTGCTATAAAAAAATATAGAGATTTCGTCAAATTTTCTATAAAAAAAAATTATAGAATTTTTTTTCGAAATTTCCTTAAAAAAATTATAAAAATTTTCAGTCATTTTAAAAAAAAAACAGAAATTTCGACGAAATTTTTTTAAAAAAAAAAATATAGAAATTTCGTCGAAATTTAAAAAAATATACAAATTTCGTCAAAATTTTTTATAAAAAAAAGATTGTAAAAATTTCGTCGAAATTTTCAAAAAAAAATTATGTCGTCGAAATTATCTAAAAAAAATTCTTTAAAAAAAAGAAATTTTGTCGAAATTTTGTACAAAGAAAGATTTTTAAAAAAAAATAATACGAATTTCTTAAAAAAAAAATTTATAGAAAATTCGTCGAAATTTCCTATAAAAACAGATTTTCAAAAAAAAAAAAATACGAATTTTGTCGAAATTCCTAAAACCAATTTAAAAATATATAAATCCAACCAATGCCCTACGAAAGCAAAACCAACGACACCCTCTAAAGTTGAGCCCAAAAAGGGATTCCTTGACTTCCAAGAAATGAAACGAAATCGATTTCCGTTGATGTTTCTTTTTTTATAATCAATGCGAATGATAACAACTTTTCATTTGACTTATTTCGTTTCATTCTTTAATTTATTTTTCGATGGTTAATCCTTGGCGTTCCCGTTGTCTGTGCTCCCAACCAAAAATATTTCAACATTCAAGGACATTGATTACGACGGGTTTCGACATTTTCTCGATGCCTTTCTCGACTGTGAAACCCCACCAGAATTGGCGCAGCATTTGTTTGTATCCTTTCTTAAGGCCAATGTCAACAACATCCATTTGCAGGGCAGGACACTCAATCAAATGGCAGCCATCAGCAGTACGGCCGCCTGTGCACCAGTAACGGCACACACCAAAGGTAATTACAAGAAAAAAACAACAAAAAAACAATTAATAGTGTAAGGACACTAAAATGTGCTAACACATACAGACATACCGACATACACATCATCACATACGTATCCCCTAATGTGTGTTGGAAACTTATAATTCAATCTTCGAATCTCTGTCTCTATCTCATCCACTTTCTATCTTTTGTCCCCCTCGTCTGTGCGTCTCGCCCTCGCCAGGGTCGATGCCGAACATTAATAATATTACGGAAATGGCGCCGACGACAACAGTTTCGGCGACGACAGAAACACGCAGCAGTTTTGTGGAAAAGATACATCACGGCATTACGGATAAACTCCATTCATTAAGTGGCCATTTAACACATGATGCCAGCAAGACAGGTGAGATTATTAGACCAGTTAACGAAGTAAATGAAAGAAGAAAAACAACAACAACAACAAAACAGAAAAGAAAAACATTTTAATTGCTTTAATTCGTAATTCTGGAAATAATGAACAGTGATTACGATAGGATATTCCTCTTAGCCATAAAACATAGCATCGGATATTTGCAGTTGACTAGAAACTCAGCTCAGCTTATGTTGTGTGTGGTGCTGAGCTTGTGCTCTTTATAAAGAAACCCCTAGAGCTGAGGTAGCAAGCCCTGGGTTCCAGACCTTATTTTTCTATACTCGAAGGAGTATATTACTCTGCAGACTTCATCTATTTTTAATTGTGTGCTTTACATTTTTCACATTTTTCACATCACTGCCCAACCCATGACAACAGAAAAAAAAATTTGTTCCAGCAGCAACAAAAAGAAAAAGAAAAAGAGAAACCAAAATCTCTGTAATCGTGTCTTGTATTTTTTTTCATAATTTAATTGGCTTACAGTTTCAACATTTTAAAACTCATCTTCTTTCTTCCATGTACTCTGTTCATCTGCCTCTAACAACTGTGTCCGTATCCTCTCCATGTGCGTGTGCATCTCTGTTCCGTCTCTGTCACTGTGTGGGTGTCTGTAACAACAAACATCATTATCATTGTATCCAATAACCACACCATCCAACCAAACAACCAACGACACAGGCAGTGTACATCCCATGGTTACGGTTACACCGAGTCCCATGGCAGCATTTCAAAATACCACCACAACATCGGCGATGATGAATGCAACACCAGCAGCAACAACGGCAACGGCCAACAACTCGCATGGCAACAGTGGTAACATGACAACGGCCAGCGGTGGCATGATGGTCGGCGGCTCAGGCAGTGGGGGTGCACTGGCAAATACTCGCCGGTCAACCGATTCGAGTCCTTCGCACTCGCAGACCAATCATTCCCAAATGTCACGCAACTCTTCCAAGAAGAGTAACAATTCGGTTAATTGCAAAATTGATGGTAAGTTACGTTGCCTTTTTTCCCCACATTCTTCAATCATTTTCCATTCCCCCATGCTCTATCATTCATTGCATGTGGCCTGCATGGTTTGTCGTTTAGTAGTAGTCGTCTCTTTCCATTTCATATTTCATAATTAGGCATTTTTGTCGTGTGTCGATTGGATTGATTCATATTTCCAGAGCGCAAAATTAGGATCCGACTGCATTCGATACTTACGTATAATTAGATATGCCTGGGCAATTATTGTCATTTCCTGGAATATTTGTCAATATTTGTAATTGACATATGACGAGTCTGCTATAGAAACAGTGAGTTTAGTTCCAGTTTTCCCCTACAACAAAAACGGGAGCACAAATCAAAAATGACCAATGGGTTTTTCGCCATTACTATCCAGTTTTATATACGAGTCCTCTTGCGACCAAGGGCCCATTTTAGGTCAGTTTATGCCACACCGTACTCACAAGACAGGAGGAAGATTAGTTTAGATCATGCATGTCAAACTCAAAGCCTAACGAGGGCCAAATAAAAAATGTAAAATATTATTTGGGCCACAAAAAAATAAAATACTTTAAATTTTATAGTAAATTATATATACATAGATTTATTTTAAATTTAAATTTTCGTTTATTTTTTGTTCTATTCTACCGAGTGGGCCGCAAAGTCATACAATGCGGGCCGCGAGTTTGACACCCTTGGTTTAGATGTATTCATGGGCGGCTACAACTCTAGCTATTACATTTGAAAAATGAATCCAATTCATAAATGAAACATTGGCCCAAAATGTCACACGACCGATATTTACTAAAGTTGATTCTATAACCGATAACAGGTGATGGCCTGTTTAATACAGGGTTTGCCAAAAGTCACCACAGGGTGTCTATTTTTATTTGCATTCACTTTATCATTTTTAATTTTTTCAAATCAAATTGAAGTTGTTAAATTTGTGGACACCACGGTGACTTTTGGCCCACCCTGTACAAGGAGGATTTCCACGCACTGCGGTCTTGAGTGTGCTTAATCGAGGACTTGGATAACTTCTCGCATTTGGTGCTTCCCCACGGAGTCTCTGCCAAAGTAAACAATTACTGCAAAACATTCAAACAGTTGTGGAATGTTTGCTTTAAAAAAATTTACAGTGTACTCTGTCCACCTCTGTTAAGCGGACACTTTTTTTCAGTATCATTCCGCTTCAGTCCTTTTGTGTACTTATCTCATAAGCGGAGACCTCTCCGAGGCGGACAAAATGCTCAGTCCCTTAGGTGTAATTTTTATGGCACACCAACACAATATCGGTTTAAGTGTTTTCCCAAAGCATACTTTAAGGCGGCAGAGTTTAAACTAATTAATATTAAGTATACGCACACGAGTTACATGTTCCTCTTTAGAGAAACATAAATGGGAAATTGTAATTTTCAGAGTTTTATTTCTGAATTGACTCTTAAGACTAACTAACGAATACGGGTTTCGTTCTTGCAAAACACTCAGTGCAAATCAGCTATATGCTGACGATGCAATTACTATTCACATAAACTTGGTGTGGGTAGGAAACGCAAATGCATCAAGTGTTATGTTTAAAGCACTCATGAATACTTTCACCACTAAATATTAAATATTATTAAGTATGCTGAGTGGGGCGTAATTCACATGAACTATGCAATTTAAGCAATCCTTCGATATATTACACAAGTAAAACTGAAATAAAACTTGCGGTAGTTTAAAACCTTTAGTGGTCTGCCCACATTTCGGTAAAGGCAAACGTTTATCCTTTAGGGATAATTCCTTAAATTCAATCTCATAATAAGTGCGTATGATTACACCGTGTTACAAAAAATAGATTTTTTTCTGTCCTATGAACCAAATTTACTTTTTCGGAAAGGAGATAAAAAATAAAAATACACGTGTATCGGCGATTTTCATGTACACGTCAGAATTTTTTTTTTTTTTTAAGTTTGAAGTATGAAGCTCGGCCACTACAAGCGAAAGTCTTTCGACCGATTTTTAACCCATTTTCGTTGATCCAATCGAGCTGATTTTTTGAAGGCAGACTCGTGGAAATGTCTGTATCACGTCAAATTTTTTAAAAAATAGATTTTTATCAATTCTCAGATTTTCCTATTTTTTTTTTTTAACGTTTATCGTTTTTTTTTAAGGTTTCAGTTCAAAAAATATTTTTTTTTCGTAACGCTTAAGTAGTTTAAAAATTTGGAGTCTCTTCAAGTTATGCTAAGAAAAGTGAAAAAAATATTTTTTTTTTCAAAAATAATAAAAATTGGGGAAAATCTGAGAATTGATAAAAATCTATTTTTTAAATAATTTGACGTGATAAAATCTATTTTTTAAAAACTTTGACGTGGAGTCTCTTCAAGTTATGCTAAGAAAAGTGAAAAAGATATTTTTTTTCAAAAATAATAAAAATTGGGGAAAATCTGAGAATTGATAAAAATCTATTTTTGATACAGACATTTCCACGAGTCTGCCTGCAAAAAATCAGCTCGATTGGATCACTGAAAAAGGGTTAAAAATCGGTCCAAAGGCTTTCACACAGGCCACTACGAGCTTCATACTTCAAACTTAAAAAAAAAAATTCTGACTTGTACATGGAAATCGCCGATACACGTGTATTTTTATTTTTTATCCCCTTTCCGAAAAAGTAAATTTGGTTCATTGGACAGAATGTGTGTAACACGGTGTTATGATGCTTTGCAGAAGTACACGCCTTGGTGTATGCAACACCCATTCACAAAGCTAATCGTTAATTCTAGGGAAAGTTGAAGTGGTTTTTTTTTTCTCAAATAACCAAAGAATTGAAAATGTTTTCACATTTATCTGTATATGTATGTGTATGCAAATTCGATTTGATTTATACTTATCATGTTATCGCAAAAGTTTTTCGTGATCAGAATTGTGGTTTCTTTGGATAGATTTTGAAAAGGAACAACCGGCAAAAACATACAATTTTATTCAACTCTATACACAAAAACACACACACACACACATGTGTATGTATTTATAGTATATGAATGTGTTGTTAGATTGGTATACTGATTATTCTCACGCATACTAACACGTACGCCGTACAAGTGTAATGGAAAAAAGCAAAATCAAAAAAAAACAAAAAGATAAACAGATTTTTGTTTTGTAATTTATATGATAATCAGATGTGTTCAGATACAAATGTTCTTGTAATGTAGTGGTAAAAGTTATTAGATACGGGTGTGTGTGTGTGTGTGCAAAGGGTCGGACTTACCCTTGCGAAGGTCCTAAGCTAAATATTTTTTAGATAAAATTATTGGTAAGAAATCAATTAAAATAAAGAAATACTAATGCATTTATTCAAATTGTAGACAGAAAATAAGAGGGTGCCACTAATGCAGTTAGTACTAAACATGAACTACATTAAATAAATAAAAATAAAATGGATCATTAGTCTTAAAAACATTTTCTACGAGTCGAGGCGCCCCGGTAGGCGAGTTGGTAGCGTGCTTGCCTATCAGCGTGAGGGTTGTGGGTTCGATTCCCACCAGAGGCTTTGGTCTGTCGCTGCAAAAAAACATATGGTCTTTGTCACCCGGTTTACCCTTGGACCCAAAATTAGAATATAAATTTACTTTGTATTGTAATCTTTTTTAATATATATTTACCCTCGACACTGATTCACTGACTCTGTCACGCAGTACGTAGGAATTTAAATAGGCATTCTATAATAATTCTATAAATAATAATAATAAAAAAAATAATATTTTTTTTTGTACAGAAATTGTGTTTTCCCCAAATTTTTTTTCCCCAAATTTTTTTTTACAAAATTTTTTTTTCCAAAATTTTTTGTTTAAAATTTTTTTTTTTCCCCAAATTTTTTTTTTCAACAAAATTTTTTTTTTTCCACAAAATTTTTTTTTCAAAAAAATTTTTTTTTTCAACAAAAATTTTTTTTTTCAGCAAACATTTTTTTTTCAACAACATTTTTTTTTTTCAACAAACATTTTTTTTTTCAACAAAATATTTTTTTTTCTACAAAAAATTTTTGTTTCAACGAAATTTTTTTTTTTCAATTAAATTTTTTTTTTCAACAAAAATTTTTTCAGCAATAATTTTGTTTCCACTAATTTTTTTTTTTCCAATTTTATTTTTTTCCGAAATTTTTTTTACAAAATAGTTTTCTCAAAATATTTTTTACAAAATTTTTAAAATTAAGTAACAAATACTTTCTCAAGCAAATTAACGGGCGCCATAGGCGCATTACAACTTACTAGTCTATAAATAATAATAATAAAAAAAATAATTTTTTTTTTGTACGGAAATTGTGTTTTCCCCAAAAATTTTTTTTACCAAAATTTTTTTTTTCCAAAATTTTTTTTTTCCAAATTTTTTTTTTTTCCAAAAATTTTTTTTCCAAAATTTTTTTTTTCAACAAAAATTTTTTTTTTCAACGAAAATTTTTTTTTTCCACAAAATTTTTTTTTCCATATTTCAACGGGCGCCATAGGCGCATTACATTTTACTAGTTAATAATAAATAAATAAAATAAATAAATATTTTCTACGAGATTTTTTTCTCTGCGAAATCTTCAACAAATCTACAAATCTATTTCAGGCATATGTTTCGATTCTTCATTCAGCCGGTCTTGTCCAGTGCAGCATCTTAGATGATTTGTAACGCGTGACAATGTTGAAATGATCTGTCACCCTCACAGTTGATCGTTGGCCTACTAATCGCATGATCTTGGTGGCCAGTTGATGTCGCCAGACGACGAGAAATTACGCGGCCAGGAAATGTCTCTTGCAATAAAGCCATATTCGCTCGAGTCGTGTGGCATGTGGCACCGTCTTGTTGAAACCACCTGTTCTCCAAGTCGTATTCTTCAATAGTCGGTTGTCATACGACCATAAGGCTCCGAATTGACGATGACAGTTGTTCCCTTCGTTCGTTTTCGAAGAAGTAAGGTCCAATAACACCTTTAGTTATTTATTTCGTCTATGGAAATACAATTTCCTACAGTTTTATACTCACACCTGCTCAATGCTGCTCCCAGCTGGTCGTTCTGATTTTTAACCCATAAAAAACAATTAGTTGGCCGACATTTCACACAGACATTTGTACGGAACATTTCTCTTACAAAGTCGGCAATTCAAATTTTAATAAGACTAACAAAATACTGGTTCTTTGTCGAAGGTCTGTCCTAGTTGGATTTGTCTTCGGGGACATATCACACAGACATTTGTGCAGAAGTGCCTGCCGCGACACTGTCCCTCATATGCGTATCAATAACATTCCTCTTACAAAGTCGGCAATTCAAATGTAAATATATATATATATATATACGAAGTAGCCTCTAAAAAGAGCGGTAAAGACTTACCACATATTCATAAAAATTTAAAAAAAAAAAAAAACTTTAAGAAAAATGTGTGAAAAGTTTTCCAGTATTTTCATACATTTTTCTTAGCCAAGGTTTTTTTCAATTTTTTATGAATACGGAGGAAATTGTTTTAATATTTTTTTTTTGCTCATTTCAGCTTTCTTTTCACCAACAGCATGGCTGCTAATCGTAATATCGCCCTTCTATTTATTTTATGCCAGCAAAATTAGTTTGACAACCAGTTGTTGTAAACAAACAGCTGAAACTGCCGCCTGTCAGGGACCAAATGTAATTTGCATTTGTGTTCTTGGAATGCAAATTAATGCTGACGCCTGTCCACGCCATTAGAGGACTTGGAAACATTCACTGGTTCTCGGAGACCCTATGGGCCTTGCATAGCAACGAAAGGCTTTGCTGTCCAATGCAACGCCCTGGTTTTTATTTATTAATTCATATATTTATTACCATAAAAAATTAGAATAAACTAAAAATGTAAGGGCACCAGCAACAGAGGCTGTCGGCCTGAACTCCCTGTTAATTTCAAATAAATAACATGTTTGCCCGAGCCCTAATAAACATTCACGCACACATACACGGCACTATTTTGAGGTTATTTCAATGTTTTCTCTTTCTCTCAATCTCTCTCTCTCTCATAGACATTTTTCTTTCTCAAACGATGTCAGTGTGAATTCGGTAAACATTGAGGTGTGAAGGTGTAAAATGTTAATAGGAGTAGTTAGAGTAGTGTGGGTCTGAAGATGAATACACATGCCTGTGGCGGTGTGTGTGTGTGTGTAATGTGGGATTTATGTTCACGTAACGTGTACGTGTTTGGCATATGTTAACACTTGTACAGATAACAAGTTATTACATTTCACATGCACACTATAATAGGAGAGTTTTCCTTAAAGTTAGGCTGGCCTGAGAAAACGGAATGTGAGGACCTCTCAATGTTCGTTCTTTAAACTTAAAGGAAATGTATCATTTTGGGATATGTGGATTTGTTCAAAGCAATGATGACTCAGCCACTTTGAAAATGCTTTTTATTGACCAACCAACCACGAATTTTTCGCAAAAAAACCAGTTTATGGCAACACTAAACCGTTTCCAAAAAAACTGAAAAATGTTTTCGAAAATACTTTACACGCTAAGCTAACAAAATCAGGTTAAGCCAAAACAAAAATAATTTTTACGGTAGTGTACATTAGGGCGGACCTCAAAAAAAAAGTTCGCCGTACACCTTCGAATATGAAGTATTATTGAAAGGTAGTTTCAAAAAAAAAAATTTTATTTTTTTATGCCGAACGTAGGGGTCGCGCTTTTACATTTTTCTATATAACTTCTGCATTTATAAACGGATTTCAAAGTGTGATACAAAGTGTGTTTTTGTCTCGACGAGGCCGATTTTTTTGTCTTTGAAGTCATTGAGCTCAAGCACCCCCTACTGGTACTTACCCATCATATCTCAGTTGATACTACCCTAATGTACCACTCTAATATCAGAAAATTAAAGCTCGCATAAAATCATGAAATTCTTCCTAAGGAAGTATGTTCAAAGACAAAAAAATCGGCCTCGTCGAGACAAAAACATCGATGTATCACACTTTGAAATCCGTTTATAAATGCAGAAGTTATATAGAAAAATGAAAAGCGCGACCCCTACGTTCGGCATAAAAAAAAAAAAATTTTTTTGAAACTACCTTTCAATAATACTTCATATTCGAAGGTGTACGGCGAACTTTTTTTTTTTACTTGTAACCTGGTACGCTCTAGTGTACATACGTACGCTACGGTAGTGTACATTTGTACGCTACGCCAACAGCCCAGCGTCGATTCAAGGCCTGAAAGATTGAATTTGTGAGGCTATCGTGAGGACATTGGGCAAACACTTTGCAATTTGCTTATGGAAAATTTCATGAAACAGCGATGGTCCTGTAAGCGTTGCCGTGGTCACCATTTGGCTGATGTTGTTTTTCATTATTGACGGCATACCCTCCTCTTTATTATGAAATAAACATCCAATTATTTGTCCGATTATATATATTTTCATTTTTTTTTTTTGCTAATTTTACCTCGCAAACAGTATCAAATTGAAATTGCCGATTTTCTCAGAACTGGAAATGTTTGGATTTTTTCTTCTTTTGCATTTTATCCTCCAGGCAAAAATACAATTTGCCCAGATGAAAGGCTTTCATTTTTATAAAAAATCTCCATGGATTTACTTTCCATGTACACAAAGGCATTTCATTTTATCTCAACAGCCATTAGTTTCCCATTCCATCTTTGCATCAAAGTGACTGCCAAAAAAAAATGATATTGTTTTTACAATATTATTTTTTTACCAATCCATTTCAAAATAAATCTCATCTAAATCGTTGCCTTCGAGCACTTCTTCCCCAATCATTACCAAGAAATTAGACACACACCCACACTCAAATAAACAATAACAACAAGCAGTAACATTGCATACCCTTAGGATGTCATTTGAAAACATAAAGTGCTGCATACTTCGTGGGATTATTGGTTAGTTTATTGCCAGACACAGGGACGAAACAGAAGAACAAACAAATGCGCACTTGGCTTTATTTGTGGCCAGAAGGCAAAACAACAAAACCACTGGACAAAAAAAAAAGAAGCTAACAAATAACATTTAAATAAAACTTGATTACTTTTGCGGGTCAATTTAATAAACAAATAAAAAAAAACAACGCTCAAATTCAATCATTTAGAAACAATTACTAGCCGGTGTGGAATTCATTCTTCTTCTTTGAATTATTTCTGCACTTGAATCAAGTGAAAGTCTCCATAACATTTTTGGCCACACACAATTGGCCAACTTGTAAGTGAGTGTACTGTGTTCTTCACTTGTATTGGAATTTCATGAATTGCATCTGTAAATGTGAAAGAATGTTTAACTAAGTCTGAAATTCCATCGAAATGATCTCTTCAAAAATATTTAATAGAAGTGGTTAGGAACACTGAAGTATGTATTTAGGCGTCCTGGAGAAAAACATGAAAGCACTTGGTGGGGCAGCAACCAATTCGAAGAATTTTTGATAACACCTGCAAGGGACACAATTTCAATGTCTAGACACAATAAACGAACATTTTTATGAACTGTGTTTGTTGAGACATTTTTTAGAAATCTATGGAAATTTTAAAAGAGAAAAACAATCAACATGAGTAGAATTCTATGGAAATAATAAGAGTGAAACAAATTCTTGACTTCAGCTGGACCAACATCATCGACGACTGTGGCTCATGGTTGTTATGGGCATGTGCCTACATAAACCATGTCTTTTAGGATAGCTTTCTGAAATAAATACCGAGTAGTCCATATAATGTGATTATAAAAGGCTGGCATAGCGAGACCGCATTCTGTCAGCCCAATTGGCGCAGACCTTGCTGACGGTTTCTGGCCAAAACGAATCGTTAATAAATCGTGTATGCCAGGGTGCACAAAAAATCAGTTCAGTTGCTTTAGAAATCTAGACATATTATCCCTTTTATTTCCCGTCAAATATCAAACATGTCGGGAGAAATCTTCTTATCCACTCTTTTATAAATCTTATCATGAAATTAGATCACAAATTCTCGCCGCTTTCTCCTGATACGTTTTCCCGCAATTTGTTTTCCAACTTAACCTCACCGTTACTCAACCGTAAATAAAATGCTGCATATTTTAAGGCAATATAATTTCACACAAAACTTCGTTGCATACTTTATGGCATAAAGCATTACAGTTTACTTTCCAGATTCTTTAGGGCGGGGGGGGGGAAACATCTAATCTTGGCCGAAATGGTGGCTTCGGGCAGCACTCTCTAAAAGTGCAGAGCAAAGCGAAAATGCCAACTAGCACAGCTGCCATGCAGACACATCTACAGGACACATGCCACGATGTCTCTGAGTGTGTGTATGTGTGTGTGTGTGCAATAACGATTGCCAGTGAGTGCATGACAAATTCCTGAAAGTGACATTTGAGCAATTCGATTGTCGTCAATAACGATGTCTCTGTACACTTTTTTGTTGCAGCTTTTTTTCCGCTCACCGTTTGCTACAGCAGCATTTGCCCTGAAATTCATACTCAAAGGAAATGCATGAATCATTGGCAGGACACAATTACCTCTCGATCCATAGATATCCTCGCATAAGTACATCACTGAGATAATGCTGTGCAATTGTGAGCATTGCTTTCAATAAACCGATTTCATATTGGATGGGGACAAAATGGAACGTTCTTAGAAATATGGGAGACCTGCTTGTTATGAAAGTTAAGGAGTTGTCCGACACACTGCCTCAAGGAATGAGAAGGATTTCGTATGCGGTTCACTGTTAGTGTAGAGAAAATTGCAGTAGAGTGATATTAAAAAACCGTAACGATTTTGCCCTTAAGATGCAAGTGTTTTTTTTTTGTTTTCCAATATGTCTGGTCTGGTCTGGTCAAAATGTTATGACTTTATTGTGATGAGTTGTATTTTTGCCAAATTTCCAAAAACTACTCCGTTCTTATCAGTTGTCAATTGTCTCCATCTGTATGTGAAACACTGTACCATTGACTGTCCGGATGCTTCATTTGATGTTCTCGAATGTTACACTTTATGTAGTTGAGATTTTCGACTTAGATCTACTTCATAGATTTACCATGGCGCTATCTACATGTATGCGAAATATGGCATCTTCACTGAGATAAGGCTTTTTGAGTGAACTCGGTTGATTGTCGAACATCTATAATGGCGCCATCTATATGTGAGATGTGGCTCGTTGGGTTAATATTTTTATTGATGTGGTCGAGTACTGAGCTGGGTATTGAAACACCAAATAAATGCCATTTCGTGTGCACCTTCATCTTCTTTCCGTTCGTCATTAAATTCAAAATAGCGCCATCTACATGTTTTTAAGTGGCGCCATTTCTTACATGCTCTATTGAATTGATGCTTTAAATTTTCTTCGTTAGTGACGATTTAAGCTATGGTTGACGATTTGTATTGTCAGGCATTTCTAATGGCGCCATCTATATGTGAGATGTTTGCTTGTTGAGTTCATGCTTTTATGGATGTTATCAAGTTGTCGAGCTGGGTATTGTAACACTTACAACATACACGCTTACAACTTCATCTTCTTTCCCTTCGTCATTAAATTCAAAATAGCGCCATCTACATGTGTTGAAGTGGCGCCATTTCTTACATGCTCTATTGAATTGATGCTTTGATTGATGTTCTTTAACTTTTGTTCGTTAGTGACGATTTAAGCTGTGGTTGAAGATTTGTATTGTCAGGCATTTCTAATGGCGCCATCTATATGTGAGATGTTTGTTTGTTGAGTTCATGCTTTTATTGATGTTGTCGAGTTGTCGAGCTGGGTATTGTAACACTTACAACTTCATCTTTTTTCCCTTCGTCATCAAATTCAAAATAGCGCCATCTACATGTGTTGAAGTGGCGCCATTTCTTACATGCTCTATTGAATTGATGCTTTGATTGATGTTCTTTGTGAATATTGTGGTGGCTTTAAAATATCATCTTCAGTGATGATGATTAATGTTGTTGGGGTTTTATAAGGGCGCCATCTATATGTGAGATGTTTGCTTGTTGAGTTAATGCTTTAATTGATGTTGTCGAGTTGTCGAGCTGGGTATTGATACACCAAATATATATCGTCTGCCCTATCGGTATAAAAATCTGAATGCCATCTATATGTGAAATATTGCAACGTCCATTGAAGTGACGCTGATGTCGGTGATATTCTCGGTGGAATATAAAGGTCGGTTTCTCATGCTTTAGAAGTCCAAATACACATTTATTTATTTATTATTTATATCCATAATTGTAACTCAATCTCTAGGGACCAAAAACCGGAACGGTGTACAAATTTTCGGAAAACTACAAATGCTCTTTACTACTTCGGGCATGGGCTCGAACTCAAGGCACCAAACTCCAATCTCTATTAAACATGGATGTATTGACTTTAAATGAAAGGTTTTTTTTTCTTATAAATTAAATCAATCTAAACATCAGATCGTATTGTAGTTTTGCTGCTAGGATTTGGTCGATTGTGGATATGTTCAGTCTGAAGACCTACAAGTTAGTCGAGTTTGAGCACAAGATTCCAGAAGGAAAACGGAACGTGTATGATTAATTGTGGAACCAAAGGCGACTAAGAGCGGATTCCTTGCGAATATTTCCGTTTATGGCCCCTTCTAATGACAACCCCCAATCAATTCTGACATTCATGAAATCGAGCCCAGTTGGTAATGCCAGCCGATGGCATGTGAGGTAGAGCATATACCCTCAGCTCAAATCTGGGTGGGTCATCCAATATTCTAGCGGGGCGATAGCCGTTTAGTTTAGTTTACATTTCACCGATTTCAACTACTCCCCAGCCTGTACAAAAATTCCCTCCAATTCCACTTGGCAACGATTTTCAAAATCTAACTCATTTCCGAACAAACTTTTAATTTGTATTTAATTTCAAAACGAATATTATCCAATCGAATAGAGAGAGCACTTGTACAGTTTCCCCAACAATAAGTTTATTTCCCCACTAATATTCCATCCATCTTAATTATTCAGCCAGTTACCCGTTTGATATTATTTGAGATTTTCTCTTGCCAAAATAACATACAAAAAAGTTGTGATTAATTTATCGTAATTCCCGTCGCTAGTGCTATTAAACTTGAAGAGTTTACAACAATTACAGTTGGACGAACTTTCTACTTTATTTCCCCCGCACTTGCTCTCAGTGAAACAAAGAAGAAAGTGTGTGTTCGCAGTTTTCATCGTTTTCGGTGTGCCTTCCGTGTCGAGAACTTTCTAATAAAGATTTATTATGACTTAAGTGTAATTAAATTCACTAAACTTAAGATTTCTCTCTCAGTCTCTGGCTCACCGTCTCTCTCAATCAGACTAATCACACAAAACGGCAAGAAAATGGTTATTAATCATTAACAGCTCGACCCCACCAACACACAACCAAAGCAAAGCTACGACAAATTTCCTATGTAGCGCAATTCCGAATATTTGAACTTGTTTCCACACACACACACACACACACTCACTTATGCTCACCTTACACTTGACTTCATTCAATTCCATCTCGTGTGGCCTTTTCGGCTGTAATTTATTCATGACATTTGTTTTCTCGCATGTGCCCCACCGTTCTGCTGGTGGCTGAGCCATATTGTTGGGATTGGTAATTAATATTAAATGACACCTAAGTCGGTATAATAATTTTCATAATTTTCATTTGAACACTTATATGGCTTTACATGCTGAAAAGGTTTTTCAACGTTTTGTCTTGCTTCCATTTCCAGCAGATATTAAACTATTGGCACGCAAACTTTCACATTTTGATCCGCTAACACTGAAAGTACCCCTCAAGGATGTGGTCTGTTATTTATCGCTGCTGGAGGCTGGACGACCCGAGGATAAATTGGAATGTAAGTATGGCAAAGCCATTAAAAGGCTGTGTTAATCGAAATTTCAAAAAAAAAAAAAAACACCCACACACCCAAACATTTTACAGACTCCAAGCAGCCTAATGCTGCAACGGAAATCAATAGCTCACAGCTCATCATAAAATGGCAGGCACAAAAAAGTCGTTGCATATTTTAAGGCAAATGGATATTTCAAAATTTATTGCATATTTTATGGAGGCCGATGTTTTTTTTTTTTTCGTTTGTTTCTTTGCAACGGAAAGATACATTTTTAAAGCATATTTTTGTGGGGCTGTCATTATATTTTATATGACTTTGTTATAGCTTCATAATCTCGTCCATTTTGTTCTTACCCTCTCTCACACTCTCCCTCTCTGTGTCTTTCGTTTGATTCCATTAGTCATGTTTCGCTTGTACGATACGGACGGTAATGGTGTTTTAGATACGGCCGAAATGGATGCCATTGTTAATCAAATGATGGCTGTTGCTGAATATCTGGGCTGGGATGTCACTGAATTAAGACCGGTAAGTTTTATCGATGTATTTGTTGAAGCAATCTTTTTTTTTCTTTATATCCGGTAAAATAGCCCATCGGTATTGGTTAATTGTGAGATTTATGGGCACAATTTTAAATTAAATTTTTTTATTTTGTGTTTTTCTGAAGGTTTTTGTTTTATTTCGACATTAATGAGATTCTTATGGCTTAAACGTAAATTCGACCCCCATTCAAAACAAAATACCGACATGTTATTTGTTTTTTCTCATCTTAATTGTGTTTCCGTTTCCACGAAGTTTCCAAACTAGTCAGTGCGTTCGGGCCTTTGTGTTGCTTTATGAACAGGAATCTTTTGAAATGTTCTGATGTTTGTTTCTCTTCAATAAAATTAGTTTATAAATTTTAATTAGACGTTCTTTCTGTTTGGCCTAATTGTTACCTCCATACCCCCACCCAGCAGTTGTTCTTATTTAATTCAGCATACAATTCCACATGAAAAGGGTTTTATCGCATTGCAAAGAAGACGCAGTAGAAGTATAAAAAACAAAACACTCACACAGAATTGCACAAACAAAAGTTAGCATGGAAACGTTTCCTTTTCGATTTTTCGCCTTTGTACAAATACTGAACAGTGGTGCTGGGGAGAGGGGGAAGCTTTGCATGTACTTCGTTAAAGCCGGAATTCATTAATGGAACTTTAAACTTGTGCAAAGAATAAGAACAATAATCAGAACATTTGGGAATTTAAAATTCCCAAAAATAGATGAAACATATAGTAACTCCCAAAAATTGATGAAAAATTAGAGAAAAAAAAATCCCCCAACTAATTTTTAGAAAATTCACCGATGAAACATTCGAGCTACGACGACGGTGGGATCCGTTGGCAGAAACTACCAAAAATAAACGAATAATTCCCCAATAAAGGCAAATTTCCCCAAATAATTTATAAAAAAAAATCCCAATAAAAAATCACCGATACGATGACGACAAAAGCCGTTTCCAGAAGAAATAAAATGAAGAATTTCCCAAAAAATCGGGGGAAATCCCCCAAATAATTTTTACAAAATTCCCAATGAAAAACCGGAACTATTACAAAGGCAAGAATCGTTTTGAAAATACTCCAAGAACAAAAAATTATGAATTCCCAAAAGTAAATGAAAAATTCCCCAAATTATTTTTAGAAAAATCGCCGATGAAAAATCGGAGCCCGTTGGCAGAAATTCCCAAAAGTAACTGGAAAATTCCCAAAAATAATTGGAAAAGCCAAACTTAAAAATTTCCCGAAATAATTTATAAAAAATTGCCCAATGAAAAATCGGCTATACGACGACGGGAAAAGCCGTTTCCAGAATATGATTAAATGAAGAATTTCCAAAAAAATAGATGAAAAATTCCACAAAAATTCGGAAAAACTCCGCAAATAATTTATAAAATCCCCAGAATAATTTATAAAAATTCCCCAATGAAAAATTGGCGATACGACGACGGGAAAAGCCGTTTCCAGAAATAGCTCAAATAAAGAATTTCCACAAAAAAAAATAGATGAAAAATTCAACAAAAAATCGGAAAAACTAATTTAAACAACTAAACAACTAATTTATAAAAAATTCCCAAGTAAAAAATCCCAAAAATAATTTATAAAAAATTCCCCAATAAAAAATTGCTCAGAAATTGCCCAAATGACGAATTTCCAAAAAAAAAAAGGTGAAAAATTCGGAAAAACTCCGCAAATAATTTATAAAAAATCCCCCATAATAATTTATAAAAAATTCTCCAATGAAAAATCCCCATAATAATTTATAAAAAATTCTCTAATGAAAAATCCTCGATACGACGACGGGAAAAGCCGTTTCCAGAAATTGCTCAAATGAAGAATTACCAAAAAAAAAAATAGAATTCCACAAAAATTCGGAAAAACTGCGCAAATAATTTATAAAAAGTTCCCCAGTGAAAAATCCCCAGAATAATTTATAAAAAATTCCCCAACAAAAAATCGGCGATATGGAACATGTATCTGCGTAATTTATAAAAAAATCCCCGATACGACGACGGGAAAAGCTGTTTCCAGAAATTGCTCAAATGAAGAATTTCCAGAAAAAAATCCATGAAAAATTCCACAAAAATTCGGAAAAACTGCGCAAAAAAATAATAAAAAAAAATTCCCCAATGTCGATACGACGATGGCTACAACCGTTTCCGGGAATTGCTCAAATGAAGAATTCCAAAAAAAATATATAAAAAATTTCCCCAAATAATCAGGAAAAATCCCCTAAATAATTTGTACAAAAATTTCAATGAAAAATCGGAACTGCTAGAACTGTTTGCAAAATGTCTCAAAAATAGAAATTAGGACGGCGAGGCCAGTGGCCAGAAATTCCCAACAATAAATGGCAAAATCCCCTAATAAAGCCAAACCGAAAATGTCCCCAAAAATAATTTCCAAAAAATGCTCCCAATGAAAAATCGGCGATATGGCCACAGGCCAAAAAATAGCTGAAAAATAGCAAGAAAATCCCCCAAATAATTTTTACAAAATTCCCAATGAAAAATCGGAACTATTATAAAGCAAGAAAAGTTTTGAAAAAAAATTAGTTATTCCAAAAAATAGATGAAAAATGTCCACAAAAAATTCGAAAAATCCTCCAAGTAATTTATAAAAAAAAAATTCCCAATGACGATGACGACAAACGTTTGCGAAAATGCCCCCAGAAAGAAATTAAGAATTCCCCAAAAAGCCCAACTGAAAATCTGCCCCAAAAAACGTATAAAAAATTCTCCAATGAATAATCGGCTTTTGTAGAAATCTGACAGCGCTGCTGCTGCCGTGCAATTCAACTGGAATCCGAAAGAGTTTTGTTTCTTCTTTATCTCTCTGTCATTATTATTATTAAAATAAAATTGATCACAGCCAGTCGTTTCGCAAACTTTTGTGTGATACAATCCCCTCTTGGTGGGGATCATAGAAATTAGTACAACTTTAACCCAATGTTGATCTCAAGTTTTGTCATACAAAACTAACTGGAATATTGTCCCCATTATTTTTTGTTCATGCAATCCAAGTGGGATCCAAAAGTATCCATTGATTTTTTTTATAATCATTATGGGGATTGTATGATTAAAATTATTTAAAATTCATGAGATTTATGTTTATTTTCCAAATGTCGATAACGTTTCTCCACCTATGAGACCGTTGTGAGATCCCAAACGTGTTTCTTTTTAATATCTCAGTGTGTTCATCCAACCCGCGTGTGCCGGCAATTTGTGAAATTTCAATTAAATGTAGCCTGTGAATTTTTGCATTCAACGCTCATAAATAAATGAAAAAACCCGCTTCAATTCCACGCATAACTCATGCAAATGACAAATACATTCTCAATCAAAAGACGAGAGCGGTTTAATCGCCCGTTAGCCTGGAGAGCACACGCCTGACGCACATATGTACATTAGGGTGGAGTGAAAACATGCTTTTTTTAATTTGAAAAAGTTAACCTCGGAAAGAGATGTAGTCTGGGGTCCTAATGAGGGGAAAAATAAAGAAACAAATTTAAAAAAAATGTTAGGGTCGAGTCACTCCCTCGAAATTTCGAAATTATCGCTATTTTGGCGTTGATTTTAGAAAAATCCTAAAAATTAACGACTTAACTTATTCGAAATTTAAAAGTTTGAGCTTGTTCAGTGCCCAAACAAAAGTATTTGAGGCAAATATGAGAATAATCGACTAATATTTGTAGCTTTGGTGGCGATTTCATTGTTCAGTCAATTTTCTGAAGAAGGGACGATTTGACTTATTTTACTTTTTGAAATTTTTGAACAATGAGAAAATTTTTTTTAAATTTTTTCATGCCCTTATTTCATTGTTTACGCTATTGCAAACATTTATTGACATACAACTTTTTAGGATTTTTCTAAAATCAACGCCAAAATAGCGATAATTACCAAATTTCGAGGGAGTGGCGCGACCCCTAAAAATTTTTTAAAATTTTTTTCTTTATTTTTCCCCTCATTAGGACCCCAGACTACATCTCTTTCCGAGGTTAACTTTTTCAAATAAAAAAAAAAGCATGTTTTCACTCCACCCTAATGTACATGCAGCAATTTCAACACCTTGAGAACGGTATTTTGGAAAAATTACCCACACGATAGGACAGATATCCGGACGGACGAACCGGCTGGCAAGATTGTAAATAATAAAAGACATGAGTACTTGAGTGGCAGTAAATATTTAAACATTTTCGCACAGTTATTAAGAGTTTACAGCGTAGCATGGCTCCTTCCTGCTACAACACACACACACAAACGAACACACTTACCCATGTTGTGTAGATTATTCAAGGAATTTGTCTTTCAAATTGTCATGGTTGCGTTGCATAGCCTGTAGAGGACGAATATTGAACAGTGGTTAGAAATGCCAACAATTTAATATCAACATCATATTCTGGTGTAATTCTGGTCTACAGTGAGTGACTCCACCTACATTACCCCCTTCCCTGACCGAGTCAGGGACTCTTCTGTTGGCAAACCACTGTGCAGCTAACGTTGTCAGGCAATCAATGCCAAGTAAGTCGTTCGCTACTTGTCCGCATTTATGATGACTGCGACAACATGTGGATGTCTGAATTTATCATTGCTAGTGCAGAGGAAGTGCGAGGGAGGAGACAGCAGTCTCAATACTCTGAGCCGTCACTCTGGAGACATCAAGAGTGTGTTAGACAGGTGTTTGCTGCCACTGTTACGGATGTTGCCGTTATTGGCTCCGGCTTGTTGCCACCTCTCCGGAGTACATTTGAGTTGGAAAAAGTGTGCACTGTTGAACACGATGCAATGGGCACAGTCAGACATTCACAAAGAGGCTGCCGCGGTTTCTTCGATACATTGTGTGTGCTAGTGGCATAGCCAGAGAGGCGGTGATGGCCATAAACAAATGTTGAAATGAATTTTTTTGTTTCCTGCCATTTCTTGTGCTAATGGAATTTGATGGATGTTCGTAGCGCCCACTCACTTTGTTTCCATGGAGTTTGTGTTGAAAGTTATAAAATACAAATAAAAACTGCCAGTTAATTGCCGTACACGGTAACTGAGATTAATCTTGAGGAGAGGGAGATGTTAAAGGAAACCATTAAAATGATTGTGAAATAAAGGGAGCATTCATAATCTTGTTCTTGATGGACATTTGAGGGCAATTGCGAACGCCCCGTTCGATTAGTTGAAGCGAAAAAAACGGGAATAGAAAACCAAAGGATTTCCCTAAGACCTTTGGAATGTTGGTAGCCAAAACATCCCCTGGACTATTTGCGGCAGTTCAGACAGTTCTGCCCATCTGATTTTTTTTTTTTTTGATCCGAAATACACCCACATAGCCTGTGGCCAACTACCCTTATGGGCTCCAGGGGTGCCAAATGAAAAAAATGACAAACAAATAGTTCAAAATATAAATGTTATACAGATACATTTTGCGTTTTCAAAAGTAAACGTAAATACAACACATAGAAAATATTTGTCTTCATGATATTTTTTTCTTTTTTTATATAATGTTTGAAGGTTGACATTATATGTGAAACATCACATCATTTAAATGACCAGCCCACCAAGTGTTGCAAGCATTGAGTCGTTTGAGGTCATTTTGGACCAGTTTTGGGCACATATTGGGCGGTATCTCAGCCATAACATGACGAATGTTCCAATGTTGGTTCTTTCCCTTTGTATGAACAACAATTTAATTCCTGTCAATCCATTTCCCCAGCCCCCCTCCACTGCCTTTGATTTAATGCCAATTTTCTCACATATCTGTAATATCCTTTAAAATCACTACGAATTCCATTTCTACACAAATATGTATAATAAATAAAGACGACCAATCAATAGAGATTTATACAAACTTGACCTTTCTCATCCCTGATGGGATATTTCAACCACAACAAAAAAAAAAAAAACCAAAAAAATATAGTGACAATCTATAGAAAATCTTTGTTTTCTTATGGCAAATAAATGCAGTGGCTCACAGCTGGTTTTGATAAAGAATTTTTTATGAAATTAAAAATTCCATCACATATAAATTTCACTAAATGCATAAAAAAAAATCTTGCAGTAGACATTATCAGCCCCAAAGTTGGCTATTAAAATTTGGAAGGTGTCCTTCTAAATTCAGTTATCCATCACAATTGCATACGTTCTCCCACATGACACTTGTGTTCTAGGGAAACCTAGCTAGGGAAATTTTAAATTTTAAAAATTTAAATATTAAATTTTACATTTTAAATTTTATATATCAATATCAATTTAAAATTTTAAATTTTAAATTTAAAATTTTAAATTTTAAATTTTAAATTTAAAATTTAAAATTTTAAATTTTAAATTTTAAATTTTAAATTTTAAATTTTAAATTTTAAATTTTAAATTTTAAATTTTAAATTTTAAATTTTAAATTTTAAATTTTAAATTTTAAATTTTAAATTTTAAATTTTAAATTTTAAATTTTAAATTTTAAATTTTAAATTTTAAATTTTAAATTTTAAATTTTAAATTTTAAATTTTAAATTTTAAATTTTAAATTTTAAATTTTAAATTTTAAATTTTAAATTTTAAATTTTAAATTTTAAATTTTAAATTTTAAATTTTAAATTTTAAATTTTAAATTTTAAATTTTAAATTTTAAATTTTAAATTTTAAATTTTAAATTTTAAATTTTAAATTTTACATTTTTAATTTTTAATTTTTAAATTTTAAATTTTAAATTTTAAATTTTAAATTTTAATTTTTAATTTTAAATTTTAAATTTTAAATTTTAAATTTTAAATTTTAAATTTTAATTTTTAAATTTTATATTTTAAATTTTATATTTTAAATTTTAAATTTTAAATTTTAAATTATAAATTTTATATTTTAATTTTAAATTTTTAAATTTTAGATTTTAAATTTTACATTTTAAATTTTAATTTTTAATTTTTAATTTTTAAATTTTATATTTTAGATTTTAGATTTTAATTTTAAATTTTAGATTTTAGATTTTAAATTTTAATTTTTAATTTTTATATTTTAAATTTTAAATTTTAAATTTTAAATTTTATATTTTAATTTTTAATTTTTAGATTTTAAATTTTAGATTGTAAATTTTAAATTTTAAATTTTAAATTTTAAATTTTAGATTTTAAATTTTAAATTTTAGATTTTATATTTTATACTACTCCATGAAATAGTCCGACTTTAACTTGTTTAATGTATATAAATGTATATAAATATATATGCACAATCTTGAAAACACCTATGACTATATCCGGTTTTCCGTCTCTTCTTCTTTACAAACACACATTTACGCACACGCAGATTTTGCAAGATATGATGATAGAAATTGACTATGATGCTGATGGTACGGTTTCCTTGGAAGAATGGCAACGTGGCGGCATGACAACGATACCTTTACTCGTACTATTAGGTAAGTCAACACAGACAATCACTCACATCCACATCCACCTATACATTTATATAAACACATTTGACTATGTTTATAAGTACCTATGCAAAACATCACAGATGATGTTATGCAGCACAGCAATAACAGCTTAAAGGAAGAGAGTGGGAAAAAGATGAAGAAGACGTGTTAAATGTACTGAAAGGGCACGAAAAGTGTTTCCAGTTTGTCATCTGCATACAGGAAATGAGAACTGCACTCTCGCCCCCGCACACCAAACAAATTAAACCGTATAAGGGCAATAAAGCTCTAGAATATACTTCCCAATCAGGTGTCAAAATAGAGGGAATAAGAAAAACCAAATGCAATTCCTTTTTATGAAGCCTTTCAAAGGGCGACCAGAGTGTTTGCAAGGTGTAGCTGCTATCTTTAAAAGAAGAAGAAGAATACGAAGAAAATGGAAAATTCCCTTAATAGCATTTTGTACTTCTTCCCTTTTGCATTTCCTGTTTTGCCGACACATGCATGTGACAAACGTTTGATTTTTTTTCAGTTTTTTTTATTTCTTTTCTAAAGACAACTTTTTTTACTCATTATATTGCTGAAACATTTGGCGAATTGTTGTGTCTTCAATGTGTTAACGTTGTTTCTTTTGACTTTGTGTTTATTTACCGTTTCCGGCGTCAGGTGTTGATAGTACGGCTTTAAAGGAGGATGGCATTCACGTTTGGCGTTTGAAGCATTTCAAGAAGCCCGCATATTGCAATCTCTGCCTCAATATGCTGGTTGGCCTGGGCAAGAAGGGTCTCTGCTGTGTATGTAAGTATGCCCAAACAAAATGAAAACAGAAAACAAAACACAATTTACATGATTTTAAGATTATCATTATCAATCATTACATCACTTCATTTTCGAAAGTAGTTAAGAAGGTTTGGCAAAATTAAAAAAAAAAAACGTTCTTTTGCTGAATTTAATTACTAGCAGCTAGCAGCTGATATGAATACTTCCGACCTTAATAAGTCTTTAGCCACATTTGTCATGAATTTCAATGCGCTGTGTTGCCCAAGAACATCCTTTGCATTTTGGTGTATTCAGCCGATGTTCTTGAAGGTAAAAAAATATGAGAAACAGAAACTTTTTTTTTTTTGCTAATATCAAAATCCAAAAAAAAAAATTATAATATTTTTAATCCGAGAATACCTTAAAATGTAACTGCCTGTTTCCATAAAACGATTTTGTTCGTTCGTTACAAATCGCCAATATTGGGCTTATATAAAATGGGCTTCAGACATTATTCAACTCTAGTTTTCGGATATATGTTAGAGATGGACATCTGGACGACAATCTCAAGAGAATGAGCTCTCACTACAGACAAACATCCATTTTATTGCGCCTTCAATTTTGACAATTTGTAACGAACGAACAAATTCGGATTATGGAAACAGGCAGTAACTCCTGATAGGCAAAAAAAAAACCCGACTGAGTTATCTAGTGTTATTTACGAGTGAAAGTTTCTATAAGCAGACTCTCTTGGACTCTGTAGTCCATTTTGATATCACAGAAACTCTAGTCTCCCTGCCAAACCATAGGGAGCAGCACCAAAAGCTCCCCCGTCGGCCAATAACTTGTCGGCAGATTGTCGAGCAAATAAGAAAAAGAAACAGTTTTTTTCCTCTACCAGATTTGGTGTAAAGTATTTTTGAGATTTTTTTCCATTTTTTTTTTTTTGAAAATGTTTAGCGGTGCCCCAAACCGTTTTTTTTTTTTGGGGGGAAAATTGAGTTTATTCTATTTTAGGCATAAGTTCGTCAATAAAAAAGCATTTTCAAAGCCATCGGTGAGTCATCATTTCAAAAGAAAAAAGTTCGAAGTTTTGTATTTTGAAAGGTAAAAAAAACTATTGAAAAACTATTAAAAAAAAAATTTGAATTACCTAGAATTGTAGCGCCTTTCGAACGACATCATTAGTTTCTTACACTGTCATGAAATTTTTAAAGGTTCTAAAAAGTTTTTCATAAAGTGCCATAAATTTTTAAAAATTATTTAACCTTGTTTATGTAAAATTTCCCAAAAAAGGGTTTGAAGACCATAACTTTGAAACGCCAACCGTAAAATCGTTAATTTTTTTTTTCAAATTACTTTAAAACTGCATCATTAATTTTGTATTCTTTCACACATTCATGAAATTTTTAAAAAAAAATTTAACATTGTTTATGTAGAATTTCCCAAAATTGTATATATGTGACGGCTAACGCCTAAAGCTCGAACATTCTGCTTTTGAACTTTGAAAAAGGTTTTTATTGACCAACTTGCGATTTAAATACAAAAAATAACTCAGAAAATCCGATTTTTTCGCAAATAACCGGTTGTGGCACATCTAAAGCTCGAACATTCTGCTTTTGAACTGATGACTCAATGACTTTGAAAATGTTTTTTATTGACCAACTTGCGATTTAAATACAAAAAAAAACTCAGAAAATCCGAATTTTTCGGCACTTCTAAACGGATTCCAAAAAATCTGGAAAAAGAAAACATCAAACATACTTAACCCGATATGCTTCCAAAAAACGAATGAATCCCTATGGAATTCGAAAAAAAAATTGTTGGACACCGTGCTGTTCACAACGTTTATCAGAGATCCATCTGGCACCAAATCAACCACAGACATGGTGGGATACCTAAGAGACTACTTGATGGAGCGGGGAACGGTCAGAGAGACCCATCCACCTACTTACCAAAAAATTCAAACGATCAATGTTTCCGATGAATCGTTCAATTAAATTGGACAACAAACGAGCCATCATCTCAAATCCTTCTGTTTCAATATCTCCAACCTAAACAAAATACTAAAAAAAATCCTTTATACTTAAGAAAAGTCCTACAAAAAATTGCAACTCATGGAACTCTAGTTTATCCTCAATTACCTCAACAGAACAACGGTATTTAAAAAAAAATATTTCGGCAAAGGCTAAACCTTTCAAGGACACACTTTACTTACAATGACATTTGGGGATACATTCAGGCAAAATCCTTGGACGATTTGTTAAATCAACTCAAGGTTTCACAATCGACTAAATTTTGTTTTTTTTTCTCATCATTTTCACCCACCTTTAAATCCTTTATAATCCACCTTGTTTTTGTTTTTGTTTGTTTTGTTTACTTTGAGTTTAAATATTTAACGAAACAGACGTAATTTGTGTTCACTTTTTATTCCACCCCGCCTGTTTTTTCACATCCAGTATGCAAGTACACAGTCCATGAGCGTTGCGTGCAACATGCGCCGGCATCTTGTATAACAACATATGTCAAATCGAAAAAGGTCAAGGGTGGCGGCGATCTGCTGCATCATTGGGTCGAAGGCAATTGCTATGGGCGTTGCTCCAAATGCCGTAAACGCATTAAAGCGTATCACGGCATCACCGGGCTCACCTGTCGCTGGTGTCATATGATGGTAAGTTGTGTTTTTCATTTTCTGTGAATGCATCCCCCCCCCCCCTCCCCCTGCTACAGCACGCTCCTACAGCAAAATCAATCGGAGCCGGGCTGGGTTGTTTGATCAGCCATTTGCAAATTGCTCAATTAAATGCAGGGACCAACGATTGGATGGTGGCGGCCAAAAATAGCTAAATACTTGAAAATCGAAGAGAATCACGTTTTACACAAAACCACAAAAACAAGAACTCCCTCCGAAAATCGTTACAATATTTATTTTCTGTTTAAAGACTGAACGACTGTCGGTATGAAATTATTGATGCGGCCACAAAAAACAGTCACTTGCCCAGGCATTTTGTTGTCACACCGCCGGCCTCCTACCGACTTCCCAGACATATTCAACTTGTCAGTATCCTGCGGTGAGAAATGATTCAGCCTGTGCCATCCAATTTCTGTTGTTTGTTTACAGGCTGACCCCAAAAAACAACTACACATTTGCACAAATGCAACAAATTTATGTGGATTGGTCCCAGAAAATTCTAACGAATTTTTTCAAAGACGTCGATATTGATTGGAAGTTTCTCAAGATTTGTTTTCCGCTTGAGTCGCCTAATTTCTGGATGGGCCAAAGAGTTGGCTACGAGTTCATTTTTAGTCTCCGGGCTATCACATTGTACAGGGTCCGTCAAATAACTGTTTTTTTTTTTGAAAATTCTATAAAAAGAACTATTGGATATTTTCTCAAATTTCTTTTTTTATTTGAATGTACAATCCTCCGATTTTTGGCGAAAATCAGCTTTGTCGTTATAGACGTATTAAACTATCCAAAAAATGGGCGTGCCATTGACCCACAGGCCGTTTTAAAAATAATGGCATATGGGTCTCAAATTGAATCAAATTTCCTGAACAATCCAAAAATATTTTTTTTTTAATTTTAAAAAAATAATTTAATTTTTTTTTCTTAAAATTTTGAAATCAAATTTCTTAAACAATCCAAAGATGATTTTTTTAAAATTTAAAAAAAAATCAATTAACTTAATTTTTTTTCTTAAAATTTTGAAATCAAATTTCTTGAACAATCCAAAAATAATTTTTTTAAATTTAAAAAAAAACAATTAATTTAATTTTTTGAAATCAAATTTCTTGAACAATCCAAAAATAATTTTTTTAAATTTAAAAAAAATCAATTAATTTAATTTTTTTTGTAAATTTTGAAATCATATTTCTTGAACAATCCAAAAATATTTTTTAAATTTAAAAAAAATAACTTAATTTTTTTTTTTAAATTTTGAAATCAAATTTCTTGAACAATACAATTTTTTTTTTTAAATTAAAAAAAAAATAATTTTAGGCGTATTAGGCATTTCGAAAATTGGCGTGGGCATATGGGTCTCAAATTGAATCAAATTTCTTGAACAATCCAAAAATATTTTTTTAACATTTTTTTTTTTTAAATTTAAAAAAAAATAATTTAATTTTTTTCTTCAAATTTCTTGAACAATCCAAAAATTGTTTTTTCACATTTTTTTTTTAATTAAAAAAAATCAGTTTTTTTTCTTCAAATTTTTTGTTCAAGTTTTTCCAAACAAGAAACACAATCAATATTGATGCAAAGAAAAGTTATATCTTCATAGATCCAAATATACATTTCGGTCACTTGGCCAGACCGAATCCCACAACGTGTCTCCTAACGAAATGTTGTTGTGTTTTCCTTAAAGGAATACACGTAATTTAAATTGTTTGAAGTATGACATTCGGAATTTTAAAGCATTTTAGTTATCTTCTGTATGAGTTTTGGAAAGTCTGGCAAAAATGTCAAGATCTCCTCTAAAAGGTTTTTTTTTAATTGCTCTTCAAGTCAAATACTCAATTTGCACCACGATTATTCCCACAGTCCCACAATAAAAGCGTTGTTTTGTGTCACCCTGTACAAGCCTCGTTTCTGCTATGTGATGGTTCGTTTCATTTTATTTCTTCTTCTTCTTCTTCTTCTGCTTTTTTCGTACAGTTTTCAGTTGTTATTTCCGTTTTCGATTCTGTCATCAAAGTCTATGGCAATTGCTCTACACGACTTAAATTTTCCATGGACTTTGTAGTTGGGATTTGGTTCTATTTCCGCTTAAATTGTCAATGGGAAAATTGTCACGTATTTGTGTCTACAAATAACACAACACCAGCAACAACACATCTACACTTGGGTTCATTGTTGGAAATCCCGACGCGTCTCGAATTACGGTCCAACACCACAGCATAATCTGTCTTCAGTTCGCTGAAAGACCCCTGCTTTGTTAGAGTTAAGTTTCCAACAATTCAGTTGGTTTTTTTTTTTCTCTTTTTTGGTTTGTTTACTGGAGGAGGAATACGAGTTTCTCACAAGTGTTGTATTATTTCCTTTTCGCCAAGAATATTTTTGTGATTAAATTCCATATTGTTAACAACTTGTCTTTTTTTGTTTATCAAATTTGTCGCAAAGTCTTTGTTACTTTGTGTCGCCGTTTCTGGCTTGTCTGGCACTACTGGTTGTTATTTAGTTTATTTTTTTCTCAGAATGATGGCTATGGGTTGGGGGGTGGGGGCTGATTGTTTTTACAACAAAAGACATGTTTGTGCTTTTCAATATTTCGTTGAAAATTTAATTTGACAATAATGGAATATTGAAAGACGAAACAAGGGCAAGTTCTTGTTAACAACAGCAACTACGATATAATCTGATAACAAGGATGTGGAGAATTTTGTGAATTTCACAGATTTTGGTTTTTGCTGCACAAGTTCCAATAAAATTTTCTCATATGGTCGCGGTCATGTAGATTAGGGAGGAATTAACGACTCTCGTCTACACTACACAAAAAATCCCTAATTGTTCTCTTCCACCTCCTTGTACCCGATCCAGCTTATCTTCAGTGTTCTCCAAAAGTAGACAATGTTGCTTTTTCCATCAAAGTTGATGACATTGATTTCATTCGGTGAGCTGGTTGACCTTCTACTTCCACACCCAGCAAAATGTTCACAATTGCCTTCCAACACGAATTAAATTCAATGAATAGTCTGTGCTGCTGTTCTTTTAGGAAATCTTTTGTCGAAATGTAAACCCAAACAGAGAATCTTGAATTGGATTTACAGTTTTTTCTTTCTATTTATGGTGAGGGCGTAAAAAGGACGAAATAGCTAAGTGCCACCACCTTTCGATTCCTGGCCTTTTCTTATTAGCATTCATCGAAGAATTTCTAATCCACTCAATTGTTGCCTATCTCATTGCTTGTTGTTGTTTTTTCTCTCTTTTTTTTCTTTTTGTTGTTTCTTTCTTATTTCAGCTTCACAATCGCTGTGCCTCATCGGTGAAAAAGGAATGTTCTTTGGGTGAGTTTGCTGACCTGATTGTGCCGCCCACCGCCATTTGTCCAGCTGTCTTGGATCGCCAACGTTCCGTTAATCAGGCAAATAAGGTAAATTGATTTCTTGTTGCCGTTTTTTTTTGTCCTTTTTTTTTTTTTGCTGCAGCTTTTGAATAGCTCTTAAAGTTTTGGTGCTACACAACAAAAATGAATTTGAAAAGTTTGATTTGATAAGCAGAATTCAAGAAATTACTAGGGCCCAATAATTGAGCCACTGTTGATCTTTGTTTTAACGGAAATTATACTTCAAATTAATGTCTCCAGTCAAAGTTTCAACGCAATTTAGTCGTCCACTATTGGGCCTTTAAACCACAGTTTAATAGCCATATGATTTTGACAGCACTCAACGAAAGACGACGAAGAATCAGAAACTTGTTTTGGTTCACCAAATTCCACAAATAAAATAAATTACATAAATAAAGCTGATGCTGGAATTGGTTTTCAACCAACATCAGTTTCAGCCCGTGCCAACGTTCATTTAGCAGAGTTTTTTAATTCTCAATTTTTTTTCTACAATTAATTATTTACCGAAAACATCGGTTTTCTGATAAAAGTGTGAGTGTAAATACTTTAGCTAAAAAAATATTTTATTTAGACAGCCTAATCAACATCGAAAAATGTGGATTAGTTTGACTGACCGCTCAAAAACCGATCAGTTTTATTGGGAACTAAGTTCTACATATTCGATCTCATTTATTGGGCCTAAGTCATAATAATGCTATTAAAGTTTCCAAATAAAGGGCGTGCCATTAACCCACTGGCCGTTTTAAAAATAATGGCATATGGGTCTCAAATTGAATCAAATTTCCTGAACAATCCAAAAATATTTTTTTTTTAATTTTAAAAAAATAATTTAATTTTTTTTTCTTAAAATTTTGAAATCAAATTTCTTAAACAATCCAAAAATAATTTTATTAAATTTAAAAAAATAATTTAATTTTTTTTCTTAAAATTTTGAAATAAAATTTCTTGAACAATAAAAAAATTTTTTTTCTACAATTAATTATTTACCGAAAACATCGGTTTTCTGATAAAAGTGTGAGTGTAAATACTTTAGCTAAAAAAATATTTTATTTAGACAGCCTAATCAACATCGAAAAATGTGGATTTGTTTGACTGACCGCTCAAAAACCGATCAGTTTTATTGGGAACTAAGTTCTACATATTCGATCTCATTTATTGGGCCTAAGTCATAATAATGCTCGTCATAATAAAGGCATTTTTTTTTTTTGGTGCGAGGATTTCTGCGAACATATTTTTTTCTTCTAAATCAAACTTTTGCTGGAGCCCACTCATGCACCTGACTACATAGAGTGACCTGAGCTAGAGTGATCAAAAAACCGTGAATTTAAATGGATTTTATTGGAATTGCTTCAAAAACGTTTGCGCACTTTTACTTTTGAAAATCCATGAACTACATTTTTTTCTTAAACACAAAAGACCTGGTTTTCAAAAAACAGTCTTCCAGTAGAACCGTTTTTATAAAACCATCAACTTTGTTTTTGTGAGCACAAGAAAGTGACTCAAATTTAGATGATTAACGAATCGGTTATCGATTTTATCGGTTGTACGATCAATGGCGAATGAAGGAAAACCAGGAATTTCTGGTTTTTTTTAAAAAAAAAAATGCCGTTAAAACAAAATGGTTTTATCAATTGTCCAAAAAATTCAAATTGAGAACAAAAACAGGATAAGTTTGAGCAAAACTATTGGGAAAACTTCTGTTTTAGCTATTGCTCAAAAATGCTGATTTAAAAAATAAAATAAAATGAAAATATTGTATATACATATGTTCTCACAATTTAAACAATCGACCCACTGAGACCAACTAAGAAACCGATAAAGCGAATTTACGATTTTTGATCACTCTAACACAAAAAGTATTTGTATGTACGTAAGCCGACCTGTGTATCAAACTAACCAACTTACAAAAAAAAAATATTTTCTTTTCATGCAACCACCCCCACCTTTGTGTGTAAACCCCATAACAACCAACATCGTCACAACATCAACAAATACCACATTCACCCATGTCAATATACAAATAAAACCATTTGTAAATCTCACATTCTCGCTCTCTGTCGTTTTGTGTGTATTACAAATGTATGTGTGTTGGAAACCATCAAACGGATCATTTGTAACCTCATCGACCATAATTTGTAAAATGTAATTTCACATTCCCTTTCTTCACTTCATCAACACACGCACAAACCTAAAACGATGCAAATGTGTGCTATTTATTTGTGCATGTGTGCTTACGCTTGTGTGTTCCTGTGTATATGTGATCGTGGGCTTCCTTGCTGTTTGGCAAATGAATTTTATACTAAATAGAAATCTTCTACATCTCTACAACATCATCATCCCCATCAACAACAACAACAACAACCACATCACCATCAGGCAACACATTTCCAAATGACACCGCCGAATGCCGACAGTTGTCCTCTGTTGGTGTTTGTTAATCCCAAAAGTGGCGGACGTCAAGGTGACCGCATCCTGCGTAAATTCCAATATATGCTTAATCCACGTCAAGTCTATGATTTATCAAAAGGTGGACCCAAAGAAGGTAAGTGCGTGTGCGTGTGTGTGTGTGTGTGTGTGTTTACATGTAAGTCCCCAAAGGACATTGCAACTCCTATTACGCATTTGGTATTGCCGAGATTAATGTTGATTTTGCAAAGCGAATTCAAAATTTAAATTCAATTACTGAGACAAGGCACACATATACATATGTATATGTAGATGCGACCGACGACTTAGACTTGGGTGGTTGTGTGTCCGTGTCTACATGTTTGGCGGAGCACATATTTCAATTAAAAGTTTTCTTATACAACACAAATACACACTAGCAGAATAATACAGGCAAACAAACGTACCCTCTGTATTCAACACGTCTATTCAAATTTCATTTAGACACACATTTGTATGAGAAATTGTGGTCCAGTTACAGGAATAAAAGTTGTCCGTTGTAGATGTAATTGTTCTAATTGTTGCAGCTGATGTTGAAACTCAGAAAAATCTGGCATGTCTTTGTAAAGGATTGCCGGTCCGGTTCACATAAAACCGGACACAAGGAAATCTGAATAGCCGGTTTAAAAAACCGGATGCCGCTAATGTTGAAATTCGTCAAAGAAGAACTAACTGTTAAGGATTGCCAGTCCGGTTTAAAAAAAACCGGACAACCGTTTTCACATAAAACCGGATACAAGAAAATTTGGACACCCGGATGCACGGATTAAAAAAATATTTACGGATTAAAAAACGGGATATACGCACTAATAATGTAAATCCGCTGTTGTGATTAAAAAAAAATCGAATGACCTTTTCCAAATAAAACCGGATGCAAGAAAAAACGGATACACCGATTACAAAGCGGGATACCCGTTTTAAATAAAACGAGTTACAGGGTATTTTTTGGAATCGGCGTTTGTTTGAAACTCGGATTACAAGAAAAATTGGATACCCGTTTAAAAAAAAACGGATTACACCGATTACAAAACGGAATATCCGTTTTAAATAAAACGAGTTACAGGGTATTTTTTAATCCGCGGTTGTTTGAAACTCGGATTACAAGACAAATTGGATACAAGGATATACCGTATGGCCACGGTGTAAAAAACCGGATACACGGATTAAAAAAATATTTACGGATTTAAAAACGGGATACCCGTTTTAAATAAAACGAGTTACAGGGTATTTTTTAATCCGCGGTTGTTTGAAACTCGGAATATAAAATAATCGGGTAACTGGGTTCAAATAAAATCGGTGTCCAACCGGTTAACCGGTTTTTTGAACCGGTTATCCGGTTTTTTTCGAATCAGTTAACCGATTTTTTGAACCGGTTATCCGGTTTTTTCGAACCGGATATCCGGTTTTTTGAACCGGTTATTCGGGTTTCTTTGAGCCAGTTTTTATTTTACTTATACCTTAGGAACAACTGTCAATATGTTTGGAGAAATTAAATAAGGCGAAACTCTTGCTGATCATTGTACTGGTAATTCGGTTATTCATAATCGCGATTTGTGACATGTCCAGGGACAAAACATCGTATACAGTGAAAGCTCTCCTTGCGGACAGCTCTCTTAAGCGGACGAATTTCTCGGTCCCATGCGGTATTTTTGGAGCAAATTAACCTCCGCTTGGCGGACATCTCCCGTTGACGGACAAAATCGCTGCGACCGTCAGTGTCCGCTTAAGAGAGCTTTTACTGTAGTTCCTTTATTTACATTAGGTCGAACTGGAAGGACTTCTTTTACATGCGGTGCGTGTTAGACATACGTAGGGCAATTGAAAACACCGTTTTTTTTTAAAGATTTTGAAGCCAACAAAATTTTAAAATTAGCCCAACGTCGTCGGATTTAATCAGAAAAGCGTATGCGTACCTACTCGTATTCAAAAAAAAAAATACAATGGAAAGTACAATAGAACCGGTTTCCAAACACTGTGTGCCTTATGAAAAACATTAACATGCCTTACACATATATTGGCCAAACAAGAGTCTTCGAAACTTTTTTAATTTCAATTAAAGTCTTTTTCTATTTCATAAAAGAGCAATAAAGACCCTAAACTTTAGAAAAAGCAGATATTGCAATTAAATGCTAACATCACTGGTTGGCAGAAGGGCTTTGAATAACCTCCTCACTTGTTCTGTGGGCAAAATGTTGCTCTGAAGTACTTAGATACGAGTCATATCGTGTGTGTAAACACCCATCTGATTGACACGATAATCCGTGGAGCCTGTGTTTCTAACTGCACTCACATGAAACGAAAGAAATATCCTTTCGGTCCTGCGGAAATTATACACAGTTTCTTACTGAGATAATTTTACTCTACATAAATATTTGTATTCCACAAACTTATAAATATTTAAAAGTGAAAAAATACAACTAATTATGCGATTTTTCTTAAGTAAACAAAAATTCGGTTTTTTCTTATTTACCAACAAAGGAAAAATGCCTTTGCATACATGTCATTATCATTAATGAGATTTTTCTTTTGATTAAGAAAATATCCTCCTACTTTGTAGCTCAATGTGTTTTGTGTGGATGTTGCCTTTTTTTTTTTTGGCGGCCCAAAGGGATGGATGGGGGGCAAACCTGATTTTATTACCATTGATTTATGGCCAATTCACTCGTTTTCTTCTTTGTTTTTGTTTCTGCTTTTCATGGCGCACAGGTCTGACACTGTTTAAGGACTTGCCCAATTTCAAGGTAATTTGCTGTGGCGGTGATGGTACAGTCGGCTGGGTCTTAGAGGCCATGGGTAAGTTATACGAAATTTCAATACCCCACATATTTTGTCGGTGTTTTCGACTAGTCCTGTGCAATGTCCCGATGCCTGTAACATTGTTTAATATTCGGTGCGTTTTATTATTAATTTTCCTTGTTATCCATTCATTTTAGATTCCATTGAGTTTGCCACACAGCCGGCCATTGGTGTTATACCATTGGGCACGGGCAATGATTTGGCCCGTTGCCTGCGCTGGGGCGGCGGTTACGAGGGTGAGAACATTCCCAAATTAATGGATAAAATCAAACGTTCCAATGTGGTTATGCTGGACAGATGGAGCATTGAAGTGACAGACAATCCCGTCTCTGAGGATATGCCCAGACCAAAGGTAGGCAATACGGCTGGGTGCTTTGATTCACTACAATGTGTGTGGTGTATTTTAAAAGGAAACGTTTTTTTTTTTTTTTAAATTGTCTAAAATTGAGTTTTGTTGTTTAATGTTATGTTCGCATAACAGCGATGTATCGAGCCGAGCAACATGAATGGGTGTAGTTTTGCAAACGCATCTTGCTGGCTTCGATGCCAACACATTCCCCTCTCCTTGGCCAGTGGGCCAGCTCACCAAATACCATACCGACGGCGACTACATATTGTTACTAGAACATACGAAATTTCACGCACCATGTGTAGCAATATTTCCCTTTTCATGCGTCCTACATTCGCTTTATATATCGGGAATCCAATTAAAACACAAACGATGAGAACCATCGAACATGTGAAGGACCGGCAAATGTTAGTTAGCCCAGCAGCCATTCGGTAACCGAATCCAATCTTCAGCAAATATCACAAACCAATGGATGTTTGCATTCATTTGCATTTGCCCATACGGCAGCATGTCCCACAATTAGCACTTATTTAATTATAACCTTTTTTTTTTCTCGCTTTTTTTCCGGTGTTTTTTTTTGCTGTGGTCTCCTGTGCTGTCGTCGGCATGCAGGTGACGTTACATTCGAACATGCAGAAGGTATTTGAATTGTCGCAAAGTGTTGTGGTTGAGAAGTCGTTCATTGGGAAATATGAAGAGATCCAGCGCAGCAGCAGTTGTAATACCCATCTGTACCAGCACACGGAAATGTCTGCCACTGAAAGTCCTCCGCAAACATCATCGGCCTTGGTGACTGTCACTGGGGATGACGACACGAACAGCGACATCGTGCAGCAACAACAACAACACCATCATCCGGACAACAATAACGAGGACGATGATGTCGAAGTGGATGTGGATGTGGATGTGGATGTCGAGGGCTACAAGCAAACGACATCGTGTGGAAAAACAAGATGTAAGACGACCAAGAGCATATCCATGTCGACATTCGAAATGAAGCGATTGCAATACAATAGCCGGCAGGAGACAATGACCAGCAATTGCAGCAGTCCCACAACGTCGTGCAGCAGTGCAGCCTCGACCGTGCAACGTCCCCATCAGCAGCATCTGACACATCTGCAGCGCCAGAGAACACGAGAATCGACCAACATATCAACGTCATTACCAGCCGATCAAAGCAATTTATCCAGTGATGACCGCAACAACGATGGCAATGGCCATGATGATGCTGTCGATGTTGATGTCGACGATAATGGCAGTGGCTTCGACAATGACCCACACGATCATAATGATGATATCGCTGTGGCCACGTGTAAAAAAACTAATCACAAATCAATGAACCTAAAGGACTCAGCGACATACGACCGGCAGCAGCAATCCCTCCAGACGACAACTATCGATGTTGCAGCTGCATCAAATGGCAATAGAAATGAAGCCTTTGTAATTAGTGAAGGTGAAACTGTAGCTTCTGCAGCGGCAACGCCAACAACTCCCACGCCGCGACCGAACACTTTGCCAGGAATTCCTTCGCCTCCACACAGTCTGGGCGCAACAACACCAACGCCCACAGCTAGTGAAACGAAGACCTTCAACATTCCCATACAAAAGCCATTAAGAAGTCAGCCAGTGGAAAAGGACTGCACGGTGCCATACAACATCATCAACAACTACTTCTCCGTGGGTGTGGTAAGTACACATGGACTTGAGTTTTCTACACCAGAATATGAAAACATGTTTTTAGTTGATGCATAGAATTTCTCAAAATTTCTCGAAACAAAATCCATGTGAAATTCAGTTGTCTTTAAGAATATCCATGTGACACAAAGTGTTTGTGAGAGACAATGATTTATAAAAAAAAAAAAAAAATGTTGTTGTGGCCGTCAAAGTTATCAATAGAATGATATTGCGACAGAATGCATTTGTGAGAAGAACGTTTTCTGTGGTAAAACTTGTCTGACACGCAACGTTTTCTATAAGAAATCTTTTGTGACCCGTAAAGTGATCTATTTTCCCCTAGAAATCATTGTACCACAAGCGTTTTCTTAAAGAAAGTTTTGTGACCCGTAAAGTGATCTAGAAAAATGTTTTCCCCTAGAAAACATTGTACCACAAGTGTTTTCGTACAGACAGCTGGAGTTACCTTATAGAATGCGTTTCATTTCTATAAGAACGCTTTTGTGACCCGTAAAGTTATCTAGACAAATGTTTTCCCCTAGAAAACATTGTACCACAAGCTGTGTGACACCAGAGTTTTCTCATAGTAAATTTTTAAACGTTTATATAAGAAAACCTTATCACACCAAATTTTTTTATACATAGAAAAAGTGTTGACACAAACTTTTGACATAGAAAACTTTCTCACACACAAGTTTTCTTCAGAGCCTAAGAAAATGGTGCATGACAAAAAAAATCAAATGTTTCGATTTTGTTTCATTAATTTTGATCGTGTAAAGAGCGCTTTACAACAGAAACATTGTGTACGTTTTCTTACTTACAGAAAAGTATTTTTCTTACAGAAAAGTATTTTTCTTACAGAAAAGTATTTTTCTTACAGAAAAGTATTTTTCTTACAGAAAAGTTTTTATCTTACAGAAATCTGTTTTTTCTTACAGAAAAGTATTTTTCTTACAGAAATCTGTTTTTTTTCTTCAGAAATCTGTTTTTTTCTTACAGAAAAGTTTTTATCTTACGGAAATCTGTTTTTCTTAGAGAACAAGTTTTTTTTTTCCTTAGAGAACATCTTTTTTCATATAAAAATTTTTTCTTCAAGAAAAGCTTTTTTCTTAAAAACCGTTTTCGTTAAGAAACTTTTTTTTTTAAAAAAGCTATTTCCTTAGATAAGCTTGTTCTTCTTCTCACATAAAGGTTATTTCTTACAGAAAATGTTTTTTTTCACAGAAATTTTTTTTTTTAAAGAAAATTCTTTTTCTCCAAAAAATTTTTTTTTTTTACAGAAATCTTTGTTTCTTAGAGAAAATCTTTTTTTTAGAAAACATTTTTTTTCTCAGAGAAAAAACATTTTTTTTTATCGAAAAGTTTTTTTCTTACACAATTTTTTTTTCTTACAGATTTTTTTTTAGAGAAAATCGTTTTTTATATAGAAAATCTTTTTTTCTCATAGATTTTTGTTTTCTTCAAGAAAAGTTTTTTTTCTTAAAAAGCGTTTTCCTAAAAATCTTTTTTTTTTCTTAAATAGGTTTTTTTTTTCAGAAAAGCTCTTAATGTATGTACATGACAGCTTTTATCTTACAGGAAAACTTTTTTTTTACAAAAAAGCTTTTATTTTAAACTAAAGCTTTGTGGAGGAAAAGTCTTCTAATTGAAAATATTTTGTACAATTAACTTCTTAAACAAAACTTTGTGAAACAAAAGCTTTCATATATAACACGTAAACACACACACATTAACCATAAGAATACACAAGTTTTGACATTATCAAAAGGTTTTCTGCAACAAAAGTTTTGTGGCCTAAAGTTCTACATAAGACAACATTTGTGTCTTATCACAAAACCTTCACAATATTCTCCATACGAGTTTTACGCTATTTCATGGCTTAACGCAGCGATTGGTGTAAGTGTGCCAGTGCCATAAAGTTTACGCCATTTTATATAAAGCTTTGCGTACTTATTTACTCACCCCCTGACGAGTTGACAGTAGCCGTAATTGACAGTACTCTTATTATTCTCTGATACCCAAATCCAAGTTTTATTTAATTGTCGTGTCGTGGATCATTTTGTTCTCTTTGGCTGAGTTTGATTTTGGACCGTTTTTGCATGTTTTTCATATAGCGTGTGCCACAGTAATGTCTTCGGGGGGTTTCTTAAGGTATTTGGTGTGGCTTAGGCGATGTCAACAATTGCCAAATGTAACTAAAACAGACATGCAGCAGGCGACATTCAAATGTTGCAAATGTTTAAACAAATCAACGAGTTTGGATTTAAATTTCGTGATTTACTTAAACAGCTTCTTGGGATATTTTCGTTTTATTTACAATTAGTTTGATCAGTGATTTTTGGTCAAACAAAAAAAAAAACGTTTGCCTTGTGACGAGCATTTTGCAGTTGGAAACTTTTAAAGTTTTTCAGCATTTTCGTCATTGTCCGAAGTGTGTGAGTTTTGCTGAAAGTTTGCATGAATGAATACATTTTAATGATAACACGTCTCTGTGTCTGTGATAGAACACGTTTCGTACTTCGTTTGCGTTTTTCTCCTCTTGTTGTCATGCGATAGAACACGATTTCAGAGATTTTTCTATGGACACGATAAATTCCGGGCCTTTGAAACGGGTCGACGAGGGCGAGGACGAGGACGAGAACGAGTACAGTGTACAAACAAACAAAACATGAGTCGGAACAGGCAAATTCAATTTGATTTTTTGGAATAGTCCAGAAATGTTTAATTGGCTTTCCCAGACCGGTCACTGCATAACAAATGCCACAATAGGCTACAGACATAAGACTACATGCATTTAAACTTCTGACTGGTGTAAATTGCCAGTCAGAGGATTGTACGAATTAAAAAAAAAAATCATTGAGTTATCAAACATTTATAAATTTATAACGGATACTAATTCCCAGAACACACAGTAATTGACATTTGATATTTATTTTTGTTTTGTTTCTTTTTTTTTTTTTTTTATTTTAGTTTACATTCTTATTAAATTTAGCCCCAGCGCCTGAAAGGCTTTTTTGGGGAATGTTGACATTTAAGAACAAACAAATTTACAATAAATATTTGAGATGTTATTTACAATAATTTACTGAGGTCATTTAACTTAGCTTAAGCCAATTTACAGTCGAATATCATAAAGATATTCCTTACATGATGATTTGTATGTTGACCGATATTGTCAATACATTTATATACGACCATTTAAACATTTATGTCAAATCTCACACCGTTTGTAGAACAGATAATTCCTGAAAGCGCCAGGCGTTCGTCAGCGCCTTCTAGTGTCGCCATCTATCTGTGATGTGTTTACAATTTTGTTTAATTTGTACAAGGAAAACTATTCCCAGTCTCTAATACTACTTTGGCGATCGCTATGCCAGATATTGTGGATTTTCAATGTACCCACCCAGTCGATATAATTACGATTTTGTCCGGCTTAATGAATTTTTATGCGAAGATTGTTAACTTATTTATAACCTCGCAATTTCCAATGATATTTTGGCGATTCCTCATGTTATGGATTTTCAAATATTCTCCGACGTTATGATTTAGGTTTTATCAAAGCTTTCTAATGGCGCCATCTATATGTCAGAGTATAGTTTTATGTACATATGTATAAAGTTGAATAGTTTGTGTGAGTGTAAATTGTAAATAACAATTTATATTTTTCCAATATGAACGGTTATTCGAATTAAGCAGATGACGTTGGCGGTTTTTGTTTTTATTTTCTATTAGCTGAACCAAAATTGACAAGTCTGTTCGTTTTTTATTTATTTTCCCAACTGTATCTCCTTAGTATTCGCTCACCGATTTCGCTCTCTCTCTCTATCACTGTCTGTATATTATTTATTTTATTTATTTAGTTCTATATTTGTTACAATTCAAAATTATAATAAACTACTTAATAAAGCACTAGTGACTAAGGCTATCAGCCTAGATCTCTGTATATTAATATCCAGCATTGCTTGTATTCGGATAGTGAAAAGCTCCACTGTCCAACCGCCTAACTGTTTACCTATCTTTAGACTCATAGTGGCGCCATCTATATGCATAATTTCATCGGATTTGGTCTCAGCTAAAACGTTGTGTTAGGCCAATAGGAAAGTCTTCTGGGGCGCCATCTTCATGTGATGTGTTTATAGCTGTATGCGAGTTTTCCGAGATAACCCACTGTGCTTATTCTAAAATTCAAGGATTTTCAATATGACCGGTCGTTATGATTTCAACTTTCTATGGGTGAAAACGACTCTATGAAAAATGCCCCAAAAATGAATGAAGTATTCCCAAAAAAAAACCACATGCCTGTTTCCATAAAACGAATTTGTTCGTTCGTTACAAATCGTCAATGTTGTAAGCGTTCTAAAATGGGCTTAAGACATTATTGAGTTGTGATTTTCAGATACATATATTTTAGATATCGACACGTGGAACAAAATTCCAAACGAATACGCTCTCATCACTGATAAAAATCCATTTTATTGGTCATTCAATTTTGACAATTTGCAACAAAAGAGGCAGAAAAATTTCCAAAAAAAATATTTAGAGTTTTTTTTTATATCCAAATCCATTTTATTGGTCATTCAATTTTGACAATTTGCAACAAATTCGTTTTATGGAAAGAGGCAGAAAAATTTCCCAAACAAATATTTGGAGTTTTTTTTTTAATAATTTTTAGGAAATATTTCATTTTTTATCTGAAAAATCCCCCAAAAATTAAACAATGAAAATGTTCCCTCTTTTTTAATTTTTGGGATTTATTTTTTTTGGATATTTTCAAAACAAATGTGAATTTTTTGGGATCATTTTTCATAAATTGTTTGGGGGGATTTTACAGAATTTTTTGGGAAATTTTCATATTGGGGAATTCTTTTTTTTGGTAGGGGGAGGGGGGTGGAAGATGGCGCATTTTTCATTTGGGGTATTTTTCATAGAGCCGTTGACATCTATTCGTTGCGAACTGGCCGCTTGAATAGAATATTTTTTTTAATTTTCCCTGTGGGGATCTCTCAAAATTTTGTGCTCCACGTGCCTTTCGCTCTATCTCTCTCTCTCTCTCTCTCTCTCTCTGATTACTACAAAATTATGAAAATATAATGGAAATACCATTGAAATGTATTCGACTCTCATACATACAGTACCGTGCAAAACCGAGCACATGTTTAGGAAATTAACTTTAAAGCTACGTAAAAGTAGTAATACCCAACCAAATTTAATGAAACTTGAATTATTTTATTCGTTACTTAGTTCTTAACAATATTATTTTGAAAAATAACTTAAAACATAATTATAACAAACAGAATTCCAATGAACTTAATATTAACTCAATTTGCTCAGTTTTGCACGTTCCGCAAACAGACGATTTTCCAATGTCTTAGTACTTGGTCCACAGTCCTTTATTTTTTATAACGCTTTTAACACGTCTGGGCATGCTCTCTACGAGATTTTGAAGAAAATTGTCAGGTATTTGACTCCACTCATATTGTACGCGACGCCATAGCTCGTCCATGTTTTCAGGAGCCCTATTGTATTTTCTTAGCCGCCTTTTCATTATTTCCCACAAATTCTCAATTGGATTGAGATCTGGAGATTGTGCCGGCCACTCCATTACCTGAAAATTTTGCTGGGATAGCCATTCCTTCACTATTTTGGCGGTGTGCTTTGGATCACCGTCCTGTTGGAAAACGATTTCCTCCTCGGGATATGCACTCAAATCTACAAATTCTGGTAAATTTGTCTCCAAAATATTCAGGTAGTCTTCTTTCTTCATAATACCATTAATTTTAACAAGTGGACCAACATGCCACCAGGTGAAGCAACCCCACACCATCAAACTGCCACCTCCATGTTTTACAGTTTGCTTCACATGATGCCTTTGAATGCTTTCTTTTGGTCGGCGCCAGAAATAACTTATCCCATCGGACTGGAATCTGTTTATCTTCACTTCATCCGACCAAATCACGCGTTTCCAATCCTCAACGGTCCAATTTTTATGAATTTTGCAAAATTTTAGACGAGCTTTTATATTTTTGGTCGACAATGCCGGGTTTTTCTTCCTAATATCTGACTGTAGCCCGATTCTATGCAGTGCTCTACGGGCGGTCCACTCGCTGACTGTCTTTCTTAACTCTTCTGCAGCCTTTTTGGGTGTAATTAAGCTATTCTTAAGCCTTTCCCGTTCCATCAATCGTGCATCCGAATCAGAAAGGAGTTTAGGGCGTCCTCCAACATTTGGCACACGTACAATATTTCGCCTCTTCTGTACATTAATTACAGTGCGTTGGCTTATATTTAATTTTTCGGCTATTTTTCTGGAGGAATTCCCAGTTTCCGTCAACACCAGGACGCTATTTTCTATTTGAGTACTAATTTTCCTCATGCTTTCATTTAAATGGCTATGAGCTCACTTTAAACACTTTATTCCAAATAGCATCAAAACTAAATGTGACAAATTTCCAAATGAAGCCTGCAAAACCAATAATGGTAAATATTTTTGTATTTGCTCAGCCTAACAGTGCTTCTATGTGCAAGTATGCGAAACGTGCAAAAGTGAGCAAATCGTCTTTCTTTTACGTTCTTTGGAATTATCTTTTCCATAATTGACTTTTAAGTTATGTTCCACGATAATATTGTTTAGAACTAAGTAACGAATAAAATAATTCAAGTTTCATTAAATTTGGTTGCGTATTACTGCTTTTACGGAGCTTTAAAGTTAATTTTCTAAACATGTGCTCGGTTTTGCACGGTACTGTATGTTTTTAATTCAAAATCAATCACTCAATGCGGCAATTCAGATTGTAGAAGAGATCGAGAAACGAAAAAAACCTCAGACGTTCTCCAGATGTTGCTAAGTGATTTATGTGACATCCGTGTTCCGTTCGTAGAGAAACTAAAGCTGTTCTCTGGTTAAACTGTTCAAATGTTTGTGATCGTAAACGTCCGAGCAATAAACTCTCCAATCAAAGCAAAACCCCTTCATCCTTTACAATCGTTATATTCTGATATCTCTCCAACAAAATGATATATTCAAATACGTTGACCTCCACATTTACTGCCAGTATCCCATCGTCCTCATGAAGCTCACACACGTAGAAACCAAAATGAATGCGACACTTTATTGAGACACAACGACCCGATTGGGCCATTGTTAACAATTCATAAGAAGGAGAGTCCTTTCCTTTGTGAACCCTGAATTATCTGAATTATGGCAAGCATTATACATTTGCGACAATCATGCTTTTGTTGTTAACATTCCAACATTGATAACAGGTTTTTATGGGCCACATTTGTCGTCAGTTGTAAAAATATGTAAAATTGGTAACCCTATCCTCACGTGCCCCATAAAATCAAGCAACGATGATAGAATGAAAACAGTAAAGGATACCGATGTGAGGACTGAGTACACTGAAAGAAACATGCTGGGGCAGATCTATGAAATCGAATGTTTTATTTATGTTTGACATGAATCGATTCCCTGGAATCGGAGTAGCACATAATTTCCAATTTTTCACATTATATTTATTTATTTCATATTATTTTTAATGTAAATTATACCTTAAATAGTTTTATGAATTCTTGGAGTAGTTTTTATTGTAATTTATTATAATTGGCCGTGAGGCTTTAAATTACAAAATCTGTGCAAATAAATGACATGAAATGAAAGACTTGTAGGGGATACACTCCCAAATCAGTGAGCTAACATTTCTGGAAGGAACAGATGGGTAACTTGTCTCGAATCAGTGAGCTCTGTACGATACAATTTGTATACTCACTGACCTCCTGGACGTAGCCTGCTCCGAAGACTTTTCCCAGCGAAGTTTTACATGGCTTAGAGATTAGAGAGCAAAGTCGCCGGCATTTCCCAGGAATATGACGTGTGTTTACTGAGCGATAGTCGCACATACTACCACAGCTTAGGAATATTAGAATCGTATACACTTTATACCGGTAAAGGAAAATAGAACTCAGACCAAATACTGAACAATTTTTACAGGATTACTGCCGATCACTATGAATAATCAGAAAGAATCAAAAGTAATCTCTGAAAGTAGACGGATTGCTTTAGATTATTTTTGGTAATCGAAACTAATCCTGATTACTTTTAGATTATTATAAGGCTTTTTACAGGATTACTGCCGATCACTATGAATAATCAGAAAGAATCAAAAGTAATCTCTGAAAGTAGACGGATTGCTTTAGATTATTTTTGATTATTTTTGGTAATCGAAACTAATCCTGATTACTTTTAGATTATTATAAGGCTTTTTACAGGATTACTGCCGATCACTATGAATAATCAGAAAGAATCAAAAGTAATCTCTGAAAGTAGACGGATTGCTTTAGATTATTTTTGATTATTTTTGGTAATCGAAACTAATCCTGATTACTTTTAGATTATTATAAGGCTTTTTACAGGATTACTGCCGATCACTATGAATAATCAGAAAGAATCAAAAGTAATCTCTGAAAGTAGACGGATTGCTTTAGATTATTTTTGATTATTTTTGGTAATCGAAAATAATCCTGATTACTTTTAGATTATTATAAGGCTTTTTACAGGATTACTGCCGATCACTATGAATAATCAGAAAGAATCAAAAGTAATCTCTGAAAGTAGACGGATTGCTTTAGATTATTTTTGATTATTTTTGGTAATCGAAAATAATCCTGATTACTTTTAGATTATTATAAGGCTTTTTACAGGATTACTGCCGATCACTATGAATAATCAGAAAGAATCAAAAGTAATCTCTGAAAGTAGACGGATTGCTTTAGATTATTTTTGGTAATCGAAAATAATCCCGATTACTTTTAGATTATTATAAGGCTTTTTACAGGATTACTGCCGATCACTATGAATAATCAGAAAGAATCAAAAGTAATCTCTGAAAGTAGACGGATTGCTTTAGATTATTTTTGATTATTTTTGGTAATCGAAAATAATCCCGATTACTTTTAGATTATTATAAGGCTTGAAAATCGTAATATAATCGTAATTTATCCAAAAATGCATGTCTCCCATTTTTGTTTTTTTTTTGCGATTGAAATTGCACTTCGTACCAGAATTTCCTTTCAGTGTACACTCAGTGTCATGGCTGTGGCTTTTGTTAAATGAAGCATTAGAGTTTCACTTAAAGATTTACAAAATGAGATTATAAATATTTCATATTGCCATCACATACGCCAGCCACAACACATCGATGCGAATGAAGATATTCGACATTTTGTACATGTTTGCGGCCAACAAAACACACAGCAACAAACGTTAAGGGGCGACAAGCGACTAACAACATGTTCAGGTCCGGCACATGAGCATGGACATGTTTTTTTTTTTATTTTTTTCTTTTGAAGCAATTTGGTTAGTCGTCCTGGAGACGGCATGAGTAGGGGAGAAAAACACTTAAATGAAGGACCAAATAAACACAATAAATATTTACCAAAATCGATCTTAGAATGGGTAACGCTGTATACATGATTTAAATGATTGGGTTTGACTCGTATTTGTTTTCAGAGATTAGGCAAAACTAGTCGTTCTCTTCAAGTTGTTGACGTCTCACGACCCACCCTAATACATCAGTTCACCGAAAATGTGATGCGTAACTTTATCACCCGATGACCTCTAAAAATAAGTAAACATTTGGTCAAACATCCGAACACACAGCACGCATAGAACCATTCGAGCCCAGTGAGTACTGTTTGTGGGTGTGCAGATGGGCAGCGACAAAATGCTGTGTGTTTGTGGGCCATGAATGTACGTTTGCCGGAAAATCCATATTGAGCCCTTAGGAAAGTAAATGGATATCCCATGTTTGCACTTAATGTCAAGTTCTGACATTAAATACTATGACTCTCCAGCAACAAACAAAAATGTAATGTGCTCTATGCCCGATGCTGGGCGAGCGTGTGTATGTGCCATACACCAATCGCCGTCAGTCACATCCTCAGCCACTTCACCGAATCCTCTAACCTCTTCACCGGTTTCTCTAACTGAAAAGTAAGTGTGTGTGTGTTTGACTGCGAAATACGATTCTGTATGTGGAATAGGAAATACCGACTGCGTATGGAATCGGAAATAGCGAGTATGCATACAGTTGTTTGTGAGCAAACACCCACTCAACTTGGTACACAAACACAGCGAGACAGACATGAAAAGCATTGATTCATCTAACACTTTTCGCTCCACCACCCCACCACCACCACCACCATCACTTCAGTTTGTGGCAGAACACCGTATACGCATACGAGATTCTACTCATTTCTATTTTCTACTATTCCTACGAATGTAAACCATAGCGCTGTGATCAAGTGTTGGAGTGTGTGTCGAAACCTTCTTCTTTTTTTTTTTTTTTTTTTTGGTTTTGGCACGAAGGAAGTGAGGTAATATTTTGATACTTCCGCGATAGCAATATCTTCGTCTACGGTTGCTGTACTTGTTTTTGTTTTTTTTTTTGTTTGTAATTGGTTCGATAAAGCTGAAAAGATGGGTACAACAAGAAGGTACAACAAGAATAAAACAAATTGTATTTGCCACGTTACATGATGATTTGTAACAGACGACGGTTGCAGGGAATGGAGGGAATGAAATACCAATGTTATGGCATTGTTGGCTTCAGTCGACAGATTAAGGATATAAAAGTGTTTGTATAGGATTTCCGATATCCTACGGATGAGCGTTTAAATAACAAATACAAAAATGAAACATAAAACATAAAGCAGTTGTTGTAGGGCGACTGTGTGCGTATGAGTCATATTAATTGGTAAAATACAGGGTGTTATTTTGGTATTCAAAGAAAAATGACATTTTTTGAGACAAATGATCGGATGTTTATTTCATAATAAAGACAAAGGTATGTCGTTAACAATGAATAACAACATCAGCCAAATGGCCAACAGGGCCACGCTTACATGATCATATCCCTTTCATGAAATTGCCCATAATCAAATCGCCAAGTGGCTGCCCTATGTCCTCACGATAGCCTCACGAATTCTGTCTTTGAGGTCTTGAATCGACGCTGGGCTGTCTTTCACATGGGCTGTCTTTCACATGGCCCCAATGGCAGAAGTCGCAAGGTGTTAAATCACAAGATTTCGGTGATCACCTTTCCCGGAAAAGAACAATGGTTGCCGTGTTAACTGAACTTTTTTGTTTTGAGATCATTTGGTTTGTCCGTTTTTGTCGCCGTTACATTCAGCATATTTCTCTTAAGTTTGTGCCTGTGCATTAAAAATGTGTTTCACATAAACGATTTTTCAATAAAGCGAATTTTCGAGTAAGCGAAACACAGCGCATGGTATATCAAACAGAACAATCGTTTCAAATTGTTAATGCCAATTAAACGATTTTTGTCAATTCAGAGGCGACCGCCTTAACGAATTCGACTGTACTTGTAAAGGGTTTTCCAACAAGAGGTGTTATTTTGAATCACCCGGTATTTCTGTAGCTTTCACTTTTGAAGCTTTTATTCTTTGGCATTTGACAAGTAGAAAGACATTTTTAAAATTCACTACAAAAATGGTGAACGTCTTGCAGTCACAGTTCGCAAAACTAAAGCATTTTTGGGTCGTCGTGAAGTAGATAATGTTTAAGCTAGTCTGTAAGGTTTATGTACCATAGACTAATGAATGAATAAATAAATAAATAAATAAGTACCTTGTCGGATCGCAATACCGAAAATGGGTGGACAACAAACGTCATTACACTGAACCTGGGTTCAGTTAACACAAAAACTCAAGCCGACCGTGTCCTTGTTGATTGGGTCCATGAAATGCAAGAAAATGATCCGGAATTCCATCGCAAAATCATCTTGACTGATGAAGGCCCATTTCCACGTGGCTTGGTGGCTACATCAACAAGCAAAATTAACGTATCTGAAGCTCGGAAAACCCAAGAGTTATTGTTGAGAAGCCTCTCCATCCTGAACATGTGACTGCGGCGAGGACATTGGTCCTTACTTGTTCGAAAATGAGTTTGGATCAACAGTTACGGTTAATGGATTGCCCTATCGAGAGATGATTAATTAATTTTTTTATGGTCGGTCTTGGATGATATTGATCTGGAAAACGTTTACTTTGAACAAGACGGTGCTACGTGCGACACAAGCAACGAAACCATTGCTCATTTACGGGACAAGTTTCCGGACCGTGTTATCTCTCGAACTTGCGACTTCTTTCTTTGGGGCCACGTGAAAAATACGGTCTACGCCAACAGCCTAGCGTCAATTCAAGACCTCAAGTATATAATTCGTGATGATAGCTACTTTGCGATTTGGTTAGGGACAATTTCATCAAAAGGATATGGTCCTGTAAGTGTGGTCCTGTTGGCCATTTGGCTGATGTTGTTATTCATTATTAACGGCATACCTTTGTCTTTATTATGAAATAAACATCCGATCATTTGTCTCAAAAAATGCCATTTTTCTTTGAATACCAAAATAACACCTTTTTTTTTGGTCTAACACTCAGGGGATGCCCCCTATGGATGCAATGTACTGTGTTAGCGATAGGAAATAAGGGTATTGGAAGGAAGAAAAAAGGAGTTGGGGCTTTGAATTTGATAATGTCATAGCAGGCAGGAAAAACACTTGCTGAAAGATTATTCCACATGCGAACAGTTCGGCTAAAGAACGAATTTTCTCAACCGGCCATTTGACAGCGAACGTTTTTTTTTTGGAAACAAAAACACGTTTAACTAAGTTTGTTTTTCTTTAAAAACTTTAGAACATTTTTCATATACAAATTTTACTATTTTAAATATAACATACATTATAATTTATCTTAAGTAAACTACCAGCAGATGACACCATAATTATTCTCTACATAGTCAGCATCCTCAGAAGCGTAACGAATTACAATACACAGTGTTTGTGCTCTACAGCTATTTGTCCTTCATTACTCGTTGCCAACTTAGACATGGTAATAAAATAAAACTAAGCAAACAACAACAACAATAACCAGCCACAATAAACACCTTTATAAGGACAAACTTTGCTACCGGCAAACCGAATTCATATGACACACAACCTACAGTGAAACATTCTTTCCTTCGTTGGCTAAAGAACCACAAAGAATGTCGAACCAATTCCCAAAAATAAAACTTTAACCACAACGTTGGTGATAAGCTATTATACCCTAAAGAATTTTAATTCACTGCACTGTTTGTTCTTTGTGGTCTTGGTCGTGGCAAAAAGGCCAAAGTTGGCGAATCAATGTTGAACACTTTAGTGTCAAATAAATTGACTAATTACTCTGTGTAAAGGTAACAACAGCAATAGCTTAGTGTAACTTAATGACAAATGTTTGTGTTTCAAACAAAACATATAAAACCACACACACACACTACACTCAGTTTCGAGCTTTTCCTTCGAATATCCTCAACAACAGTTGGAGCGCATAATAAGCGCAACTGAAGTGAAAACTGGAACAGAAAGTGGTTTAGGAACAGCAACCACAGCCTCCAACCAGAGAAAGTCACATTCAACGTCTTCAAGTTAAGCAATTAAATTGTGATTAAATATAGGATGGAAAAGAAAAGGCACATCATTCAAAGAAAGCCAAAGATACACCACTCACCCGTCGCCCCAAGGCAAATACGGAATGAAAACGATACGAGGCCCCAATACACAAAGAGTGAGCAAGGAGTGGCTTTGAGATTCTAAGGAGAAGTGAATCTCACTGTACTGTTTACACAGGCAGCAGTCACACGCCCACACAAACATTTCAGTTCCACCTTTAAATAGACGCACACACTCACAACGATTTAAGCACGATTAAGTCTTAAAGAAAACTGGAAAAAGCCACACACACACACACATTCGTGTACACACACTCACTACATGCATCCACACTGTCAGTTTCATGCCCACATTCTCCCCGCAACATGCAACAGAAAAGGAAACTGGCAATTTTCCGGGAATAAAGCCAATGTAAGGCCTTGCAGGAGAATTCAGAACATTTCGTTGTTTTCATACATCTTACATTTCAAGTTAACTGTTGTTCAAGGCATAAGGGATGTTGTTGTAGTTTGTAGAGTATGAGTAGGTTTTTTGTAAGAGCGTGTCTTTGGGTATTTCCACGTACAAGCCTAGTTAAGCTGACTGTTTGATGGGTCAGAGCGCAAGAGGGAGTGAGAGAGAGAGAGATACCGACAGACGTCGAGCACATTCAAGTGTTTGCTGGTCTACCTAAAAGCCCTGTAATCGTAACCATCACTCCAATCTTTGCCTATGTACATATGTACTGAATTCTTTTTATCGCAATGTGTGTGTGTGACATTGTTGTTGTGCCAATCAGTGTTGCCGTTTTGGTAGAATTCTACCAAATTTGGTCGGACGAATTTCAATTTTTTAATTTTGGTCGGATGGTAGGCCCAAACTGATTATGGTAGATTTTTGAATAAAAATTTTAAATATATATTTCCCTACACCTTTGTTCAAGCTACGCTTGCAAACAAATGCCCAATTCTTTAGAAAGTCTTTGCCGAAATATTTACAGTTATTTTTCTCATAGTCCTAAACGTATTGAAGAGCTCAAGGACTTCCAAGACTATTGCACTGTAAAGCCACACAAAATATTAGGTGTGTGTCAAACGAGATGGCTATCTCTGGAGGGAGTAATTTTAAGAATTATTGAACAATGGGACAGTCTGAAACTATATTTTATTTCCTGTTATTATGAAGTACAGGGAGTAAAACCAGCGCATATAGCGGAAGAAATGACATGCAAAGTAAAATGCTATTTTTTGTTTTTATCTTATATTCTTCCAATTATTAATAATTTAAATAAGGAATTTCAATCTGAAAGTTCCCGTTTGCCGTATTTATATGCGAGTATTAAAACAAATTTTCTTTTAATACTACGCAATTTTGTAAAAAGAGAATATATAAACAATAATGTTGAAATTGAGCAAATTTAATTGATATTTCAAAAATTTTCATTGGCTCAAAATCGGAAATTTTTGTAAAAGCGAACTTAACTGATTCTGAAATATACGAACTTAAGTCTAACGTTTTAAATTTCTATGTTGAATTTTTGGATCAATTAAAACATCGATTTGATTTTAAGCGCGAAGACATTAAACTTTTAAATATAATAACGCCCCAAAGAGTAATTTCTTCGGAAAACTTAGATATATTGCCTCTTATTTTAGAGTTTTCTAGTCTCGTTGAATGTGATCCAGATATAATAGTGACAGAGTGGCATTTATTGCGCCTCAGCGAGACATCTTTTTCTCCTGATTTAAGTATAGACATGTTTTGGAAAAATGTATCTGCTATAAAAAATGGTTTGAATGAACATTGTTTTGAAAATTTAGTTAAATTTGTCTTTAATTGACTTTCACTACCACATGAAAGAAAGTTTTCGTCTCTATCTCTTATAAAATCTAAATTAAGAAACAAACTTGAAATTAATACCATTAACAGTATCATGCTTTGTAAAGAATTAATCACGAAAAAAGGTCCGCATACTGTATGATTAGCTAAAAAAGACTTTAAAACCCCGAATAAAATGTAGTGAATTGAAAATATGTTAAAAATGATCTCGGATTTACTGACAAATATGATCTCCAAAATCTCTGTATATATAAGAGATTTTTTTTGTTTATATAGTTTTGTATATACTTTTATTTAAAGAATTAAAATAATATACTGAATTTATATTATTTTTTGTTTAATTAATAAAAGTTTTCTATAAATTAAATATTGTTTTTTTTTCGTTACAATTTTGGTCGGATTTGACCCAATTTGGTAGGATTTAGAAACAAATTTGGTCGGAAAAAAAAATTTCTTGTGGCAACACTGGTGCCAATATCCATAGGAACTTCAGAGCTCTCGTTTCCCTTATAGCCTTGGATTTTGTACATTTTGTTTTTCTTTTATTTTTTTTATACCACACAATTTGTTTGTATTCATAATAGGCTACTCAACTTAAATGTTTGTTGTGTGAATTGGAAAATAACGACTGTTCTGCGGGGAGGTATTAGCGGTGATTTCTTTTAGGCCGTACGAAAAGGTCGGAAAGGTTACGATTTAAATACAAACTTGGGAAATTGTGGGCAAATATAATCCATTGGAGCATAAAAAGATTTTTGTTTGAATCTGAATTCCATTCGATTTTTGATACCCGCAAGAGATCCCGATCAAAAGTCCTGTAAAACAAAGCTTGATGCTTGTTATTATTACTCATCATCATTGTCAAGTCAATCCATACGATTCGATCAGGTTGTTGATGGTTTTGCATTGTGAACTTCCTATATCTTGTCCTGTATGTTCTTTGATAAGTCTAGTAACATCGAATTAACGTACATATGGAAGGTGTAACGGAGGGGTGTAAGTTAGCTTTTAACGCTTGTTTGATTGTAAAGAAATTTCACACAAACTAGGCAGCATTCGAATAATGCTGCGAACAACATTTTAATACATTTTCATTGAAATACAAATAAAAATAACTCTAACCCCTCAGCTGCATGTGCCAAAATGTCACTGCCATTGAATTTTCGTTGACAGTCGGCCGGAGAGCAGCAAAAAATGTGTGTGGTAAAAAAAAAAAGTGTAAGTGTGTTGAGTTTGTTGAACAATTACAGACCAGAGTAATGGCTGGAGCAATTTCTCAGAAAAACACACATACACTCTCTATTGAAAGTATTCGTACACTAGACTAAAGTACACTCTCTATTGGAAGTATTCGGCAAATGACTGGGGATGGTTTCCCCCCCATATGGGGAGAAACAATTTTAACTAGAGTCCTAGTCGGATTACAAATAAATGTGGGCAAGACGATTAGAGATTTTTACGTCGTAGGACCAAAGACAATCTGGTGGGCATTAGGGTATCCAGATAAAAACAAGATTAACGTCGATATTTTTTTGTTCAAATTACTTAGAATTTGATCATCTTTCAAACGGCCTGCTTACTTTTCTGTACAATTTCATAAAATTGATTAGCAATCAATTAGATTACTATTAAAAGGAATTGTTATGAGTATATAATTCTCTATTCAACAATTTGTGATAAATAATTGATTGCAATTGCAAAATAATCCAAAAGTAATCAAGATTACTTCAAATTACTATAAACTAAACAAAAAGAATCACAGCAAATGTGCATGAACCAACGAGCGTTAGTAATTTGTCGCTCTTGTCCAAAATGCTTCCCGCATTGCCATCTCGAATAAAGATAATGAAATCAACGAATTCCACAGGTAATTTTTAATTTCAACAGCATATACAAGAAGTCGAGAAGAATGCTTAGCAATATTAAAAACGACAAACAAAAATCACCAAATACCAAATACTGGTTGAATTTGATGTGGAAAAAAATTCGCATCAGCATATTTGTTAATGACATGTTAATCAGGATTACTTGCGATTACTGTGAATAACCAGAAAGAATCATAAGTAATCTCTGAAAGTATTCGGATTATTTTCCGATTACTGACAAAGACATGAATTAAAATTCTTTAGGGTATAATAGCTTATCACCAACGTTGTGGTTAAAGTTTTATTTTTGGGAATTGGTTCGACATTCTTTGTGGTTCCTTAGCCAACGAAGGAAAGAATGTTTCACTGTAGGTTGTGTGTCATATGAATTTGTTATGCCGGTAGCAAAGTTTGTCCTTATAAAGGTGTTTATTGTGGCTGGTTATTGTTGTTGTTGTTTGCTTAGTTTTATTTTAACCATGCCTAAGTTGGCAACGAGTAATGAGGGACAAATAGCTGTAGAGCACAAACACTGTGTATTGTAATTCGTGTGAGGATGCTGACTATGTAGAGAATAATTATGGTGTCATCTGCTGGTAGTTTACTTAAGATAAATTATAATGTATGTTATATTTAAAATAGTAAAATTTGTATATGAAAAATGTTCTAAAGTTTTTAAAGAAAAACAAACTTAGTTAAACGTGTTTTTGTTTCCAAAAAAAAAACGTTCGCTGTCAAATGGCCGGTTGACCGGACGACGCACTATAGAGAAAATTCGTTCTTCAGCCGAACTGTTCGCATGTGGAATAATCTTCCAGCAAGTGTTTTTCCTGCCTGCTATGACATTGGCAAATTCAAAGCCCCAACTCCTTTTTTCCTCCTTCCAATACCCTTATTTCCTATCGCTAACACAGTACATTGCATCCATAGGGGGCATCCCCTGAGTGTTAGACCAAAAAAAAGGTGTTATTTTGGTATTCAAAGAAAAATGGCATTTTTTGAGACAAATGATCGAATGTTTATTTCATAATAAATAACAACATCAGCCAAATGGCCAACACGACCACGCTTACAGGACCATATCCTTTTGATGAAATTGTCCCTAACCAAATCGCAAAGTAGCTATCGTCACGAATTATATCCTTGAGGTCTTGAATTGACGCTAGGCTGTTTGCGTAGACCATATTTTTCACGTGGCCCCAAAGAAAGAAGTCGCAAGGTGTTAAATCACAAGATCGAGAGATAACACGGTCCGGAAACTTGTCCCGTAAATGAGCAATGGTTTCGTTGCTTGTGTCGCACGTAGCACCGTCTTGTTCAAAGTAAAAGTTTTCCAGATCAATATCATTCAAGACCGACCATAAAAAAATTAATGTATCATCTCTCGATAGCGCAATTCAGTCACCGTAACTGTTGATCCAACCTCATTTTCGAACAAGTAAGGACCAATGTCCTCGCCGCAGTCACATGTTCAGGATGGAGAGGCTTCTCAACAATAACTCTTGGGTTTTCCGAGCTCCAGATACGTTAATTTTGCTTGTTGACGTAGCCACCGATGTGGAATCAGTCAAGATGATTTTGCGAATTCCGGTTAATTTTCATGCATTTCATGGACCCAATCATGAAATGAAACAATTGAAAACAATTTTTTTTTTCACTGAACTAATTGGGACGTCTTTCCACCGTATGGTCTATGAAAACAAAAAAATTCTCATTTTTTTAATTTTTGAAATTTAGAATTTTTTAACGAGTTCAAGCTTGTTCAACAATTTTTAATAAAAAATTGTATTTAATTTATTTTTCCGTTTTTTAATGAGTTTTAAAGCTCGAGATTAAGAATTTTTAATAAACAATTTTTTTTTTTAAATTTATTTTTCTTTATATTTTTTGTTTTTGTTTCAATGAAACATTCGTCCGGGCTTTTTACAGAACTCAAAAATGTTTAGTAGCTCAAACATTATTGTGGACCATTGTGCAGAGGTTTTTTTATTTTTTTATTATTATTTCATTATAAAACTGTGCCAGATGTCCCGTTTTTTTTTTTTTTTTTTTTAATGCTAATGAATATGACAAATAAAATGTAAAACTAATTGATTTTCAAATCAATAACCCCTGAAGCAGTTGGAAGAAAGCAAACGAAACGTTGGGAAAATATGTAATAAATTAATTTTATTTAATTCATGGAGAGGATCCAATAAACAACAATACCAAATTGGTCATTTACATTTTCCACTTTCTGCCCCACATTAATATCAATTAAATGCCTAATTCAGAATTACTGCTACATGTTTTTAATAAGATTTCCAAAAAATGTATACAAACATTATTAATTTCGGATTGTTCCCCGTTTTTTCATAGGATGCCGCAATTTGTGTGAAATTTCATTTGGAACGTGAGAAAAATCCACATAAATTCAACAGTCGCATGAAGAACAAACTCTGGTATTTCGAATATGCAACATCGGAGACATTTGCCGCATCCTGTAAAAATCTCCATGAGAATATTGAAATTGTTGTAAGTACCGAAACGTGTCAGAGCATTTTCATAAATAATAAACCGAAAGAAAAAAAAAACCCTCAAACACATCCACCCAGTACAAGTACTACATGCAAATTATATAACAAACAACATGGCATTGCATGTCTGGGCATAATTAGGATAGTAATAAATATTACCAGTAGCACGAATTTAAATTGCAATTTATGGTTTTCATTGTTCAGTGTGATGGTGTCTCCTTGGATCTGGCGAATGGACCGCATTTGCAGGGTGTTGCCCTGCTCAACATTCCCTACACCCATGGCGGCTCGAATTTGTGGGGTGAACATTTGTCCCAGAAACGGATGCGCAAAAGTGCCGGACCCTTTCGCAAGTCCGGCAAGAAGCTGAAATCATCGGATAAGGAATTGTCAGCGACCAGCTTTACTTCGGTCGATCTTTCGGTGGCCATACAAGGTGAGGAGCATAGAAAGATATAGCCAACAAAAAATACTTTAATATTTTCATTTTTTCAGACTTCGGTGACCGCTTGTTTGAAGTAATAGGCCTGGAGAACTGTTTGCATATGGGCCAGGTGCGTACCGGCCTGAGGGCCTCTGGCCGCCGTTTGGCCCAATGCAGTGAAGTGATTATCAAGACACGCAAAACATTTCCCATGCAAATCGATGGTGAACCATGGATGCAACAAGCCTGCACGGTAACTATTTAAATGAACAAATCATTATAAATCAATACAGAAAAATTGTCATGTTAATATACAGAAAAATGGTCAACAATTTTTGTTTCTATGCAAAAAAATGTTCACCAGTTTTATTTTTTCATACAGAAAAATTGTGAAAAAAAATTTTCTATATAGAAAAATTTTCCACAATTTTTTTCTATACAGAAAAATTGTCAAAAATGTTTTTCTATACAGAAAAATGGTCAACAATTTTTTTCTATACAGAAAAATTGTCAACAATTTTTTTCTATACAGAAAAATTGTCAACCATTTTTTCTATACAGAAAAATTGTCAACCATTTTTTCTATACAGAAAAATGGTCAGCAATTTTTTTCTATACAGAAAAATTGTCAACAATTTTTTCCTATACAGAAAAATTGTCAACAATTTTCTATACAGAAAAATTGTCAACAATTTTTGTTTCTATGCAAAAAAATGTTCACCAGTTTTTTTTTTCATACAGAAAAATTGTGAAAAAAAATGTCTATATAGAAAAATTGTCCACAATTTTTTTCTATACAGAAAAATTGTCAAAAATGTTTTTCTATACAGAAAAATTTTCAACAATTTTTTTCTATACAGAAAAAATTTCAACAGTTTTCTATACAGGAAAATTGACAACAATTTTTGTTTCTATGCAAAAACATTTTCACCAGTTTTTTTTTTCATACAGAAAAATTGTGAAAAAAAATGTCTATATAGAAAAATTGTCCACAATTTTTTTCTATACAGAAAAATTGTCAAAAATGTTTTTCTATACAGAAAAATTGTCAACAATTTTTTTCTATATAGAAAAATTGTCAACAATTTTTTTCTATACAGAAAAATTGTCAACAATTTTTTTCTATACAGAAAAATTGTCAAAAATGTTTTTCTATACAGAAAAAATGTCAACAATTTTTTTCTATACAGGCAAATTGTCAACAATTTTTTTCTATACAGAAAAATTTTCAACAATTTTCTTTCTATTCAGAAAAATTGTCAAAAAAATTTTTCTATTCAGAAAAATTTTGAAAATTTTTTTTCTATTCAGAAAAATTTTCAAAAAAAAATTGTCTATACAGAAAAATTGTCAACAATTTTTTTCTATTCAGAAAAATTGTCAACAATTTTTTTCTATACAGAAAAATTGTCAACAATTTTTTTCTATACAGAAATATTGTCAACAATTTTTTTTCTATACAGAAAAATTGTCAAAAATGTTTTTCTATACAGAAAAATTGTCAACAATTTTTTTCTATACAGGCAAATTGTCAACAATTTTCTATACAGAAAAATTGTCAACAATTTTTTTCTATACAGAAAAATTGTCAACAATTTTTTTCTATACAGAAAAATTGTCAACAATTTTTTTCTATACAGAAAAATTGTCAACAATTTTTTTCTATACAGAAAAATTGTCAACAATTTTTTTCTATACAGAAATATTGTCAACAATTTTTTTCTATACAGAAAAATTGTCAAAAATGTTTTTCTATACAGAAAAATTGTCAACAATTTTTTTCTATACAGGCAAATTGTCAACAATTTTCTATACAGAAAAATTGTCAACAATTTTTGTTTCTATGCAAAAAAATGTTCACCAGTTTTTTTTTTCATACAGAAAAATTGTGAAAAAAAAATTTCTATATAGAAAAATTGTCCACAATTTTTTTCTATACAGAAAAATTGTCAAAAATGTTTTTCTATACAGAAAAATTGTCAACAATTTTCTATACAGAAAAATTGTCAACAATTTTTTTCTATACAGAAAAATTGTCAACAATTTTTTTCTATACAGAAATATTGTCAACAATTTTTTTCTATACAGAAAAATTGTCAAAAATGTTTTTCTATACAGAAAAATTGTCAACAATTTTTTTCTATACAGGCAAATTGTCAACAATTTTCTATACAGAAAAATTGTCAACAATTTTTGTTTCTATGCAAAAAAATGTTCACCAGTTTTTTTTTTCATACAGAAAAATTGTGAAAAAAAAATTTCTATATAGAAAAATTGTCCACAATTTTTTTCTATACAGAAAAATTGTCAAAAATGTTTTTCTATACAGAAAAATTTTCAACAATTTTCTTTCTATTCAGAAAAATTGTCAAAAAATTTTTTCTATTCAGAAAAATTTTGAAAAAAATTTTTTTATTCAGAAAAATTTTCTACACAGAAAAATTGTCAAAAAATTTTTTCTATTCAGAAAAATTGTCAACAATTTTTTTCTATACAGAAAAATTGTCAACAATTTTTTTCTATACAGAAATATTGTCAACAATTTTTTTCTATACAGAAAAATTGTCAAAAATGTTTTTCTATACAGAAAAATTGTCAACAATTTTTTTCTATACAGGCAAATTGTCAACAATTTTCTATACAGAAAAATTGTCAACAATTTTTTTCTATACAGAAAAATTTTCAACAATTTTCTTTCTATTCAGAAAAATTGTCAAAAAAATTTTTCTATTCAGAAAAAATTTTGAAAAATTTTTTTCTATTCAGAAAAATTTTCAAAAAAAAATTTCTATACAGAAAAATTGTCAACAATTTTTTTCTATACAGAAAAATTGCCAACAATTTTTTTCTATACAGAAAAATTGTCAACAATTTTTTTCTATACAGAAATATTGTCAACAATTTTTTTCTATACAGAAAAATTGTCAAAAATGATTTTCTATACTGAAAAATTGTCAACAATTTTTTTCTATACAGGCAAATTGTCAACAATTTTCTGTCTATTCAGAAAAATTGTCAAAAAAAAAAAATTTTGTTCTATTCAGAAAAATTTTCAAAAAAAATTTTCTATACAGAAGAATTGTCAATAATTTTTTTCTATTCAGAAAAATTGTCAAAAATTTTTTTCTATACAGAAATATTGTCAACAATTTTTTTCTATACAGAAAAATTGTCAACCATTTTTTTTTACAGAAAAATTGTCAACCATTTTTTCTATACAGAAAAATTGTCAACCATTTTTTCTATACAGAAAAATGGTCAGCAATTTTGTTCTATAGTTTTTTTTTATACAGAAAAATTGTCAACAATTTTTTTCTATACAGAAAAATTGTCAACAATTTTTTTCTATACAGAAAAATTGTCAACAATTTTTTTCTATACAGAAAAATTGTCAAAAATGTTTTTGTATACAGAAAAATTGTCAACAATTTTTTTCTATACAGAAAAATTGTCAACAATTTTTTTCTATACAGAAAAATGGTCAAAAAATTTTTTCTATACAGAAAAATTGTCAAAAATGTTTTTCTATACAGAAAAATTGTCAACAATTTTTTTCTATACAGGCAAATTGTCAACAATTTTCTATACAGAAAAATTGTCAACAATTTTTTTCTATACAGAAAAATTTTCAACAATTTTCTTTCTATTCAGAAAAATTGTCAAAAAATTTTTTCTATTCAGAAAAATTTTGAAAAAATTTTCTATACAGAAAAATTGTCAAAAATTTTTTTCTATTCAGAAAAATTGTCAACAATTTTTTTCTATACAGAAAAATTGTCAACAATTTTTTTCTATACAGAAATATTGTCAACAATTTTTTTCTATACAGAAAAATTGTCAAAAATGTTTTTCTATACAGAAAAATTGTCAACAATTTTTTTCTATACAGGCAAATTGTCAACAATTTTCTATACAGAAAAATTGTCAACAATTTTTTTCTATACAGAAAAATTTTCAACAATTTTCTTTCTATTCAGAAAAATTGTCAAAAAAATTTTTCTATTCAGAAAAATTTTGAAAAATTTTTTTCTATTCAGAAAAATTTTCAAAAAAAAATTTCTATACAGAAAAATTGTCAACAATTTTTTTCTATACAGAAAAATTGTCAACAATTTTTTTCTATACAGAAAAATTGTCAACAATTTTTTTCTATACAGAAAAATTGTCAACAATTTTTTTCTATACAGAAAAATTGTCAACAATTTTTTTCTATACAGAAAAATTTTCAACAATTTTGTTCTATACAGAAAAATTTTCAACAATTTTGTTCTATACAAGCAAATTGTCAACAATTTTTTTTCTATACAAGCAAATTGTCAAAAATTTTCTATACAGAAAAATTGTCAAAAATTTTTTTCTATACAGAAAAATTGTCAAAAAAATTTTCTATACAGAAAAATTGTCAACAATTTTTTTCTATACAGAAAAATTTTTAACAATTTTTTTCTATACAGAAAAATTGTCAAAAATGTTTTTCTATACAGAAAAATTGTCAACAATTTTTTTCTATACAGAAAAATTGTCAACAATTTTTTTCTATACAGGCAAATTGTCAACAATTTTCTATACAGAAAAATTGTCAAAAAAATTTTTCTATACAGAAAAATTGTCAAAAATTTTGTTCTATACAGAAAAATTTTCAACAATTTTTTTCTATACAGAAAAATTGTCAACAATTTTTTTCTATACAGAAAAATTGTCAAAAATGTTTTTCTATACAGAAAAATTGTCAACAATTTTTTTCTATACAGAAAAATTGTCAACAATTTTTTTCTATACAGAAAAATTGTCCACAATTTTTTTTCTATACAGAAAAATTGTCAACAATTTTCTTTCTATTCAGAAAAATTGTCAACAATTTTTTTCTATACAGGCAAATTGTCAACAATTTTTTTCTATACAGGCAAATTGTCAACAATTTTTTTCTATACAGGCAAATTGTCAACAATTTTTTTCTATACAGAAAAATTGTCAACAATTTTTTTCTATACAGAAAAATTGTCAACAATTTTTTTCTATACAGAAAAATTGTCAAAAATGTTTTTCTATACAGAAAAATTGTCAACAATTTTTTTCTATACAGGCAAATTGTCAACAATTTTCTATACAGAAAAATCGTCAACAATTTTTTTCTATACAGAAAAATTGTCCACAATTTTTTTCTATACAGAAAAATTGTCAAAAATGTTTTTCTATACAGAAAAATTGTCAACAATTTTCTATACAGAAAAATTGTCAACAATTTTTTTCTATACATAAAAATTTTCAACAATTTTCTTTCTATTCAGAAAAATTGTCAAAAAAATTTTTCTATTCAGAAAAATTTTGAAAAAAAATTTTCTATTCAGAAAAATTTTCAAAAAAAAATTTCTATACAGAAAAATTGTCAACAATTTTTTTCTATTTAGAAAAATTGTCAAAAATTTTTTCCTATACAGAAATATTGTCAACAATTTTTTTCTATACAGAAAAATTGTCAACAATTTTTTTCTATACAGAAAAATTGTCAACAATTTTTTTCTATACAGAAAAATTGTCAACCATTTTTTCTATACAGAAAAATTGTCAAAAAAATTTTTCTATACAGAAAAATTGTCAAAAATTTTGTTCTATACAGAAAAATTTTCAACAATTTTTTTCTATACAGAAAAATTGTCAAAAATTTTTTTCTATACAGAAAAATTGTCGACAATTTTTTCTATACAGAAAAATTGTCAAAAATGTTTTTCTATACAGAAAAATTGTCAACAATTTTTTTCTATACAGGCAAATTGTCAACAATTTTTTTCTATACAGAAAAATTGTCAACAATTTTTTTCTATACAGAAAAATTGTCAACAATTTTTTTCTATACAGAAAAATTGTCAACAATTTTTTCTCTATACAGAAAAATTGTCAACAATTTTTTTTCTTAAAGAAAAATTTTCAACAATTTTTTTCTATACAGAAAAATTTTAAACAATTTTTTTCTGTACAGAAAAATTGTCAACAATTTTTTTCTATACAGAAAAATTGTCAACAATTTTTTTCTATACAGAAAAATTGTCAACAATTTTTTTCTATACAGAAAAATTGTCAAAAATGTTTTTCTATACAGAAAAACTGTCAACAATTTTTTTCTATACAAGCAAATTGTCAACAATTTTTTTCTATACAAGCAAATTGTCAACAATTTTCTATACAGAAAAATTGTCAAAAATTTTTTTCTAAACAGAAAAATTGTCAACAATTTTTTTCTATACAGAAAAACTGTCAACCATTTTTTTCTATACAGAAAAATTGTGAAAAAAAATTTTCTATACAGCAAAATTGTCAACAAATTTTTTCTGTACAGGAAAATTGTTAACAATTGTTTTCTGTACAGGAAAATTGTCAACAATTTTTTTCTATTTTCAACAATTTTTTTCTAAACAGAAAAATTTTCAACAATTTTTTTCTATACAGAAAAACCGTCAACAATTTTTTTCTATTGTTAAAAAATTTTTTTATTCAGAAAAATTGTCAACAATTTTTTACTATAATGAAAAATTGTCAAAAATTTTTTTTTTTCTATACAGAAAAATTGTCAAAAATTTTTTTCTATACAGAAAAATTGTCGACAATTTTTTCTATACAGAAAAATTGTCAAAAATGTTTTTCTATACAGAAAAATTGTCAACAATTTTTTTCTATACAGAAAAATTGTCAACAATTTTTTTCTATACAGAAAAATTGTCAACAATTTTTTTCTATACAGAAAAATTGTCAACAATTTTTTTCTATACAGAAAAATTGTCAACAATTTTTTCTCTATACAGAAAAATTGTCAACAATTTTTTCTCTATACAGAAAAATTGTCAACAATTTTTTTTCTTAAAGAAAAATTTTCAACAATTTTTTTCTATACAGAAAAATTTTAAACAATTTTTTTCTGTACAGAAAAATTGTCAACAATTTTTTTCTATACAGAAAAATTGTCAACAATTTTTTTCTATACAGAAAAATTGTCAACAATTTTTTTCTATACAGAAAAATTGTCAAAAATGTTTTTCTATACAGAAAAACTGTCAACAATTTTTTTCTATACAAGCAAATTGTCAACAATTTTTTTCTATACAAGCAAATTGTCAACAATTTTCTATACAGAAAAATTGTCAAAAATTTTTTTCTAAACAGAAAAATTGTCAACAATTTTTTTCTATACAGAAAAACTGTCAACCATTTTTTTCTATACAGAAAAATTGTGAAAAAAAATTTTCTATACAGCAAAATTGTCAACAAATTTTTTCTGTACAGGAAAATTGTTAACAATTGTTTTCTGTACAGGAAAATTGTCAACAATTTTTTTCTATTTTCAACAATTTTTTTCTAAACAGAAAAATTTTCAACAATTTTTTTCTATACAGAAAAACCGTCAACAATTTTTTTCTATTGTTAAAAAATTTTTTTATTCAGAAAAATTGTCAACAATTTTTTACTATAATGAAAAATTGTCAAAAATTTTTTTCTTTAGAAAACAATTTTCAACAATTTTTTTCTAAACAGAAAAATTGTCAAAAAAAATTTTCTATACAGAAAAATTTTCAACAATTTTTTACTATTCAGAAAAATTGTCAACAATTTTTTACTATAAGGAAAAATTTTTAACAATTTTTTCCTATACCGAAAAGTTGTCACATGTTTTCCATACAGAAAAAAATGTTTTTGATCTTCATGGATTTTAATGAATATATTTATTTTTTTATTTAATTTGTTTTTTGTTTTGTTTCTTATAATCCAGATCAAAGTTACCCATAAAAATCAAGTTCCTATGCTAATGGCACCACGTTCCGAGAAAGGTAAAGGTTTCTTCAATATGCTGTGCAGCTGATTTCGACGTAGTGCTTCAACCAGCTCCATTATGCGCGAACACTTTACGGCCATGGCCAACTCAGCCACAACTACACCAACACATGCTACTGAAACCACCGTCCAAAAAACAGAAAAGCTTTAATTACAAAAAAATACCGAAACAACAGCAGCAGCGACAACAACAAAAAGAACAACATTTTAACAATTTACCGTAGAAATGCAAAACCAATAAAAATGAAACAGAAACCACTACACACACACACAACATGAAAATTTAGAATTTTTTTTTTAGTAAAATAAAATAGTAAAAATATTTACAGAAATGCATGAAACTTAACTTATACAGACATGCATTCATATGGCAAATATGTTTATATATACATGTGTATAGTGTATGTACACTTAAATTACAACTACTTATATACGAGTCTATATGTATAGGTTAGCTGTATGTCTGTATATTTATTTACCTCTAAGAGTCGTTGATATTATTAAGAAAGATATTTTTATTTGCTAGAACCAAACTCGATGTACGATATCGGATATCTGCGACCAGATCGTCATAGTCCAATTTCAATGCCAATTTCGATTGCCTTGAACTTGGATTTCTTTTCGAAATGGTTTAGTTGTTTAAGCTTAAACTAGATTTTACTAAATGTGGCCAAACAAAAAACACATTTTTGCGAAAAAATGTAGAAATGAAAAATATTTTGAGATTCAATATTGAATTAAATGTTTTGGAAAAAACAACTATATATAAAATAAAAAGCTCAACTTTTTGGACAAAATGTTATTTATAGAAGAAGGAAAATTAAAAAAAATAATAGGATTACATGCAGTTTAATAAAATCTAGCAACTTTTCACTTCAGAAATATCGTTTCCAACTCGGCAACAGGGGAATCAACGACAATCAGCTTGCCGGAGGATCAGAACAGCTGAAAACTCCAGATGTCCCCCAGTTCTTTAAAAACAAAAATAAAAGTTCGTAAAAAAAAACGTAAACTGACTAAGGACATCAGCCGTCTAGATTGTGTTTGTCAGTCTAAACAAACCACAAACAACTTCTATCTTCATGGCGATGATATCCAAGGAAAATTCAAATAAAAATACAAAAACTAACATTTTCATATATACTTTTTTCTTTGTCAAATCTACTTTAATTCATTAAAAACAATTAAATGTATTATCCATATAAAAAAATTTTATAAAATGTCCAAGTTTTTCGCCCAACTTTTAAAACGCCATTGAATCTCAGAGACGCCAATCGTGTATGTGTTTATGCACACATACTCGCATATTTATTAAACACTTTTAGTGCTTATTGTGTGTCCTGCAACAAAAAAAAAACAAAACAAAAAACAGAAACCAAATAAACCAAGAGACCAAACAAAAGAAAATTAAATGAAATTTATTTTAAAGAACAACATATTTTATAAAGTAGTTTTTTACATTTAAGATGATGATGACGACGATGATACCAAACACTTGAGACAGTAAAGTTAACATATACACTAGGGTGGAGTGAAAACATGCTTTTTTTTTAATTTGAAAAAGTTAACCTCGGAAAGAGATGTAGTCTGGGATTTTTCTAAAATCAACGCCAAAATAGCGATAATTTCCAAATTTCGAGGGAGCGGCGCGAACCCTAAAAATTTTTTAAAATTTTTTTCTTTATTTTTCCCCTCATTAGGACTTTTTTTTTTTAATTTCACTCCACCCTAATATACACACCCACACACATACATTAACAAAATAGCGCATATGGGGTATTCCATGAAGAAAACAGACAGTGAACGTCCTCAACAAACGCATTTTAGGACAATTTCTGTAAAGACCTTAAGGCTAGATCTCACAGAAAATATTTTTAAAAATGTGTTGATCAATTGTCTGTCTCGCGGTACAAACCCATCAACCTTTGAAGTAAATGTTGGTCCCCTATGAAGGACCAAATTTCGAAAACTTTTTAAACTACTAATCTTAACGTGTCATAGAAATTTTCTAAATTCTGTTATATTGAATTATTTATCAATTACAATACAAATTAAAATTATACTCTACTTTGGGGTTCAAGGGAAAATCGGCTGACACAGACCATAGGCCGAGATTTTTGCAGCGACAGACCAAAGCCTCAGATGGGAATGGAACCCACAATCCACAAAATGTTATGTTATGTTGATTCTAAGCGACATTTCCATTCATAATGATTTTATGGAAATTACCTTTTGTCACACTAGGATCGATGCTATGAGCCAGGTTTTAAAAAAATACACTGTACCCTTTTTGGAATGCCCTAAAAAAAACCATAACAAATGCAACAAATCTAAAGCCGATTTTAAACATAAAGCGGAATTTCCAGACAATTCCACAATTTAACAAAAAAAACTATAATATCTCAACAAAAGGGGAGCCTAGAAATATCCCAACTTACAGAATGAAAAAATAAATATCAAAAATATTTTACAAACGAAAATCCAAAATCACCTTTTTACAATAGAACAAAATCACCCAAAATCTCTACATCCGAAACACACATATACTATATTTTTTGAATCAATACACAAAAATAGTCACTTTTTTTTGTAGATAACTTGTAAATAATAAATGAAAAATGATAAAAATAGCTATACAGAAAAATAAATAAAAGAAAATATATTTATATCACAAGACAAGGAAAATGGTGCAGCTTTAACAAATTATATTATAGACAAATGGAATACTTAACGATTCTCTTTTTGTAAATAGCATAAATATTAAAAAAAAAACAGAAATTTAAAAATAATCTAAGACTAATAGAATGCTTTTTTAACTGGCAACTTTTCAATGAAAAACAAAAAAGGAAAACATTTTAAATCTTATTTTACTTTTAGAAACAAGAAATATATAGATAAATAAGTTCCAAGGACTTTAGCAAAACATAGCCAAACATACCACCTAAGTTGCATATAAAAATCCAATATCTATATGCTCGTACTTAAATGTCTCAGTCCATAAATATACGGGATACTAAGCATGTTTTATTTCCTCTTTTTTTGTTAATATAAAAAAAATGCAACCAAAAACTATATACCATGATTTTAGGGGAGTAGTATTTATAACCCCTGAAGGGTGTTCCATAACTTTTGTTATGTTCTTAAATATTTTCCGGATTTGAAGGGGGGGGGGGGGGGGGGGGGGGAATGGTTATGGAAAATGTCATGAAAATGATATGGTCCTGTAATCGTGTTCCTGGTGGCCATTTGGCTGATGTTGTTTTTCGTTATTAACGGCTCTCTAACAGTGCTGCCACATTTTTTTTTTTGTCAAAATTACAGTTTTTTTTTTTTGACATAATCGTTTTTTTTTAATGGTAAAACATGTAAAATTTTAACCGACTCTCTCTCAAGTTTCATCACTAGCGATTTTTTGAATAACCGAGTCTCGTAAAATCATGTTAGTGCTGCCACATTTCTGTAATACATACAAATGCTGCCACCAGTTGTTTTGATAAAATGTCTCCTTTGAGGAAAATTAAGTAACGCCAATTGGTCTCTTTCACTAAATTGAGCGATTTTATGAATTACCGAGCATTGTAAATTCAGGTTGAGAATAGTAAATATTAAATAAGGTTACATTTGAGCCGCCAGTTGGACTCTCAATAAATTTAGCGATTTTTGGAATCACCCAGTCTCGTAAGTTCATGTTAGTGCTGCCACATTACTGTTTTTTTTTTTTTTTTTTTTTTGATAAAATCTAAACTTTTGCATTTGAGAATAACAAGAAAACGTGACATTTGAGCAGCCAGCTGGTCTCTCAATAAATTTAAGGATTTTTCGAATCACCGAGTTTCGTATGTTCGCGTTGTCGCCAAAATACTACTTGAGAATATGGGGAATTGTGTGAAATCAATTTAATCCTAGCGATGTGTTGAATCTCCGAGTCTCGTATTTCAACGATAATTTCAAACATTCGTAAGTCATATAAAATGAAAACTTTGAATTAATTTGCTGACAGCTGTCAAATTAATTACCGATCTGCATTAAAACTGGTTCACAGCTGTTAAGGATTTGTTGCAAGAGTGACCATTAAGTAGTTTTTTTATTAAAGGCTTGCTAGTCCTCTACTATCGTTGCCAGTTGATAGTTGCAAGTGCATTTTTGGCAATTATGTCAATCACAGACTGTGAAACTGGAATGTACTCGTAAAAATTACCTTAATAGATGAAAAGAATTCAGAGAAAAATGTGAAAATATGTTTGAATATACATTAGGAAGGTCATTCATTTTTCGTGCAAAGAGCGTATTGCTAAAATACAATCTACAATTAATTCTGAAAATATTTCACCAAGAAATCATGAGTCTGAAATAAATCTAGGGAAGAAAAAAAATCAACAATTTTAACAAAAATAAACGGTTTCAGTATTGAATGCTGGTGAAAAAAAACGAATAAAAAGCGATTCGCAGCCGTCCAGAAATCATTGTCATCCGCCAAACCTATGTAACTTTTGATCTAGTAAGAAATTTGGAGTTCTGTAAAAAAAACTACTTGCAGTCAACGAGTGAGGGATTATTTTGAGGTATCAAAATTAAAAATCGGACAATTGGTTATATTTTAGAAATATATCCAAAGTTGACTACTTTTCGTACTTTTGCATTTTGATTTTTTTTTAATTTTTGTTCTTAGTTCTTTTTTTCAAACTTTGACGTAATCAAATATTAACTGTCTGTTTCCATAAAACGAATTTGTTCGTTCGTTACAAATTGTCAACATTTCAGGTGCAATAAAATTGACTTTTGTCAGTAATGAGGGCTTATTCTTTTGGAATTGTGTTCCATATGTCGATATCTAACATACATATATCTGAAAATCAGAATTGAATAATGACTGAAACCCATTTTATAACGCTTCCAATATTGAAAATTGGTAACGAACGAACAAATTCGTTTTATGGAAACAGGTAGTAAAAGTTTTAATTTTTTTCAGATTTTGAAAAAAAATTTAATTTTATTTCTGCACTTTGTCGAACTGTATCTTATATATTTTAAGAGCTATGGTAGTTAATTGTATTTCTATTATAATGTATGTTTTCTTATCTTTATTACGACGTCAACATTTTATTTGTACCAAATATCTAGGGATTTTTTATAGACCCTTGGTTTTTGGTGAAATATTCATAGAACTTTTCGTAGTTTTCATTTTTACTATACGCTTTTTGTTTCTTTGTCCTCCCACACAAATTGCCCCACTCTAATATACATAGTAATTTAGCCCAAATGTCTAAGCAGTTATTCTATAAATGTCATCTCACTAAAAACAAAACTTTTGCAGAAATTAAAAATACTTTAATATAGGAAAATATTGAAAATAATTTATATAGAACTTCTCTAAAACTGTATTTAAGCTATGTTACGCTTTAAATGTACAAAAATAATAATTGTTATTATTAAAGGCATTTTATATTTAAACTAACAATTAAACTAGACTTATAGTTTCACCCAAAGGAACCACAAGCGTATCCTTTAACAGACCCAGTGTTGGGTGAATGTATTTTGTTACGGCAAACAATTCACACCCAGCGGGTGTTTTATATCAACTTTATGAAAAAAGAATCTTTATTTACCTCTCTACAGTTTATTTTGCTTCCTGAGGATGTGCTGAATGGACTTCATAAGAATCGTATCTCTAAGCAGCTTCTTTCAATTCAAAAGGAAAAATTCACCTCTGTAGCGATTGAAATACAAAATGTACAATAAATCATGATTTGTAAATAACAAAGAGTCTAGAAACAAGGTGTCAGTGCATTTCATTATTTTGAATTGTTAATAAACAGGTGTTTATCGATGTAAGTGCCTTATATCAGACTGACGTAAATGTTTTCTGTAGAATTTTACGGCAATTTGATATTTGGATGTACATACATTGATATACGACACTCCACTTGTACGCCAAGTAGAGCTTTGGGCAGAACTTTTTTTTATTCCACCAAAATGAAAGTCACCTGTGACAGCTTACATGTGAAATAGAACTTTTTCCAGTTCACTTTTTGGACAAATAGTTTCAAGGGACTTGCGAATCTCCAATTTTGAGAAAACTCATTTACTTCAATGTTTAGGATATACAATAACTCCTGTGAAAATGATTGTGGCATAGAACTCTCAGTGGGTTAATAATAGTGCTAAAGTCTAGCTTTAATTTGGTACCTCTCTTGTGGCGATTCCTTAGTCCGTTGCTGAAATATTCGCCAAATGGTTGCAAAGGACTTTCGATTCTCACAGTTTGAGAAAACCCATTTTCTGGGCCAAATTTCCGCCAAACTAGTTGTTTAATCAAAAAACTGACAACATGGTCTTGTTCAGATTAAGGTCCACTATGCATGAGCAAAGTTGCAACGAAATCTATTTTTTCCAAAAAAATCTAAAATTTTGGTGGGTTAACCCCTTTGCTTTTTTTTCGGTCAAAATATTTTTTTTTCGAATTTCTTAATATTTTGCCCTTGGATGTATTCTGCTTTCAAAATAATGTAATTATAACCAGATAAAGGTTTTATAACATTAGCCATTATAGAGTAAAAGTCAAAAAATACCTTTTAAGAGTGCACCTTCGGATACAGAATAAATCCTGTGAAACTGATCGTAGCAGACAGCTCTCAGTGGGTTAATAATAGTCCCAAAGTCCAGTTTTCATTTGGTACTAATATTGTGGCGATACCTTAGTCCGTTGCTGAAAAATGTCCAAATACTTTTGATGAACTTGCGACTCTACAATTTTGAGAAAATTCATTTTCTCCAAAGCTATTCGACACACAATAACTCCTGTGAAAATGATTGTGGCATAGAACTCTCAGTGGGTTAATAATAGTGCTAAAGTCTAGCTTTAATTTGGTACCTCTCTTGTGGCGATTCCTTAGTCCGTTGCTGAAATATTCGCCAAATGGTTGCAAAGGACTTTCGATTCTCACAGTTTGAGAAAACCCATTTTCTGGGCCAAATTTCCGCCAAACTAGTTGTTTAATCAAAAAACTGACAACATGGTCTTGTTCAGATTAAGGTCCACTATGCATGAGCAAAGTTGCAACGAAATCTATTTTTTCCAAAAAAATCTAAAATTTTGGTGGGTTAACCCCTTTGCTTTTTTTTCGGTCAAAATATTTTTTTTTCGAATTTCTTAATATTTTGCCCTTGGATGTATTCTGCTTTCAAAATAATGTAATTATAACCAGATAAAGGTTTTATAACATTAGCCATTATAGAGTAAAAGTCAAAAAATACCTTTTAAGAGTGCACCTTCGGATACAGAATAAATCCTGTGAAACTGATCGTAGCAGACAGCTCTCAGTGGGTTAATAATAGTCCCAAAGTCCAGTTTTCATTTGGTACTAATATTGTGGCGATACCTTAGTCCGTTGCTGAAAAATGTCCAAATACTTTTGATGAACTTGCGACTCTACAATTTTGAGAAAATTCATTTTCTCCAAAGCTATTCGACACACAATAACTCCTGTGAAAATGATTGTGGCATAGAACTCTCAGTGGGTTAATAATAGTGCTAAAGTCTAGCTTTAATTTGGTACCTCTCTTGTGGTGATTCCTTAGTCCGTTGCTGAAATATTCGCCAAATGGTTGCAAAGGACTTTCGATTCTCACAGTTTGAGAAAACCCATTTTCTGGGCCGAATTTCCGCCAAACTAGTTGTTTAATCAAAAAACTGAAAACATGGTCTTGTTCAGATTAAGGTCCACTATTCATGAGCAAAGTTGCAACGAAATCGATTTTTTTCCAAAAAAATCTAAAATTTTGGTGGGTTAACCCCTTTGCTTTTTTTTCGGTCAAAATATTTTTTTTCGAATTTCTAAATTGTTTGCTCTTGGACGTATTCTGCCTTCAAAATAATGTAATTAAAACCACATATAATTTTTATAACTGTAGGAATTTCAGATTTATGGTCAAAAAATACATTTGAGAGTGCACCATCGAATACAGAATAAATCCTGTAAGAAATAAGCGTTACATACAATTAATTAATAGATTAATAATAGTGCTACAACTCCCATTTGGTTAATAATAGCCCTTAAGTCTAGCTTTAATTTGGTACCTCTCTTGTGGCGATTCCTTAGTCCGTTGCTAAAAATGCTGCCAAATCGAAAACATTTTTGATGGACTTGCGAATCTTCAATTTTGGGAAAACCCATTTGCCGAATCTCCTATCACACCTAAGCACAGCCCTAATTTCGATTGTGCATTTTCCCTGTGATGTAGAAAATCACTGATTTACACTAGCAACTGTCAAACTGTCAGCGATAATAAGTATTATAGTTTCTAGCGTAAACGTAGCCTTACATTATAAACTATAGAGCTGTCACTTTGACAGTTGCTGTGGTATTTTCGTGATCAGTTCAAGCACAATGGGACGATTATCATATTCATGTCTAGCGCATTTTAAAATTGTGGATCCACTACTCCCTTTCCTTAAAAATGTCTGTTTAATTCGCATTTCAAAAATAAAATCATAGTCTGTCTATGAAATCGATTCATTTATAATTTAAAGTTCATCTTTTAAAATATGATTTAGTGTGTATCCGATGGTGCACTCACAGAATTTATTTTTTGGCGATTAATATATAATGTCTAACGTTATTTAAACTGAATGTGGTTACATCCAAGGGAAAACATTTAAAATTTTAAACAATTTTAATTTTCTTGTCTTTTTTTCTTGAAAAAAAAAATGATTTCCTTGAAATTCTGCTCAGGCATTGCGGGGACCTCAATCTGAACAAGACGATGTTCTCATTTGTTAGATTGAACAAATAGTTTGGGAGAAAGTGGATTTTCTCAACACTAGAGCTTCGAAAATCCATTATTGAAAATATTTGTCTGATTTTTTAGAAAATATTAAGAGTCTCAGCTATTGGATAAAGTCCTAATGAAAACAATTTACTCATTATCTAATGGATATTCTTGGAGGACAAAACAAAACGTAGACACATTTTAACGTTAATTTGAAATTTAAAATTCATAACAAATTTGTAGCTTCAAATGTAAAATACAAGTCACAACAGCACAAAATTAATTCCATTAGTTGGCCATCTCCTACTGAGAATTTTTTTTAATTTCAAAATTCTTGCCAGCCCTTGACATCCAATTCCCACTGCTGATGCTATTTACTTTCGAGCAATGAGATTATTTCCAAGTTACCTGCAGATTTGGCATTCCCTGTAACAAAATCACCTCATTCTCTAAGCAGTCGATAATACCAAAATTATTTAAGTCCAGTATTGAATTCAGACCAAATTTCAGGTAAGAAATTTCCAAAATCAGTCGACTACGGTTAACTGAAAATGAAAAAGCGGAGACAATGTATTTCAATTATCCGTCTGAATGTCTCTAAAGCGGGATTCGGATAAGTGAAATATGTTTGAAGAAAATCTATAGATAAATGTTGACGTCACATCATTTGCAGTTATTTTTTGCCCACTGCTGGTTAACTATTGTTTTCGATATAAAGTCCATGTTCACAATATTTTTAGCGAACATAATTAATTAATTGGACATCTATTTCAAAAATCATAGGAAAAAAATTAAAAAAATATATCCGGATATATATATATAATATAGGACATTTTTTAAGAAAAATTTTGTGTAAAATAAAATTCTAAAATATTTTTTCAAGTATGTATTCTTTGACTTTAGATGTTATCGGAGTTGTGATACAATCGACATTTGGCAAAAGTGAGAATCTTAACCATGTTGCTGTGGGACCAACTGAAATGGAATCGCTCAGTTTTTTTTTTTTTAGCTAACACAGAATCTCGAATTCGTGAAATAATTCCTTTCGAAATGATGATTTCCGTGTGTAGAAAGTGGATTGTAGCAGAGCTCGACTTATGATTTTACTTACTAATACTATATACTATCTAGATATACATATTCAATATAGAACAAAACCACAAACAACAAATTTGTAAAATGCGTATTTCATGGCCAACACCTCAAAATGATTGCAGCCATGGAGTAGTGAAACCACAGTAGGAGTTAACACTAATTATAATTAAACACTTAAGTAAAACAAATCGAAAAACCAAACAAAAACCTTAATAAATATTAAAACAACAAAACAAGGAATGAAACAATTTAGTCAAGTAGCCAACAGCAAAACCTGCTTTAGCAAATAGAAAAAATAAAATAATACAAACTCAATATACCACCCATGTATGTATGTATGTATAATTAGTGAAATCGTAATTTATAGTAATAGTAAACTAATACTAATAATAATATTAACTGATTAGCAAAACTAAATTTTAACCATATCGTCAAAAAAAAATCAGATGCAAAACCAGAACTACATTAATTATTTATCAATTTAAAAAGTAATTTAGCACAATTTGAACAAAAATGAAGAAAGAACAACCAAATACAAAGTAAGACAAAAAACCTCAAATAATTTAAATAAAATGTACATAAAAAACAAAATGGACTTTCATTTCAAATCGTGGTTAGGTTGGTAACGCCAAATAAGGTAGACGAATATCAATGCTGTTTCCGATTGTTAATAAACAAAATCTGCCCAGAGGGAGAACACAAAGTAAGACAAACTACTCCGGTGATCCAATGCGATTTATTGTTGATCATATCGCTATATAAGCTTTTCAACAACATCTCACCAAGCCGCGACAAACCTTTCACAAAGCCTAACAATTCTATAATAGTCCTAACGGTCCCAAACTATTGTAATAAATCCTGCATTCAACTCTCATTGGGTTAATAATAGTCCAAAAATCTAGCTTGTGGCGATTCCTTTGTCCGTTGCTCAAAAATTAACCAAATAGTTTTGAGCGACTTTCCAATCTCTAATTTGAGAATTCCCATCTTCTCCAAAGCTAATGGATACACAATAAATCCTGGAAAATTATCGTGGCATGAAACTATCGTTGGGTTAATAATAGTGCTAAAGTCTAGCTTTTGGTATTTGTACCTCTCTTGTGGTGATTCTTAGTCCGTTGCTGAAAAATTCGCCAAATTGTTTCAAGAGACTTTCGAGTCTCACAGTTTGAGAAACCTCATTTTCTGGACCGAATTTATCGCAAACTAGTTGTTTAATCAAAAAAATGAAAACATGGTCTTGTTCAGATTAAGGTCCATTATGCATGAGCAAAGTTTCAACGAAATCTATTTTTTTCCAAAAAAAACCTTTGCTTTTTTTTCGGTCAAAATATTTTTTTTTTCGAATTTCTAAATCTTTTGCCCTTGGATGTATACTGCATTCAAAGTGATGTAATTATAACCAAATAACATTTATATAACATTAGTCATGACCAATTAATGGTCAAAAAATACATTTTGAGAGTGCACCATCTGATACAGAATTAAACCTGTGAAAATGATTGTAGCATTATTAATAGTCGGTTAATAATAGTCGACACCTTAACCCTATCCCTATCATAAAAGTTAACTGGGTAACTGTTTTCAAAGTTATTTAATAAGGCCTATTACGGTAAAAAGCCGGCTACAATTCGTTAACTTTTATTCTAAACATGATTTACACGACTTTGGAATTACTATAAAAGTTGTCGGCATTTCTTTATTTCTTTCAGCACCTTCAACATTTAAACTGATCCGGAAATTATATCTAATTCAAAATCTTCTTTGTGTACCAAAGTATCTTTATTTCCTCATAAGTCGCCTCAGCAATTTTCATCTGGACATTTCAGACCATAACCATTATCCAAACTCAATTGCAAATATGGTCCCATAACACTGATAAATGTCAATATACGATTTTTACTTTGTGGTGTGTTGGCCAAAATTTCCGACGTACGACAAGGATGCAAACACATGTACGGCTTAAACAGCACTGGATGTTCCATTTGCGTCAAAATGCTTAACATTTCTTCACGGGAGTACTGCGAGTCTTTATTGAATTTAAAAATATTCCAGACATTATCCAGGCTGATCACTTTGCCATCTGTTGGGGAAAAAAGATTATTACTTGTGATTGTTTTAGATAAGACTTTTGGTTGACTAACCACTGCGATGACCTTGAAAATACAAAATAGGCACTTGATAGGATATTGAATAGACTATATGGTATTCAATTTGTATTAATTCTTGACGGTCAGGATCAGAGATCTTTTGAGTGTATTTTAGGTAAGCTTGGCCGATATTGAGATTCTGCAATAAAAAAATAAAAATTAACTAGGAAGCTGATGTTGTAAATTGGGTGTATGATAAGAACATTTTCTACACATGTAGGCGTACTGTAATGTGGTAGGTAGTTTCCTAGAAATATTTTTTCGGACATACTTAAAACTAATGAGATAGGAGGGGACGATATCTGTGGGAGATAAGACTGAAGAGCATGAGTGCACCTGATAATTAGAACCATCTGGAGATTTCCAAAAATTTAGAATCAAGCTAGCTCTTAAAAGTTGTTAAGTCGCAGTAAATGACATAGAAGGAACGCAGATGCTACTTGGGCAGTGGCATAGCAGATGTCGTACGGTATCTTTTGCTTATGGGTCGTTGCAGTATTCCCCACAGAGCATACCAATGCGATTGTTCTGGCATAATGCTAAGTCCCCTTCAGACAAACCAAAGAAGCTAGCATTTCCATTGATGACATCATCCTGCGCAAGGAACTTCAATTAATAAAAATGAGAAATTAAGTTTAAAATACGTTGTAAACTGTTCTATACATATTTTAACGGCATCTGATCTTCGGACATCACTGGCGTTAGGCCATTCAGCCGGAATGCGAAGCTTTTCATGGATTCTCAACCGTTCAATGTTCCGAAAAATTGGATCTTCATACGAACGGTTCATATGTGGCAAGTGTATTTTCTGCCAGCAGTGACATTCTCATATTCATGAAAAATGCCAACAAACTCTACTCCCACTTTCTTTCAGCAAAAACTCATTTTTTTTAATTTTTGTGGGACATCCCAGGAGTGTTGGTCAAAGTACAAAAATATCATTGGTGCGTCACAATGAAAACATATTGTAGATCTTATTTACATTGTGTAAAAGTTCTGCATGGCACCGTCTTGCAAGCTGATGACATGTACAGAAAATGTGTAATATTTCACATCTTTACATACCTTTTCTTCCCAACTCCATGTATCATTTAGACTTTTTGACATTTCCATGAATTCCATAGATTCCTTGCGGAACTCTGACCAACTTAAGACATCACTTGAAAACATTTTAATTTTTAATTATTTTCATTCCACATAAATGACTAAATTAGAAAAAAGAAAAATAATGAAAATTAAAAACATACACACATCAAAACAACTGATAAAGGTTATAGTCTTTCTAATGCCGGCACTGCAACCATTATCTGTTGCCATTTATCATTGGATCTTTTAGTCGCCTTGTACGACAAGCAGATCATACTGTGAGCATATTCTTATTAATTTCGTTGTCCCTGCTCACGGGGACTTCGTAAATGCCACCATTGATTGAGATAATGTTTCTAAATGAATATTGTTTTATATTTGAAGCTTTGTTTAAAATCAACTAAAAATCTAAGACATTTGATTCTTATAATATTGCAACAAAGAGAATTTTGATATCGAACATACATACTGTTCGTCATGGTTTTTGTTTTGTACATACATACATAAATGCATTAAAGTGTACTAGTTATTAACTTAAAAAATATCATAAATAAGACTTTGTTTAAAACATCTTAAAAATATCCATAAGTTGTGGACTTGTCATCTTCGTTTGTATTATTTTGCAACACCATCATCGACGTCATCGCCATTGTCATGTTACAAACTAATTGTACCTGTACTTCGTATAACAATTACATCACATAAACATTCTGAGGCATTACAACATCTCTTAAAGTTGTATTACTCGATGTTGTCAATGCCGCCACCGCCTCCAGAAGAATGCTTTGAGTGTGCCATGTCATTGTTGACATCTTGCAAATGTTCTGTGGGTCGTATCTGTAGAACAGTAACCATTGAGTTTTTGTCATCAAACTTACATGTCACTGTTACTTCACTCAATTGGAATGTGAATATTTGTGAATTGTATTTGGTACGCAAATATACTGAACGTGGATCTGCCTCCAATATATCTATAATGCATTGTTTCTGTATGCTCAGAGATTGTAGTTGCGATTCGGCTCTGTCGTTGAATGTTACATTTAGACGATGGGCCGCTGTTACCCATGCGGGAACTTTAACAGCTTGTGGGGGTGGGGTATAGTGGTTGCTGAAGTTAACCGGTGTTTGTGCTAGTGAAGTAGCGCCAATCATTTCCATTTCGGATTCTTCGCCATCAGGTTCTTGGCGAAAATTGTAGAAATCCGACGAAGGTTCGCAGGGGCCAGCTGAGATGCGTCCTAAAGAAAAGGTAAATATATTAGTTCCAAAACCAAAACAAATGTATTTAAAATCTGAATAATTTGAAGACAATTGAGTTAATATTTTTGGAATATTCTTAGCGAAAAAGCCTTCATAAAAAACGTAATTCAAAAAGGTCGAGCATTTTAAACTGATTCAGTGCACACGCCTGGCAAAAATAATGGACGATATATTATTTAACCAGTCGATAAGTGAGGAACCCCTATATGTTTTGACATACTTTAAAATTCTTGTTGAATTTCATTAACTTAAAATACACTAAATTGTAAGATGTGGATTTTCTTATATCGTGGAAGTATCTCTTAATAGTTTTGCCATCACCAGAGACTGTCATTCACCGGATATTGCAACTATATTTAAAATTGTATTTACATCTTACAAAGAACAATATTATGCTTTGTCTCAAGAAACTCTATATACTAAATTGTAGGTTTTGGTTTTAATAATTGTAACTCTGTTTTATTCCTGAAGACGTCATCCAGAGGATGATGCAATACTCAATTAAGAAAGAATTAATTAGATTTAAAGATCCTCGTTTTTGTTTATATCCAAAAATCCTTTATAAATGTAATATTTTCGTTGTAAGTTAGGACCTGTGTTCGGAAATGTATCAGTGATGTGATCAGCATGTGAAGCGTACCACGTTCGTAAATGCGACTAACCACCATATGATGTTCCATAAATGATTTAAAAAGGCAAACAAGTTTGTGAGCACTCCGTTTCCACTCTTTTTCTATGCTTTAAATTCAGAGACGTGTGAGGCAAGGTCGGTGATCAACATTTCAATATGTAACAAAAAATGTCCTGACGATTTTACAAGTCTGAAAGTGCTAGATGTAGAACAGCATGATAGCTGAATAGGGCGCTGGGCGTCTTTCTTTTCAAACGACCTGCTGCCTCAGTACGATTTAATGGTCTTGTAGGCTTTGTATATAGCACTATAAAAGAAATGAATTTCGGTATTGCCCAAAAGTACTCTGAAGCGCAAATACTCTGTATTGGCAGCAAAAGATAAAACGAAATTTGGAATTTTGTTAGTCAAAAAGGGCCAAAAAAGAGAGATAGATACAATGTAACTACTTAATTAAATAAAATATTGTACATAGGTGTAGTAAATAAAATAAATACCCAGGGGTATTTATGAATGATTTTCTCATATTAAGCATATTAATAGGCCAGGAATGAAAAGGTAGCACAGAAGGTTATGGTTCGTACATTTCTGTTCGTATAGTTGTGTAGGACAGTAGAGGCTAACAAAATGAATATCGTAGTTTTAAATTCCAGCGGATTTTCTAAAACATTTTACCTACTCTTATTGCAAGTTCCTGCTCGAATATAGCTATTGCAAATAACTAGGTAAACTTGTTCAGAATTATTGAATATAAAAAATGAAATAAATTTAGTCCAAACTATCCAGGAAGTTAAGTAACACTATCGATGCCTTACACTTTTGATATGTACGCTCCAACCCCGTAGCCTATAACAAATGAGCTGTTCTTGCTGTTCTCTCCAAAGACAATTTGGTAGAACCTGTTGTTTTACCTTGAATAATTCACTATTACTATATCAATAAACAAACCTAATTTCTTAGAAATGTAATTATAATGTATTTCAACATACCTGTTTCCATTGTTATTGGTGAATCGTAGAAAGGTATATACGGTTTAATGTCCATTACCGGTGTGCCATCCACCATGTCTGTTCCATAGAAACTTATACATGCCGCCTCTACTCTCTCTATTTCCACCAACGACAAACCAATCGGACACGGCCGATGAGGCGAGCGCGTGGCAAAGACACCCACGCGTTCACCACCTAAACGTGGTGGGGCTACCTTCGCCTTAGGGTGTGATGTATTTTTATGGAAGTGATAGATAATCCACATATGCGAGTACTCCTCTAAGCCATCCAAAGCGTGTTCGGGGTTTGTGAATACATCGGCATTCAACTCGATGAGCCCACGCAAACGGCCTCCTACACTAGATTGTCGGGGCACTGCACGTTTCTCGGGAAAACAAGTACGAATCAGACCGATGGGACGAAATGTATCCTGTGAAAAATGATGAAATAGCAAAGGTTATGTCATATTGCGGTGGTGCAGGGGATGAGCGACTTCACTGAAGACAACAAAAGGACACTAATGGAAAATTCTAAAAATAAATGTGCGCGCATCTGAAGATTTTCTAAATAGCTTCACTTCTTAACGACGAGAGTGCGGAGTGCGGCACGACCGGGTATACACATTACACGCACTTACGTTCGACCATCCGTAAATGTAGACACGCACATACATACATACATAGACACGTACCTTTGCTTGGGGGTTCTGTTGTTCTATTTTTGTTGTTGTAGGATTTACATCTGTTGTAATGTCTGGGTTTGTGATGGTCAAGGTCGTAGCGGTAGAGGTGTCATTACTTGCATCAGTACATTCATTCTGATTATGATTATTTTCCAATTGACGGCAACCTTCACAGCGGAAATTTTTTAATACGCGACCAATACCCTCAATGTCCTTGCGTTGTTTATGTTGCAAATTTCGGACTTGTTGTCTTTGTGTGGGTGAACGCATCAGTGGGCGGAGTGGCGGAGAGGAAAAAAAAGAACGGACATACTTATTATTTAATGTTTCTGCAGTTGTCATACAATTCTCACCTTAGTTTATTAATTTCATTGCGCGCTACCGTTAGTTGATTCTTTAACTGATCTGCATCATTTTCTAACATATTTTTCGGCAGCAATCCCTTTTAAGACGGCTGTAGAAAATGCGTGGTGCTTGATATGATTTTTTTAGGATATTTTTCCGAATTTCCTACATTGCCAGATTGTATACACGACAGTTGTCAAACTGAAAAGGTAAACAGAAAACATATGTTGTCACTCTTACTCTCTTTCTAGATAGAAGGGTGATGTCAATCTTATGATTTTATTTTGTAGATTATTGTGTGTAGAGGTTTTATTAAATAGGTGGAAAACCCAGAAGTATTTGTTAGCGGAAGCAGTTTTCTTGTTCACCCAGGGAAAAATTTAAACACGACGAATAATTTTTTTCAGCAATAAAATATATGTAATGCGGCCTTACACGTTACAACTGGTTGTACAATTTGATCAAGTTGTACAACTAGTTGGTCGTCGGTTGGATGATTTTAGCTCAAGCTTGTCATTCAACTTCTTGAATTCATTTTTTTGGCTAGTTTTGCCAAGTTTTGATAAAAAAAAAATTTATGAATTCGTTTTCAATTTTAAAGATATGAAAATGTTTGTGAGGTCGATTAGGATTTCTGGTGACAATAATTTTGATATTGCTGAGTCGTTTTCGAAACCCTACAACCATACATATTCATATACTAGATATCTTGAATAGGTGAAGTATGGATTTAAGTGTAGTTTGTGTTAGATATTTGCTTTAACAAATAGGCACATAGACTTCACAATAGGTGCGTGAGAACTTGTGTTTGGGAACAGGGCAAATTTGAACATCAGTCATGTTTTATTATGTCCGAAAAAATAGGAAAGAAATATCGGACCATTTTTCATTCAAATTGAGGAAGATACTAAACATTGAACATGGAATACGGTAAAAAAACATGTGTATATACATTTATTCCTAAATTTTTAATCAATTACTTATACAAACAATGTGACAATACAAACCATCAAATGGTTATTCTAGAGAGAACACTCTATAAAGATAACTTTACAATTTGGATGCATGTGGAAGGTATTCATCAACATCTTCCAAAAAGAAATCTTGGTGTAATTTGTCCGCGTTGGCCGGATCAACGGCATATTGTTTGAAGTCACGAATGCCGGCTTTAAGCAGCACTTTCTCATCGATTAAAAATTGACCGGTTGGTGCTTTTGGTGGTGCTTGCGACAATATAGCATAGGCAGCATCAGCCATTATATCGGGCTTACGTGCAAATTTACCACTTTCAGCTCCCTGTAACATTTCAATGGCAGCGGTGTGAATAGTGGTCTGGGGCCACAGTGCATTGACAGACACGTTTTGATCTTTGAATTCTTCGGCCATGCCTAGAACACACATAGACATTCCATACTTTGCCATGGTATAGGCTACGTGATGACCGAACCATATGGGTTTCATGCTTAGAGGTGGGGAAATGTTTAATATATGGGCATGTTTGCTCTTCAGCAGATAGGGAAGGCAACATTTGGACCTTGAATGGAAGTCAGAAAATCATGAATATGACTTTGTTATTGTGTGCAGTGGAATACTTACACCAGGAACGTTCCTCTCGTGTTGATATTGTGCATTAAATCGTACCGTTTCATTTCAGTTTCCAAGGTGGGTGTCACGGAAATCGCACTGGCATTGTTGATTACTATATCAATGCCACCAAACTTTTCTACGGCAGCCTTAACGGCGGCCTGCACCTGCTTCTCATCGCGAACATCGACAATGCAGGCTAATGCCTTGCCTCCCGCTTTTTCAACTAATCATGACGATACAAAATGCACAGGTGTAATGGCGTATAACCCAAAATATAGTCTGTTATCTCCAGTAATACTTACTTTCTTCAGCTGCGGTGAATATGGTACCGGGTAATTTTGGATGAGGTTCCGCTGTTTTGGCAGCAATAACAACATTGGCACCATCTCGAGCTGCCTTCAAAGCAATTGCCTTGCCAATACCTCGCGACGCTCCAGTAATAAAAAGTGTCTTTCCTTTTAAGCTGCCGTTATTTTGCATGGTTCTGGCACGGTGTTGCTTCCTTCACGAATAAGGAACAAATGAATTGGAATGTATATGAAAACCTAGTGACAAGGTATTGTACTCTACTTTTTGCAGTGGACTGAATATTAGTTCAATGTCCAACGACACTACTTTGATAAGATATGGAAGTGGATTATCTCCGTAAACAAAAAAAAATAAATTGAGAAGAGAACAATGTACCATATGACAACTAGTGTTGCCCTTCAGGCGTAATTTTTGAAGAAAATCGCCATATTGAAGATTGATCAATTTTCGCCAATTTACGTGTACAAATTTAACATAGAGCATTCAACTACATCGATCGCACGGGGGAGTTGTATTTAGTAGAGTCAATTTCATACATTTATATTTGCGATTAGCAGTTTTTTTTTTTTTTTATTTATTTATTAATATTCCGAAAGTAACCGAGCCTTTAGGCCTTATATAGTTACAAAATCTACATCCAGTTATAAATAATTTTTTTAACTTAAAATTAAAATTCACTAATAAAAATATTTAAATAATGTAGCGACCCAAATTACGCAATAAAAAGTAAAAAAAAAACAAGTGCCAAATACCAAATTCTAGAATAAACAACTACTAAAGAATATTTTAGACAAAAGATAAAATGAGATGGAAGAACGCAAAGCATTACAGAGTATTACTTTGCAGATGTTGGTAAAGTTTTTTCCTGTAAGTAATACAGGAATATTTAAACGATTTAAGTGAGACCGGTAAACTATTAAATATTCGAGCAACTCGTACATGAAATGATCGACCTAAATCAGAACTCAAACGGGGAAGAATAATTTGGGGACTTCTTCTAGATCTTCCAAACTGGAACAAATTAACTACAAACATTGGAGTCTGGAATTTATAAATTTTGTAAAATAAAATTAAACTTCTAATTTGCATAAACTCATTAAAACTACAATTCAAAAATCTACAAACATACTCCGATACGTGCTGACGGATGTTTATGGAATACAAATACCGCATCACTCTATTGAAAGCACACCTCAATTTATTCATTACGTACCCCTGCGATCCTGAGTAAATTTCTATGCAGTACAAAAAAATAGGCATAACTATTGCATGAACAACCCTAATTTTTACATGTAAAGGAAGAAACAATTCCAAGTTGTATAACTTCATCAAAGTAAAGTTAACTCTGGAAATTACGGAAATTCACCAGAATGATCGAAAATTGCTAAAATCGTTTCTGAATAAAAATATATTGTGATAACAAATCATTATTGATTAAAGGATCTGAAAAGTTGCGCTACTGGAAAGCTGTTCAGCAAGAAAGACGACCTAAAATTTAGTTTGACTACATTAACAGCCTGACCCACGATGTCAAACATTAACGATTAAGATATTAACTATCACACCCACGATGTATATAATAGCGATCCACTATGCTTGACTGTTCTTTCGAAAAGCCATGCGTTTTGCCTAAAAAGCTGAATTGTGTGTTCTATTACCTGTATGCCCTTATATAATCTTGTATTTATTTTATTTAAATACAAGAAATTTTTATTTCTCCTACAATAGTCTATATTACCTTCATTTAGTGAATTGGGCTTAAATTTACCTTACCGACATTGATCCAATTAGTCTTAAATTTTCACTACACTATTAATTCTAAGATTACAAAAATCCTCCAAGTCCGGAGACATAATTAGCCTTGTTCTACGTCGGATCGGAACAAAATGTGTATCGTTTGGATCGTAGAGTTTTGAAATTTATGACGACAGCACTACAAAATTACTCATGGTAAGTCATATCTCTGTTTTAATATGTTTTCAAATTTGGCATCACTTTTGTGTGTGGTTTGGAGATATTCAGTGATGAAGATGAACCACCACATGCTGTCCTGTACATAGAAAGGATTGTTTCTAATCCACCAGGGTCGACATCTCTTACCTACCACTATGTACATACTCTTATGGGAGGAGATGTAGCCTCATATTTTTGTTGATGTTCTGGTGTCTCAGAGTCATTGTAAGTTTAGCTGATTTCATGCAATTTGACACATATCGGAATATCGAAGTCTATTACTTATCTCAAATCAGTATATAATAAAATAATCAGTATACTATAAAAATGTAATATGAATTATGTAAATGCCTATATAATAAATGTCATTTAACTTCTGAAAATGTACACTAATATTGGCACTATTGGTCCTATTTGGGCACATTTAATGTGTTTTGAAAATACCATCACTTGTGTCAAACTCATTCTTTTTGACAGCTGCAAGACGGTTGATGTTCGGAACAGGTCCAAAGTGAATGGCGAAAAACGGGACAGGCACAGAAGCGAATAGGAAAAAAAACTCATTCTTTTTGACAGCTCGGTTTGTTGGTTGTTTGAAACATTTGTCCGGTAATTTTGCAAGGTTTTGCATTAAATTTTAATTATTTCCATAAATCTACGACGATATTTTAAAGAGTAGTAATGTCGCGTGGTAGCTCAGCAGGTTTCGATAGACACATTACCATCTTTTCTCCTGAAGGCAGACTTTATCAAGTCGGTAAGTTTGGGAAATGCGGCGGAGGAAATTTGCACAATCATCTAAGATGCGGTTTTGTTTTTAATTTATTTTCATAGAATATGCCTTCAAATCCATTAACCAGGAAGGCATTACATCAGTGGCCATAAAGGGTGCCGACTGCGCTGTAGTCGCCACTCAAAAAAAGGTTACGGAGAAACTAATTGATCCTGAGACGGTTACACATTTATTTAGGATAACCAAAGATATTGGATGTGCCATGACGGGCCGTATTGGTGAGTGTTCAAAATGTGACGGTAGAAATGTTTATCGACGAAACTACAAATTTATATTTTAATGGACTGTGAAACTGGATCTATTTGAAAAATGTTGGGTTGAACACATCGAGTTTGTCATTCCCTTTCTACGTACGTACATATTTCCCTCAACAACCCATTAAGGAACGTACGGAAAACTTCCCTCAAATCCACATGACTAAGATATTACTCGTAAATTCGTGGGAGTTATCAGAATTTCCTAACCAATATTGCAGTTGTCAAAGTACATGTAAACTGAAACAATCGAACGAGAACGACCGAGATTCCAACAAATCTATATACAATTAAAATGTTTAACATACTGTTTGTTGTCAGAATTAGTGTTGAAGCCTACTTTATTTTCTATATATCAACTAGAATTAAAAAGAAAATCTTGCATGATTTTTATCTTTCCAGCCGACAGCCGATCCCAAGTTCAAAAAGCCCGATATGAGGCCGCCAATTGGCAGTACAAGTACGGCTATGCTATGCCAGTCCATGTGTTATGCCGTCGCATTGCCGACATCAGTCAGGTGTATACTCAAAATGCAGAAATGCGTCCATTGGGTTGCAGTAAGTTATCGTACTATTGTTATTGAACTGTATTTGTTATCTCTTTATTCACACGTCATATTTTAATAATTGTTTTAGGCATGACTCTCATAGCGTACGATGAAGGTCCATGCGTATTCAAAACTGATCCAGCCGGCTACTACTGCGGTTACAACGCCGTCTCGGTGGGTGTCAAACAGCTGGAAGCCAATAGCTATTTGGAAAAAAAATATAAGCCGAACCTTAACGAAGAGAAAACTATCCAACTGGCCATTACCTGTTTGTCCCATGTTTTGGCTGTCGATTTCAAGCCAAACGGTATCGAAATCGGTGTTGTAACCAAGGACCGACCAGAATTCACAGTGTTGAGTGAAAAGGAAATTGAGGAGCATCTAACTAAGATAGCGGAAAAGGATTAAGTTTATATGAAGGAGACTAACCGAAACAGCAGCATTTAAAATGGGGCTGAAATAAGATCTTTTTTTTTAATTTGTAAAACAAAATGTAATGGAAACTGGTAAAACACATAAACAATTTTTCGATTAAAAACCGGTTTGTTTTTTATTTATTTAAAAAATGTATAACAAAATCGTGTAAATCAAATGTCTTGTTTCTTATTGTACACCTTACCGCCATACCGTGCCACAAAAGCATTAACATCAAACTTACGTTTGCAGCCCTGGTAATTCATATATCGTATCTTGCCAAAAATTGCCCGTTCAGCCCATCCTTGGTCATGGATACCCCCAATAGACCACATGCAACCTAGAAAATATAGATTTCTAAATAAATCAAACAATTCCGATTGACAAAAATATGTCTAAAGACAAAGTTGTATATATTCGTTATTTTACTTACCCACATATCCATTTGGATCTCTGCCATCCAAGCTATACTTATCATTAAGTAAAATGGCAATTTCCAAAGCCTTTTCCGGCGACTCTGACCATTCCAAAATTTTTTTCGCCCAATACATGCGCAAAAACCCATGCATTTTCCCCTCTTTTACCAGCTGCAGTTGAGCTGAATTCCATAAATCATCATGTGTATGAGATGTCTCAAATTCTTCCAACGTATAGCATGGAGTACGCTTATCTTTACGGTGGTCATTAAGAGTTTTAGCGGCCCATGCGTGTAGCCCCGTCAAATTATCGTAGTTTTTATTAAAGTAACAGAAATTATCGGCCAGTTCGCGACGTACTATTGCTTCCTCACAGAAAGCATCTACAGATTCCTTGCATTTGTTTTTGTACACCTGAACGACTAAAACGCAGCGTTGGACGGATATCTGACCAAAATGGAACCATGGTGATAATCCTGATAAGGCATTAATAGTAGGATCGTTACGTTTTAGTCCGAATAGCTTTAGGCGTTTAGAACAAAAATCATCCAGCTGTGCGCAGGCAGCTTTATATCCTGGTTTTATGCCCGGTACTTCATCCACAGACATGTCGCACTGTAACGACTCATAAGCCTGTGTCCAATCCACAGGCTTTAAAGCCATTTTGAGTTTAAATTTATGTTCAACAACTGGTGGGAATTCTGTAAGAAATTCCGGTAGTTTAGAATTGATTTTATTGCGTATAGTTCGAGCGCCATACTCCTGTTTGTCCGAAGCCACCCACACGGGCACGACATTGTGGGCGTCGACTTGTATCAAAGGCACAGTTTTGGGTATCCCTTCTTTGACATGATCTACCCATTCCATTGGCACACGCAAGGGAGCAAAATCACAAACCACTGCAGCGCCATCGTGCCGTTTAATAAATGCCGGCACTTGTTCTCTGGCAGCTCCCATTAATAACTGGAATGGTATTTTCAATTGCGCACACTCTGCGCCCACCTCCTCCAACCCACCCAACATGAACTTGTAGTGTCGTATAGTGGCATTTAAGAATTTCGGCACTAAACAAAAGACAACCACAATTGGCAGTTCCAGTTTCAGGGCCAAACGTTGGGCATACAGAAAAGCCCAATTATCCTGAACACGCATATCACGAGACATCCAATAAACAACCGGTCCTTGGCAGTCTGCTCGGACTTCTGATTCTGCACTTAAAATGCGTACACGTTTCTTCTTGAATTGGAACTGTGTTATGTCGACGGCACATTGTTTCCTCTGTACTTGGAGGTTTTTCACAAAATTGGACTCATCGGAGGAGCTGCTTGTTGTAGGAAATTCTGACGGTGCTGCTTTGCTGGAATCTTTTCTCTTCTTCGATACATCTGTACCTTTTGAGGCGTTTGAACGTTTCATCATGTATAATGACCTTGATATGCTTTTTGGAATGTTGTTAGTCACAACTCGTTTCAGGACACCTTGTCAAAAACATACCTTGTTCGAAAAATACTACTTGTATTACTGGGTTTCAGAAATTGTATCATTAATTTATCAATAAACTGAAGATGTTTTAAAATATCGCCGTAAAATTCAATTTTAAACAACTCTTGTGTCTTGTGTGGTGGTGGCCCAACAAATGTTGTCGGAGAAATTATTTAAGTGGCAACACTGGAGCGGAATAACAAGATTTTACATTGGCAACCCCCCATTACATTGTTAAGGAGGGATGGAAGCAAAAAGAGAGAGTCAAAAGTATACGAATTGGTGGAGAAGTGGCGGGCAAGTATTATTTACAAAATTCTTGCCCGAACTTTTGATTCTCTTTCATAACAGTAACAGCTGTTAGAAGCTGACATATAAGTGAATAAAATACCAAGTTTATTTTAATGTGTTTGCCCAGATATATCGACATAACTTTCTAAGCAAATAACGTTCGTCTGTTAAAAGCATTGTAGTGGTCAAATGAAATAAGTGGGACACTGTATGGAGTGTATATTTGGGGGTCGCTGAAATCCTATCAGTCCAGATTAGTCTATTAGGAAGGACATTTCCATTCGAAAATAAATTTACGAAGGCTTTTCTACAAGTTAGTGATTGTTTCACACATTTCAGTGGTTTCTAGCTGCTAAATCGCTGTCAAGTTTGTTCAGAATGGGCAGTAATGAAGTTGTGCGACAACGTAGACATAACAACGACATTTCCTCAATATGCTAAGAATGCTTCCCACCTCCAACGCATTTTTTAGACATAGCCTCCAGCGACCTGATTGGCGGATACTGTATTCGATTCAATATGAATCGGCCGATATATTATTTTATCGTTTTATATTAGTCGTCTATTAATAACTATATCCATTAATAACTGAAAAATTTACATTTTAGTGTATTTTTTTTAAATGTATATATTTTTTTTCAAACCAAATTTGTTTATACATATTTCTAATATTATATGTGTCATTTTGTTTAATTACATTCGTTTCTTAAATTTATAATAGTTTTGTTTTTTTGTTGATTATTAAATTTGTTTAAGGGATCGACGACAATCTTTACATATCATAATTTTCTTCGTTTGTTAATAAACATCTTTGTAGTTTCATTCGCCTTTTGTGTTTTTGTTAATAAATATGTATTATATTTTAAGATTTGCTCTTCGGGTTTTTGATATATATGTGTATTATAAGGTATTACGATAATTTCTCGAATATTCATTCCTTTCCTCTTCTCCTCAGAAACAGAATTAATCTTCTTTCATAAATACATACTACTACATTGTACATGATGTTCATCAAAGAAATCAACTAAAACACAGAATTCAATTTTAATTTAAAGTGGCCTTTCACAAAACTAACTAACTAAGTTGTTGACTACGTGTAATTTGTTTCAAAATATAAACTAAATTTTAAAAAATATTCATGTTGCATCTTCTTGTTTTGGTTTTATGTTTATATTAGAAACTATTGCCTTGGAACGGTTAAGGTTATTATAGTTGCGTAACTAACAAACTATTTTAAAAAAATATATGTATATATAACTAAATCGTCGACTACTAAATATGATAAATTCTTTAAAAGAACATTAGCAAAATAATATTAAATTAAAAAGACAACTTAAACCGAAAATAAACAAATATTTACAACATAATAAATAAAAGTATCACAAGTAATAAAAGCGCTGAAAGTATTAAAATTGCAGCCCATTGACGTTTATCTGGAAAGAACAAAACAGATGGATTAAGTTATTTATTATTTTCTCAGCATACAAAAGTTTTTTTTTTAATTTCAAAATGAAAAACACTAAACATGCCAAGTGAGGGGAAGTGTTTTAATATTGAATTTGAGTGCCCAAACGATAATGTTTATAATTGCCTAATTTCCAGACCGTTTGGTTCGAAATCTTGGATTTGTAGGATGTTTGGAACAAAAAGTGGGATATCGGTTTAACTGAAAAATATTAACAAGAAAGTCATTTATTATCTCTGCTTATTGGAGTTCACTAAAGAAAACACAACACTACACTAACGATGTCGTCGACACATTGTTGAAGCAACAACAGCTCCATATGCATGACCAATGATAGAACTAGAAAATATCTTTTTCGTGTGTTTCGTTGGTACACATTGCTGTTCTCACAGTAGAGTTTGTTGCTATTTATTGAATGATTTCGTGAAGACGGTAACTCCTGAAGAAATCAGTGTGTGCTTTAAGTTGAAAGCATAACTTTGCAGAATGATTTACAATTGTTCATTGTCTTAGATCATTTACACAATGTGCCGGGAACATGTCATATCATTATAACTTACTTATGTTGGCTCTACTACGGAAGATAAAGTTGGAGATACCAAATATTAGATTTACGAGCGCATAGAACAGACAAACGACCGTTTCCAGTCTATTACAATTAAACATTCTACTTGGGAATGTGGTGAGAACGGCTTTGGTCCGAACGTCAGACTCGGTTAAGTGCTACAAAAGAGGTACGAAAATAAATCAAAATAAAGCTAGACGCTAAAAAGCTGCATGCACAACCGATAGCCCAACCCCACACTACGAATTTATCTGAACTGCTATTACAATTATCTTGAATTTAAATGTCCCAACTGGCAGGAAAAGCGCTTGCTAAAGAACGAATTTCCCCATAGTGCGTCGTCCGACGTACCGTCCATTTGGCAACGTACCGATGAGAGTCCCCCTATCCCGGCTAAAACTGCCTACATCAGGGAAGAAACGACGGATATCTGAGGAGCGGATACCGTTTGTGACAACAGACAGCACTGAGTCTTACGTGCATTAAAATCTACTTATTTTTTGAACCCACTCATACATGGTCGTCAAATCGCGTATGAGTGCCTTATTCGCCTTGTCCCCGACCACCAGAAAACTGGGCAGATGATGAAGTGAATATGATGGATAGCAAGTCAATGAAAATGAGAAATAGAGGAGAGAGTACAGAACCTTGTGTAACTCCTGCGGCCAATTTATTTTTATTGGATGAGACTACTCGTATAGTGATCTCTGAGAAAACTCTGTTGACTTAGAAGGTATTACCGACACCAAATGTAATAAGTTCGGATACGAGTGCAAGGTGCCAGACCCAAGGGGGTTAATAGCTCGATTTTATAGTTCCGAAAGGAACCCCACCTTTACTGACAACATTGTGCCAAAGAACATACAGAGAGAGGGCAGACATTTGAATCAAATTTGAAAGGTTTTAAATCAAATTTTACATTTTTGTATTGTACTCTAGTGAACTAATTTTTGGTGACCGAGGAACAATTACAGATTTGTAACTTTTTAAAAACCATATATACATATCATAACTTACCATTATTCATATGTAAAACTTTGGCCATTTTCTTCATTGTCGAATCCAATTTGGAATCTGTTGTCTCGAATTCATTACCAAAATCATCCAACATTCTGAAAACATCACAAACGCATAAATAGGAATTCATAAATTCAGGTGCGTGGTATTCCAATCAACTTACACTGCCTGCTCATCTAATTCAACGCCAATTTGGCGTGATACAGTCTTCAGGGTTCCTATCGAATCACTTATCATATCCAACTGTTCGTCTTGTCCCTGCATCATACGCTGTTGCACCGATACCGTTTCACCCACAAATCTATGCGATGGACTATCCAATGAATTGTAATGACCCGGACTATCTAATGTATTCTCTAATTTGGAGTATTTAGCTCCGCTATGACGTACTGCAGCCATTGTGCCGGCTAAGGTGCTTGCCACTCCTCCTCCAACACCACCGCTGCCACCGGTACTGCCGTTCAATAAGGAATGTTGTGTTGACGGGCAATCGACCAAATGGGCTCGATCACTGGCGTTGTGATGTTGATGATAGCTATGATTCAAATTCGTTGAATTGCGATCGTTTTCTATATTATGTTCGTGCTGTTGCTGCTGCTGTTGATTGTGTTCGTCGAGTAGAGGTTGATGCGCTGTTATATCCCTGTCTCGAGAGCGATTCAGGCTCATCTTCTCTTTCATCTGTTTGACCTCATCGCGTGTGTTGTCTATAAAATGCCGGCGACTGGAAAGTTCTCTATTATCAATGCGAAATTTACTTGGATTCTTTTCGACTATGCGTAAATATCGGAGAAATTACAAATGGTTAAGTAAAAGCCAAATACATTTTTTAATTGTTATGCGTTAATGCGGTTTAAGTTTTATTAAAGATGAAATTGTGGACAAAGTATTGCAATATCGATGAACCAATTTCTAGTGGGAACCAGTGTTGCAGTTTATAAAACTTGAATATTGGACTAACGTGCTAGACAAAATGGACATTACCATTACTTTTTTTAATACGAGCTTCCAAATTTTAGTCGACTGTCTACTCGGCATAACGTTTTTTGTATTAACCAAATTATTTTCCCCAATGCACTTTTTTTCATAATCCTGGAATTGTGATACTTTAGTTCGCACGATTTACACATGCCTAGCAAATGAAAGTTAATGACAAATCAATCACAAATCTTTGACACATATTATATTAATTAAAAAATTGCACAAGTCGATATCGTGAACGAGTTCGAAAAATATTTCAAAATGATTTCTTTTTTCAGGAAAGGAAGGAAAATGTATTTTCTTTAAGCCTATTATGTCTATCTGCATTCCAAACCGACGTACAACATATCGCATACATTCATCATACACATATGATTGCTGTATTGTGCTATCAACCAAATCGTTGTTTCTCTTCATGTTGTATTGAAAACGACGAGTTTTTTTTGCCTTTTTTTGGAAATTATTATATTGATATTTGTTTATAATATGGAAAACATTATTTCAATAATGGCCAACAGAATATGTTTATAAGAATACATTATACAAACTAAACTCATACATAAATGGACCTGCGAATATAACAGAAAATTGAAATTTTATGCTTCAGTATTTGGACAGGTCTATGGTATTATGTCTATATACGTTACGTTTATTGAAAAGTTTAGATATTTTGTGTATACTGATTTTGTCATTCGATAGATAACTCTTTAAAATATTGACCTGAGATCAAGTATTTACCTACGTCAGGAAGTCTGCTTTTGATAAAATTGTAGTTGCCAAAGGAAATTAGGTAAGGCTCTGAAATATGAAGAATCGAATTATTAATAGGCAAATCGGGGCAATAAGGAACACATGAGTTTTCCTTTAACGAACTTAACAACATTTTTTTTTTTTAATTTTCCCCACATATATATCATTTGGTATGCATGCGAAGATTTGTTCTTCGAGATTTTTACAACGAATACAGAACATATTGAATTAATGGAAGGCATAGCAATGGTGCTGATTTCCGTCTCGAATTGTTGGTGTGCCGAGTATGATTTTGAACTTCCGCACATGTCGCTTTACTTGCACTTCAAGAAATCTTTGCGAAATTGCGCTCCTATGTATTTTTAACATAGACAGATATGTTCTAAAAACATTACCAAGTATTACAAATGGAGTGACACACATAGTACAGACCTCATCCTATGGAAAAGGATATCCAATTATATGTGGTTCAGAGTCTGCTCATCCTGCTAAAGACATATTTGTAAGAATTGTGAAAAGTAGTACGTCGCAATTTCCGTTAAATGTTACTTGGCGAATTTAAAGCCCAAAACAAAACGGACAATAGCAAGCAAATTATGTACTGCCAAATAAATTCCTGTTTTGTTGTTATGGTGGTGAGCAAGCAGGTCAACAAACACTTGTCAAAATTGATTTTTCGCAGTATTTTAGTATTTTCTATTTGCCAAACATTTTTTAATGGCAATGGCATCATTTGCTGTATATTGGCCAACCCACTGCAAGGCAAATGATTTATGACGTTTTTTTTTTTTTTTTTGGTTTTTCTTTAAAAAGGATATTGATTGTATCTTCCAAGTCCTCCAAATCCCATTCAATGCTACGCAAGGAATTCCTTAACTCATTTGTGGTCCATTCAGCTTCGGCACTGTTGTTTTCACCCAACTCTCGCCAACGTAAATATAGGCCTCGAGTCTTGTTCAAAGCTTTGAAAACTTCGCTATAATAAATCAAAAAAAGAAAAGACGTGGGGAAAAAGTGGGAATTTAGAAGAAAAAACTTTAAACGTTTCCAATGATTGAAATACACACTCTTTAACCACAAAGAAAGGATCTTCTAGCGACATGACCGACTTTAAATGTTTTCTAATGAAATCCGTCGATTTTTCTGCACTGTTCTTAAAGTTTTGACGATTTTGAAAAAATTGCAAGATTTTCTCCTCTTCATGGATGATTTTCCTTTTACTGTTATTTTGTTTTCACTTTTTGTAAGTGTGTGTGTGAGAGAGAGTGTGATGGAGTAACGGTTACCAAATGTCTGTCAAAATATCAGAGGTGGTATTTGTTGTGTTGCTTTGTGCTTGTTGTGCTCATTTGTGAAACAACCCTCCAGCCAACTCAGATGTCACTCTCCATTTTCCATGAAGCCAACATTTGGGGGGGGAGATGTTGGAAAATTGTTAGAAGAGGGGGAAGAGTTTGTAATTCTTTTTTTTTACTGAGGGTTGCAAAATTTTGTTAGTCGGAAAATTTTGGATTTTTCTTGTTACAGTTATTTTACTCCTTTCACTTTATTAGCGTATATTTCCCATTTCACATATTTCTTATAATTTATGCTAAAAATTCTGTCACTTCCAATTGTTTTTAGTTAAATTATCGTTTAATTTTCCTCTTTATTTTTTAATTTTCATTGTGTTCACTCGTCTCGCTGTTCTTGCAAACTAAAAATACCGTTGTACTTACATCAAAAAAAAAAACTGTGTATTTCCGTTTTAAAAATAGAATGGAAGAAAGGAGATATAATAAGGGTATTCTCTTCAGAAATGTTGATATATTTGAGATATTCTTGATATGAGACACAGTGGGGCCAGGTGGGAAAGAATCTGGAATTTTAGGGAGATGTAGTGAAAGAGTCTTCTAATTTACATGTTATATGGGGATTGTGAGGAAAAACATTGGGTTTTTTTAAACAGAAAACTCGTTGGATGGGATGGAAAGGGTTGTGGTTTCAATGGAGAAATTGTGCATTGAAATACAGAAATAATACATTGGAAGATGTAGTAAATTATGATATATTTGGGCGGTAATTATTACGCTTAGCCCGTAATGGACTTGTCCTAGAGAAGAAAATCAATAAGTCTGACCATGCAAGCTGTCTTATTAAACGAAACAAATGTTGGATTTGTGCCAAAGAAAAAAAATCATCCTTCATTAAGCGTATATGGTGATGAACTTGTACCTAAGAAAAAAATCATGAAGCCTGACTTTATTTCGGGTACACAGAAAAACGTTATTAGTCAAAACCAGAGTTTGTCTTGTCCCACTCCATAATTGTTGTCTATTCCATATTTTTCCGAAAATATTTATATGATTTCCGATTGTTTCAATCACGTTATTATTTTTATTTGGAATTTCTGACTATTCCGGTGGACGTGACACTGTTTTTCTAACACGTGTGAAGGAAGCCTACTAAAATGCTCTTCCGATTGTTATTTTAATAAAACCTAAAATAAACTGATATAAGAATAATAAATTCTAAAATGTACACTATTTTGTGGTCCTGCAAATCTAGGAACAACAGCACTTTACAGTCAGAACTCAATTATATTCGATTTTTGTTTTATTATCCTTTTAAATCAAAAACGTTAATTTTTCGTATATGTACATCCATTAACCTATTTGACGGAGGACAGAATGAGACATTATATCTAAATATCCTTTCTTGAATGTCATGCTCAGTGAAAATGTGAAGACTAAGCGGAGACTCAGCTGCAAATCGTCGTTGTCCGGAGGTTGCATTCATAATATGCATTTCTATTTAATGAATACCCCTAATTATGTGCTATATCTTCCACACTTCCTGCCACAAATGTTTGCACCGCCTGTCTAGCGAACCACAAAACTACCCTCTTCTCTTGTTTTTGTTTGTTCTGATACGTAAGTATTAAATATTTTTTTTCCCTAAAATGATAACTCAGAGTATATTTTGATTCCGCTTTCTAAAAATGTAACACGATTTAAATGCAAACTCACTTCTTTTCTTTAAAAACGTTTCAATGTTCGCCCACTTTTGCCATAGGCTGATTTGGGCTTACTTCTTTGATATTCCTGTTTTTATTTAATGTATATTCCAATATAACTTAGTTTAGAGTTTGCTGGAATGTATTATTAATATTTCTGCGGTCTGCTGCTTTATATTCACTCCATTACTCCAGTTTTATTGTGTTGCTCTGGAACAGCTGTTTTTTTGTATCTTCGACTGACAAACATAATATGCTCTCAGAAAATTCTGTAGTAAGAGTGAAATTCTTCAGATGGCTCTGTATGGTTATCTTTTATTACATTCACGTACATCAACATAAATCTCGTAAACCTTTTTCTATGGGAATTCGGTATTCACAAAATATAAAACGAAAATTGATTAGCTTTGTTCTTTTTCTATGGGAATTCGGAATTCACAAAATATAAAACGAAAATTTGAGTGTGAAACGTTTGAAACATTGTTTTTTAAGATATTTATAAGATATGTTCGTTACCGACGACTGTTCACTTTGAAACAGCTGATTTGACATTCTAGTACTAAATCAGATAGTTTGACGTGAACGGCAGTTGAAAATAAATTAAATGGAGATTAAATTAAATTAAATGGAAATATTTAAAAATTGGTGTAATTCTGTCACTACATGAATATGAAGAGAATAAAAGGAATAAAAAATAAATCTGTATTGGACGAAGTCAATCACTTGGCACTTGGATTTGCCGTGGTCAAAGTATATTTTAAACTCAAATGATTTTTAATGTTGAATGTCTCTTGTCTCGTTTTTAAACATTACTGTGTCAATAAAGCAGTATTTACATGTCTTCTAGAGGCGCTAACAAATTATCTGCCCCCAGTGTAAAAGAGTAAAGGAAGGAGTGAGCAGTGATTATGAGGTGACTATGGTCTCTCAGCCTTCATTATTACTTTACATATTTCAATATGTCGTGAGTGGAAATTTTTCCAACACCCCAAATCGGAAGCAGTGCCAGGAATTTTTATATTAAACTATCCAGTATTTTATAATGCATTGATGGGACACGCGTTATTACAGCTTTGGGGCTACTGAAAATTACATTAGTTTCCATCATCATATTTTTAAATTTCAAGTGCTCCCTTTCATCGGAAGACGAGGAACACTGTTCGCTGCAGTAATAGGGCAAATCCACATTTCCGCATGCTAACCAAAACACGTCTGTTACCTCCATGATATTTCAAAATCCATTCCAGTCTAGTTATACAAAAAGTAATACCCGTACAAAATATTCGACGATGTTCATTCAATATCTATATAATATTCACTAAAGATGTGAATAACTGTAGATGTCCCCCATTAGTAGGACTACGGTTTCTTAATCAATTCTACCGATTAGGCAATTATAAACACCAATACTACGCGGAATATATGTGATATGCCATTATGTATTTATTTTAAAATCGTAACTACCTGCGGGCATTAGTAATCACTTCAAGTGCCCTCTGAATGGAGAATTCGGCCACTGATAACGTATGCTCGTTGATTGCTTCGGTTGTATCAATAGGGAGGGCCGTAAAGGAGTTATAGGGTGAACAAAATCGACACTAATCAATAATGGCTCTATACATTAACGACAACAGGTGTTATCAATTCCAAACAAACAAATAATTCAGCCATACACGAGAGCGAATCAAATATACTGGCAGTCTACCTTCGGGCCAGATAATACATTTAGTTTGACTTTTAAAAGCGTAACGGAAACAACGTTTCTACATTTTGTAGTTTTTGACAGTGAATAAGCAAATATTGGGTCAAAATTATTAGAAACATAGAAAATGTTACAAGACGATGCAGTTCGCAATTTGCATTATGATAGTGAAATACGTGTAGCCCAGCAGATACGATCGGAACCAAGAGGTGAAAAAAGGATTTCAAATCGTTGAAAATTGCAGTCTTTGTTTTTAGCATTATTACTACTTAGGTCATACCCATATCTTATCAGTGGTGTTTTGTTATTGTTTAGGGAATTAGTGGTTTACGGTGGTACCCTACTGTGGACATTAATGGAATTCGAAGATAGGAAAACCAATTGAATATTTTTAGTTAGTGTTAAAAATCCATTAAATAAAGCAATTCAGCTAAAATGAAAGAATAATTAATATTGACTTCCAATAATTTCTTTCGGTCAGATATAAAATGTAACACTATACTAGTTTCATCTACCCTTCTTTTTGGGTAATAATAAGCCAAACTGTGTATTGATTACAGTAACTTCTAATTTAGAATGTCGCAAGAAACAGCGATTTTATTCAGTTCCTCAATCATTTCTGTAAACAATTAGTTGTTATCAGTACATAATTAATTGGAGATATTGTAGTAATTGCAATTCTTTTGTATTTTTTATCCATTTCATTTGCATAGACAGACTTTCGCAAAAAAGAAGTAAGCAAATTGCAGAACACAGAAAATGTTCCTATTAGGATCATAGACACATTGTAAATGTTTTTCACTTAAGTCTAGCTGATGAGTGGCAGCTTCTCCTTCTTTTTGCCGTAGTCAAGTATCAGGTGGCCTGGTTTACCTACGGTTTTCATGGGAATTCCACTCTAAGGCAGCTTTGGTGATATCGCCATAAAGTTTTCTCAGCGTATTCCTACACCTCTACCTTATTCTCAGAATTTCGGTTTTTATTATTACATTTTTATGGGAGGTACGAGAACGGGCCTTCACTGAATTGTGAATAAAAGCGAAAATCCTCTAACGATTTTAATAATCTTTGAGAATGACCATTATAAATTGTTTAAAACTCTTTGTCTTAAAAAATGTGCAGTTTAAAAAAAAAACAATACATACATAACCATTTTGGGTTATTTGTGTACTCGGGGTACTATACGACATCAGTTATAATATTGTTATTCCTTACAAATAAAAATGTCCTCACGTAATTAATCTTAATATTTTTTTTTGTAAATTTTCAGTTTTAGATGGCCCTTTTAGTATAACATCACAGCCCAGAAGTAAGAATATACATATATATATTTTTAATGTCATTAATTTGATTTAACTTTCTGGCTGTTACTTCGCAGTTTCACAACGCATACCCCTGCCGGTCTCCACAGTGGAACAAAATGCCAGAGGTGTACAATCCACGTATATACCATTATCGGGATATGACTTCTTGAAAGATATTCCATCTATCTATATAGAGCAAACATTTGAATTGAATGAGTGTAAGTATGAAAAATTAAAAACGACTAAAAAACAAACAAAAAATCTACCTCCAGCTCTCACTGGCGTTTCTTCCGAAAATCGCTTTGTTGTGCGTTCTGTTATTGGCGATGCCATTTATGCCGCTTCTGAGTATTCAACCCAGAGAAATCGTTTATTGTGGGGCTCTTCCCGGCCCTTTCAAATGCATTTAATCGATAAGACCCACCAAGAGGCGCTGCTGTTTCAGAAGAAAATGGCCTTAGGCTTCATGTGTTGCCAACCGAAAAGTCTAGAGGTTTGGGTACCACCGGGTAATGTTCTCGGCCGCATTGTTCAATCGCCCACGATATTGGCACCGGAATTCTATATAGAAGACGGTGCAACGGGTAATCCAATATTTTGCATAGAAGGACCAAAAAATACCGGATTCTGTTGCTTTTGTTTGCCCAAAGAAACATATTTCAGAGTGAGTCGGAAGTGGATGTAGTACAAGCATTGCTTTGATAATTTTTTTTTCGTTTTTAGATTCACTCTGGTGGTGATCTGCGAGCATCGATAGATCGGAAATGGATGAGTGGCAAATCTCAGTACACAACAAATATATATTTTAGCGATTCAAAATTAACGGCCAAAGAGAGAGCTTTGATATTGGGTTCGGCGTTTTTGTTAGTGAGTACACAGAAAAAAATACAAATGGATTTCGAAAAAAAATATTTGTAACTGTAACACTGTAACTGAAACACTTACAGAAATGATTGAAAAGAATTTCATTTAACAGAATTGTATATTGTTGTGCAAGCTTACAGCTATTTGTTCTATTGTTATCTGTGCACACGTAGTAGCTGTTCCTGGTGAAGTAAACTTGTCAAAATCGTTTCGCGAAGTAATCAAGTAATCATGAGATAAGTCTTTAGTTTGCTTGTACAATGTACCTCACTGTATACAGGTAACTGACGAACCAGGATACCAAGGACTTTATTTTTTTTTGTCAGTTCATATTTGACTTGACACTAACACATATCTGGCATAAACAAATGTTTCGAACAGCCCACTCGGACATATAATCACCCGGTGTTTCGGTAGCTGTCACTTTTACTAAAAATGGAACTATACACGCATTGAAATTATTAAAATTATCTACAAAAATGGTGAAAATCTTGCAGCCACAGTTCGCAAAACTCTTGTTGGAGAACCCTGTATAAAGTTATTAAACAATTCACTGGAATTATTTTTCACCAGTATTGTAGTGACGCTGAAGCCTTACTCATTTTTCGTTTAATTTATATTCAATAACACTTGACGACAAAAATATGTTCTTATCACATAATGAAAAGTATCACAGAATATTACACGATTGCTTTAATGGGACTGAGTTTAGTGCGGTATAATAATTATGTAGGCAACAATGTACATGCAGATCAGTGATGTATTTTTGAACGCGCTTAGTGATCTCATCAACTTGTCCTAAATCATGCACTTGATGGTGTTTTGGCTGTAGAACCGAGTTATTTATACAAGCGTATGCATACTAATTAAGTATGCGAGAACCTAAACAATATTTATTAGCTATGATATGAAAATATTTCATCTGTTTGATTGAAAGTTTATTTTTCTGTTCTTTCAGGAGTACTCGTATTTCCAAACCAGATTTTAATTCTGAAACCATAATTGAAGAATACAACAAATGTATGGGCATCCGTAATTGTGCGTTATCGCCGAGCACAATTTCCAGTGGGGAGTGTTTTATAAAACAAAAATGATGATTTATTTTCAAAAAAAGTTTTATTTTATTTTTTGTTTGTTATTTCAAACAGATTTTGTAGTTGTTTTCATTTTTTTACTTTGTTTTTAAACTATATAATCTTCACAATACACAGACAATTACAAATAATGTAATTTTATACAATTACTTATATACTACTATGTATGTATAATTATATATATATATATATTTTAAAATATATATTATGCATGTATATCTTATGGTTTTGAAATACATTTAGTGTTTGTTGTTGTTTAATAATAAAGTATTTGTTTTCGTATTATATTATATTATATACATAAATATAAGTATTTGTTTTTCAATATTGTGTATAATATTTTGTTTGTCGTTTGTTTAAAGTTTGAAACTTACAAAACTATAGTTTCTATGACAGTTTGTTGTTTTTGTTTTGTTTGAATTATTTTGCAAAATATGTGTATGCATGTATATATGCCTATGACTTACAATTAAATATGTTGATTGATAATTATATTATTGAAAATTTTGTTTTCTTTTTTTTTTTGTACAACATTTATATTCTTTGTTTTCCTCTTACAAAACCTAAAAAATATACAATTTTAACTAAATCTTAAACAAGTTTAAAAAAAAAAACAAAGAAATGTATTATTATGTATGAGTCTCGTAGTCTCGTTGGTTTTCTGTTTATTTTTTTTTTATTTTGTTATTTATTGATTTATTAATAAAATTAATATTAATTAAAACTATAAAAACAAACTAAGAATTCAACAAATATATTTTTTATTCATATAAAGAAAGAATTTTTTCAAAAAACCCAGGAAGAACTTTGATTGTTTTTTTTTTTTCTTAAAACCGAAAAAAGTAATTTCGAAAACATAATATCCATAACTCTCTAAAATTTTGAATTTGTTTCTTTTTTGATCACAAAAATCGAAAACCTTTAAGATTATCGCTGTGTGAAAAAAATTTATAAACAAAAAATCTATTAAAGTATAAAAATACCTTTAAATATGTTAATTACTTTCATAGTTATTTACGCTTATTGATTTTACTACAAAAAACAGTACCACAGTTTAACATTTGTTTAGATTATACGCTTCTTCTCCTCTCAAATAGTCTACAATACATAAAAATATTTCAATTTTGTTTATGACAGAGTAAAGTATGCAATTTTTTTTCTTTAAAATGATATTTTGTCTGAACAGTTTTTGTTGTTGTTTGTTTTGGTTCATTTGTATATGTTTTTTTTTTGTAAATGTTTTGATATTTTAGTATCTTGAAAACACACAAAGTTGATATTTCATAAATATAGATTTGATATTTAGTATTTTTTTGGGGGGTGAAAGAGAGAGGGTTTTGTCAAACCAGCTAAAACTTGCCAAGCCTACTTTCAATACTGACATTTTCCCTTAGAAAGCTTTCTAAGCTATTCTTTTTTTTTTGGTTTGCTAACGAACGATATGTTTTAAGGATATGATGAGTCTTATTTCATCGCTTGTGTGTTAAGAAATTGGTCCTGAGGTTTGTAAAAATATTTTTTTTTTCAATCTGGATTTGGGTGGATTGTGAGGGGTGGAAAATGTCTGAACACAGTGTATTCATTTTCTACAAGTTTTAGCGGTTAGATGACGGTGGGGGTGGTATATGATGGTAAGTAGTATTTGCATATGGTAATAAATGTGTATAACTATCTTGCATTGGCCCAACATTATGCCGGGGGGTATGTTGGTAGTTATTCGATTTGTAGCTGAAGCAAGAGGGGTTTTCGGGTATTTGCCTCCTCATCAACAAAGCCGCCGCAGTTGTCGTCGTCGACTGTCAGGACGACAACAGATCCATTATTCATCTTTCAGGATAGGCGAAAATATATTGTCAGTTTGCCGTGGGGCTGGTCGAATTCATGTGATTGGCCGTTATATCCTGGCGCAAGCGTTTATCTTGATGTTGCGTGTCGTGAAACTCTTTATCGCTGTCTTCGCCATTGCTAAAGCTGCCCGGCAAGCGTCTCTTTAGGTTATTATTCAAAGCTAAAACAACGCTCTCGTCCTCTGATGTCGAATTGGCTCTTCTCGGGGTATTGGCAGCACTGTCATTATCCAAAGAAGCTATAGCTGACGCTGCAGCACTGGCCGCCGCTTGAAATCCATCTTCGGAGGCACTATCCTGAGAGACCAAGCCTGTATTTGAGTTATCTTGTACCCCCGATGGTGTTGTATAACTGCCCAACTTGGAGGAGGGATCCTTTTCGATCAGTTTCTCGGCTAATAGACGCAAAGAAATCAAGGAATTTTCACAGTCACTGGTATCGATCTCCGTGAGACTGATACCCGCCCTTTCTATCTCAGCATAAGTGCCGAACGGTAACTTTTGCAGGCATTCCAATTTTTGAACATGCGTCTTGGAGCGTAAATGCTTTGCCAGATGGCCATGTATACGGAAAGCAATTTTGCAATCCGTACACTCGAACGGTCTGGGATTGGACGTGGTGGGTACACCAAAAGTCGAAGTCATTATTACTTTGTTCTTATGAGCCTCGGATCTTTCGTGTTTCTGCAAATGACCCTGTGTACGGAAAGACACACCGCAGGGGTCACACTTATATTTCCGCTCCATATAGTGAATATTCATGTGCAGAGCAAGCTGTGATTGCTTCTGGAAAGTCTTAGCACATATTGAACAAACGGGACGACCATCGGCATTCGTTATGGGTGGCACTCTGGGATGGACGGGTAAAATTTCATTGTTGTTTGTGGTGAAGCCATCCTCTCCTACAATTACAGTGCGTGTAGGCTGTGAGGAGGCACTGCTATTCGACCCACCCGATAACACACCTGAAAAGTCTGTTGTTCCCGGTTGCAACACGGCAGACGGTAAATTCGAATTATGACCGTGTTTATCTTCGTTACTGGAGGACGCCCTCTTGGCTGGTGGTTCTTCATCAGTTTCCTCACTCTCATCTGAGGACTTCGAGGGTTTTTGTACTTCAGCGGCGCTCGCAGAGCAAATAACAACTTCCGGGTTCCGTGCAGTTTCTACAGGTTCTACAATCTCGATTTTTGGCAACTGTATAGAAGGGACGTCAGGTTTGGCATCTGCAATAGTTATGGCAGCAGTAGTCACAGCTGTTTCAGTTGTACTTACGACTACCGAAGACACCGAAGCGATGACAGTACAAGCCTGCGTCACTGTCGTTGTTGACATGGTAGTAGGGTAGGACGGGTTGCAAATAGTAGAGTTTTCGTTTGCACTACTTGTCATACCCCGACTTAGTTGGGTTTGTTTTATTTTATTGTACTGCAAGGTCTGTTCGCGTCTATAATCGTACAGCATCATGTCTTCGTTGAGATTTCGCACTTCTTCGGAAATACCTTGCTGACTACGTCCCACCTTAGAGGAGATGGATATCATAGTCTTCAGTAAACCCGACTCATTACTGTTGCCACCAAAAATGACATCTCGAATTTGGGCTTGTGTTTGCACTGGTCCCGGCAGGCAGGCCAAAGAAGCTTGGTGGTTTGGAGAGGGACTAGGAGAGGGATTCATAGAGCGATTTACATATTCCGAATCTGAACATCTGGGCTTAGTCAAATCCATAGGAGACGCTTCGAAGTTGGCTATGGCATTGTTAAGATTCTTGGGCTTAGATTCCTCTGGATTCGAATAGTATTGTTCCTGTTTGTGATAATCAAATGGTGGTTTCGGCGAGGTATATGATATTACTCTTCTGATAGCAGGTGTGGGCGTAGACGTCACTGAGCAGGCCAATACGGTTGTCACTACAACTTGACAGGGCGTATCCAAAGCCTGTGTGTGAATGGGCGGTGTCATGGAAAGCGATAACAAACATCTGGCGGCATCATGTTCCAAACGAGATTTATTGTCCTCTGCGGTATTAACATTCATACTCGGAGCCACATTGGAACGAGCAGAATCGGATTCATTGCTACTTTCTGTTTCATTATCACTCGAATCGCCATCGGAGTCGGATTCTGGATTACCCATAGACGATGTCCTACCTCCTGCGGATGTAGAGGATTGTTGATCGAATTCCATGTCAGGCTCAAGGAAATCGCCCTCAGCTGGCATGGGTCCTGGGTTCAGTCCCAGTTCTATGCATTTCTTGTAGTGAGTCTTCGACTGCATGTGTTTGGTGAGATTGCCTTTCGTTTTGAAGCTGAAGTTGCAGTGTTTGCACGTGTATGGCCGAACATCGGTGTGTGTCCTTATGTGTTTCTTTAACATCGAAGGTTTCTTGCAACGTATACCACATTCTGAGCAAACATATTTACCACGTCCACGACCTCTGATATAGGTGTAGTTCTCGTTCGATTCATAACCACCTACCAAAGTCTGCGACGATTGGGCTGACGAAGCAGAGGCAGACGAACACGATAAGTCTTTGGATGATTCCTTACATTCTGGTGTGGATTTACCATCCTTGGTGGGTGAAGCTTCATCAGCTAAGGCTATAGGTTTCAATTGGTGATGATAGAATTTGTCTTGGGAACTGAGGAAAGGTGTCATTACAATTTGTTGAGCTGCTACTACTGTATAGGAAAGCTTCTTGCTTTCGGCCATGTTATAGATTTGTATTTTCTGCCTGGAATCATACAGAGACATAACTTCTTTGGGTTTCAAACCCAACGGATGCGGATTATTTTCAGCACATTGTTGCCACATGCTGTACATGGACAGCTTGTGCATGTCTTGCACATACGATGGTTGAGGACAATTCAATGTACAGTAGAATGTTTTCGTACTGGATTTCAGACCCAAGTAGGTGTAGGAATTGCCATTTAAATATAGTTGAACACACTCTTTGGAAGGTCTTGGAGTTTCGGGCGATATCAATGGCAAGGTATTAGCTGTGGGTGTAATTCCGTGATGTCGTTTAGGAGTGAATGTTCCGGGTCTTAAGGGTAAACTAGTCGGCCTTAAAAATCTCGATTTGGTCTTGTTCTCACCATTGCCTGTTTCCGTTGTTTCCGCCGCGCTTGTGGTCGGGCTGGTGTCCACGTGCAAGGGCGCGAGAGACAGACCCGACGGCGATAGAGCCTTATTGGCTAGTGGAGGGGCAGGCGGCTGTTGTATTATCAACTGGTCCTTTGTTACTCTCTCCAAATTGAAGTGTCGGGTCTCTGATTCTGAGGGGACCTTATCAATAGCTTTTCGAGGACTCAGATTGTCAGCAATGCGGAGAAAATTAAACGATTTGAATGACTTCGTCTCCGTCCCTGTTGGGGTCAGGGTCTTGCTGTTATTGTTAACAGTTGAGTTCCAGTTTCTAACATTGCGCATGTTGGTCGAGGGTGGAGCCTTGGCAAATTCGCTTGGCACATTCTGTACTCCGCCAAATGTGGCGACAGCTTTGTTGTTTCCACCAAGTTCCGCGGGGCTTCCTGCCATATTCATGGGGCTCACTGACTGCTTTCGATTGGGACTTACAGTCCGTGACGTTTGATTTGCCGATTGGGGCAATTGTAAATGTTGTTGACTGGATGGCGTTTGCTGGAGGTTAGCTGTAACTGTTGGTATTGGTAGCGGCATCTGTGGCGTTAAGCTATTGGGACCTGGAATACCCGGAACATAGGGAATAACTTTCTCCGTCAATGGCAATGTTAAGGGGTTAAAAGCCGTTATTTGATTAATGGGAGGAAATTGAAAATGCTGCGGAGCCGCCGAAGAAACAAGGCCCAAATTTAATTTCGGTGTTAGTTGGGCACCGTGGATCAAAGATAATGGCAACTTCGATTCCTTTTTGGGTGAAACTTCCTGAAAGCTGCCGCCCGACAACAAGGGTGTCCTAATCATTTTCGGACTTTTGTCGACATCATCACATTCCGACAAGGGTATCATACAACCTCCCGACGAGGTGAATCGCTTGAATCGTTCATCCTTCTTGGATAGTTCCTGGGCATTTAAGGGCTGCATGTCGCCACCACTTGTTATGCTTATTAAACGTTTGGGTGCAAACTTCTCAGTGGCATCAAATTTTAATCGTTTACTGACCGAATGATCATTTAGATTTGTGTTGTTGTACATGCGATCGTCGTGCATTTTCGTTATGATAACCTCTTCCGATTTGTGTTTAGAGTCATTGGGTGTATAATTTACCAAAGGAGTTTTGCCCAAAAGTGGACCCGGTGAAGGCAAAGGAGTATCGACAAAACGTATGGGTAAATCATTGAGGGTCAATAGAGATTTCGTTATGGCCACCGTGGTTGCAGTGGTCGATGGTGTTGGTCCCGCTGCAGTGACTGTTGATGCATGGGTAGCTGTTGAGGTGGACGGTGTGATGGTGGCCGATGTAGCAGTGGTACTGCTGCTCTTCGAAGTATTCGCCTGGGATGCACTCAAACGATTGAGCACTAAATTGCTGGGTTTCGTTTTTAACTGTGACCAAGCCAACTTAACCAACGACAAGGGATTTTTAGAAAATATTTTCAAATCGGACATATTAAATGACATCGAATTGGAACGGAAATACTTGTGAGATGGCGATGAAGCCGGTGAATTGGCACTGCTATTACTACCCTGGCAATAAGAGCTGTTATGCAATTGCAAGTCTTCGGCAGTATGAAACACCATAGAACACAAGGGGCAGATGTAAACGGCATCTTCTCCTTCACCTGTGGGTACGGCCAATCCGCGAGCATTAAGCAGCAAATTCTTGATAATGGAATTGTTAGGGGGATATTTCCCGGCCGAGGTAGAGGGTTGTGGTGTTTGCGAGCTGGAATTTGAGGAATTCGAAGCTTCATTTATGGTCGCTGCATTTATGAGTGTATTCTGAGTGCTCTGCAATTGTTGATGCTGCTGGTGTTGTTCTATTGAGTGCCTCTTGCGAGGTGTGGCCGGGGGAGGTTGTTGTGGTAAAGGGCCTTGTGGTTGTTTAGTTGACAAATCTAAATGTTCTTCTATTGAAACAGATGGTTTGGATTTCGAGGACAAATTCAAGGGTACATTCGCCATGGCGGCTGTTGTTGTGGCTGATGTAGAGATCTGTGTCATAGAAGATGACGACTGCTGCTGAGGCTGCTGGTGTGGAGTATTCGACACAATTGAACGGTATTGGTGAGTTTGTGCAGGATGATTCTGTTGATTTGTTAAGGACTGTTGGATTTGTGTTGGTTGTGGGTGCATATGTTTAGCCAGCAAATGTTTGGATGTGCCATTTGGTGCCAAAGAAACTTCTTCCATATTTGAAATAAGTCTTTGCTTCTGCTGCTGCTGCTGCAGTTGTTGTTGTTGCTGCTGCTGATGTTGCTGTTGTTGATAGAGATACTGCTGCTGTTGCTGCTGCAGTTGTTGTTGCTGTTGTTTCTGCACTATTACTTGTGCCAATTTAGCATTAGTGGCCGATTCACTTGGTGGTCCCCCCGTTGTTGTCTGTAATGACTGGGAATTACTCGAAGAACCAGTGGAACTGGCACTGTTGGCATTGTTGAAGCTACGGGACCGATTAAGAGTCTTGGGATATTTCTTCTGTAGCAGAAGTTCTTTATTCTCGACAATCGCCTCATTCTGTGATATGATTTTGTTGATGTGTTCATGCAGCTTTTCTTTGTTCTGTAAGAGATGGAGGAAATTTTAGTTGAATTTTATATTAGGGAAAGAGCAATCAGTATTAAGCCGGAACGAACACTTGGTCGGTTTAGTTCTGATTGTATCCCAATATTGTTTAAATGTTTCCAATTTCTAATTATGAAACTTACCAGAGTCACTTCTCCAATGCCGGCATTACATGATGTTTGCAGGAGATTTGTGTTAGAACGCTGCTGACCTCCAACTATTACCTGTTGCTCTATTCCCTCCCCACTACTCTTGTTGTTTACAAGCGGGGCTTGTGTATTTAAAGCTGACGCCACTGACGCGGCATTTGCCAAATAATGCAAAGGATTCTGTGCGGTCGGATGTACAATATTAGAGGGTGTTGAAGGTTTAGGATGATGCAAAATTCTCGAATTTCCAGCGACTGATTGACTTATGTTACCACTGACCGGTGTGGGTGCTTTAATATGGTTCTGAGCGGGTGATGGTGGAGCAACTGGCTGGGCATGTGTGGGAGGTTGTTGTGGCGGTTGTGGTATGGCGGCAACAGCGGAATGTTGTAATTGTTGCAGCTGGTGTTGCTGCTGCAAATGTTGTTGTTGCAACTGTAGCTGATGATGAAACTGTTGCTGTTGTTGAGGTGTCATCAGGTGAAGCGGAGCAAATGCCTGTTGATGGGCCACGGCTGCCGACATTGGGTTATAAAAAGCAGAATGATGCAGTAACGCCGCCGACGTCCCTGGAGGCGGTTGTCCCAAATAATAGGCAGTCCCTGCCAGAGGCAAAGGCAAAGAATTGACCTGTGGCGGAGGACCCAGCAGATGGTGGGGTGCCTGTGATTGCAGCTGCTGCAATTGTTGCAGTTGTTGCAATTGATGTGTACTGATATGGCTATTTAATTTCATTTGGGTACTGGGTGACAATGAAGGGTGGTGGGAGGTGGTTATGTGAGGGGATGGGGGCTGTTGTGGCAGATGGACCGAGTGACCTGGAGAGCCATGAGCCGTGACCAACTTTTGAGCTTCAATTAGTAGTTGGTGGTGTTGTTGGTTTATGCTCTGTTGGTGAGAAAGATCGGCGGGCTTTTGTGGCGGTGGTGGTGTTTGTTGCTGCTGTTTTGTCGCATTTTCCTTGGCAACACACACTGTTTGTATGGCAGAATTTGCACCAATTGCTGCAGCTGCAGCCGCTGCTGCTGCAGCAGCCTCTTTTGGAGAGGCATATATAGACGCATTGTGGAATTTTGGTTTATATGGCTTATAGTCGATGGCTTGCTTTTGAGCAGAGCAGTTGTTGCTAATGCTGCTGCTACTACCACTACTGATGCTGCCCATTGTCGCTGCGACAGGCGGCAGTGTGCCAGCGGCCGGTGAACCCAATGGTAGTTGATGCTGCTGATGGGCTGGTAATTGTTGCATATAAGCTATTCTTGTTGTGGCAGGTGATGAGGGTGGTAATGGTGAAGCCACTGCAGATGAGGCCGAGTTCATGGGAGTCGGTATTAACGTATGTGGGTGTTCACTCTGTTGTTCCGAGACTGCCTGGCTTGCTAAATCCTCCGTGGGAGAACCAGTGCGACTTAACTACATATAAAATACGGAAACGGTTATTTAAGTAAAGATGACGTCAACATAAATGTCATAGGATATTTACCATCTCCGAACTGCTATTACTCAATTCGGGATCAGCATCCTGATCCGATAGACCATCATCAGCATCTGGCGGTACTTCAATACCTTTCTGGCGGGCTGCATGAGAACGAGATCTAAGGCGAATAATAATAGAAAATAATAAAGAAATATTACAATGTTATCCTCATGGTGTAGACTTGGACTCCACAAAATGCTTACCTGCAATGTTTGTATAGATTACTTTTCGTTTTAAAAGCAATGCCACATATATCACATGGGTAGGGACGTTCGTTGGTGTGAGCTCTTATGTGTTTCTGTAGCACTGATGGCTTGGTACAGCTTAAATTGCAATAAGGACAAATGTAACGGCCGCCACCACTACCCACAGTCGATGAAACTGGTGAATTAATAACAAGGCCTCCACCAGCTCCTTCCGAAGGATTGGTTGAAGTATATAGCAGTTGCTGCTGTTGTTGCGGCTGCTGTTGCTGGGCCAGTTGTATCAACACTTGACTCTGCATTAACTTCGTATCAATTACTGTCTCTGGTTTGTGAATATAACCATTATTTAGATGATGTTGATCAACATCTTTTATGGGATTCAACAAATGATGCTGTAGTTGGTGTGGTTGTTGTTGCTGCTGCTGGGAGGTGGGCGGTAGAGAATGTGCCGGTGCCGGTGCTGGTGTTGGCGGTGGCGGTGATGACACTGAAGAACATGCAGAGGACAATGATGTGGTCCGCAACTTTTCAGTCTCTTCCTGCACATCATTTTCTGTTGTACTTGCCAAACGTTTGAATTTCTTGTGTAAATATTTGGAATTGTTCCAGGCCGACGATGGACTGTTGTTGTCAGCAGAGCTTAAACTATCACTAGTGCTGTTCTGTTGTTGCTGTTGTTTAATCTGTTGCTGTGGTGGCGATTCATCACACGTATTGTTTTTATTACTACTATTATTATTGTTATTATTCAAACTATTATCACTTTTCTTGAAATTTGAACTATTGCTAATGCTATTAACGTAATTGTTGTTGCTGCTGGCGCTGCGATGATTCGTTGCAGCAGCAACAATTGCATTGGTATTATTGGCATTGTTGGCGGTGGTGGTTGCTATTGTTGTTGGCGCAGTTGTTGTTTGTGTTTTGGTGGCAGGTATAGATGATTTAGATGAATGTGTTGTTGCTTCTTTTGCCGCTGTGGACAACATCGTTGTAGTCACCGTTTTGGCAACTTCTTTTTGTTGTTGTGGTTGCTGGTGGTGGTGTTGCGGTTGTCGCTGAACATTTGTATCACTTTTGACATTTTGTTGTTGCTGCTGAGCTGCTAATTTGGCTGCTAGTTTAGCTTGTTTTGCTGTTAATTTCTTAGTGGTCTCTTGACTATCTTCTAAATCACGATATGTTTGATGCTGTTGTGTTTTCTTACTACTGTTTGCTGCCGTTGTACTTTTACTTTGTTGCTGATGATTATTGTTGTTTTGCTGTTGCTTCGTTTTATTGTAATATTTTGTTGTGGCTGTTGTAGTTGCTGCTGCTGGCGTTGTTGTAGTTGTAGCTTCCATATTGCTAATATTCCTTACCGATTGTTGTTGATCTTTTGTGCCACCGGGATCATCTAAAAAAAAAAAAGAAACAACAATAATAAATAAATAATACAAAGTTATAATTCAGAGAGAGATTTAATAAGAATTAGATATTCAGCCAGCTGAATACCGATAATATGATTGAGGCGAATATATGTACGTATTAACCCTCAAAATAAATAGGTATTTAAAATATAATTCAGAATAATGAAGTGCATTCAAACTGCAGGAAATCCAGACTAGAATTCGATATCTATCAATTAATTGAATAGCATAATAAACAAGCGAATGTTTCATTACTTTAAACGAAATTCCGCAAGAGAAAAAAAACGAGTTCTTTTACTTTTTCTTTAGGTTTCTTTAACTCGAAACATGTTTTTCATTTGAATACAATATTACATTCATCCCAATATTAACACTTCTCCCTACTTTTCAAGGTATTTAATAACATAAATTAGATTTGCAATGATATCCAGCAAAAGTTCAGTGCATGCAAACTGTACAAAATTAACAAGTAACAAAGTTGCCAAATTCTTTGAAAATACATTATATTGCAGACATATATTTTGTTCATCACACCGTTATGGAAGTAAAATTCAGCAGAGGGCAATTCAATTTGAAAATTGATTACCGTTGAAGCTATTTGCTGAATGCAATAAGATTTGCAATGGAATTCAGCTAAGCAAAATGGTTAACATCAGACTAGATTTAGAAATCGTTAACATCTGTCCACAAATTAAAATAAATGTTGTTATCCCTAACATTTAATTCACCAGATAAACAACGTATACCACAACATTCATCAGATGTAAAGGTAGATAGTCGATGGTACGATTAAATTGAAATTTTGTCAATTTGGACACAAATTGTAATGGATTGGCTGACGAAAATGGCCTATTCCAGTTTACTGTCCGAATGAAACAGCTGATCATATGTTTTCGTCGTTGTGTATTTTGATTGAATCGACATCAATTACGGATCGGCCGAGAACACTTGACCTTTGGTGTATGATGTGCGTGAGATTTTTATTATCGTTAACACAATTTCTCAGCGGGACATTTGTTTTTTGTTTTTGCTTTTGCTGTTCAAAAGAAATTGTGTTTGTCAACGGAAATATGCAGTAAATTTAAATATAAAAACAATACAAATTTTGATGAAAACTCTGACAATAAGCAAAAAAGCAAAATAAAAAAAAAAACAAGAATTTCTGGAAAGATATCTTAATAACGACATAGAATGAAATACTGCGAGATAAGGTAGTCGGTCGTCAGTCAGACAGGCATTGGTGCTTCTTATGGCACGAAATACTCATACTGCTGTTATACTTCTGATAACAGAACTAAATAAATAAAATTATTATAAACATATTCACCCAATACACGCTCACTCGCGGCTGGCTCTTCAATGCGAATGAGACATGTTTGCGCCGTGACTCATCGGTAGTTGGATATTGAGGAGATATCGTCTGAACAAACAGTTCTTATGGTACGCACATATATAGTTTCATATCAGATGGTGGGCGCTTGAGTTCGTTCGTCTGATAGGATTTATAAGAGTGTGTTGAGGTTTTGCACCGATGAAGACAGGCCATAGAGAAAGAAAAAACCCAAATTTTGTTATCTGCAGTTGCTGTTTATCGTTTGCGACAAAGTCATAAACAGTATCGGCGATAAGCCCGAAGCAGTATTAAGTATGACTGCGTGTCTGCGCCCTCAACCTCTTCACATTCTAACTCATTCCCTCCCAAAAATAATCTCATTTTACCTTACCCCCACCACAGGCAATGACTAAAGCTTTTTACCCCCACAGTTGCCTGGAGCTACTTGGCGTGCCAAGCTGATATGAAGACAATTTGAGATTTGATTTCAATTCAACATTTTGTTTTTAGTTTTGTTATTTTTTTTTCTGTGTGTGCTAATAATGTCATTATCAGTTTGCCGAATGTGTTAATACAGTTGACAGTATCTACACAAAAGTAATAATCGTAAAAAAAATTCATACATACTTCAACAACTGACGTCAGCAGCCGCCGAGTAATGCAATAAAACTGATAATTGTTGAGAAAGAAAGGCAAAAACAAACTATAGCAACAACGAACAAATCGTAAATTGTACTGTGAACACAAAAAATAGCAAGCCTCATGTCAGACAGTCAACAGGCAATGGAATGAGAGACTTGGCTGGCAATCAAACACCTTCACTTGTGGGGATCTGGTCAGACACATGCACGTACGCAAATATTACCTTCATTGTGAGACAGCGCTACACCGATGGCGTGAATATCGTACATCCAACATTCTACAGAGGTTTACTAAATAAATATATCGGTCTAGGTAGAAAATAACCTATTGCGAAACTAACCTAGAAGCTATAGTGAGGGTTGTCAAACAGAATTTGTTTGAAATACTATACAAAAAGCAGATAGAGACTTTAACAAATTAATTTTGTAAGTTTAAACTCTTCTAAAGGGATAGACTCAATAATCAGAATATTTTATAAAAGTCCAATTGGGGAGACAGCCCCCTAAACTAAGTTTTCTTTAGTCAGACCGAACTTAATTTAAATTCAGCTAACAGAATTCTATTTTGTCACAATAATTTGCTGAAACATATGTTATTCTTCCAACTTTGGAAAAGACCAGGTTTTTTCTTTAAATTCAGTACATTTTGTTGTAACAGAATTAGGCTTCCGCAAAGATTAAGAATTATCCAGACGAATTATACTTCTTGTATTCTTCAATTTCTTTAATTATGTTGATTTTATAAAGATTATACTTTAGCACTGTTGTTTGCCTGAGAACTTACATATTTTTTTTTTACTTTTAGTTTAATTTAGTTACTTTATTTAATAGCTGAAATTAAAATAATATTGATTAATATCTTCTTTGACTGGAAACTTAAATACTTTCATAATTTGATCACGTTTTTTATTAGCCGGTCTTAACCCTCTAGCCCGCACTCCTTTATAGGCACATTAGTATATAGATTTTAAAAATTCGGGGGTAAGAGAGTTAAAGTTATATGAACTGACAAATGAAAGTTAACTAATATTCAGCACATTTCTTTATATTCACCTAGCTGCATTATAATTCTTTAATTATTTCTTCAAGCAAACTAAAACAGTTGGTGACATTTTACAATCAAGTGCATTTGATTTTAGGTTCCGGCAATATACTTCATGATTCAGCTGAATTACAAAGTTGGTTTATTTGTGTGCTAAATTTAAAGAAATTAAAATTCAGTCCGCTGAATTACATTTTGTTAAATCAACCAAAAATGAGAAACATTTTAGCACTTTATTATCTAGCTGAATTAAACAAAGCCAAAGTTCTGCTTGTTGAATTTAAATTTGTAACAAACATATTTTAATATAATCCAAAAACAATAAGTGTTCATATCTGTTTCACACTTGAATAGGGTATCTAACTAAGCGTAACTAGTTTATCGCGTACATCTTAGTGTATACTTAAGCGTATCTTGGAAGAAAGAAGAAAACACCTTCACAACGTAGACCAGTGTAACAAAAAAATGACATAAAATTGTTTGTTTGTTTAGCTTTATCATCAGAATAATACAGTTCCTTTTATAAAATTGCAAAGATCAACAAAGACACAACTATTCAGCAACGTCAGTGAAGAAAATGTGAAGAATAATAATAATAAAGATTGTGTATAAAAACCATATGAACAAGCGAACAAAACCCGCTGTGCTGAATATAAAAAAATTACTTGACAAAATGATATGAAAGTAAACACCAACAATAACAACTACTGCGACTGCGACGGCGAGAACAGCAGAAGATAAGAGAGCTTGACTTGAATTAGCTTAGGCTAGCTAGCGCTAATAAAACACTTAAATTATTCATATTCCATATTCACACTGCACGAGTATTTCGCCGACGATGATATTGTGAATATGAGTCGAATTCAGGCGCTGCTGTTGGTGGGGCATTTTGCTTTAATCCTACAATCGTTATATACATTCAGTCGAATACTATTTAATTTAAATATGTAGTAGATAGCTGTATGTACTATGTTGTTATTTTAATATATGCAAACATTATCATAAAACTTTATAATCTTTATTTGTCTGTAAAATAACAACAACAACAAAATTTAAAAAAGAGCACAGACTGGTTTAGCACATACACTTTGTTTGTTTTTTTTTTTTTTGGTAGAAGTTTCTATTTCTATCTGACAAATCGCACCAATTTGTTATGAATATGGAATTTCTATATATACTATATGTATATGGACAATTTGATTTCTTTAGCCAGAAGGCAAGCAGTTAGGCACGAGAGACGGTAATACGATTTAATCCTACAAATTCGGCTGTTCACATAGTCGTTGGTTTTGTTTTATTTTTTCCATAACATTTGCTGTGCTGAATTGCTGACGACTGAAATAACACCGATTCGTTTGGTTTTTGATTTATTAAACCTTTTTAGAGTGATAAATTTTTGTTATAATGTTTACGATTAGCGAAAAACTTAATGGAGGTGTTAATAAATACGATTTGTCCGCCGTTATGGGTAGATTATGAAAACATATTTCATATTTCACACGCCAGGACGTTAAATATCGAGTAGACTTTTTAGTTTGTTGCCGGAAACTTGATAGCAGTTTTATAAAGTTTTGAAATAGACAGATTTTTAACCATTTAAATATTTCGTGGATCGTAAGATCCATGCATGCCCAACCATATTTTGTATACCATACGAAAAACTCGGATAGTCGAAACGACGAACGTTTTGTATGCAGCGTTAGATACACTATATATTTGTAATTGGAAATTTTATTAGGTATTGGGGGAACTCCAATTTTCTGTGTAGTATTTTTGCCCAACTAGGTGGTATGTTTATTTGTCCTATAATGATGAAACAATAGTGCTTATTCACATGCTCTAAATGCAGACGGCACGAAAAGAATGTTATCGATAGCACAACATTATTGACATCAAACTATCAATCAGTTTAATTAATATTAAACATATTTCTTAGTTGCTTTACTTTAATTTAAAGTTCTGTAACTCGAAAAACAAACACCTCAGAAATCAAATTCACATGTATCTTGAAAGCTCATCGATTTATGCACCTATAAGTATCAAAAATCAATCACACCTAGAACAAATAAAAATCATTCCTTTAATAAATATTTGCATAGGTATACGAATTGTAAATATTAGGCGTATTTATTCAATCTGTGCTGAATAAAGAGAATACAATGGAATTTTCCTCACATTGTTGCAAAATCAAAACATTCATCTTCGTCATGAAAACAATTAGCAGAATAAGTTATATAGTGTGAAAATCGATGTTATTTTAGGATAAACGTATGCATTTCATGTCAACAGCTATACAGACAACTAAAGAAATTCCTCAAAATGAATGAAAAGCGAAAGTGCACTTTTGGCGCACAAAACAACCTCAATGTGTACTGTTGTATTAAATCCGATTATATAGTGCGGTCATTATTATAATATATGTACATTCATGCATATATGTATATATGTGCATATTAATTTATTGTATATATTAATAACATTACGGATCAAAGTACAAAAGTACAACACCCAACAGATCATTTTGTGTTCATATTTATTTTCTTCTTCTATAGATTGTGTGTTGTGGCATGAGCCGTTATTATCAGACATTGTAACAACAAATTAAGTAAAAAAATGACACAACGAAGCTGATGATAAATAGACCTCCTTCAGTGGTAGTGGATTAAATAGAAAATAAGTAATAACTCAATTGATATTCATATGTTAATGGAATATATTTAATGAAATTGGATTTCCTATACAAACTTACTAAGAGAGTCACGGTGATGCCAACATAGTGATTGTGTTACATGATTCAAAACGCTTTAAATATTATATTTACAGGAATTTAAAATTAATATTCTCGACCATTTAACGATTCTTAACCCTCGAATACCCCAATTTTTTAAAATTGATATACGTTAATGCCCCTAAAAAGGAGGAACTGTTGGGAATTGGAGGGTTAACAGAATACGTCCCTACTTCGTGTAAATTTAATTTTTTACTTTATTTGGACACAATAACGGATTCGTCCGTAGTCGAACTTTTCATAGAAATGAACCAAACGATAGAGTTGTGAGGGTGATAATGAAAAAGCTCATCTGAATTTTCTTCGGATGTCGATATTGTTGATGATATAAATAGTGGTGAGGAGGAGGACAGCTGATGAGCATTATCAGGTCCTAGACAAATTAGAGTTCACAACAAAAATTTTACACAGCTGTATGCATGAAGTAAAAAATTAATAATACAAACAAATGTACTCTTTGCGAAATGTGAAACAATTTTATATGTAATTCCGTAACTTAGTCTCCGTTAGTCGAACATTTCTAAGGGATAATGGTTCGGGTTATGGAAGTTTGACTTTATATCTACCCCACTGTTTAAATTCCTCCGCTTCAAGGATGTGCTAATGATCAATGTATTGTTGCGTTTAGATTACCGATCCGATTCTTTGTCCGGTCTTTACAGTCAATTGGATTTGGAATTGCGCTTCGATTCTACTTTTGTTAAAGTAATTTTGCTTTCAGACTAAATGCAAATAAACTTGTGAGTTATCTCCTCCCAAACTGCATTTACTATAACGCAAAATTCACAAAATCAAACTAAATATATACTGCATGTAGGTATTTGAATACGGCAACGCTGTCATAATCATTCACAATCAACTGTTATACTCACAAGAAATCGCTGTTGTCAAATTGTTTGCTATTGTATGAAAATAAAATGGAATAGTCAGGCAGGATGAGATATTTAAGAAATATCACCTTTCTTTCAAAAAAAAATAGAGATTTTCCAACTCTAATTCATTTTATAACGATGTAACTGCCAATACAAATTATGGTCAAACGATTGTGTACTAATAGCAAAGACTATACAGAGGACAGACGTCCCAAGTTGTTTTTTTAAACATTAGTTCGGCTACACACTCTAGATGTCAGTAATTGGCATGACAATATTTGAAAGATTTTCAAAGCAAATAATGTTTTTTTAAAAGAGAAACCTACTTTTTTTAAAACAAATACTGTTTAAATACCCTCTTGGAAATGTTCAGCAAACGACTAGGGACGTCTGCCCTCTGTATGGTCTTTGCTAATCGCAGTGTACTACATGCAGAAAAAATGAAGTCTGTCAGCGTACAATTTTCTTTTTGCATTAGTGAATTTTTGTATGCAAATTAACTCTGTCGTCTGTCAGGTGAAACTGCAGTTAGTCCTAAACAATAGTTACAGATTTCAGTATGAATGGAATTTTTTAAATTATTTGTCTCTGGATTTCTTTTTTATTCGAAGAACCAATTTTCTATTGCTGTGGTCCTTCTGGCTTTTTATAAGAATTCATCTTATTCTTCTTAAGAGAATATTCAAGATCACAATGATGCAGATGATCAAATTGAGGCTGAACTGTAGTTGTACAACTATGTCGATCGATGGGTACCCTTTGTCACACATTGACATTGGATGTGTTATTTTAGTAAGTTCAGGTTCCTTTCAAATAAATAGTAATTTTTCATCAACAGCATAACTGCTAATCTTACTTTCTTCCTTCTATTAATTTTATATCGATGTAATGCCAAAAAATTATTGACCAACAGTTGTGTAGAAACTTTCAACTTCCTAGTTTATTAGTTGATTTAAATATCTCGTTACAATTTTTCATTTAAGCAGACTCGAATGTGTCCTGCGAATTCAAGTAAATTCAACATTTCTGATACGGACATATTTTTTGTTTTAAAAGTTACTCTATTGATCCGCAAAAAGTTAAAATACTTCCTCTATTAAACGTTAATTTCGTGTTACAAAAATGTTTGTTTTTTGAATAAGTGAATCAGCCATTAGTTTGATAAAACAGACCGTACATCCGTGTATCCACGCAAAACAGCAGTGTTTACAGGCTAAGAAAAACACCCAAAGACTTTATCATTTGATCTGCTTAATGCTGTCATCAGACGATATGTTTTTTTACATATGTACTGACACTTTTTGTATCCATATGTAATTCCGTATGTATGTCAAAATCGTCGTTTTGCATACGATTCATAATTTTTGCTATCACAGTTGCATTTATATTTTCGAATGACATAACCTCTAAACGTAAACAAAAGCTGACTTTTAAATGTGCATTTTTCAAAACAGATGTTTTGGTATGTTTGTCAGACTAAAAGAGAGCGCGCTCTAATAGAAAAAATTACATAGGCATTTTCACATGTATTTTAGTTTTAGGCCTTCAATATCGCCAATACAAAATAGTGTTTTTTTAAGTCACTTCTATGTTGCCCATCGAAAAGTTGTCATCACTGGCGACGACCGTTGCGAGAAAATTACCAGAGAGAGAGAGAGCGGCAAAGTGTATAACTTGTTACAGGGTGTTTCACACACAACCTGTTTTGCCTGTTACACTAACACAACAAACAACCGCGACAGCACGCAGCAATGACAGACCCCGGCATCAATCACGTAGTTATGATAAATATAGATACAATAGCAACAAAAAAAACTAATATTAAAAAGCAACAACAAATGGCAAAAACGACACGACTGACTGGATCCCTGAATGAATACGTCATTTTGTGTGCACGCCGAATGTGTGACTTGGCGTAAGTTGGCCAGCAACAAAAACGGACACTGAAAACCGGTTATGTGTTATTTATTTGTTTTCTTCTTCTTGTGACTTATTGTTTTTTTTGGCAGTGTTAATTACAACCAACAACAATTTTCTTAAAGTTGAACATATTGTTTTATTTTTTTAATGGTTTCGTTGAATTTGAAATCATAAAATGTCTTTCGTTATTAGACTACATTCAAAATCTAACGGTTCACTTAGAAGAAGAAGATACACAAAATAATTACCAAAAAAAAAACACGGAACACTATAATACCCGTATTCTGATTAAATCGACACACAGCCACTTGCAGTTAGTAGATTTTTTACATTTTCCGTTAAATATTTAATTGAATTGTTTTTTTTTCGAATGATTGTTGATTTTTTTTTTTGTGAACATCACATCTTGATTTTTCGTTCTTCTCTATTTAAACCGAAACACATTGAATTTTTTTTTGTATCATTTCTGTCGTGCAAAAATACTACGTAACGACTGACTACGACCCCGAGACGACGGCGACAACGACAACACACAACATATGACTTCACATGCGAATGAAACGCGACTAGACGTACCAAAGAAATTCATTCAATTTCCAAGTAAATTCAAACACAAAGTGAACACAGAAAAAAATACTTCACAGCCACTTTTTGCTGTTGGGTCTCTTTTATTATTATTGTTATTATGGTACGTACACTCAGAAACAACAACAACATCCCTAGCAAAAAAAAACACTAACAACACGACAGTGAGCCGCACACCAACTAAATGCAAAATGAATAATAAGAAAGACGAAGAAGACGATACGACTACGAACAGGCAACTAAAATATTTGCACGATTTGTTCATTAGTGCCAGTGTTGCCAATTTATTCCCAAAAGAAATCCCGTCAATTCTGACGACGGCGAACACAAAAGTGAGATCGATTTCTGAAATTTGTTATCGATTACACTCAAATTAAATGTTTTACCGATTATAATGGAACATTAAATTTAAATAATAAGGACAAATGTTTGTCTTTCTGTAGCAATAGATATTTAAGAAATCCCACAATCTCTAAATTGGCAACACAGTTAGTGGACGTCAAACACTGAAGAAGAAGAGAGTGTATGCACACATCATAAGTGAGTGATAGAATGAGCGGTAAAGAGCAGCGTTCCCATAATAACTAATGAGTGTAAAAGAGTACGATTCGATGCTGACAGATACTAATCAGTAACAGGCCAGTGTTGTGTACAAAAAGCATGTGTTGGAATTTGTTAAATGGCAGAATTTGCAGGGGTGGGAGGGCGGTGTGCGTGATAGAAATTTTAATTAATTGAACGCTACACACACGTCATAGGTCCAGTGGAGTTGCATTAATTAGTAGGCTTTATTGTAAAGTTTATTTCGACCACAGATTATAACAGGTTCTAGTTAGCGAAGCAAAGAAACTACGGTAAGATTAAAAAAAAAACAAATTCAATTCATAGATTACGATTTTTTCTTAAATTTAGACAGTTTTGAAGTATCCCAAGAACTAGATGAAATATGTACATAGGTATTAACATTAAATACCAACCGTCGCTAGTGTTGAGTAAAAACGACTGTATGTAATTCATAAAGATTGCGTACGATTCCATATATGATTACACAACCGTTCTAGATACGCTAATCGCGCGATTAACTAATGCCAATAAAAACATTTCCCGCTTACCAGGCAATTACAATTCGTCAATTCGTTAACAGATAAACAAAACAAAATTCTTTCACCTTAACCTTAAATGATACAAACGTCACGAACGAACTTAATATACCACAGAACAATAAGACACACAAAAAAAAATATAGTTATTGCTTATGAAGAAGAAAGAAAAAAGATGAAGAAACAAAAACACACACCGTCAGACAATAACAAACAAAGAATTTGAAAATGTATGTAGTTTTCCTAAATGCGAATTCACACATTAAAAGCCAAAGAGAACAAAAACACAACGTAAAACATCCACAGCCCCATCGCAGATATAATTAAAACAAGTGTCGTTACTGAATACCGAATAATGCTTGCCTGCGAGTGTGTGCCAATGGATACGAATTCATGAGAGTGAACGTGTGCGTCTGTTTGCTGTGTGCGCTGGCACACACTTTCACACAGTACAAGTGAGGAAGGCATTCCCCAAAATATATGTCTACCGCATGCGGGGGCTTAGGGAGAGCGAGGGAGAGAGCATCATCACATACAACTGCTGGGGAGGGTTAGATAAACGAACCGGCCCCATCACATCCACCGAACGATCAAACAAGTCAAACAGCCAACGAAGCAGCAAGCGAATACAAAACTGAATATGTACCTAAATAATACAAAACAAAAAAAAAACCATATTAAAAGGCGAATACCACAAATTTCGCACTTACTCATAGCTATGGAGCCAAAGAAAAATAAAGCAATTCACAACACACGACCGACACAAACGAAAATAAAAACAAAGGCAAATTTATACTCTGAAAAGTAAAACCAACCAAATGGCGACAACAACAATGCAAGGTATAATACGACAACAGTCAGCCACAATACAAAAAAAGGCTGACTAACAACTAAAATTGTTGAAGGTTCGGGGAGCACCAACGCCTGTATGTATGTGTGAGTGGAAGACTATACAACAGCATGATTAAAGTAAATAACCCACAGTAACAATAACAACAACGACGACGGCAATCGCACAATTTAAAGATAGGAAAAAAAAAACAACGGCAAGCCACAACAACAGCAACACAAGTCCCAACCAACAGTATGGGCAAGCCAGCCATACACGTCGACGACGCCAACGATGGTGATTCCGGCGACGACGTAAGAAACTGTCGTGTAAATAACCGACCGACGACCAGCCGAACCAAATCATTGATAATATAATTATTCCCCACATTTAGACCCAACAAACACACACACTCTCACATGCAGTGCTATAAATTTATAGCTGTTTGTATGTGTTTAAGTAATCATGAGCTGTTTAAACTTAACTGAGGACAAAAAAAAATACAAAAGCTGAAAGAAACCTCTACTCGGTCATATACTGATACTATGCTGCGTCGTCGTCGTCACCGTCGACGCCATTGTGTTGTTTTTATTTGTGTTGTTCGTTTAGCTGCTGCGTCATATTGTGAAGAAGAAGAAGACAAAAGCAAACAACCACAACAAAAAACTACGAGACATCAGCCCCATCAATTTTAACAAACGCTCGTCTGCATCGTCGTTTCATTTCGTGGTCGTCTGTCTGTATTCAAGATTTGTGCTGTTGTTGCTGCTCTTTTTTTTTAGTTGTACCGAGAGATAAACATTGCGCTCTGTTGTATGGGTTCATAATAAATCATTTGTGGGTGGGGGGACGCCGGAGAGGTGCGAACGAGTACAAAAAATAAATTACAGGCAGGCATGCATGTATGTATATATGTCTGTTCGTATCATCAAACGTCAATCATGTCAGTTCATTGGAAATGAGGAAACCCTCATCTTGCTACACACTAACATTTATAGTTGTTTGGAAGAATTGTTTTGTTGGTGTTCTCGTTGAATTTCTTGAGTGTGTGCGTGTGTACATATAATCGTGCTTTTCGATACTTGTGTATATTTTGTGTGGTATTAAATTTATAGCCACTTAGGGTGGCCAGGTGTCTGCTTAAATATATTTTGTATGAGTAACCAAAGAGGTTGTTTTGCTAACCACCTATGTGTTTGTTTGTACTTATTGGAACTGGCGTCAAATTGATGAATTAACCCATCGCTATGATTTTTTACATTGAGAACAATCGATCGGAAGTATATTACATTGCATGGTACCAAGTGATCACCTTTGAATTTAAATACAAGTGCGAAGCATTACTGTTTATGAAGCACATAAAATATAGTATATGCAATATGTAGGTATGCAATTTATTAAGTATATTCTCAAATATCACACTTAATAATATAAATACGGAATTCCTTATGAGTTTGTGCATACACATGCATATCATTTCTAAGAATTTAATAAAAAATATTAAAAAAAAAAATCAACGAAGCAATGCAAAACAGCAACAGTTTTAATGGAAGTGCAAAGAAACGACGAGGAAGATAATAATATTAATAACGAACGATAAACATCGACAGAGCATTATAATAGACAAAGAAATGAAAAAAAAAAAATAGAAATTATGGAGAACTTGTACGGTCGGAGCGGTTGTGCAAAGAAGTGGGGGCAGCACGCGCTTCACAAGCCAACTGTAATGTAATGAATTATAAATAAAATCAGAAGAAGAAAAAAGACTTGAATGAGAGTAAGAGTAACATAAACAACAAAAACGGCCACAACGATAATTACCAACAAAGACTATACAGATGACAGACGTCCCAAGTCCTTTGCTGAACATTTCCAAGAGGGTTTATAAACAGTAGGTACTTGTTTTAAAAAAAAATAATTATTTGCTCTGAAAACCTGTCAAATACAGCCATGACAGTTACTGACATCTAGAGTGTGTAGCCGTACTAATGTGGCAACTTGGGACGTCTGCCGTTTGTGTTGTCTTTGCTACCACGGGTCAGGGGGAGAATGTGACATGTAAGACCACCAAACAGAAAATTACAAATAATAATGTGAACTTCATTTGCTAAGGCCAACTTGTTGACTAACCTAATCCTAATAACTTTTTAATGAAATTATTGGATATTTCTTCCTAAAATGAATTTTATAGATGTAACCTAATTGATATTTCTACCAATGTAATCGTAAAGTAATGATCAAAAATCATTGATTTTTATGAACAAGAAAGGAAAGCATTGTTGTGGAAGGAATTCTAGATATGGGCATTTCCATTATGTCGCACGGGACAGTCGAACACATTTAAATCCGTAATGACTCTCTTTAAGAACGTTTATCAAAACAAAACGTGCAATAGAAATATCAAAATGAGAAAAGTTGAGCTTCCGCAACTTTGCATTCGAATATTCCGGAATGTATTATAAATAAATGTAAAATGTTTTTAAATTAGTTAAATTTGAATGTTTTTATATGAAAATATAAAACTTTTAATTTTTTGATCTCGGTGGACCTTTTGGTGGAAATGCCCAAATAAAACGAAGGCCTTGCTAAATTACCCGCTCGAACATAACGTTACAACTGCAGTGTACACATGACGTAAGGAAACGTAGCATGTAATTTAATATTAAACAACTAGTAAGTTGTAATGCACCTATGGCGCCCGTTGAAATATGGGAAAAAAAAATTTGTTGAAAAAAAAAAAAAATTTTGTGGGAAAAAAAAAAATTTTGTTGAAAAAAAAAAATTTTTATGAAAAAAAAAAAATTTGTTAAAAAAAAACTCAAGTAGCATGTAATTTAATATTAAACAACTAGTAAGTTGTAATGCACCTATGGCGCCCGTTGAAATATGGGAAAAAAATATTTGTTGAAAAAAAAAAAAAATTTTGTGGGAAAAAAAAAAATTTTGATGAAAAAAAAAAATTTTTATGAAAAAAAAAAAATTTGTTAAAAAAAAAATTTGTTGAAAAAAAAAATTGGGAAAAAAAATTTTGGTAAAAAAAAAAATTTTGTAAAAAAAAAATTTTTGTTGAAAACAAAATTTTTTGTTGAAAACAAAATTTTGTAAAAAAAAAATGTTTGTAAAAAAAAAACTTGTAAAAAAAAAATTTTGGAAAAAAAAAAATTTGGGGAAAACACAATTTCTGCACAAAAAAAAAATATTATTTTTTTATTATTATTATTTATAGAAAATTATAGAATGCCTATTTAAATTCCTACGTACTGCGTGACAGAGTCAGTGTATCAGTGAATCAGTGTCGAGGGTAAATATATATTAAGATACATCGTTCCGGCGATATCGATTGTTTTCAAATATCAAACGATGTTAGAAACACACACTCGATAGTCACAAAAAAAATCGATAATGCCATCGCGAGTTTGACATCTGTAAGACAGACGGTTTCTTCAATTGCTAAGGTGCGGATCAATAACTTACAGCAGTGCATAATAATCAGTGTGTGCTATTTGCATTAAGTTGAAAACTAAAATGCTAATCAGCTAATCACACAATAATAAAGCTAAGCAGCGAAAACAAAGGAGTGAGTTCAATGCGTTGAATGTGTTTCGGTAGTCTAAAGAAGCGTGAGTGCAAAGTAAATACCGAAGAAGAAGAAAAACAAACACAAGACACAAACATGACGTAAAGTGTGATAATTTATTTAAAAAAATGTTCAACAACTTGATCGTTTAGATTGTATGGTGTATTAAAAAAGCTTGGCTACGCCGCAACAAACCCCAAAACACAACAAATGTACCAGCAAAACAAAGTGTTTTACCGCGGACTTCCCACCTACCGTATCCGTAACAACTTTCGTCGCCAACAACAAAACGTCGTCATGCACTTCTTACAACAACATCAGCCACCGCAAGCGATGAACATTGTTTTTTGTTGTTTGCATTCATTCGTGGATTCGTGTTTTTTTATTATTATTAAATGTTGACGTCGTTATTGTCAAATGTGTGATGATCAAATCGTTAACGTATGCTGTTGTTGTTGTTATTTTTTTGCTGCTGCTTTTAAATGAGCTCGCTCGCAAGTGTCACACAAACACACATGTGAATATTTTCGTTTAGGGGAATGCCTGCCTAACTGTCAACATTACACGTATTTACCTCTCGCAATCTCCACTCTCACTCTCGGGCTTCTCCGCCATGTTTTCATCAACATCATCATCAGTCAGCAGCACACTCTCTAATGTGTTTTGGTGGTGTCGCCAGTCTGTCGGGCTTTGTCAAGTGCATGATATGTAAGTATTAACATTGGTATTCATTTCATTTGTTTTATTGTTGTTGCTGTTTTCTTTTTGTGGCTTTTTGTTTTATTATTATTAAATACGTACATACATACATGTAGTATGTGCTACGTAAATATTTCGTTGATGTTGTAGAATGAAATGACACAAAAAAATCGTTTAATGTTAACAAGAATTTTTAGGTCAAAATTGCATAAGAAAATGTGATGAAAATGAGATTGTCATGGCATGCCAACTATTTACATACGTATTCATATACACATACAAACGTGGGTAAACCCATACAATCGATTTAATGGCGATACCCTCCAATACCCTTCTTTCCTATCGCTAGGCGCAGTGTGTAGGAGGCATCCCCTGAGTGTTTTGGTTTTACTAGTGTAAAGAGGAGAGATCTACGAGTGGGAAGAATTAACTGTGACGTTTATGACACTAGGATTATGTTATTATAGAATCGGTGAAAATCTTGCAGTCACATTTCGCAAAACTAAAGCATTTTTAGGTCGACGTGAAGCACCTTGTCGGACCGCAATACCGAAAATGGGTGGCAAAATTCGAGCTGTTGGGACAAATTTGTGATGTGAAGAATGAAAGCCGTGCACGTCGCTCAAGAACAACAGAGAATATTGCTGCTCTAAGTTTGACGATTCCTTGTCGTTCTTTGGAATTGGACATTCCACAAGCGTCATTACATCGTATTTTGCATTGGATCTTAAGGCTTATAAAGTTCAGTTAACAGAAGAACTCAAGCCGGCCGATCATCAACAACGTCGTGTCTTTGCTGAGTGGGTCCATGAAATGCATGAAAATCATCCGGAATTCCATCGAAAAATCATCTGGACTAAGGAGGCCCATTGGTGGCTACGTCAACAAGCAAAATTGTCGCATCTGGAGCTCGGAAAACCCAAGAGTTATTGTTGAGAAGTCTGTCCATCCTCAACGTGTGACTGTTTTCTGCGGTTTATGGTCCAGCGGGGTCATTGGACTTGAGGTTGGATCAACAGTTACGGTGAATGGATTGCGCTATCGAGAGATGATTAATGATTGGATGATATTGATCTGGACAACCTTTACCTTCAACACGACGGCGCTACGTGTCACACAAGCAAGGAAACCATTGCCCTTTTAGGAGTACAGTTTCCGGACCGACTTCTTCCTTTGGGGTCACTTGAAAGATAAGGTCTACGCCAACAGCCCAGCGTCGATTCAAGACCTCAATGATAGAATTCGTGAGGCTATCGAGGACATAGGGCAGCCACTTTGCGATTTGGTTATGATGTTGTTTTTCGTTATTAACGGCATACCTTTCTCTTTATTATGAAAGAAACATCCGATCATTTATCTCAACAAATGTCATTTTTCGTTGAATACCAAAATAACACCTCTTGTTGGAAAACCCGTTACGATAGGAAAAAAATTCAATTAGAACTAATTCAATGGCAATACTATTTTCAATTGAAACAAATATACAAAATAAAAATATGTTGCTATTCACTGTGGCAAAGCTATTCAAAGGATTTGTATGTGTTGAACATTTTCCGATGGCCAATTGACGCCGCCGCCGACTTTGAAATCATTTGTATTAATTGTGAAATATTTTAACTATCCCAAGAAACGATTATTACGATTTGTTTCTTTAGTGTTCTTGGCAAATATTTAAATATCGTACACCGTGTGCCTCCCTCTATGTGTGTTTATTATTTATTTGTTGTCTAATATATTTCCAACTCCCACACAGAATTTTTGAAAATTGTTCAAAATATTCACATTCAAAATGTGCCAAATTATTTTTAGCCAAACCGCCACTGAAGGCGGGGAACAAACGAAAAAATTGGAAATATTTTTTTTGTTTTGAATTTTTCTACATATTCACAATTAATTTATTCTTCATTTAAACACGTACCTATGTACGTTGTGTTCTATTTTTTTTCTGCTGCTGCGGCTGTATGTCAAATTTCCAACCTATGTATGTACAAGAATAATGAAATTGTTTTTAGAATTATGGCGAAAAAAAAATGTTTTCACTCGTGAAAATCATCAACGAAATGGTTTTACGTCACTGCTTGGGAATTTCCTGTTGCTAGAATTTGGCGAAAATTATTATTTTTTTTTTTCAAGCATCTTGATTTTGTTTGTTTTAGGTGGACTGTGGTCCGTTTATCTTTTAGAGTAGAAAAACAAATGTGTTGTATTCTTCGAATAATCAAATCAAGGTCACACTGTAGTTTGATGCTCTTTAATTCGTTGACCTGTATTGCTATAACAAAAAAAAAATGTTAAGTTACTGAAGTTGCTGAAGGAGTCGATTTTGAACAGTAAGTTCCAGACAGTAAAGTCTACCCAAATTCTATCGGGCATAGCTCATTCATTTAAGAGAAATTCTCCTTCTGTTCATTCTGCATAAATGTTTTTGATCATTTCCATTCATTATGATTATTTAATTTTTTTCTCATACACACAGTAAATGGTAGAGGCAACTACTATCACTGTTGCAGAAAGTGTTTTATATATATGTACTTTTGCTACTATAGAGAAATTTAGACAATGGAAATCATGATTGCAAAACCCATTAAATGGCATAGCCCCCAAAAAAAATGACTCCTTATCACAATGAAAAATCGTTTGCTTGCGAAGAAACAAAGTCAATGGAGTTAAAAGTGCTAAAGAAGGGTCCGTCATCTAACGTTTTTTTTTTGTTGAACGAATTTTTGTTTACAAAAATTTAAGAGGAGGATATTGGCAACATTTGGTTTCAACAGGACGTGCCATACAGCCGAAGCTACACTCGATGTTTTGCGCCCTGTTTTTGATGATTGCATTATCAGCCACAGAACTAAATTTGAGAAAATATCCAGTAGTTTTTTTTTTATAGAATTTTCAAAAAAAAATTATTTGGCGGACCCTGTAGAAAAAGATAGGACTGTAAGTCCAAAAAACGTTCAATGTGGTCGCAGTTCAAATGGTGAGTGAACCATTGTGAACAATTGATTCCGTATAACCGACATGATTTTAAATTATTCACTGGGGGGCAGTGAATACCCACAGGCAGACTTTACGCAAGGGACCCAAAGTTCAGCTGTGCGAATATTTCCACGCTGTGTGAATTTCAACCACACAATTATTAATACCGTAATAAAGTATAACACAAAAATTTAAAAAAAAAAAAATTAAGAAAAGAAAAAAAGCACACAAGAAATAATTTACAAAAAATCATGGAATTCCTTCCGAACAAAAACGCAAAACTCCAAACATAAACAAGACAAGAGATAAAAATGCAAAAGAAGAAGAAAATAAACGCCAAAAATATCTACAGCATGACACAGTAGGGGGTCAAATCAATTTATTAATACGCACATACATACATACGTTCTCCGTATGGATATAGCAGCAATCGTATGGCATGATTAAACCAGCCAGTCGTTGCCGCCGCCTCCGCCGTCGTCCATACCCAAGACGGCGACCAGAAAGAAACCAAACAAACTGGAAATTTATTTATTTTTGCAAAAAAAAAAAAAAAAAAAAAAAAACGAAACGAAAAATGACAACAACAACGTTTTTTTTTTGTGCTGTATTACACAGAGACCACGAAACTCTGACAGACTTTTCGACAGTCAAAAGAGCAAACACAGACACAGCCATTCAGCCAGTCAGTCGGAAAAAAGTTGTATCGGCCTACAAGTTTAGGCGAAACACATGCACGAGAAACAGCAGCAACAGCCAGCAGCTGTTATTGAAATCAGGCGCAAAGTCGCCATACACATGCGAAGAGCGTGGGCATGCCAAGCATGTTCCTGAGGCATGCTGTAGATACGTATGACGGTGTACATACACATATTCATATATATTTATGCATGTACATACATGTAGCGTCCAGTACACGTCAATTGGAAAATGGGGGTATTCCTCGTATGAAAAGACTTACAGCCGCTGGTACATATCTGAAACATACATATGTACATGCACATGTATGTTTGCATGTTAAATGAGGTTTGGCTTAGTTTTTTTTATTTTTTTTTTATAACATGACTCTATACATGCTAGTACGAGGTGGGATTGTAAATTTTCCGATTTTCTTAAAGTCGATTCTCAACCAACACTCGCTCCCTACACAACCAAACGCTCATTGTTTTTGTGCTGGACAAAAAGTTCTACTGTTAAACTTCAATTAAGGTTTCGCCAAGGGAATTCAAATTACAAATGGAGCTCTTAACGGAACTAATGGGTTTTCCAACAAGAGGTGTTATTTCGTTATCCAAAGAAAATTGTCATTTTTTGAGATAAACGATCGGATGTTTGTTTTAATAATAAAGGGAGAGGTACAGGACCGTATCCTTTTCATGAAATTGTCCATAACCAAATCGCAAAGTAGCTGCCCTATGTCCTCATGATAGCCTCTCGAATACTGTCTTTGAGGTCTTGAATCGACGCTGGACTGTTGGCGTAGACCTTACATGGCCCCAAAGGAAGAAGTCGCAAGGTCATCAGTCAATATGATATTTCAATGGAATTCCGGGTCATTTTCATGCATTTCATGGACCCACTCAGCAAAGACACGACGTTGTTGATGATCGGCCGGCTTGAGTTCTTCTGTTAACTGAACTTTATAAGCCTTTAGATCCAATGCAAAATACGATGTAATGACGCTTGTGGAATGTCCAATTCCAAAGAACGACAAGGAATCGTCAAACTTAGAGCAGCAATATTCTCTGTTGTTCTTGAGCGACGTGCACGGGTTTCATTCTTCACATCACGATCTTGTCCCAACAGCTCAAATTTTTCCACCCATATTCGGTATTGCGGTCCGTCAAGGTACTTCACGACGACCTAAAATGCTTTAGTTTTGCGAAATGTGACTGCAAGATTTTCACCATTTCTGTAATGAATTTTAATCATTTTTAGTAATGGCATGGTTTCTACTTGTCAAATGTCAAAGAATAACTGCTACCACAAAAGTGACAGCTACCGAAATACCGGGTGATTCAAAATTAAGAAGGAGGATGTTTGAAACATTCATTCATTTTTAAAGTTTTCAACTGGGGAGGGTGGATTTTGGAACATTGTGAAAAAACATGTACTTATTCTTAAGTCTATATCTCGTGAACTATTCAAAATATTGCTTGTCCATCTTCGGCAGATATTTAGCTCTTAATTAGATCTAAAATTTTGAGAACCTTGAGATGAAATACAAACAACAAAAACTGTCAAAAATATCGTAAAAATTGTGGGTCTCAATTGAGTCAAGATTTGTATCGGTATCACAAAGAGTCTTACCGAAGGTGTCACAACTAGAGCTTACACTTTTCAATGCACCCTCGTAAGCTATTTCATTTATGCTGGTATTTGTAGGTGTATTTGTGTGTTGGTAATGATCGAGTATGAGTATCTGCGTGTTGTGTGTGTGTTTTTTTTTTGACGTCTAAGGTATTTCCTCACGAAACATTTCGATGTTGTTGGTTGGCTGTTTTTTCATTTTTTTCGGTTTGTTTTTTCAAGTATTTGCTGTCGAGTGTGTTGGTGGCGGCGTGTTGTTGTTGTTATTGTTGTTTGCTGGTGATTTGGCTTCGAACTGTTGTTTTTGGTTTATTTCAACGTCATCTCATTCTCTTTTATTGTTGTGTTAATTATTAAAATGACCTTCTTCTTCTTCTTCTTCTACTTGGTGTTGTTCTTCTTTTGCTGTTCGTTCGTTAGCCTCCATATTCATTTGCTGCTGCGTCTTGTGAGCCTGTTATGTGTGCATTTTAATGTTAATATTTATGATACAGATTTTCTTCGTCGTCTTCGTCTTCTTGATGTCTTCCCTCATCGGGGCAATCTATCCTACCCAAACCCATTGACGTTCATTTAACACATTTGAAGAGGTTCACAGCAACAACAATACGACAAAGAAATAAACGAGATTTCCAAAGTCAACCGGAGTGAAGTCCTCGTATTTGTGTGTATCGTTGAAGCAACAGCTCGAAGCAGGTATCCTGGCGCCGCTGTAATGACTTACTGCTGTCTGTCTGTGTGTGTGTCGGTCGGGGTTCCTCTCTCTGAGTACCCTGAGACATGCAACAAGTTTAGTTTGTGTAGATGATGACGATGACGACGGCGACGGCGACGAAGACTACAAAAGGAAAACAACAAAAATGTACGCACAGAGTTCACGTTCGTTGTACGCACACATTGTCGGGATGATTATGTGGAAATCTTGTAAACATCGCTACCCTATCAGTCCAAGCATACATTCGTCTGTCCGCTGGTCTGTCCGCAGCTCTGTGTTTGCCCGACTGCATGTTGTTCTCGTTCTTCTTCTTCTTCTTGGTCGTCGTTGTCGCCGCCGTCTTCTGTAAGTTGCCAGTACTTTATTACTCAAGTGGTTTTCCTTTTTGTATTCAGCGCTATATGACGTAGTATGCTCACATATAGTTAAGCGCAAAAATATAGCAGCGTTTTAAGACACACATAACCAGTTTGAATATTCCAATTAAGCGAACGGCCACATATTTATTAAGTCCATTTGAGTGATATAAAGGACCTGACTGACATCCTATAAACGCCATGTACTGTGCATTGGAGGGAGGAAAGAGGGAATAGTGTTTGTTGACGTTTGATTTGAATTTGGGAATGTCATTGCTGGCAGAAAACACAAGGGCTTACGAACGAATTTTCTCTATGGCGCCTCAACCGGCCATTTGACAATGAAGCAATGGGAGTCCCTGTATAGTCGCGCATCGCGACTGAATGTCCTAGCATCAGGAACGAGAACACGGATATATGAGGAAAGATTCAGTTATGGTTAGTTCAACGAGCCTCACCCTTTATCTTCATGCTCAGAATATCAAAAGTGTTTGATTCGTCGATATCAACACCATCCATAGAGATTGCCGACATTGCTGGATCTGTGCAACGTTTGTGTGACCACAAAACAGAGTTTGCTGTCAATGAAAATAAGAAATAGAGACGGATGCAGAGAACATAACCTTGTGGCCCTACTGCAGTCAACCTATGCTCGCTGGATGCAACCCAACAATTCCTCAATGTGAATAGGAAATAGTGACAGAGAGAGACGGCCGTGGTGTGGTAGGTATTGTGTCCGTCTACCACACAGCAAAACCCAGGTGCAAAACCTGGTAAGACCATCAAACATTTTCCAACGACTGCTTCCATCTCGTAAGTGCTGGCGACTTTACGAGTAAGTGAGTAATATCTAAGCCATGTACAAGTTCTCTGGAAAAGCATTCCTTGTTCGGAGCCGGCTTTAAACCGAGACCTACGGTCAGTGAGTATACAGATTGTATCGTGCACAGCTCACTGATTCGAGAAAAGTTCCCCTTGAGTCAGACTAAGCTAAGAGGTAACATAACCTTGTGGCACTGCTGCTGTTAAGCTATGCTCACTGGATGAGACCCATCTATAACAAAACTCGATATGAATCTTGAGAACTCATTACCAAAACCAAATCCATTAAATTTCGAAATGAGTTCATAGTGCCAGACTCTATCTAACGCTTTGGAAATATCCTGAGCTTCGAACTTGCTTTCACCAAGGCGGTGAGTGGCTCGACTCCATCGTTCCCAAAGGAACGCCATCAGGTTTCCAGTAGATCGCTTTCCAGGGAAGCCATACTGACGTTCATTCAGAAGGAATCAATATACCTTACTCCATGCGCTCTTCATAACCTTCTAGAGCGCAGAACATATTGCTATAGGGCGACGGTTCGCCGAATTGGTACCCGCGCCCCTCTTGGAGATCGGCTGAACACTGGCAACATTTCAAACTAAAATAAATACCATAAATACGACATCTAGAAAAGATTAAGTCGCAGAGCACATGTGCGGACATACCATACGGATCCTGAGTTTTGAGGCTCTAAGATAAAGTCCAAATGTGTAGTAAAGTTGATTTAAGTCTTCGTATTTTGTTTTTCAAAATGCAATTACAGTAAAAAGCGACAAAGCCTGCCGCCGCTTATGCGTTGTGTCTCATCGGTGATGACGCGATTCGATGACGCACGTTCATATGAGAGTGATTAATAATCCCAAAATGTTCAACCAGAAAAGTGCGGTTTGGCCAAGGTTGTGCTATATTTTTGTTCCCCGCTTTACCACACAGATTGTATGTATCACCAATGTGTGTATGTGTGTGTGTGTGTGTCTGTCTGTCTGTCGGCTTGTGCATGAGTAGGATAGGGATTCCTCTCTGCCGTTCGGCTTCAAGTACTTCAGCTTCTTCTACTTTTTGGGTTTCAAAACAAGAAAATTCTCAGGAAATTCTTAAAATATTCACGGAATCACTTTACACAAAATATTACTTTTCGTTGGGTGTTTGTTGTTGCTGCCCCCTCTCCGCCATCAACCGATCGCTCGGCGATGAGATGTGATCTTTTGTTTTGACTTTTTGTTTTTGTTTGTGGTAGATTTCAGAAATCATACGAATATTTTTGGGATGTTTTTTGTTTGTGTATTTTTTTTCTTTTTTTTTACTTTAATGATTTTAACTGAAAAAGACGTTTTATTTTTTTCTTAAGAGCGACGATAAAAATAGATAAAGAATTCCGATAAAAATAAATATAAAAAAAAAATAAAAGCAGAATAAATACCGACTATAAAAAAGAAAACAAATAGAAGAAAAAAACAAACACTCACTTAGAATAGATATCGGTTGTTGCGGTTTGTTGAAAACTAGAAGAAGAGATATATTTTTCCGATCTGATGGTGGTGGACGATGTATCTGGCAGATATGTATTTATGGATGGCAATCGCACAAATGGTCAGACCACATATTTACACATATTTCGGAGAATTTTAATGGTGATTTTTTTGAACTCAAATCCCCCACATTCAGAAATATATGTTTGGGGATATTTTCTCTCTCGATTTTTTATGTTACATTCACATTATTTTGAATCACTAAAATTGGTCGTATGTAATTACAAACTGAGTAATCATGGGGCTTTGAAAATCTCTTGGGGGATTCCTCAATCACTGTTTATTTTTTTTTTTTGCAGATTTCCATTACACTTTCCAAACACATTCTCTTTTTAAAGATTTTTCATATTTTCTTATTTATTTTCTTTTTTTTTTTCAACTTCTTCCTTACGTCGCTTCTTCTTTTCTTTTTTAAATTAATTGCTATTCAATTGAATTAATTTTGTGAAAATAAACACTGAATACACTTTGATTCATTGCTGTACACAATTGTTTAACAATTCAGACATTTGTCGCAGTTGCTGCCGCGATGCAAAGTAAAAATAACGAGAAATTCAAAAAATAAATAATAAAAAGGCGATTAAACGCGCGCGTTCACCGAAATCAACAGACATTGCCAACTCAAAGTACGATCAACAACTGCTGTTTGTGCTTGGTCTGCTACCGTAACCGTCCGTATGGGTTGCTTGCTCGAACGCTCCACGATTGCTTGCTTGATCATACAACACACCAACAACAAGGCGACACGACCAACCGTCTGTACGCCAGATCGTCAAACACACACACAGACGTACACACTCAGATGAACACGATCACAAAACAACAATATCGTCGTCGTATTCACACAATCAGACAGTCAGGTCGTCGCCGCCGCCCTGCGCCCTGGCAGTCACTTGTAGCACTCAGGCCGGCCACAATATACTGGCATACCTACTTACCGTCCAAGAAAAGCCAGCAGCAGGCAGTCAGGCAGCACTCACACACAGTCCCCACAAATGTTCACTCGTTCGTTTGCTCAAAACGGACGGACGGACGGACGGACTGGCAATCGAATGGCTGGACGGACAAAACGTACACTTAATGCGGTACGTAATAGTTTTGCTGTAGCTAATCGCTTTTGTTTAGTCTAACCAGCTAGCTCTAGCATTCAGTCACCGACTGTAGCAGACAACTAGTCACACACCTTCGACCGACTAAGTGTGTCCATTCACTCTCGTTCCGGCAGACTCAGCTAGTTGACCATATGCTGAAAGCAAAATCGACCACTTTGATTGGCGAACTGAGAGCGAGAGCCCTTGCTCTATTTTCAGATTATAATGGGGAGCCGGCACTAACTTCAAGAACATGTTCTTGAATCAACGGTCGACTCAAAAAGGGAAACACGAACAGGGTCCGCCATTAACTCGCGCAGACTCGCAAATTGAAGGTGCTCACTGAACAAGGCGATTTTAAATCGTTGCCACAGTCAATGGATCCCATGTCATTTGTTTATGTTCAAATAAGAGACGCCACGACGTTCACAAACCCAGCTTGAAGCTTATCCCAGTGGAAAGCGAATTCGTGTAGCATAACCTGCGTTAGTCGGTCCATCTCACAGTTTCATATGAAAGTGGAAGTGCCTGCGTGTAGATATGAGGCTGGTTATTATTGTTTTGGTCCGTGAGTGGCCTAAATCCCTCGCTAGATTGTCGGATATTAAACGTCGCTGCTATGTTTTCCTCAAGTTCCGGTGAATTCAAAATTTGCAGGGTTTTCTGTTGACTGAAAGTTAAAAAATAAAGCCGACATCGTAAAACTCGGCCTTCGAGATCGAGATACCGCTTTAATCCAATTAAATTGGAAATTAATTAATATTTAATTGTAGTATACAATTTTTTAATTGACACTCGGTTTCCGGTTTATTTCTATGTGGCACCAGCGACAGATAACTCTACACACATTTTTTATGAGGATATTAAACACAATTATGAAGATTTCGCCATGATTGCGGGGATAAACTGGGCCATAACTAACTGTAACAGCCGGTGGGGAGATAGTTGACGCAGTCTAAGGCATGTAGCTCATGTCCTTGCGCTGGATGGACCATGTCGGTCGAATGAATATAAACGCTTCAGAAAGCGAAGACTGAGACTCCGGTCAAAAAGTCAAGGGTTTTCCAACCAGAGGTGTTATTTTGAATCAGCCGGAATTTCGGTGGCTGTCACATTTGAATTGGACCTGAGGTTGGATCAACAGTTACGGTGAATGGATTGTGTTATCGAAAGAAGATTAATGATTTTTTGTGATCGGAGTTGGATGATATTGATCTGGACAACGTTTTCTTTCAACAAGACGGCGCTACGTGTCACACAAGCAAGGAAACCATTGCTTTTTTACGGGAAAAGTTTCCGGACCGTGTTATCTCTCGAAGAGGTGATCACAATTGTGATTTAACACCTTGCGACTTCTTTCTTTTGGGGCCACGTGAAAGATAAGGTCTACGCCAACAGCCCAGCGTCGATTCAAGACCTCAAAGACAGAATTCGTGAGGCTATCGTGGGGACATAGGGCAGCCACTTTGCGATTTGGTTATGGAAAATTTCATGAAAAGGATATGGTGCTGTAAGCGTGGTCGTGGTGGCCATTTGGCTGATGTTGTTGAATACCAAAATAACACCTCTTGTTGGAAAACCCTGTAGAAGAAGACTTAACATGCCTTGATATACCGAAATGTTGTTGGCCAGGCCAAGACCAACAACAGTTTCTAAAGTCAATTTAAGTAAGCAAGTGAAATTAGCGGCCTATGAGAGGTTACGAATATTTTCGTTTCCCGACATCCAGTCCCATATATATCGGTCTATCTTTTTCGGAAACAGTAAAATAATGTTAAGTACCCCGGTCGGTGAGTTGATAGCGTGGGGGTTGTGGGTTCGGATCCCACCAGAGGATTAGCTCGGTCGCCGCAAAAATCTAGCCAAATGGTCTGTGTCGTCCGGTTTGTCATTGGACCCAAAAATTAGAATATACATTTACTTTGTATGTATGTGTAATTATTAAATTATGAAGCAGAAGAACGTTTAAATCCTTTTAAAAAAAAAACATATCAAGTTCCCGTTTGAACACACCCACATCTCACACTTGTGACCTGCCGACGATGTTGCCCCCCCTCCACTCCACTCACTCCAACCACCCATAAAGTCAAGTTTTTTGTTGTTGCATTGCTGTAGAAGTTCTCTTACTTGCCAGCCATAACTGTTGAATATTTTATGGTGCTCATTATATAGTGGCGGGTTAGTGGGGTGGCGTGTGAGATTTAGTTTGTACGGTTAAATGTGTCGACCATAGCAAGGAAGACTACTGAGCCACTATCCAGGCCAGGCAGACAGTCACCCAAACAGCAGAGTTTTCGGTTGGTGCCGTCATTTCTTGTTTGGCTGTACGTTTTGTTTTTCTTTATGACCGTAAAGACTCTCATTCAATATACACTTGGTTTTGAGGAGGAGAATAAGAAGAAAAGTGGCATATTGTCCGCCTGTCGAACTGTCTGTCCATTGTATCGTGTCGTATCATATCGTATGCATGGTTATCATCGTTACGTTACGTTTGTTTAAAATGTAGACGTTGTCCATATGCACTGAACTTGGGGGACAAGTTGTAGACATTGTGTTGTCGCCGTTCGTGTTGTTGTCGATCGTTGCTGGTCGTCGTTTTTTATTTTTTTGTCTGTGTCGACTTTTTGCCATTATGCATAATAATGGATATATATACAGACAAACAAAATCAAATATGTACGTTTGTTTATTCATGTGTAGGACTTATGCCCCTGCTCAGACCGTAGAGTGTACATGTTCACATGCATCGGTGTGTGTGTGTGTGTGTCTGTGTATGTGTTTGTATAACATGCACTCCCATTGTTGTTGCCATTTTATTGTCATTCTTTCAATTTTCCTATAGCCACTCACAGTCGTCTGTTGGTGTTGCATTTTATCTATTGCTCTGTATGGGTGTGTGTTTATACACACGAGTGTGTACATGAGTAACTCAGAGGGAATTCCTTGGGTGAAGGGAGACTCTGGTGACTGCCTGCGCCAGAGATACCCATTTAATGATGATCTATCTTAAGTTACTGCGACTGAGAGTGTGTTTCCGTTGGCAAATACCTGAAGTGCTCGTATTGTGTGTGAGTGTGTTTTTGTTCTTTCTCCGTTTAAAGTTGATAATTATTTTAAAGTCTTTCACTTTGTCCGAAATGAAGGGAGATTAGTCTTCATATGTGTATGGGAACCCTACTCCATCGTTCGTGTACTCCAATGTGTGAGTGCACATTTGCTATGACGGTGACGCAGCTCGCTTTTTTGCCGGTCATTACATTTTGATTAAAGACCATTTCTGACGTTCATGCGCCGTGTATGTGGGTCTGTGTTCATATTGTGGCGTATGATCGTTTAAATTGCTTTTAATTGAATTGGACCGGGGGTTAAATGTTTTCTTAGGCAGAACAGAGATTCTTAATCGTACGAGTGAATATTCTAGAACTTCAAGAATTCCAAAAGGAACAAATTCCTCGGAGAGGGGTATCTTAATTAAATAATTAAATAATTAAATAATTAAATAATTAAATAATTAAATAATTAAATAATTAAATAATTAAATAATTAAATAATTAAATAATTAAATAATTAAATAATTAAATAATTAAATAATTAAATAATTAAATAATTAAATAATTAAATAATTAAATAATTAAATAATTAAATAATTAAATAATTAAATAATTAAATAATTAAATAATTAAATAATTAAATAATTAAATAATTAAATAATTAAATAATTAAATAATTAAATAATTAAATAATTAAATAATTAAATAATTAAATAATTAAATAATTAAATAATTAAATAATTAAATAATTAAATAATTAAATAATTAAATAATTAAATAATTAAATAATTAAATAATTAAATAATTAAATAATTAAATAATTAAATAATTAAATAATTAAATAATTAAATAATTAAATAATTAAATAATTAAATAATTAAATAATTAAATAATTAAATAATTAAATAATTAAATAATTAAATAATTAAATAATTAAATAATTAAATAATTAAATAATTAAATAATTAAATAATTAAATAATTAAATAATTAAATAATTAAATAATTAAATAATTAAATAATTAAATAATTAAATAATTAAATAATTAAATAATTAAATAATTAAATAATTAAATAATTAAATAATTAAATAATTAAATAATTAAATAATTAAATAATTAAATAATTAAATAATTAAATAATTAAATAATTAAATAATTAAATAATTAAATAATTAAATAATTAAATAATTAAATAATTAAATAATTAAATAATTAAATAATTAAATAATTAAATAATTAAATAATTAAATAATTAAATAATTAAATAATTAAATAATTAAATAATTAAATAATTAAATAATTAAATAATTAAATAATTAAATAATTAAATAATTAAATAATTAAATAATTAAATAATTAAATAATTAAATAATTAAATAATTAAATAATTAAATAATTAAATAATTAAATAATTAAATAATTAAATAATTAAATAATTAAATAATTAAATAATTAAATAATTAAATAATTAAATAATTAAATAATTAAATAATTAAATAATTAAATAATTAAATAATTAAATAATTAAATAATTAAATAATTAAATAATTAAATAATTAAATAATTAAATAATTAAATAATTAAATAATTAAATAATTAAATAATTAAATAATTAAATAATTAAATAATTAAATAATTAAATAATTAAATAATTAAATAATTAAATAATTAAATAATTAAATAATTAAATAATTAAATAATTAAATAATTAAATAATTAAATAATTAAATAATTAAATAATTAAATAATTAAATAATTAAATAATTAAATAATTAAATAATTAAATAATTAAATAATTAAATAATTAAATAATTAAATAATTAAATAATTAAATAATTAAATAATTAAATAATTAAATAATTAAATAATTAAATAATTAAATAATTAAATAATTAAATAATTAAATAATTAAATAATTAAATAATTAAATAATTAAATAATTAAATAATTAAATAATTAAATAATTAAATAATTAAATAATTAAATAATTAAATAATTAAATAATTAAATAATTAAATAATTAAATAATTAAATAATTAAATAATTAAATAATTAAATAATTAAATAATTAAATAATTAAATAATTAAATAATTAAATAATTAAATAATTAAATAATTAAATAATTAAATAATTAAATAATTAAATAATTAAATAATTAAATAATTAAATAATTAAATAATTAAATAATTAAATAATTAAATAATTAAATAATTAAATAATTAAATAATTAAATAATTAAATAATTAAATAATTAAATAATTAAATAATTAAATAATTAAATAATTAAATAATTAAATAATTAAATAATTAAATAATTAAATAATTAAATAATTAAATAATTAAATAATTAAATAATTAAATAATTAAATAATTAAATAATTAAATAATTAAATAATTAAATAATTAAATAATTAAATAATTAAATAATTAAATAATTAAATAATTAAATAATTAAATAATTAAATAATTAAATAATTAAATAATTAAATAATTAAATAATTAAATAATTAAATAATTAAATAAATAAGCAATTAAATAATTAAATTAAATCATTTAATCATTTCTTATTATGGAATCCTGAGTTCTTATTTTTATGATTCATATTCATAATATTTATTCTTGTTTATTTTCTTTTTTTGGTTTCTTTTTTTCTCTTGGGTTTCATAGGAAATTCCCATCGTTAAAAACAGACGGTTCTATGCAATATTTTGTATTCGACGTTGAAAAATGTATTTAAAAAAAAAATGTTTACTGATCCGCAAGTTAATCGGTTAAGATGATTTAATTTTGTAGGTGTGTACTGAGAGTGCCAGTGTGTGTGTCTGTGTGGTTTACTCGTTGTTATGCTCAATCAACACCTTTGCTAATTTAACAAAAATGTTTGTCTGAACATTGAGACAACGGCAGACGTTTAGCTATAGATACGATGTAGTTGAACTAAAAATATATACATATTCATACATATGTATGTATGTATATTTATATATGATTATGTATATACATAAGTAATCAAATCAAGTGGGTTGAAAAAATAGCAAATAAACTAAACAAAAGTGAATAAATTCTATAATACAAAAACGTACGTATATATTTGAAGAAAAAAACAAATCCGAACAACGCGCATGAAAGAAAAAAATTTGAATCTAAACACAAATTCCAATCATCGAACGAAACACAAATGGCGCTCACTTCAAGTGTTCGATGAAGTGAACACTGAACAGTGGCCAGCAACGCCACACACACACTCTCACACACGGTGGCGGCAAACGGCAGTAGCGGTGCCAATCACACCACACCGTCCAACAACAACTTAATCGAAATAGAAAAAAAAGAATTGCTAAAAATACAAATTGAAATCGACAACAGAACAAAAAAAGAAAAAAAAACGCGAAATAAATAAATGAACAACGACGACCGAACCTACGCGGGGCCAGAACAAGCACAACAACAACAACAAATCTCATATCCGCACAGCCAAGCAGAATTTTAAATAGTTTTTCGAAGCCAAAAAAAAAAAAAAACGATATTTTCAAACATTGTTGTGTGTGTGTGTGCATGTGATGTGATGTGTGAGCTTTTTGCGCAGATGCCAACAACAACGACAAAAAATAAACAATACCAAAAACTGACGTATGTATTTCAGTTCGAAGCAAAAGTCCGTCCGTCCGTCCGTCCGTCCGTCTATATCTCATCCGCAAATACTTTGATCTAAGCAGACAGCGATCAGCATTTAGATTCAAATGCTGCTACTTGTGCTGCTGCTGGCGCTGATGATGATGATGCTGATCCGGCTTCTCCTACTGTCATCTCCTCCTCCTCCTCCTCCTCCTCCTAAGCATCTTAATATTTTTTTTTTATATTTTGATCTCAAATAGCTGCAGAGAATTTTATTTATTTTCATTTGGTTTCGAACAAATTTAAAACTACAACGACGACGGCGACTACTACTACTACTACTCGGTACTAATTGCGCCCGCTTTTTGTACAAATTATTTGAATGTTGCTGCTGTTGTTGTTGTTGTTGCCAGCCGTTTTAATTTGTTTCCCCTTTTTTTTTTGTATCTTTTGTTGGCAACTCTATTTTCGTTTAATTATTTGGCAAATGTAAACGGTTTTTTTTCTTCTTTGCAAACTATCCGTAGAATTGCTGGCATTACGTATACACGTACACGTACACATATGTACGTTGTCAGTTGTTTTAAGTTTATAGCACAGAATTATTTATAGCCCGACTTTTGCGACATTAGAAGAAATGTGCAAATTCCACTGTAAAATGATGTGAAATACAAATGAATTGCAACAAACTGAAAGCGTTGGCCAAAAAAATAGAAACAAGAACAAAAAAAAAAAACATGGCCACTTTAATCGCGTAAATCGTCTAGGATCTAGAAAAACACGACCTCAATTTAAGCCAAATACGTCTTGGTCTCTTCGAAAAATTAGCCGATAATTTAATTTTATGAAATAGTTCTCATAGTTTTGTATTTGACTATTGTGCAACGTATTTAAATAATCTGGAGGTCAGACGCTCTAAGTCACATGAAAAGTTGTCCACATTTGTTGTGCCAGTTTGTAGACGTACGAAAACTTCTGCAAACTTCAGACTTGAGCCGTCGTTCCTCTATGTGTACTAACCTACACTGATAAAAAGGAAATTAAGTAATAAGTAAGTACAGAATTCTGCAGCTTGGAGTTCTTAATTTAATCTATACTTGAGCCTGAATGGGCTTGATTTTTTGAGGATAGTTTTAAGTTCACAATAGGCTAGAAATAAGTTCGAAATGGACTTATGTGTAGGCCGCTTGGATTAATGTAAGCCCGAACAGATACTTGAAATTATCGGAAACTGGCATTGATTTAAGGACAATTTAGATTAAATTGATATCACAATATTCTTGTTCTAAGAATGTTTAATTCAAAATAGAGTGTGTTCGAAATGGATTTAAAGGGAGAGCACTTTTATCCGATCTCAGTTTTCTCTCTCAAAATTTAGTTCTGCGATTTTTTTCTCTTACCACACATCAAACTGGACTTACTTTTCCCAATAAATAGTTAACTACATTTAAATAGATCGGCATTGACATTTTCAATGAAGACTTCAATCATTGGTCTTCCGTAATTAAACGAGAACTACTGTTTACCAGCGCATAGTCCGAAATACGACAAGCAATAAAGCAAACAAATATATATAAAGTAATTTTTTCTTATTATAAGAATTTCCTATCCCTCTATCCCTATAACTATCCCATTTATATTTGTTTTAAGAATACTTATTTTTTTTTTCAAATACGATTTAAGTTCATATTTTCTTTCTGTGTACAACTAAAGATTAAATAGGACGACCTATATCTGCTTGCAGAATTGACTGGGCTGCCATTCGGTAATCGTGTTATCAGACATCACGGCGAGATCGATTGGCCACTTCGGAACGGCCATTGATGGCGTAAGACTTTTACCATGAGGTACCATGAAGTAGTGATGTTATGGGAATAATTCATTAAACAATCAGGTCCTCAACCTTCATTTATAAAAGAATCTGCCTCTAAAGGAGTATCTCAAGGCACTCTGTCGGTTTAGAGGCTCAAAAAGCATATTGAGCAAAAGCTCTGACAATGGCCTTGTCAAATTGAGTGGACAAGATGCACCATGAAATCGTTGTTTTTTTTTTATAAATAATAAGAAATTTTGCTCATTTGAAGAAGGAAAAAAAACAAATCTCAAACAATTTTGAAATGTCCATTTTTTTAACCTTTTTTTTTACACCAAACGAAATTACCACCACATTTAAAGGTTAATTAAAATTTAAAATTGTCTTTGCACCACCCTGTGCTTTTCTTAACTTTTTTTACGATTCTGTTGATGCCCACAGACATTGGCAGACATTTGTCGAGTCGGAGTCGAGTAATTTTGATTGATCGCTGCAATGTATTTAAATTAACCCTCTAACCGGCAGGTCTCCTTTTGTTATATTATATTATATATCATAAATATATTTCATAACAAATATTAACCCTTTAACCGGCCAAACAGAAATCCCGAATATTTTTTTTATCAAATTAAACACAATTATTTAAGACCGCCTTGGGGCGGTATTGCCGATTAGAGGCTTAATCAATACATTTTGTTCTGTAAATATTAACCCTCTAACCGGCCAAACAGAAATACTGGAAAAACCTTTTTTCAACAGTTAAGCTCGAAAAAATATTTTTTTTTTTTCAAAATTAAACACAATTATTTAAGACCTCCTGTGGGCGCTATTGCCGGTTAGAGGGTTAATTACCACATTCTGTTCTGTAAATGTGATGTTTCCTCTGATTCATTCCTATAATTGTCGGCCCTTAAAGTCATCCAACGTTCCGCGGACGACCTTGACCATGAAAAAAAAAACAAAATCCACATCTTGCACCGTTTACCCGAAATAGGTATTTTCTTTTAACGAAATTCTTCAAATTACCTTTATGCTGACCTTAGAAAATTTTGCCAAAATTAGAAAAACACAATCAAGACATATGGGACTTTAGCAAACATCAACAGTTTATGGTGATCATGGTCAATTGGAAAGTTGGACGGGTCGCGAGTCGTTTCGCGTCCCGTTTACCTGGTATGGGAAACCCTAACAGAAAAATCACACTAAACTGACAAGACATTCCCCCTCACACCATGTGTGAACGACAGCAAACCAAAATCATATTGATACGAAAACGGATCAGCGGCGCAAATAGCAACAAGCAACAATAACAACAGCTACAGCACCATATTAATGGATGAATGGCAGACAGAAAAAGAGAAGAAGGCAGACAGACAGACAGGCAGGCGGACCGACAGACAGACAGACGGACGGACATCAAACTACATAAATTGATGTGTACATCGTCTAAGCGGCACAGATGGAATAAACGATCAATCGATCGCTCCACTACCACCCTACACAGACACACGTGTACGTGCTTGTGCAGTTGTGTGTGTGTGTGTGTACATGTGTATGATCAAATTGTTACGTATGATGTATGGCATGGGTTGTTCGTCGTTGGTGTATCCGTTCGCTCGTGTATTCTGTGCGCAACAATTTGGTTGTATGTCGTTCGCTGTGCTTGTTCGACTTGGTTGTTGTGTCACACAGAAACAACACACGTGCACACACACACACACACACACATAACATTCGTTTGGTGGCGACGTAAGTCTGAGCGATCTTTTACTGAGCACCATAAAAAAATGACTGGTGCTGTTGTTCGCATGTGCCTATGGCTATACACACACACACACACTCACTCATTTATACATTGAATGCGAGTGAATGTGTTAAAAAAAGCAACAACAACAAACTGATTTATATTGTTATAGATGATGAAAAAGTCGCCAGAAAGGCGAGATTCCCTCGATTCAAAACAATAATACTAGACTTGTTATTGTTGTTGTTGTTTGTGTTTCGAGTTTATTTTTATAAAGCAAGTGCTCTTTTTTTTTTCCACTTATTGTTGTTATTCTGGTTCCGATCATTGCACAGTGGTATGACAAAACGAAAAAAAAACTGTGTGCGTGTGTAATGGTTTGGAAAATTCTACCGCACCACAATAGCACCCATGAAAACAACGTAGTGAAAAGTTTCCATACACAGAGTGAACTTTTTTTTTCTTATGTCCAAGGCGATTGTAGATGAGTGAAACAGTCGTAACGACGCACACGATGTTGATGCGAAATGAGCGACTAGTGTGATTTTCGTAGCGACCTGGTCTCATCAACCCCATTCACCTCACGTCCGCCCATCCGTAGAGGCTTACGGATAAGGCTGTAATTTATAGTCCATGTAGACGACTACTCATCTGTACGCCGATTCATTGTTATTGTTTTCTCAGTCCAGTCTCAGTTCGTAGTGTAATTTATTAATCTGTACGCAAGTCCCTTTTCTATGCTATAACAGCTGTGTTTTCTTCAACTCCCGAGAATGTGAACCTTTTTCGACGTCTTCCCGGGAATTTCCACCACTTGATTTTCTTTATAAAATAATTAGAAAAAAATATAATTTTTCAGAAAAAAAAAAAAAAAAAAAAAAATCAAATTTTATTATTTTTTTTTAACCAAAACTTAAACATGCGAATAATACGAGTGTGTTGGAATCGGGAAATGATCGCTAAAATTTTAACTAAAAATCCTAACTAATTGATATTGAAAAAATAACACCTGTACAATTTAAACGAAATATTTTAACACTACTACACTCGATTATCATTGTATGGATATGATCGATGATTTCTCGCCCAAAAAACACCTTTGAAGTCATCACAGGGTGGCGCTTTCGGTCGAGTGCGAAATATTTGAACAAAAAGAGCTTTTAAAATTTCAATCGCGAATTTATCAAAAATATCTAGGCAGAGTTTTTTTTTTTAAATTTTAAAATTTCAATCGCGAATTTCTTAAAAATCTCTAGGATGATCGTATTCAATTTGCATCACTACATAATAAAACCGCCGCGGCAGCCAGACAGCATAATTGATTGTAGCAACTTTTTCGCTTGTTTAAAGCCACTGTGCCGTTCGTTTAAACATTCGGCAAGTACTCGTCTATGTAGTGCTGTTGTGTGTGTGTTTACGCTGACGATAATGATGGGGACGACGTGCTGACGATGATTGTACCACTGATGATGATGATCATTATCATCAACGCCATCATCTTCAGCAGCGGATTGCTGTCGTTAAAAAAAAACACAACAACAACGATCATCATTGTCTTGCTGATGAAGACGATCTGTCGAGAAACAAAAAAAAAAAAAACTTGACGCCAAGTCATTTGTTGGCATTGTCGTTGCTGTTTTTGCTATTGTCGAGAGTTTGTTGTTGTTGTTTTTATTATTATTTTTTTTTTCGCCTTTTTGTTCGTTTCGAATTTTTTCTTACGGAATTGTTGTGTCATGTGTAATGTCATCGAACCACTTTTTTTGTGTGTTTCGTTGCTTCTGCTGGTGGTGGGGCTCTCTTTCTTGATCATTAAACAGATCGTGTTTGGTGTTGCTGCCTTAGTTTGAACTTATTTTCGTTATTGTTTAAAGACATTTGCCGGTTTTTTAAACATGATCACAGTGGTTAGTGGTTGTTGCTTTTGTCGTCTCTAGTTAGTCATGACTTTGATTGTTATTTTGTATGGCAGTGCGTTGAACAGGCCGGCCGGGCCGTCTGATAAGCAATGGAAATGAAGCATTCGGTGGAATTTCGGCGGAATTAAGTTTAAGATTGTACTCATGTACGACAATATTTTCTATAGAAAAGTCTAAGAATTTTTATACTTTTAAGGCGCAAAAGTTTTATAGACATTTTATGTAAACAATTTCGTAATATCGCGGCGAAACATTTTCTATAGAAATTTTTTTTAATTTCTATCTATCAAAATTTTTTTGTAATTTTAGGGAAAAATATTTTCTATCGAAAATTTTTTTAATTCCATGGTGAAAAGTTTTCGGTCAAAAAAATTCGTAATTTCATGGTGAAAAATTTTCTAGTGAAAATTTTTATAATTTTAGGGTGAAAAGTATTCTGTCAAAAAATTTAGTAATTTCATAGTGAAAAGCTTTCTGGCGAAAATTTTTGTAATTTCTTGGTGAAGAGTTTTCTGTCAAAAAAATTCGTAATTTCATGGTGAAAAATTTTCTAGTGAAAAATTACGTAATTTTATGATATTTTCTATCCAAAATTTTTGTAATATCATGGTGAAAAGTTTTCTGTCAAAAAATTTGGTAATTTAATGGTGAAATATTTTTCATTAATAATTTTCGTAATTTTATGGTGGATAATGTTCTAGCGAAAGATTTCGTCATTTAATGGTGAAAAGTTTCTTAGCGAAAAAATTTTGTAATTTCATGATGAAAAATTTTTTAATTTTAGGGTGAAAAGTTTTCGGGCGAACAATTTCTATATTTTCATATTTCTATCCAAAATTTTTGTAATTTCATGGTGAAAAGTTTTCGGGAGAAAAATTTCGTAATTTCATGGTGAAATATTTTTCATTACAAAATTTCCGTAATTTTATGGTGAAAAATGTTCTAGCGAAACATTTCGTAATTTTATAGTGAAAAGTTTTCGGGCGAAAAATTTCGTAATTTCAATGTAAAAAAATTTGTAGTGAAAAATTTCCTAATTTTAGGGTGAAAAGTTTTCGGGCGAAAGATTTCGTAATTTCATGATGAAAAATTTCATAATTTCATGGTGAAATATTTTTCATTAATAATTTTCGTAATTTTATGGTGAAAAATGTTCTAGCGAAACATTTCGTAATTTTATGGCGAAAAATTTCCTAATTTCATGATGAAAAATTTTCTAGTGAAAAATTTTGTAATTTTAGGTTGAAATATTTTCTATCCAAAATTTTTGTAATATCAAGGTGAAAAGTTTTCGAGCGAAAAATTTCGTAATTAAATTGTAAAAAAATTTTTAGTGACAAATTTCCTAATTTTAGAGTGAAATATTTGCTATCGAAAATTTTTGTAATATCATGGTGAAAATTTTCGTAATTTCATGGTGAAAAATTTCCTAATTTTAGGGTGAAATATTTTCATGGCAAAATATTTTCTATCTGCACTTTCTTCTTATTTTTTTTTTCTTTTAGAAAATTGTTTGTTATTTGACGAAGGAGGTTTTTCCATATAAAATAGTTTTTATTCATGCGAAATAATTTCTCTATGCAGTTTTTTCTTATTTCATAACAATAAATGGTGTGTGAGTAGTTTTTATTTCATAATGAAAAAAATGCTCTAGAAAATGTGAAACATTTTTGTATTTTGTGGCAAATTTTTCTATTTATGTGAAACATGTTCTCCTGTATAATTAAGTTTGTACTTTGGGGAAACATTTTCTCATTCAAAATTAATATTTCATAGTGGAACATTTTCTAAAGAAAAATCCACATTGTATGGTGAAAACTGGCTCATAAAATTTTGTCAACACCAGTTTTTTCCCTCTTCACTTATTAAACCACTCCCTTTATTTATCACACACGCGACAGTACAACTTCAGCTTTAAAATGATCAAACTATTAATAATGTTCAAATGTTTGGTGGAGGGGTGATGTTGGTGGTGGTGGCCCAGGGCTACTGTCTTCTTCTACCCGCCTCGACATATGATCCGTCAGCAAACAGGTTTCGATTGATTCATGATCTTCATCGCAAAAAAAAAAACGAAATAAAACGCTGCTAACAAAATAAACAAACATAAAAAGACAGAGGCGGTGGCGGTGGCGGCGGGGGCTGGTCAGATCGGACCGGTGAGAGGAACGAGAGATGATGAGAAGAGCAGGTGAGACCGCAAAGAAGACAGTGTTTCAAAAACTCAGAGCTTAAAATCAATGATTTGCTAATGCCGCACGGAAAGACCTGGAAACGAAAAAGTGGCCAAGACCAGGAATGGTGGGGGGCATGTGGATGGATAGGTCTGTTAGAGAAACGCAGCAGGGAGAGAGGGAGGTGCCTGTGCAAGTCAGTAATTGAGTCTGTGTGATCTGTTTTGCAGTCATTGAAATGTACGTTTAAACGATGTGTGTCTGACAGATCTTTTTTGTTCTCCACTTCGCTGTCTGTTTGTCTGTCTTCACATGAAATGTCGTCACTTTGTCGGTGTTTGTTGTATTCGTTACATTTTTTTCACTCGCTTCTTCTGTTGCCGTTTTCGTGGCCATAAATATTTGGTTTGTTTTCGTTTTCACTTTGTGTGTTTTCTTTCGAACAAGACTTGTGATTCGCCAGTTGTTATTCACTCACTCGCTTAACCTGCCTTCGTCTCATTCCCCATTTCCTGTTGTTTTGTGCTGATCGATGAAGATCATTTACTGCTTAACGTGTTATTAAATCAAATCAGACGCCACCGTCACTGCGACTGCTATCACAAAACATTTTCCAGCTGATATTAAGAAATCTTTCAGGGGGGAGGAGGAGGGTGTCCGAATTGAAAATACTCTTTTGATATTCATCAAATTCTACAGAAACCGCATGAGAACTTTTCTATAGAAAATTTTCGCTAATTTCTTGAGGAATTCTCTGCAGCAGAAACATATGAACAGCGTTACTCGATCACGCCGCTACTGGCCCAGCCCGTCAGTCTATGATAGATCGGCGGTGGTGTTGGTGTCGATCATTATGATCATACTGATAATGATGTTGTAATCAATTAACACTTTCTGTTTAAATTGTTCATTACGGGCCGTTTGTTGTTGCCATTACTCAAGCCAGTAGCTGGCCATTATTTACACGCTCGCTTTGCCGTTGATAGCATGTGCTCATAGCCATTCAACCCAATTTAAACCTTTGTTGATACATTAGGGTGAGTACCCAATCACTTCAGTGAGTACAAAATGTGAAGAGGTAAACAATTCTGGCTCATGTCTCAGTGAGTGAGCAACCGATACTCCGACTTAAGTTCTATGAAGAATAATAGGTCTTCATGAAATGTTCATCTCATTGGTAATGTATGTCACACTAAGGGACACCCTAATATTTTTTATATACACATCGTCATATCCACTGACGTTCGTTCATGCATTCATAGTTTGAGCCTTGGCTAATTGGTTATATTACAACGCAAACTTTCGTGTTTTTGTTTTGTTTTTCGTTACAAGTGTATCTTGAACCCGTCATGCCATAGTCCAAACATCATAGGAAGCCAGATAACAAGTGAGACATAGAGGTATCAATTGTATGGCAAACGTGCCTGCTTTCGGTGTTGTCGTCTAATTGTTTACATTTTGATTCATTAATAGTAATAAATTTTTTAAATAAATAGTGGGGAGGGAGAAATATGACGCACGATAAGAATTGATTAGTCTCCCCAAACAATTTCACAAAAATGCTGGAATATTAATTTAATTATTTAAAAAGCTTCTAACGACAAAAAATTGTTTGCCATGAAATTTTCTATAGAAACATTTTCACAAAAATTTAAAAATAGTATGAAATTTCCTATATAAAAAAATTCTACCATTGAAATTTTCGTCATGAAATTTTTTTATATAGAAAAATTTTCGTCATGAAATTTTTTTATATAGAAAAATTTTCGTCATGAAATTTTTTTATATAGAAAAATTTTCGTCATGAAATTTTTTTATATAGAAAAATTTTCGTCGTGAAATTTTTTTTATATAGAAAAATTTTCGTCATGAAATTTTTTTTATATAGAAAAATTTTCGTCATGAAATTTTTTTTATATAGAAAAATTTTCGTCATGAAATTTTTTTTATATAGAAAAATTTTCGTCATGAAATTTTTTTTATATAGAAAAATTTTCGTCGTGAAATTTTTTTTATATAGAAAAATTTTCGTCATGAAATTTTTTTTATATAGAAAAATTTTCGTCATGAAATTTTTTTATATAGAAAAATTTTCGTCATGAAATTTTTTTATATAGAAAAATGTTCGTCATGACATTTTTTTATATAGAAAAATGTTCGTCATGACATTTTTTTATATAGAAAAATTTTCGTCATGACATTTTTTGATATAGAAAAATTTTCGTCATGAAATTTTTTTATATAGAAAAATGTTCGTCATGAAATTTTTTTTTATATAGAAAAATTTTCGTCATGAAATTTTTTTATATAGAAAAATTTTCGTCATGAAATTTTTTTGTATAGACAAATTTTCGTCATGAAATTTTTTTGTATAGAAAAATTTTCGTCATGAAATTTTTTTGTATAGAAAAATTTTCGTCATGAAATTTTTTTGTATAGAAAAATTTTCGTCATGAAATTTTTTTGTATAGAAAAATTTTCGTCATGAAATTTTTTTATATAGAAAAATTTTCGTCATGAATTTTTTTTTATATAGAAAAATTTTCGCCATGAATTTTTTTTTATATAGAAAAATTTTCGTCATGAATTTTTTTTTATATAGAAAAATTTTCGCCATGAAATTTTTAGAAAAATTTTAGAAAAATTTTCGTCATGAATTTTTTTTATATAGAAAAATTTTCGTCATGAAATTTTTTTATATAGAAAAATTTTCGTCATGACATTTTTTTATACAGAAAAATTTTCGTCATGACATTTTTTTATATAGAAAAATTTTCGTCATGACATTTTTTTATATAGAAAAATTTTCGTCATGACATTTTTTTATATAGAAAAATTTTCGTCATGACATTTTTTTATATAGAAAAATTTTCGTCATGACATTTTTTTATATAGAAAAATTTTCGTCATGACATTTTTTTATATAGAAAAATTTTCGTCATGACATTTTTTTATATAGAAAAATTTTCGTCATGACATTTTTTTATATAGAAATATTTTCGTCATGAAATTTTTTTATATAGAAAAATTTTCGTCAAGAAATTTTTTTATATAGAAAAATTTTCGTCATGAAATTTTTTTATATAGAAAAATTTTCGTCATGAAATTTTTTTATATAGAAAAATTTTCGTCATATATTTTTTCTCTATAGAAAAATTTTCGTCATATATTTTTTCTCTATAGAAAAATTTTCGTCATATATTTTTTCTCTATAGAAAAATTTTCGTCATATATTTTTTCTCTATAGAAAAATTTTCGTCATGAATTTTTTTCTCTATAGAAAAATTTTCGACATGAATTTTTTTCTCTATAGATACATTTTCGTCATGAATTTTTTTTTCGCAACCAAACAGATGAAACAATTTTCTGTAGATTTTGAAACGCCTCTTGCTGTAGAGTTTTTATAAGAAAAAAAAGGTTACCAGGACAGAGATGTTGTTTGCAAGAATGACTGGAATTTTCCAACGTCAATTCAAAAAATCAATCATCGATTCTTAGTCATTTGGACAGTTTAAAGCCGTTTTCTTTGGAGATGGACGGCTGACCAATTTGTTTTGATTGATAGGAAATTGATATGTTTTCAATTTTGCACTTGTCTATGGTGAAAAATCATTTGAATCCACCCAAAATGATTTCTTTGGCATTGAATTGTTAAAATGGTTCTGAGCTGATTAAAAAAAAAAAAAAAACAGAAACGTATGTTGTGCTATATTTATCGGATATTCGTTATAAAGAAAAAACAGAATCGCACATATTTAGTGCCAAAAAAAATCGTTTTCTACTTTTAAATACAAAGAAAAGAAAAGTAGGAAAAAAACAAATAAAACAAAATTGTTGGCAAATATTTGCAGCTAAATATAAAATGACGTTTGAATATTTCTGGCGCTGAATTGCGACAACAACAGCGATAATTTGTTTTATGGCAAATTCTTTATTTAGAGTTTGATAAACCGTAGAAAAATGTTTTTTTTTCCTTTCCCCAGAGAATTGATAAAAACAAACCCGTACAAAAAGTTCTTCATCATTTGGTTGAGCTGATAGGCAACACCAACACCACAGCACACAGCGGACGAGTGACTCTTCAAGTGGGGCGATTTGATGGCGAACGCGAACGGTTCGAAATGGTCGTGGCCTTATCTTTATGGAACCTTTTGAACTTGTGATAACGATAACAGACGGTGAACGACAATCACACATGGATGAAGGGCATCGGAGCGGGGACCGCACATTTGTAAGCAACAAATCAAAGTTTATTTTTTTTATCGCTTTCATGCGAGGCAATCACCTCACTCACAGCCAAATGAAAATCACACCATTTTTATGATATCTCAAATGTATATCGAGTTTGTTGGTGGTATACCTAACCAACCCCACCTCTCAATTATTCGCACTTTCAGTCTCAATTGCTAACCTCCCTATCAGAAAAAAAAAAAAAAAATGAAAACGATATTGTGCACAAGTTTCCGAGAACATTACTAAACCGGGTCAGACCTCTTGTCTCGAATGTCAACTAACAGTTTACACGTGCCCATTTAAATGTCATGGCACCAATAACTTACCAATTAAAATTAGGTGTAACATTATTACGCCTACCTTATAATTTCTAATCACATATTTCCAAAAATAGAGGCAAATATTTCGAAATAAAATATATTCACCTTACGTCAAGTTATGTTGCATAAACGGTGAGGAAAAGCATTTAACAGATTTGAAAGGAAAATGTCCCAGAAATGGGGAAGATAGTAAGTGGTTTTATCGAAAGGATTTTGCTGACATTTCAAATGATGACATTTTGCCATAGGAATGATTTTTTGTCGGACCCTTTATGTGTTTCATTTACTTGAGGACTGAAATGATTAGAAATTTGCCAGATTCCACTCTACTCATACAAACACCGGTCTGCTGAAAAGAAAAAAAAAACACATTCCATGCGAATTGGTAAAAATGTCAATGTAGAATTTTCTTGCAGAAAATTGTTCATTTCGTTATATAATCTTCGTTCCATGTTTGAAGAAAATTTAAGTAAAATTGCATGAAGTAATTCCTTAGCAAAGGAATTTTTTTCCGCATAAAATATAAAATAATAAAGTGAAGGGAATATAAAACCCTTAGGCAGGATTTAAAAGAATATTAAGATGTAGTGCAAAGTCTTGTTCTTTATTGTAGATTCGTGGGAAATGTAACTAACTTTATTATTTTATACGGAAATGTTTATTAATATTTATATTTATTATCATTTCGTTAAATTTTAAAATGTTTTTTTGGTGTGCCTTAAAGCGAAAAAGTTTCGATTGAGAATAGATAACTCATGTTCTTGGGAAATTCTAATTTCGACTAGGGCACCTTTTGTAAACTTTGTGTGGGACTTTTACATTTTTCCTCCCTCGTATTGCAGTTTTGTTTTAATTTTACCGAAAAAAATTTATTTTGAAACATAATTTGATTTCTGCGAAAAACTATTTTCTTTGTTGAGTTATGTAAATACATTTCTACAGAACAGGTTTCTGTTTTTATGCAGAACTTTTTTAATAAAAAAAAAAACGAATTTATTGTGGACGACATTCCTTTGGGCTCCATCTCCCTTCATCTGTTGTCGAATTTGGTTTATATCTGCTGCAGATATCAACTAACAATTTGAAGTGTAAATACCGATTACCGTTCTCTTTGTGTGTGCGTGTCCTTTTCATTTAAATCCATTTGACGAAGGTGTCATAATATTTTACAATCTCTTCTAGCACCGTATGCCACAAACATGTTGCACTCAAGTCTGCCGACGTCATGGTAATTAGTGGCAACCGGCGCTATCCACTACCTGGAACATTGGCACACAGGGTATTTCCCCGAAACTAGTCAATTACGGGCAGGTACAGTGGTGAAAGAGGCAGCACGTCAAACATCGAGCAATTGTAATTGCACACAGGATTTGAGAGAGTGTGCTTACTCTGGTATTGGTGAGTGTAAAGTTGTGTTAACACTAATTGAAGACAAGTGGATTACGAATGAAATCCTTTTTGCCAACGATCTCATTATAACAACCAGTGTGGACAAAGTCTATTGAGATGTTTATGGGTTTTTACGTGGAAATTTTTCGAAAATATTATGAACTGCATTTAATGAAGAGAGCGAATAACCGCTGGCCCGAGGTAGAGATAGAGATAGGGGTTCAACGAAATGCCTTAACAAAGGGCTTATCGCCCCTATAGGGATTTAGAATTGTGAATGCGAATTAAAAATATAAAATCCGATTTGAACTTACCTCTGAGTTTTTCACGAGCATTTTCCACAGCGGATTTGCTGCGTGAATTCATCGTAGATTCTGCAAAGAAAAAATACGGAGAAAACGCAACAAATGTTAGTAGTTTGACATAATTTTGTGCCAGGCACTTGTCAGTATAACAAATTCTTCAGATGTCACACGGCGACTAAAAAAAAGAAACACAAAAACCGCCACCACCGTCGCCCACACATTGACTTTGACATTACTTTGGTTTTGTTCTCTCATTCAAGAAAAACTAAGAAATAAACAAAAGTTACCCAAAAAAAATATATTTTTGTTTTTAAGCAAAATCATAATCTCCCCCCTTTCACCGTTCCATATGCATATATTTTTCTGTAAAAACCAAAAAAAAAATCCCAAAACCATTGAAATTATTTTCGTGTGTTTGTTTTTACGCTTCTCACTTTGTTTCAATCCAATTTTCGCCTTAAACTGTTCTCGATAACATGTAAAATTAAAAACAAAACTCACTTTTCGTGCATTCCTGCGTACGAACGCCTCCCCCCTCCTCAATAAAAGTGCGCCAAAAGTCTGCCATGGCGCAGAAGAAATTTTCATTTTCGTTTCTGTGTTCCACAACAGGAAAAGCCATCGGGCAAAAAGCTCTATTTTTAAATATCGACGGAATATTGTGTATTTTTTGTTGGTGTAGGAGGTCAATTATTAGAATACAAAATACCAATTGCTGCCAATGGATTTTCCATTGAAATGAATGTTTTTAGTAACGTAAGGCAATATTCACATGTTTAAGTGCGGACACATATTCAAGTGCGGACACATTCCGTTACAATTATTTCATGCTAAGGAATGATACAAAAACGACGATACACAATAAAATAACAAAATTCTCTTATAATTAAATTAGTTTTTAATTACAAAAGGTCTCATGAAAAAGGATTTGTAGAATGTAAAATTCAATTGAATAAATTCTTTCAGAGATTTTCACCACAAAAAAATTTAATTTGTTTTGGCAGTTTCATGTTTACAAGTTTTTAGAGAAAATTCGGAATATGAAATGTAAAAGCCTGTATCCGCACAATATTTGCTTGGGAAAAATAAATAAACATTTACTTTTTTATCCTCAATTTCACAGTGCCTTTCACTAGAGTAACTCTTCGTATTTAATAAAAAAAAAATTACCAACATTTCACTTAACCTCATAATAAAATACGCACCAAGTGACGTCGTCCTCCAACAGAACATAAAACTCAGAAATCATTTACACAATCTATATTACATTAGACCAGGTCACCGCACATATTCTCTTGAAATTGAAAATATTCCCAAAACAAAAGTTGGGAACTTATTCCAGATCTGTGCAAAATCCCCTTCGGAGTATCGCGATTTCGACAATGGATGGAAACTTCAGAGAATTCTTAAGTCCGAAAGGTTGTAATGTAAATGTGGATGGTGGTACGTACTATGAAATCAGTATTAAATATGAGCAAAAAGTACATAAGTAAAAGTAAAAGCAAACATTAAATATTAACACATGCACACGTAAGTATGTGTATGTGTCAGTTTATAAATGCAAATGTGTGTACCGACGTATGTACTATTACGTAATTTGTATACAGATATGTTGAAGCACGATAATTTGACACAGGATGTCACAGAAATATTCACACAAATTGAAACAATTAATCAATTAGTCCAATAAATCCAATCAATTAAACAATTAATAAATTAATAAATTAATAAATTAATAAATTAATAAATTAATAAATTAATAAATTAATAAATTAATAAATTAATAAATTAATAAATTAATAAATTAATAAATTAATAAATTAATAAATTAATAAATTAATAAATTAATAAATTAATAAATTAATAAATTAATAAATTAATAAATTAATAAATTAATAAATTAATAAATTAATAAATTAATAAATTAATAAATTAATAAATTAATAAATTAATAAATTAATAAATTAATAAATTAATAAATTAATAAATTAATAAATTAATAAATTAATAAATTAATAAATTAATAAATTAATAAATTAATAAATTAATAAATTAATAAATTAATAAATTAATAAATTAATAAATTAATAAATTAATAAATTAATAAATTAATAAATTAATAAATTAATAAATTAATAAATTAATAAATTAATAAATTAATAAATTAATAAATTAATAAATTAATAAATTAATAAATTAATAAATTAATAAATTAATAAATTAATAAATTAATAAATTAATAAATTAATAAATTAATAAATTAATAAATTAATAAATTAATAAATTAATAAATTAATAAATTAATAAATTAATAAATTAATAAATTAATAAATTAATAAATTAATAAATTAATAAATTAATAAATTAATAAATTAATAAATTAATAAATTAATAAATTAATAAATTAATAAATTAATAAATTAATAAATTAATAAATTAATAAATTAATAAATTAATAAATGAATAAATTAATAAATGAATAAATTAATAAATTAATAAATTAATAAATTAATAAATTAATAAATTAATAAATTAATAAATTAATAAATTAATAAATTAATAAATTAATAAATTAATAAATTAATAAATTAATAAATTAATAAATTAATAAATTAATAAATTAATAAATTAATAAATTAATAAATTAATAAATTAATAAATTAATAAATTAATAAATTAATAAATTAATAAATTAATAAATTAATAAATTAATAAATTAATAAATTAATAAATTAATAAATTAATAAATTAATAAATTAATAAATTAATAAATTAATAAATTAATAAATTAATAAATTAATAAATTAATAAATTAATAAATTAATAAATTTATAAATTAATAAATTAATAAATTAATAAATTAATAAATTAATAAATTAATAAATTAATAAATTAATAAATTAATAAATTAATAAATTAATAAATTAATAAATTAATAAATTAATAAATTAATAAATTAATAAATTAATAAATTAATAAATTAATAAATTAATAAATTAATAAATTAATAAATTAATAAATTAATAAATTAATAAATTAATAAATTAATAAATTAATAAATTAATAAATTAATAAATTAATAAATTAATAAATTAATAAATTAATAAATTAATAAATTAATAAATTAATAAATTAATAAATTAATAAATTAATAAATTAATAAATTAATAAATTAATAAATTAATAAATTAATAAATTAATAAATTAATAAATTAATAAATTAATAAATTAATAAATTAATAAATTAATAAATTAATAAATTAATAAATTAATAAATTAATAAATTAATAAATTAATAAATTAATAAATTAATAAATTAATAAATTAATAAATTAATAAATTAATAAATTAATAAATTAATAAATTAATAAATTAATAAATTAATAAATTAATAAATTAATAAATTAATAAATTAATAAATTAATAAATTAATAAATTAATAAATTAATAAATTAATAAATTAATAAATTAATAAATTAATAAATTAATAAATTAATAAATTAATAAATTAATAAATTAATAAATTAATAAATTAATAAATTAATAAATTAATAAATTAATAAATTAATAAATTAATAAATTAATAAATTAATAAATTAATAAATTAATAAATTAATAAATTAATAAATTAATAAATTAATAAATTAATAAATTAATAAATTAATAAATTAATAAATTAATAAATTAATAAATTAATAAATTAATAAATTAATAAATTAATAAATTAATAAATTAATAAATTAATAAATTAATAAATTAATAAATTAATAAATTAATAAATTAATAAATTAATAAATTAATAAATTAATAAATTAATAAATTAATAAATTAATAAATTAATAAATTAATAAATTAATAAATTAATAAATTAATAAATTAATAAATTAATAAATTAATAAATTAATAAATTAATAAATTAATAAATTAATAAATTAATAAATTAATAAATTAATAAATTAATAAATTAATAAATTAATAAATTAATAAATTAATAAATTAATAAATTAATAAATTAATAAATTAATAAATTAATAAATTAATAAATTAATAAATTAATAAATTAATAAATTAATAAATTAATAAATTAATAAATTAATAAATTAATAAATTAATAAATTAATAAATTAATAAATTAATAAATTAATAAATTAATAAATTAATAAATTAATAAATTAATAAATTAATAAATTAATAAATTAATAAATTAATAAATTAATAAATTAATAAATTAATAAATTAATAAATTAATAAATTAATAAATTAATAAATTAATAAATTAATAAATTAATAAATTAATAAATTAATAAATTAATAAATTAATAAATTAATAAATTAATAAATTAATAAATTAATAAATTAATAAATTAATAAATTAATAAATTAATAAATTAATAAATTAATAAATTAATAAATTAATAAATTAATAAATTAATAAATTAATAAATTAATAAATTAATAAATTAATAAATTAATAAATTAATAAATTAATAAATTAATAAATTAATAAATTAATAAATTAATAAATTAATAAATTAATAAATTAATAAATTAATAAATTAATAAATTAATAAATTAATAAATTAATAAATTAATAAATTAATAAATTAATAAATTAATAAATTAATAAATTAATAAATTAATAAATTAATAAATTAATAAATTAATAAATTAATAAATTAATAAATTAATAAATTAATAAATTAATAAATTAATAAATTAATAAATTAATAAATTAATAAATTAATAAATTAATAAATTAATAAATTAATAAATTAATAAATTAATAAATTAATAAATTAATAAATTAATAAATTAATAAATTAATAAATTAATAAATTAATAAATTAATAAATTAATAAATTAATAAATTAATAAATTAATAAATTAATAAATTAATAAATTAATAAATTAATAAATTAATAAATTAATAAATTAATAAATTAATAAATTAATAAATTAATAAATTAATAAATTAATAAATTAATAAATTAATAAATTAATAAATTAATAAATTAATAAATTAATAAATTAATAAATTAATAAATTAATAAATTAATAAATTAATAAATTAATAAATTAATAAATTAATAAATTAATAAATTAATAAATTAATAAATTAATAAATTAATAAATTAATAAATTAATAAATTAATAAATTAATAAATTAATAAATTAATAAATTAATAAATTAATAAATTAATAAATTAATAAATTAATAAATTAATAAATTAATAAATTAATAAATTAATAAATTAATAAATTAATAAATTAATAAATTAATAAATTAATAAATTAATAAATTAATAAATTAATAAATTAATAAATTAATAAATTAATAAATTAATAAATTAATAAATTAATAAATTAATAAATTAATAAATTAATAAATTAATAAATTAATAAATTAATAAATTAATAAATTAATAAATTAATAAATTAATAAATTAATAAATTAATAAATTAATAAATTAATAAATTAATAAATTAATAAATTAATAAATTAATAAATTAATAAATTAATAAATTAATAAATTAATAAATTAATAAATTAATAAATTAATAAATTAATAAATTAATAAATTAATAAATTAATAAATTAATAAATTAATAAATTAATAAATTAATAAATTAATAAATTAATAAATTAATAAATTAATAAATTAATAAATTAATAAATTAATAAATTAATAAATTAATAAATTAATAAATTAATAAATTAATAAATTAATAAATTAATAAATTAATAAATTAATAAATTAATAAATTAATAAATTAATAAATTAATAAATTAATAAATTAATAAATTAATAAATTAATAAATTAATAAATTAATAAATTAATAAATTAATAAATTAATAAATTAATAAATTAATAAATTAATCAATTAATCAATTAATAAATTAATAAATTAATAAATTAATAAATTAATAAATTAATAAATTAATAAATTAATCAATTAATCAATTAATCAATTAATAAATTAATCAATTAATCAATTAATCAATTAATCAATTAATCAATTAATCAATTAATCAATTAATCAATTAATCAATTAATCAATTAATCCAATTAATCTTGTGACGACGATGTTCTTTTTGCACGTTTCTTTCCGCGTCACCCTGTATAGTGTTTACATATGTCTGTAGGTGTTTGACTGTTTTTTTTTCTTGAGCTATGGTTATTGTTTGAGTTTTTTTGTTTGTTATTATTATCATGCAATGTAAATGCAAAATATACAATAAACAACAAATAAAATTTATTTTTCTTCGTTTTTCGATGGTTCTCTACCATGCATTGCATACTTGCAGCAATTAACAGCAGCAACAATTGTAAATTTGTGTCTGTGCCTTGTGTGGTCGCATTGTCTTTGTAACTGTGTCGGTGCCTTCGACAGAGACTGTATGTGTGTGTGGGGGGAGGGGGGTCCTTGGACAAAAAAATACCAAAATGACATCGATTTTTTTTTGCTTTGTCTGAATAACGCACGAGTTTTTAATGAAAACTTAAATGCTAAAAATGTTCCTGGAAATAAATATTAATTGTCACTAGGAACAACAGCAGCTGGCTGAAAAGTCAACGCTTAATGGATTTGGAAAAACTGGAAGAATTTGTTCAGTTACTGTAAATTCTATAACCGAAATGTATTCGTGGGAATTGTGCTGCCATATTTAATTAACTTGTTTCAATTTAACAAATAAACTATTTTTAAACAAATTTCGATAATGGGAAACAAATGTAGTTTCTTTGGTTGAACTTTAGTCAACTATTATTATTGCAAAGCAAATTAAACAACGGCAAATGTGCCAGTGTTATTGAAAGTGGTGCAAGTCAATGATGCAAGGAATTGTGCCTCAGCAAATAGACTTTGTTTTCAGACTTACACTTAATACTTTTTCTTTACTAAAAAAATGCTATTTAATTGCTCTCATGTGTTAGCCGCGATTCTTGTCATGGTTTCTTTTGCGAAATGCATATTTCTCACACAGTGCAGTTGTTTGCGCTTGTCGTCATTCCTTATTTCGCTGTTGTTGCCTTGCATTGGCTGGCTATGACGCCTATAAATCGCATTTACTGTCGCCCAAAGTCTTAAAGCTTTCAAAGAATCACACACATATTTCGTGCATTTTGTTCTTCTCAAGTGACATTCAACTCAAGTGATTCGGAAATACACATTTTGTTGGAAAGCGAAATAAACACCTGTGTGTTTGGGACAATTTAAATATGCTTTATATTCCATATATGGGATTTACGGAATGTGGTAAGTTTGCGGATTAGGTTTACAATTGGTTGGGTTTACAAATGGTGAATACCAGTTTAATAATGCTTGGTCAGTAGACTAATAACAGGCGGTCGGGTTTTGAATCAGAATATCTTACTCGAAGGATCGAATTGGAAGTCCATATGAAGTTGATACCGGTCAGATCAGTGGAAAATTCCGCAACTTGAATATGAGAAGCAGTTCCCGAAGGACCGAATTTCCCTGCACACGACCTCATGTCATGTACTTTCCAACCTTAGCAGCGAAGTATTGTCAGGGGTGAGATTCGACAAAAAAGTACGTCACTGAATAATTCACATTTGTCCTCATAACAAATGAGGACACCTAACTGCACTGACATCGCACTACAGTCACAATCTTTAACTACAGCTGGCCAGTTGCAAATACGCAATATATGAATTTGGCGCCATCTACAATTCAGATTTACTACATCGAAGACAGTCACCAATAGCACAGTCTTCTATGTATAATATGAACTTGAGTTGACCGTTAGACTAGTGGCAAATATGCAGAGCAATAGGCAGAGCCATCTAGAAGGGCATATTGTAACTGTATTGACTACTCTGGCAGCCAAGACAATCTCCGATAACACGTCACTAGAGATAAGTACCCTCTAAGGCCCAATAAATGAGTCAAGGTTAATCTTCGTTGTTCGTTTAAACTGAAGTTAGACTTAAAATTAATTTTTTCCGTCTCCGTTTAAACGCAGATTAATCGTGCATATGATTGTGACATCACTCAACGAAGGAAGAAGAAGAATCAAAATTATTTTGGTTCACCAAATTAACTACGTTTTGGTTTAACTACGATCTCATTTATTGGCCCAAGAAGAAGAATATTGTAAGAATATTGAGAACTGCTGCAGCCAAGACAACCACTCATGACAAGTCTCAACTAAGGCTTGGATTAATTTTAGTTGACCGGTAGACTAGTTTGAATTTATACTAGACATTGGGTAGAGTCATCTAGGAGGGTACAGTGTAAATATAGTTAACTAGTAAGTTGTAATGCGCCTATGGCGCCCGTTGAAATATGGAAAAAAAATTTTGTTGAAAAAAAAAAATTTTGTTGAAAAAAAAAATTTTTCTTAAAAAAAAAATTTTTGTTGAAAAAAAAATTTTTGTGGAAAAAAAAATTTGTTGAAAAAAAAAATTTTTCTTAAAAAAAAAATTTTTGTTGAAAAAAAAAATTTTGTTGAAAAAAAAATTTATTAAAAAAAAAATTTTTGTGGAAAAAAAAAATTTTGTTGAAAAAAAAAATATTGTGGAAAAAAAAAATTTTGCTGAAAAAAAAAAAAATTGGAAAAAAAAATTTTGTAAAAAAAAAAATTTGTAAAAAAAAAATTTTTGAAAAAAAAAATTTTGGAAAAAAAATTTGGGGAAAACAGAATTTCTGTACAAAAAAAAAATATTATTTTTTTAATTATTTATTATAGAATTATAGAATGCCTATTTAAATTCCTACGTACTGCGTGACAGAGTCAGTGAATCAGTGAATCAGGGAATCAGGGAATCAGTGAATCAGTGTCGAGGGTAAATATATATTAAGATACATTCACCAAATGCCTGAAATTAGCCCATCTGACCGGTAGACCCGAGACAAATAGGCACTTCATGAGATGGCGCCATCTTGAATGATGTGGTGTAACTACATTGAGAACAACTGGATGCAAGATTAGCCACTATCACACTCCCAGATACACATTTTATCTATGGGAAAGTCACTTGCGTAGGGGGAGGGGGGTATGCATTTGTCTAAACCATAAGAACCGAGAATGGCTTGATGTTATGTAACGACTTTTAAATCAGAAAGTCAACCACGAGCCCATGTACTTGAAATAATTAATACCAATAATTTCCCAATTTTGAATACGACTTTGGCGACATCTTGTGTCATGAGTGGTCATGAGTCATAGCAGCCCGATAATTCGTCGCCAACTTGAAGAAGATGAGGTCACAGCTTTTTAAAATTTCATAGGCGTTTGTATTCAGTTACAGTTGAGCTTAAATAGACAAAATCTAACCCACTAACAACTACAGTTGTTCTTGAGAATTTCACAGATTTATGTATGAAGATTGTGCTACTTTATTGCGCTTTGCTGTAAGACAGCCGTATGTATGTTTGCATTCATGTTTATGACTCTCATGTGGTTATTATTTTCATGTCTAAAGACACAGACACAAAGTCTTAAATCCATCCAAGGCAGTGCAACAAAAACCATACAATGGCCATTAAAGCGAACGGTGAACAAAACAAAAAGAAAAAAAAAAAGAAGAAAAACCAAATAAAAACACCAAAGCGGAAATATGCAAGCGACCAGGCAGACACGAGCATGAGAGGGCAGGCAACTTAATATGTGAGTGTGTGTGTGTGTGTGTGTGTGTGTATAAGTCTGTGAATGGCTGCATGGATTATTGCACTCCACCCGGGCGGCAGCTGCGCCAACTTATGCCTAAATAGCGATGTTGGTGGAGGTGGTGGAGATGGTGGGGCAGTTGTTGGTGTCGGCTGCCGTCACATTAAAGGCAAACGAACGAAACAAGTTTTTCTTTTTAAACATAATTATGTATGATACGCCATGATGAGGCGGACAATGACGACATCATGTCGATCGTCATTATCAACATCATGATCATCATCATTATCGGCATCCCCGAACACCATCATCATCATAATCAACTGCATCGTCATCGGCCGTTGATCGTTCGCTGCAATGATGGCTTTGTTTTTTTTGTTTTTAGCCAATTTGTTGTCGTTGGTGTTGTTGCTGCCGTGATAAAGGCAAACGAAGACAGCAGCATGAAACCGGTTCCCTTTTTGGTAGAGCATATCCAAAGCAACCAACAGTTAAATGTAGAGGGCCAACACAGACCGCAACTCAAAAGTCTATACAAACAGTGCACATGTTGGGATCGGTTGTCGCCACCAACCAACTCAGGCCACACCAATTAAACCAGCCAGCAACTATTGCCTGATCCAACCGTCTGGCCCCTCATTCGCCTGCCTGTTCGTTTGTCCGTTTCACTGACGCTTCCAACCAAAAACACACAGTCACCACCACCACCAGCACCACCATTTCATTGTGAAGTCATCCATGCACATACTCCGCGCGCGTACACGGTTGTTTTAATTGGGGGAATCCGTTTTGTTGTCTGTGGTCTCTCCACTTTTGTTTTGTTATGCTGTTGCTCGTTGTTTGTGTGTATCACACATACACACGAGAGCTGATGTTGCTCGCATTCACCTTTACAAGAATTGTATTTGGCCAAGTCGAACTTTATGAATTGCAGCTGTTTGTTCGGTTTTCGTGGTGTCGTTATTCGGTCGTAAACCGGTATTAGCAAAAACAACAACAACGATAACCACCGCATCATACATTAACAATCTGAAAAGTGTAGAATCATTTTGCATTCGAACGTGTGAGGGCAGCAATTCCTGTGGTGTTGCCCACGGCGTATGAGTGATATTTGGGACATTTCTCAACATTGTGGTTTGTGCGACGAATAGAGATGGTGTAACTGTGAGACGGTGTGATTGTTCAAATGGTTTTTATAGAATCAGTTTCTTTTTTAGAAAATGGTTGAAGGTTTTTCTAGCCAGGCGAGAATAATTCGCAAAATCACCATGTGGAAGATATTGTAACTGGGTATTTGATGTTTTTTTTATAATGTACATTTATTTTGTTTTTTTTTTGGTCCTTCGACCAAAAGGCAATTTCGCTAAATACTGTCAAACTTTCATAGCTCGAATCACTATTATCCACAATGTGGAAGATATTGTAACAGGTTATTTGAGTCATATTCAGACAAATATTTTGTTATAATTTCCACTGTTTGGAATTTTCTATTGGTCCTTCGACCAAAAGGCAATTTCGCTAAATACTGTCAAACTTTCATAACTCGAACCACTATTATCCACAATGTGGAAGATATTGCAACTGGTTATTTGATTCATATTCAGACAAATATTTTTTTATAATTTCCACTTTTTTGTATTTTCTTTTGGTCCTTCGACCAAAAGGCAATTTCGCTAAATAAGTCAAACATTCATTACTCGAACCACTATTATCCACAATGTGAAATATATTGCAACTGGTTAATTGAGTTGTATTCAGACACATATTTTTTCATAATTTCATTTTTTTATTTTCTTTTGGTCCTTCGACCAAAAGGCAATTTCGCTAAATACTGTCAAACTTTCATAACTCGAATCACTATTATCCACAATGTGAAAGATATTGCAACTGGTTATTTGAGTTGTATTCAGACAAATATTTTGTTATAATTTCCACTTTTTGGAATTTTCTATTGGTCCTTCGACCAAAAGGCAATTTTGATATATACAGTCAAACTTTCATAACTCGAACCACTATTATCCACAATGTGGAAGATATTGCAACTGGTTATTTGAGTTGTATTCAGACAAATATTTTGTTATAATTTCCACTTTTTTGTATTTTCGTTTGGTCCTTCGGCCAAAGGCAATTTTGCTAAATACTGTCAAACTTTCATAACTCGAACCACTATTATCCACAATGTGAAATATATTGTAACTGGTTAATTGAGTTGTATTCAGACACATATTTTTTCATAATTTCATTTTTTTCTTTTCTTTTGGTCCTTCGACCAAAAGGCAATTTCGCTAAATACATTCGAACTTCCATATAGCGAATCTCAAGGGGACCAAAAAAAAATTCGTTATATAGAAAATTCGTAATATAGAATTATTTTAAAAAATTTTTATTTTTATGTATGTTGAATTTTATTTAAAATAATTGGTAATTTTTGTCTGCGTTTGATTTTTCCATTTTTCCGTGTAGTCTACTATGCGAGCCTACATTTCTCTCACTTACAGAGAGTAGAAATGTGAATCTCACACACAAAAACAAATGAAAAATGAAAATATGTGTGTGTATGGTGAGAGTGAAAAATGTGTTTATGTAAAACTCGTTATACGGAGATCAAAAACGCATGAGCATTCGAGTAACGGGCGTAGAAAAAATTCGTAGTAAAGAAATATTCGCTATAAGGAAACTCGTTATAAGGAGATCAAAACATACTAAAAATTTAACGAAATTGCAGTGTTCTGGAAATAAATTCGTTATATAGAGATCTTCGTTGTACGGAAGTTCGTAATAGAGAAGTTCGACTGTACTGTCAAACTTTCATAACTCGAATCACTATTATCCACAATGTGAAAGATATTGCAACTGGTTATTTGAGTTGTATTCAGACAAATATTTTGTTATAATTTCCACTTTTCTTTTATTTATTCTATAGAATTATTTGCCTTAGGTCCTTCGAGTTAGGGAGAGCTTTAAAAGATCAATCGCACACTTTCTGTACGCCTAGGGAATTAACTGATTGGACCGCATGACCTTTTTAATGCCTTGCTCTGTATTTCTTATGTTATGAATCCCCTCTTAAAATACATTTACTTAGCTAAACCAAACCTCTGCTCAAAGCTCTTTGTTTGTAGCGAAAATATTTCTCTTATGTACCTACAACTCTTAACATGCCAAAAGAGTTTTGGTTTTCGTAAATATTCGATTTTGTTTATTCTCAGAATTCTCTAGACTACAAAATGGGAGACCAAAAACTAAAGAGATGAATCGAGAAAAGAGTGCTGCGACTACGGAGGTTTGTTATGAATTCGATGTGAGTGTGTGTGTGTGTGTGAGTGCGAGAGGCAGAGTGAAAGAGGGAATTCCCTCTATCTATTGAAATACGAAAAAAATTCACATTTTTTTATTACTGTGGCCGTTGATGTTGTTGCCGTTTGTTTGTTGATATTATTTATACGCTCCTATGTACGTATGTATGTAAGCACACATTTGTTGCTCTAAATGTGTGTTATTGCTTTTGTTTTAGTAATTTTTCCTTTTTGGCGTAGTCGTCGTTGTGGTTGTTGCTGTAAATGTGGTTTTGTTCAAGGGGCTTGGTGTTGAGTAAGGTGTGTGGGTCGCTACGCCGTGAGGAGGGGGCAGATACTGACATACACACACACACACAGTCATATTTATCGGTGACAAGAATCTGGTTACGTCGTTTGAAAATGAGAATTAAAACGAAGAACACAAATGTAAATGTGTCTGTTGTTAGTTCGCAGTCGTCGTCGTTGTTACTGTTGCCGTTGAGGGGAGTCGCTGGGTGCTGTCGCCGTTGTTGGATGTTTTGTGGATACTCGTGTTAAAACGTGTTTGCTTCGTCATTCATACATACAATACGAGTACAATCGATACACTGTACATGTGCGTGTCCGTGTGCATGGCTCGCGCTTGACCTGTGTGTGTGTTTTTGTACATATGCACGAGTACATTTGTTGGCTTGCTTGCGGTACACACATGTTGTGTTCATCATTTCATTTATTTATGCATGTACATACGTGTATCGTTCAAGTATTGTTCATGGGTTCGTGTGTTTATTTGTTTATTTAAGGGTGAATATTTTCTCATTTGTGGCCGCTGTTACTTTGTGCAAATTTCCACAGTTTTTGTTTTTCGTATTACACGTGTGTGTGCTTGTAGCGGTTTGGTGGGGTTCGTGATCGCGAGAGGGGGTTTTTGCAATACAAACTGAAAAAACAGTAACTGTCTTCACCCATATTTTGTTTTTTGCAGTTAAGGTCGCAAGAAATTCTCTTCATTTATTCCACTTTTAGTCAGCCATGGCAGATGCTGGTTGTGATGACTTACTCGGCAGCTTGACTGGAAATTATGGGGAGAAATATAAAATATTCTCAAGTGTTACTGTCGGACAAGAAATCATGCGGATTGACAGTAGATTGAGGAATTTCATTATATATTTTTTATTACTTTTCTTTGGAAAATGTTAATAAAAGTCCTGAACAGTTGTACGTTATTTTTTTTTCTTCCAAATTCCAAATGCATGCTTTTGTCTGACTTGCATTTTGTTTTTTGTATAGAAATGTAAAATTTTCTATTTAAATATAAAACAAATTTGTTCGTTCATTGCAAATTATCAAAATAGAATGTCCATTAAAATGATTTTTTATCGGTGATGAGGTCTTATTCGTTTGGGATTGTGTTCCACATGTTGATATCTGAAATATATCTGAAAATCACAATTCAATAATGTCTGAAACCCACTTTATATTCCAATATTGACGATTTGTAGCGAACGAACAAATTCGTTTTATGGATTGCCCAATACTGATATATAAATGGCAGACAGCAGACAATTTTTTTTTCAATCGTCGAGTACATTTTCGTATTAATCATTTAAATCGATGACTTGTAAAACAAAAAGCCAAACAGTGAAGTTATAACTTTATTTTTAAAAGTTTTGAGAGCCTCCAAATTCTCGGTTTTCCAATTCGTTTGAAAAAACTAAAACAGCCAAAAAAAAGTTTTTCATCATTTTTTTGGTAGGATTTCTTTGTTTGTTGGGGCATTTTTCGAATGAAAAAAAAAAAAATGGACAATGAAAAATTCCCCAATTATTTTTTTAAATTGTTGGGGGATTTTTCAGAATTTTTGGGAAAATTTCTCATAATTTGTTGGAAACATTTCATTTTTTGTTTTTTGGGCAATTTTCAAATGAAAAAAAACGAACAATGAAAAATTCCCTTTTTTATTTTTGGGGACTTTTTCGTTATTTTTGGGATATTTTTATAATAGAAGTCAATCATCTATCGATTTTTTTTATAATGTTGTTTTTTTGGGGATATTTTTCATAATATTCGGGCGATTTTCCACTGGGTAATTTTTCATAAATTGTTTGGGGGATTTTTCATTTTTTTTTTTGGGCATTTTTCATCGAGCCGTATTATTCAATCAAGTATTTTGAAAAGAAAACAATAGAAAAGTTAAAATTGTAAAGTATCGATAACGGTCGATCGTCAAGACAATGTTGCATTTTATTAAAGCTTTTTTTCGCAGTGGATTAGATCTTTAAAACTACATAAGAGGTTTTTTGAAATATCCATTGTGGTCGGCGCACCAAGGCCTCCAATGACCCCAAAAACACGTTTTTCGAACATTTCGGGCCTATATTTCGGAAACGCCAAAAAAATAGGAAATTTTCGAATCCACATTTGAATTCAGAGAGCCAAGATCTTTTAAGATCGCACATAGTTGCTGACTTGAACTGTGGGAAATTGTAGACCAGTGTAAACAAATTAGATTTTTTTTTAAATTCGGATTTTCCTAGTTCGCTACTATAGCGCTTTCAAACAGCATTAACACCTTTGCTGTAGATTTTTTTCCCCCAAAAACGTAATTTTTACCTAGGTGTGTTTATGAAGGTTTTGGTAACTTTTTCCTTCCATATAAAAATCAAATGATGTCATACACATTGTTAAAAAATTATTATAATTATAAAGTAGAAAATAAATTTAAATTCCTAAGCTCTTATTTTTCGCATGCTAACTAAATTGAACTTGAATGTTATATTCAATAAAGCGAAGTTGAACGTATCGGCCAGATCGAAAAATTCATCTCTGTTACTTCCATTGATTCCTTTTTTTGTTACAAAATAAAAAGTGTTATTTATGTGTTATTTCAATTCTCGGACGAAAAACAGACCAAAAACCGAAATCCGGCAGACATATTTTTCAGCGAACAATTAACATCATCCGTGAAAGCAATCGTTACAATTTCCAGATTAAAACCACAAATTATCCACAATTCCCCCAATACACACGAAGCGAAATAATTGCTAAATTGTCAGTAAACCAATGAAAACAAAAAGTTTCAATCGAATCTCAATCAATGAGTTTAGTCTGAAAATAGCGGCCAACAAGAGTCAGGGTTGCAAGGGAACATGCGCTTGGGGCTGGAAAGGATTTAGTCCATGTTTTAGGAAATCGATATTTCATTGTTGTCTCTACCTGGATAAAAGGCTAACTGAGATTGGTCAACGTTTTTCCCAAAAATGTGTCTTTGTGTGTATTCCATATTACCCTACCTGCGGCAATACTCGGCAGTTTCTACAGATGTGTGGCACAGCGTATGGTTATACTGCATATTCAAAATATTTGTAGCTTGTCTTCGGGAATATTTAAATATTAGACCACCAGCACACATCACATTATTCAGTATATCTGTCATATCAGTGATTGATTCATTGATTTATTCATTATTGCGGTTCCCTCTTTGTATTCCACAAATATTTTGTTCTAACACAACCGATTAAACATTTTGCTATCAGGAACGTGATTATTTTTAGAATTTCCCAATTAATTTACTTGCTAACTAACAATATTTTCTATTCCAGGTCTAACTACAAATGCAAAGAATATTCCAACACACACACACACACACAGACAAAGTGTACAAAATATTCTTGAAAATATTAAAGAGATAATACAAATTCCACAATTATTCATAATGATTGAAATACAGTTATCCGTATACCATTAAAGAATTTATATGGGAAAATGTTCATATTAGAATATTGAAACAACTGTAGACGCCTTTTTCTGCCTTAGCAGAAATTCAAAAAAAAAGTCTTAACAAAAAAAGAACATAACAGCCAAAAATCCTCGTTTTAAATATTTCTACAAATTGTTCAAATCCACAGCAAGAAAATGATTACTTTTTAAAGAAAATCTCTGAATAAATACCAAAGTTATTGCCAGAGTAATAAATTTCAAATTCGTAGCGTATACGTAATATTAATTAAGATTAAATATGAGGTGCTTCCACATAAGTGTCCATAACTTAGTTATGTATTGATAGATTTTCTTCGTAATAATTTTGTTTTCTTTATAAATGTGAGGGCTTTATAAATGTGTTATGTCCAGTTTACCGATTCCACTCCCCCCCCCCCCAAAAAAAAAACAATAGAAGATATGTATCTGAAAAAAAATATTTGTATTTTTATAAGTTCCATTCGCTGCATAAAAGTTAAGTGGCTTAATAAGTTTCTGGTAGCTTCTTTTCTTGCATTCCACTTCAGCAAGTTGTATTGCAGAAAATGATCAGATTCTCCGGGATTATGTGAACAAAAAAATCATTAATGGCTTTGATTCAGTGGCTCTATCCACTCAAAATGCATGCAATCGTATAGAAAAATCTTTTTATATCTGGAAAAGACAGCTTATCTGGAAGGTAATTGGCAAAGACTCAGAACTTGCAAATGCAACTGGGGATCCCGAGGGGAAATTTTAACAACAATTTGTGCCATCACACCACATAAATGAGGGGCTCAATCATGTTTGATGTGCGTTTTCTACGAGTAAGTCCGACATAGAGCCCGTAATATTCTAGGAATTCTTCTACACACCCCGATGTTACGTTTCTAAACATACAAGTTCAAACAATCGTGCGCCTCAAAAGTCTAAGCAATCAAGGACATTTTGTCTCCTCCATATAAAAATAGTGTATAAGTTAACACGGTAACCCAGCAACAAAACAGTTGCCAGGCCACTCATGCCTTCCCTGCACGATAATAACACAAAATCAGCACAGTCTGCGGACATTGTACGACAACAGCACCAGAAACCCGAAACCTCAGTCAGCAACAATGTGCGGCCAATGTTCCAGATACAAACAGTGGCTGCTCGACACGAATTGCTGGGTCATCATTTTTAGGGTACAATTATCGCTAGATATAAGAAGTATATTTTTTGAGTATGTCAGTTGACTATCGTACAATAAAGATATCGCAACAAGCTCTGCATAAAGTAACAAAGTAACTCAACAAAAAGTATTTATTATTAACAACGCAACAGTTGCAACAGCTTTGCGATAAAATAGAAATACTTGGCGACTACTACCAGCACACCTCTACTAGCAGCACCCTGGATCTTGATAACTTATATTATACAGTATACACTATTGTTTTATTGAGGCGACGATTTCATCCAAAGATTTCCTAAAAACCTCTGGTTTCTATTGTATTGTGAATAGTTTCAATGGTGAAGAGTAGACAGAATTCGATACGGCCACATTTCATTTCATTAACGAGATGTTCCCGCATTTTCTTTTACTTTACATTCTTCATTGCAGACCATTGAAATCTGTTGTGCTGAAGATTTCCTAGTCGGTGAGGTGCGATATCATCGACATGTGTGATATCACCGACCAAAGGGGGACATTGGCTTTTGGTTGCATAATAATGTGTTCTTCTTGTTCTTTGTTTTCTTTTTCCTCCTCCTGCTCCTCTTCATTTTGGCTTTCCTGGTGAAATGTTATAGTAATTGATGTTGTTGGAACCACATGAAGATGCATCGTTTGCTTCTTCTGAATGTGGAGGATATTGGCGAGGTTGAATGTCCGCCCATCCGCCCGTCCTCTCATCCATGCAACCGTCTATCTGCCTGTCTCTGTGTTCAACTTAATGTCTGTCTTCCCTCTGGGAAGTGTACTTTGGATACTTATCAATATCATAAGGAAGATGTGCTGCCAGGCAGTATGCATTCACACACACACACACACAACCACACATACTCTCTCCCATATAAGTAGTGATTCCTACTCATTGTGTGTTGCAGTCATGTGTACAAGTTAAGATCGGCAGCTGTGGCTGGTTGGTTTGTGCATGTGTGGCGTTGCTGGTGCTGTTTGCTTCCTTGGGCCTTCAAAGAAGTGCGTCGTTGCTCCGTGAACAAATGCAGACAGTCGCTGCACTGCCTACGCTGCGTTACGTTATGTCTGCATGCACAAACGTACAGTGAAACATTTCGACGTCTGGATGTCTGGCGACGGCGGCGTTTTCAAACGAAATTCCACATAAAAGTTGTCTTTCGCAGACATTCAAACTTTGCAGTGCAGTGCACCATTTTTTTCTTTTTCAGTTTTTCTTGGTTCACTCGTACGTTGAGTATGACTCCTTTGACTGTTGTCATTTCTGGTTGAGCAAAGCGTTGCCACGAATGGGATTTTTGTGTTAAGCTTTGTGTTGGATATCCATTTCAATAGAGTGTTTTATTCTTCTTCTTTTTTTTTTTTTAGAAAACTTGTGAACTGTTGCTGGCTGCGGATGGCTGCCATGGGTGATGATGAGGCGTATTGTGTGACATGGTTGTTGTTGGTATGGGGAATATTTTTTCTTGTCTGCTTTCCCTAGTATTAACTCAGTCGGCGTTGAACTCAGTGCCTGCAGTGACAGTCAGTCTGTAGTGTTTCGGTTACAACAGCTTGTCAAATCGAAATCCATGGCATGCCCTAACTTCTGTTAAGAATTTTTGTTGTATATGCTGTTCTGTTTTGCCCACCGACCTCACAAGCTCGACAATGTCATTGGCATCATTTTCTGCAATTATTTTCTATGTCTACACAAGTGAACGTATGCAGGCGGGCATACCTTGGAAATCGTTTGTTTGTTTGTTTTCATTCTCATCCGTTTATTTGCCATTCAGTCAGTAAACAGTTTTGTGCGCCATGGCCATGGCACAGTGGCTTCTAAACGATGTCCATTAAACATTGATTTGTTGAAGATGTTGACGTTTTCCAGACCATCGGTTTTTAGGCAATAGCTGACAGAATCGATATGGAAATTTTGAAAACAAAAATGTTTTGCTGTCTTTTTATTCTTTAAATAATACTAAAAGGACATAATTTAAAAACAAAAAAACAATTTTAATTTTTTTTGGCGCCAAGAAAAATGGACTTTTCGTCGTTTTAACAGTTTTGCCTATTATACAATCTAATATACTGTGATATTAGGCTTCGATTTTGATGGAAAACACAATTTTTTTTTTTAATTTTAAGATTTATAGGAGACATTTTGAAATATCCGGCATTAATTTTACATTTAATTTTTTTTTTGTTCCAAGAAAATTCTAATTTTTTTTCGATTTAAAAATTTTGCCTATTTTAAAATTTCAAAATCTGAAATACTGAGATTTTATGTTCTGATTTTGAGGGACAATCAAAAAATAATGTTGTGAGATTTATAGGAGACATTTCTAAATATCCTGCCTTGATTTTAGATTTTTTTTTTTTTGTTCCAAGAAAATTCAAATTTTTTTTCGTTTTAAAAATTTTGTCTATTTTAAAATCTGAAATATTTTAAAATCTTGAAAAAAAAATTATAATTTTTCATTTTTTTTTTTGTTCCAAGAAAATTTGACTTTTTCTCAGTTATACAAATTTTCTGAAATACTGTGATTTTATGTTCCGATTTCGATGGATAACCGAATAATAAAATATACAATTTCAGATTTATAGGAGATATTTTGCAATATCCTGCTGTAATTTTATTTTTATTTTTTTTTTTAAATCGTTTTAAAATTGTAATAACTGAAATACATGATGGACAACAAAAAAATAAACCAGTGCAAGAGAATTTATTTTTCAATTTTTTTTTATTTCCTAGAGAATTGGATTTTTTTCGTTTAAAATTTTTTTCTCTATTTCGAAATTTTCTAATCTGTTCTGATTGTGTAAAATATTTTCCTAAGTCCTTTTTTTACTGTCCTTACTTCAAAATAATCGCTCTGTCCTTTCATCCAATCGATTGTTTCTCTAAACCAAAAGTTATTACATTTTGCCCATCGGATGTCGTTTCAGAATCACTGTGTGATTATAAAACTGCAGAATAAAAAAAAAAAAGAAAAAAAACGGCGGGATCAATTGTTTTGATGCAAATTAAAAATGTCATTTATTTCACTCGCGGTTTTTTAATTCTTGTTCTCTTCGAGATTTTGGGAGAAATCAGGAATTGGCAACGGCGGGAAACAAATTAAGGTCATATGAATATTTAAACCGGAAGTGGTTCTAGGAAAACCCAGTATGTTGTTTTCAAATAGTTGAGATAATAGAATGCACTTTCCTAGTAGTAGATTTGGCTGTATGAAAATCCTGTCAAATGTAAACACTTTTCCAGTATTTTATGGTAGTTATTTATTGTCTGCATTCCCATCCCATAATACTTTTCACGCCAGCCTCCATTTCGCCATCAAATTCCGAAAACTTTTTACTGCATTTTGTTGACATAATTATCCACAAGTTATCACTATACGGTCATTCTGTCGAAATGTAAAATTCGTGTTCAATCCCAATTCTGGGAATTTGTTCTTCCATTGAATGAACATTTCGAAACTACCGCAGCAACCCTTCATGGACCGATTACTATAATTTGCATACACTATTAACATTTTTCTATTTTCACAGATTGACAGAGTAAACGGGAAAATTTCCAAAATTTATGCATCCTCTGTACGCCGAAGAGCAAATATTTCGTGACTGGCTTACAGAAAAAACAGAAAACCCCTTTGCCAACAATTCACATCTCGAACTCATCGTTTAAATGAAATCGTACAGTTATTACATAAATCGAGAATATTTGCGGGTGCGTGTGTGTGTGTACTCACAAATGATGCACTTGTATTTTTATTATCGGACATGGAATTAAACGAAATTGGTTAGAAAGATTATTTAATACACAAATTGTGATTCAGAATTTATACATTATTAATGTCTCTTGGACCCGCCCCGTTATCGCCAGTCCCCTGCCATTCTTTAATGCCCACAATTCAACATGCACAGAGCCATAATTTCATAATTTCACACTAAATAGAAACAAAAATATTAACACGCCACTGATAACCTCTTCAAATACAGTTCACCGCTGACGTCGTTTGAAATGCGTGTGTATTGTCGGAAGGAATGTCGGTCGTAGCATCTCAGTGCATGGAATGAACGTCGGTCGGCCTCTTTATCAGTCCATAGTGTGTGTGTTTCCACTGGCCTATCATCAATGGGCAGATAGTGTTTTCGCTCGTTCGTCGAGGTACACAAAACCCACATACACAATCTGAACGAAAAGTGATTAATACGAACAGCTGACAACAAAAAATGTGCCTGTTATTACGATAATAACCACCTCTACCCATGCACAGGGAGGCTGATGACACTGCCGATGACTTCAGTCAATGCAGCAATTACTTTATTGCAAGCAAAATGCCTCTAACAATTTCCAGTGAAACTGAAGGTCGACATTTGCATTGCAGAAATCTGAGAATTCGCACAAGACCAGTTATCTAAACCTTGTACTTATATATGTACATCTCAGAAGACAACGGCAAAAAGTATATCCAGTTCTAGAAAAAAAATTAGTAAACAAATGAACGGATTTTATTTTTTAAATAGAAAAACTGTAATTTTTGTTTCAATAAAAATCAATAAATAATACGATTATAATAATAGTGCGTCAGCAAGACTTAGGCTTTATTGAGAAGAGCTGGGCATTATTGAATAGATAAATAAAGAGAGAGAAAAACGGCTTTTGGTAAATTGAGAAGTGTTTCCATATTCAGAACTAAATAGTCTTTAATTTTCTTTTTAAAAACGAAAATTCGAATAAGGTTGTTAAACGAACATGGCTCGCATATCATTTGGTATAGAAGAGCCTAAACGGAAAAAAGTTTACTCTCAAAAAAAAGTTCTCTCTGCACATTCTCCATACGCAAAAAAGTTCTCTTTAAATTTTTTTAATCGGAGAAAAAGTTTTCTCCTTTGTTCTATAGGCAAAAAGTTAACTTTTTTTAAACGGAAAAAAGTTCTCCCTGAACTTTTTCCATGCGCAAAAAAGATCTGTCTGAACTTTTTCTAAACGGATAAAAAGTTCTCTCTGGATTTGTTCTATACGCAAAAAAGATCTCTTTAGATTTTTTCCAAACGGAAAAAAGTTCTCTCTGAACTTTTTCTAAACGGAAAAAAGTTCTCTCTGAACTTTTTCTAAACGGAAAAAAGTTCTCTCTGAACTTTTTCTAAACGGATAAAAAGTTCTCTCTGGATTTGTTCTATACGCAAAAAAGTTCACTCTCAATTTTTTCCAAACGAAAAAAAGTTATCTTTCTGTTTTTTCCAAATGGGAACAAGTTCTTTCTGAACTTTTTCTAAACGGAAAAAAGTTCGCTCTAAACTTTTTCTTAACGGAAAAATAGTATATCTGAACTTTTTCTAAACGGAAAAACGTTTTCTCAAAAAAAGTTCTCTCTGAACATTTTCTTAACGGAAAAAAGTTCTCTCTGAACTTATTGTAAACGATAACAAATTCTCTCTGAATGCAAACGTTCTCTTTGCATTTTTTCTATACGCAAATAAGTTCTGAACTTTTTCTAAACGGGGGAAAAAAATGTTTAATTAAGGTATATCCGAAATGTTTCTAAACGTATAAACTTCTATTGGCACTTTATTAAAGGAAATTTAGAACTTTTCTAATAAGAACTGTACTGAATTCTCTCAGAATCAGGACTTTTGAAATAGTTTCATCATAACAGTTCTAAACGGAAAAAGATCTAACAGAAATAAACAGCAAAGTTAATTCTGAACTTTCTTGTAAAAAAAACTACATACCGGAGAAGATGGACCCCGAGTGGTTCTCTTCAAGTATTTATAATACAGATTATTTCATAACCGTTCCTGTTGAAATCGAATGCAATTACGTTTAGAGTATTTTATGGTCCTTATTTATTGTCCGTCTTTCAGGTACGGTTGCCTTATCTGCGTCCATGGTGCCGTTGTAACGGATGAATGAACATTCCTCTCCGTACAGGGACATCCTCTACATCAGTTTGGTGTACAATTGCCGACCCCAGTACAAAATGCGAAATAAAGGGAGCAGCACCAACAACAACCAACAAACTGAAATTTTCCTATTCGTCTCACATTTTCTTACCACGGCATTAAAACTCACAAACTCTTTAAATTGTTCTATCTACACACAAACAAACGTACTGTCGGCAGTGGTACGACAAGTTGGAAAAATCGTACAAATATATTTCACATTTGTTGTTGTTGATGTTGTTTTGCTTTGGATATAAATACTTTGGCTTCTCCCCCACCCCATTGCCGGGCTGGTATTCCCCCTGTGGGCTCTCTGTTAAGCCATTAAAACGTAACGTGCAACCTTTCTTTTCAGACAGCTTTTCTTTGCGTCTGTCGGTCTATGGGTCTATAAAAAGTAGAGGGAAGCGCCGCAAACTTTTCACATTTCTTTCTGTTGATTGGGTTGCTCCGAGTTGTTGTCGGTGTGGATGTTGTTGCTGTGGGTGTGGGGTTCCAACGTTGGGGGATACCCTTTTTGTGTGCTGCTGTCGCTGCTGCCGCCGCCGCTGCTGTTGGCTTTATTTAATACTTTGCGTATGTTTTTGTGTTCTTGTGTGTTTCGATGATTTGAAGGGTGAAGTGGAGGCAAGAAATGTAAGTGAAATGTTTACTTTTTATTTTCTCTTACCACACCCCCCTCCCCACCATTCTACATTTCCCCCATCGCAAGCGTACGACCGAATTTATAGCATTTTCTGTAATAGTATGGAATTTATACGCAGAGGCGACCTAATGGTTGCGTGCATAGTCTACAGACGGTGACATGAACATTGCGGAGAGTGGGGGGAAAGTAGATACAAATACAAAAGGGTTACTTTCATTTCCGTGGAGAGGTTTTATATATTCGATGAGAAATTTTTTCCGTATAGAAAAAGTTCGAAGAGAAGTTTTTTCCGTACCAAAAAAGTTCGAAGAGAGTTTTTTTTCCGTACCAAAAAAGTTCGAAGAGAAGTTTTTTCCGTACCAAAAAAGTTCGAAGAGAAGTTTTTTCCGTACCAAAAAAGTTCGAAGAGGATTTTTTTCCGTACCGGAAAAGTTCGTTGAGAATAGACATATACCAATGTATATATATGTGTTTGTATATGTTGCAACGAATTAAAGTAATCAAAAGTCTTTTATCCCATTAACTATGACAACAGTGCCTAGCCCTGCTTATCCTTAAAATTGGCCACAAAAAATGTGATTGTGCAGGAAAAAAGAGAAAAGCGATAGCACAACAATAGACGCAAGCAAAACCACCGGGAAAGAAAGAAACACAACAAATGCGGCAGCGTAAGGCGAACTGTCGTCGTTACACGTTACGACGCACATAGCACACGAGTAGCTCACCAACACAATGCCACACACACACACATACAAAGTCCTCTACACACGTACACACTCGTATAGAATTTCATGACGTATACGGAAAAAAGAGATCATAAATAGCATTTCATGCGAATGCAGACAATGTTCCTACAAACCTACAAATTGCCAGGCGACGTATATTAAGTTGCACGAGAAAAAGGCGACAAAAAAAGAAGAAAACAAATGACACTAACATGGATAGAGATTGATGCCGGGGAAGGGGGGAGAAGCTCACAAACGCACCTTGAGAACGGAGGAAATCGTAAAAGGTTAAAATGAAAATAACTCAATCTGTTTTTGTCTATTTTTTTTCCTATAAAAGCGTATCCTAGGTTTTCTTTTGCAGTGGGTGACAAAAATGTATGGGAACAATTTAAAATAAAATTATATATTGAAGATATTTTCTTTGTGAAGCATTTCGTTCTGTTTTCAGACGAGTATTAGGATTTCATCAAAAATTTAAATTTTATGAGAATTCCAATATGTTTCAATACGACAATTGATTTAAAGGACTTTCGCTTTAATAACCATTGCAAGCTAATACTGAAAGCAAATAATACAGAGCTGTTATGTCGTGATGCGTGAGTTTGCAGCGATGGCATCATACAAATATACAGAGGATGTACAACCAATTGTTGTGGCTTTAAATTGGTGGCATGATCTTGAGCATGTTGCCATGCATCGCATGTCTCAATCGATCTTTTGTGGACCCATGTACGGTAGTCGTCTTATGAGCCATCTCGTTGATGTCAATTGGCCACCTCGATTTGACTCCGTTAGAATTGTTTTGTGGGGCATGGCGATGGAACGATGTTAGGCAAACAAACCATTAACAATTCAGGCCCATAAGGCGAATACTGAACAAGAAATTGAGTTGAGTGGATGAACTATGGAAAAGACAGCCGTTCATTTTTTCCATACCGAAAAAGTTTGATGAGAACTTTTTTCCGTTCCGACAAAGTTCGCTGGGATTTTTTTTTCCGTATAGAAAAAAAAAAAACGTTTAGTGAGAAGTTTTTTTCCGCTGCCGAGTTTATTATTTTTTTTTTTATAAACTAACACTCAGGGGATGCCCCCTATGAATGCAATGCACTGTGTTAGCGATAGGAAGTAAGGGTATTGGAGGGAGGACAGATGGAGTAGTGTTTGTTGACGTTTGACTTGAATTTGAGAATGTCATAACAGGCAGGAAAAACACTTGCTGGAAGATTATTCCACATACGAACAGTTCGGCTGAAGAACGAATTTTCTCTATAGTGCGTCGTCCGGTCAACCGGCCGTTCAACTTTGAGACCTCATGGATCATTCTGTATGACACAGGGTGGCTACTAATTATTACTTCAAGCTAGGCTTCTTCTCTATATAATTACGATACATTTCGTTACAATCGGTTGAGTTGTTAAGGCTATATATATATACTAATTTATTATGATTATTACACTTTTTGCTACAAAAATGCGCTGAAAAATATATATTTCGTTAGTCATCCCGTCGTGACACCGGATGTTCCACAGCTGATTTTTCTGCTAAACCTGTAATTTTTTTTTATGTTATGTCTGTTCGATGGTTTCGAAGATATAAATTTACTATTAGTTAAAAATTTTACTTTTTTTTTCTGCTACCGAAATGGTGAACTTTGACACCCTGTAATAAAGCCTGTGTAGTGACAAAGGGTATTTACCAAAGGGAGTTTTTTTTTGAAAGTCTAGCTCCTGCTGTACAAATTCATCATGTATTGTATGGCAATCGGTATAGTAGTTTTGGAATTTTAGTAATTGTCATCGAATTTTAAACATTTTTTTTTATGTGACAAAAAACAATTATTTACTGAGCAGCGATCATTGTTTGGGGTTTGTTCAGGAGTATCTCTTTTTTTTCAAGAAAAGGATAGAGAAAATTAAAAAAATGTAATAAAAACTAACTACTGATGTTATTTCTAACTACAGTCAAACATCCATAACACGAACCCCCATTATCCCGTAGAAAAGTTTGACTTACGAAGACTTTGAGTTATGGAATTACTTATAAAACGGTTTAAGGACATTTTTCCCCTTAACTGTCACTAGAAGTGCTTCGGATTCGACGTATGCATGTTCGAGTTGTAAAAGTTTCGCTGTACAACCTTGTGCGTTAGAGTCTGTCCTTTGTACAACCGGGCGTATACGTTATTAATATGCAACATATATGTTACGTATACGCCCAAGACTAAAAGGGAACCATTCAAGCCAGATCTGGGAACATTTATCATAATATCGGTATTTCTTCAATGACTTACTGAGAACATTCGAGAATTATATTTTTCTTAAAGGCGAAGGCCATAGCAGGCTATCGCTTTTTTTATTATTATTTTTTTTAAAATAAAATAATAATTATAACAACATTTTTATTATTTTTTTTATTTGTCTTGCAGGTCAAAGTACATACGAGTGAGAAACAGGTGAGAAAAATGTCTACGATTTGTTATACATTTTCGAAATTTTTTTTCAAATAATTTATAAGGTAAGTGAAAATGATAAATTGCCATTATTACTTTTAATCCAAGACCACCCCACATCCCCCAAAATGTCGATCTAGTCTAAATTCTCAATAATATTATCCATACGATAATATTATCCGGACTATTTGGGTACATCTCTACATCAAAAACAATTGAAGAGATTATCTTCGAATCAACCCGAATCCAATGGCATGGATTCGAACGTAGATCAGTATTACTGTAGTGTATATAGTCGCAAAGGGCCAAGAGGAAGCAAACCCTTCTAGGGCCCAAAGGAAAAAACCCACAAGGTTTTATGGTAGGTTGAAAACCGTTGAGACTGAACCGGGATGACTGTACTTGTTTAAGCTACTGTGGTCCAATCAGTCTTTGTACACATGCGGCGACAACGTAGCTGCCCCCGCACGTAATCTGAGTATTGACTGAAAGCGACCTACTGCGTAATGACGCCTTTGGAATGGTTGATATTTTCTATGGCGTTCAGGGAAATTTCCGATGTCCGATGTGAGTATGTGGTTTTTGTGTAATAATGCACGGCTGCCATAGTTTATTCATCCTACATTAGTGTAAACTCTATTAGTGTATCTTTCACATCCTTTCAAGTCTAATTGGATTTGTGAAGCAACCATGGTGATGTATGGAATGAGGGTCGGCTACCCACGGTGTGTCCATAGCTGTCGGAAAAGGACTCCAATTGCAGGGATATTCATACGCGTCAGATTAGTGAAATCACCGTATGTATTTGCGTGTGTGTAGGTATAGAACTGAGGCCATGGGTAGTTTCGCAACGTAATTAATATTTTAATGAAAATAATATATTCTGGAATTTTGTTTTTGCCTTTGGTCGGTAAAGGGTGTATATATTCGGAGAAAAGCCCTTTAGGAGACACCAAAAGAGTGTATAAAATCTATCTGCAAGTGCGTTGTGACTTTATAACTCAAGAACGGTCGAACCGAATTCGCTTAAATTTTAAGTGTTTGTTCGTATGGTCGTGCAGATGGTTTATATGTAAGTTTGCACGAAATCGCGAGTTATGACTTTTCATGTCAACATGTGATTTTGTCCATATACATGTCAACATGTGATTTTGACCATATATATAGACGCAGTAAATTATCCGGTTGAATTTTTGAATTCTTTGGAACCACCCCGTATGCCACCGCATCTTTTGAATTTGAAAATAGGTTCATCGATCATACTTCTTCGAAATCTCAATACACCAAAACTCTGCAATGGAACGAGACTTTCCGTGAAGTTGTACTAATACCACGGATACCATTATTACCAAACTACATCCCATTTCAATTCAGACGTCTTCAATTTCCCGTGCGTTTATCAATTGCTATAACCATAAATAAAGCTCAAGGACAAACGCTTCCAGTGTGTGGTGTGAATTTGGAGGAACCGTGCTTTTCTCACGGACAATTATACGTCGCATGTTCCAGAGTGGGAGCACCAACTAATTTATTTATTCATGCACCACACAATCAAACAAAAAATATTGTATACACTATTGTATTAAATTGATTTAGTTTTTTTCATTACTTCCAAATAAAAAATAAATAAAAAAACCCCCAACGAATTTGATTCAAAGTTAATATTCATGCGTAGCGAAGCACGCCGGGGTCCGCTAGTAAAATATAAAAAAAATGTTTTTTAAAAAAATATCTAAATTATAAACAAAGTATATAAAAAGCTATAAAAAAAAATTTAAAAAATATATAAAAAATTTATAAAAAAATATATATTATATATATATAAAAAAACTATGAAATTTTTAAAAAAATAAAATATCTGAATTATAAACAAAATATAAAAAAAATATAAAAAAATACATATATAAAAAATTTATAAAAAAAATATATAAAGAATGTATACAAAAATACGTAAAAAATATATAAAAAAATATATAAAAAATATATATTGTAAAATATAAGAAAAAATATACAAAAATATAAATAAAAAAAATTATAAAAAAAGTATAAAAAAAATATATACATATTTACAGGGTACGCCAAAAAACTTATTTTTTTTGAAAATTCTATCAAAAAAAATACTGGATATTTTCTCAAATTTCTTTTTTTATTTGCTAATAATAATGGAAAATAATTTCATTCAAATGGCTGCCTCGGTTGGCCATGCAGTAGCCTAGCGACATCAGCTCTGCGGCTGATAATGCGATCTTCAAAAACAGGGCGCAAAACAAGTGTAGCTTCGGCTGTGTGGCACGTAGCGCCGTTCTGTTGAAACAAAATGTTGCCAATATCCTCCTCTTAAATTTTTGTAAACAAAAATTCGTTCAACATGGCGCGATAACGAAAATAACGAAAACGAAATAAGCACTATTTAAAAAAAAAACGTTAGGTGGCGGACCCTTTATTATAAAATATAAAAAAAATATAAATAAAAAAAAATTATAAAAAATGTTTAAAATAATACATATACAGGATTTATTTATTTATTACGTCTATGGCAAATACAATTCCTTACAGACTAGTGCTTAATAATAAATTAGTTCTAACAATTTTTTGTATTCATTTATGTTGTAGGAAAAATCAACATGAGTTGTAATTTTGGTGTTCAAAGAAAAGTGAAAGTTTTTGAGATAAATGATTATTATTTCATAATAACGACCACGCTTACAGGACCATATCCTTTTCATGAACTGTGACTGCATGATTTTCACCATTTTTGAGGTGAGTTTTAATAATATCAATGCGTTGTTGTTTATTTAAATCGTTCCAGTTTTATTAAATGGCGTAGTTTCTTCTAGTCAAAGGTCAAAGAATAAAAGCTTCAAAAGTGACAGCTAGCGAAATACCAGGTGATTCCAAATAACACCTCTTGTCGGAAAACCCTTTATATGGTATATTCGGGAATAATGTTGAGAGGAAAAAACGAATGGGGGTCGTTCAAACATTTAATTCCTCAAAGGAGGAAACAAGTGTGCGTGTCCTATCTGTTCCCCCCAACACACCTCACACGGCCTATTACGAACATGTAAAAAAATGTGAGGGAAATCGGCGGCCAGCCGATGCGTTTCGCAATGCCCAGTATTTTATTTACCTCGGAATTTTCTACACTTGTTAGGGGATTTATGGATGAAGGTATATCCAATAGTTTTTGGTTTACTGCCTGCTCGTGTACACCGCATAAAGTATTTCTCTAAGATATTCGCCCAGTCTTTAAAGTGTTCTCTCCAACTCCGTTGTGGCGGTGTTGTGGTCCTTCGACCGGTATTTTCTTTACTTGGCTTTATCGCCTGTAGTATCTGTAGAGTCCAGAGATTTTCTCCTACTGATTGTATCAAACGTGGAATCTAAGTGAACGGCATAAAGAATGTCTGTGTAGTCAGCCTTTATCCCCTACTGGACTATGCCGAGCAAAGTAGGGTAGCGTACGTTTTCAGAGCTGATGATTTTTGTTGATACCATTTTGATTTTTTGCATCGGTATTTGCGTATGCACGGACGGACGGACGGACAATGTTTCGCAACATTGAGTTGGTTGTGTGGCTGCTGCTGTTGCTCATTCGCGGTATCTGTTGGCATGGTATTTTCATTGTTTTCACCGTTGTTGTTGTTGATGGCGATGCGGCACACAACCGCGCTCTGCGGGTACCCAGTGCTGGAATGACGCGCTGTCTACTTAACTGGTTGTGCTAAGGTTGTATGCATTGTTGTTTTTATGAGGCGGCGTCATCGTTGTCTGTCAATTAGAGTTTCTACCCGGGAGATCCCGGGGCGGGAATTCCATTGCAATTGTTTCCGTTTTTTGGGTCAGAAATGTGTCGCTGTACACCTACGAATTGATCGAAGGAGAGATATATAAATTCTTCCACTACCTCGACGTTGCAACTGCCAGCCTTCACTATGTCGCCTTTTTTCGTCGCGACGATTGCCTCGCCGTTGCATGCATACGTTTTGCCTTGTCCTCGTTCACCATCAGACCCATCCTTTTCGATTCTAGAAAAAGCGCCAGTTACATCTCGCTCTGTCCTTCCGGCGATGTCAATGTCGTCAGTATATGCGAGGAGAATGTGCCAGTTTTATTAACTTCTGCATTTTCAAATATCTTCTCCATCAGGATGTTGAAGAAGTTACACGATTAGCTGTCGCCCTGTCTGAGACCTCTTGTAGAAGTGAATGGCTCGGAGAGGTCACTTCCTATTTTTACTGATGACCTAGCATCACTCAGTGTCATTCTACAAAGGCGTTTACGTTTTGCTGGTCTTTTATACGCAGACATGGTGTCAAATCGTTTTTCTCTTATCGGAATATCGAAGGCGGCTTTATAATCGATGAAAAGATGGCATAACATCCTTGGGAATCACATCCTTTTTTTTAAACGATAAACTTTATATTTCTGAACTGTGACAAACAATGCGAGTAACATGGTAACATCCGTCACTATTTTGTTGAATTAAATTAGTTGATTGTGTGTGCTTTCCCCAAACACGCTATTGCTTACACACAAATACGTAATATTAATAGCAAACAAGTTATATTTACATCCAACTTATCGTTGTGTAGAATGAAATCAGCTTTACTTGCTGCAAAGGCCAAACAAGCGTGTGTAAACATTTAAAAAAAGACAGATTTTTGTCAAACAACAAGAAATCTTTTTTTTTTTTTCTTGTAAATACATATGAAATATGAATTTATTTTGTTGTTGTTTAAATAAGCGTTATTATATAAAGAATTTTAGTAAAAAAAAAAAGGTTTTGTAATTGGAGCGGGATTTTTTTACATTTCCCGGGAAGTGAAAGAGTCCGGGGAAAAAAAGAAACCCTTCTATCAATGTGCCGATTCTGGCGTATGTGTCTGGGAGTGTGTGTGTGTGTATGTGTGGGTATGGGTGTGAATGACTATCAAGTTGGCCCCATTGAAGCAGATACATGCATTCGCTTCGGTTGGACTGAAGCTGAGACCGTTTGTCTGTCGCTGTGTCAGTTTGTTTGGCCATGCGGCTGTTTGGGTATCCACAATATTAAAATCGAAACCGGTATGACGTGTTCATTGCCTCTGGATATTGGTGCTACGTTTTATGCGCGTTTTTTGCTTCACGCTTGCACAAGAAAAAAAACAAAACAAAAAAAAATTGCATGTTTTGTTGTGAGTATCTGCAGCATCCGTTGTACGTATGTACGTACGTACAATATATAACCACATTGCAGTCTCCTTATCGCCTCATCCATATGGGAGTCACACTTCTCATATTTGTATGTTTGTATGCAGAAAGGCACACTGAATGGGAATGACTGGAGCAAGCAATACACATACAATGATGGCTGCCGCATGTTTCCCCCTCGCGGATCCCAAGTCCGTTGGCATGTCTGTCCGTCTGGTTATGCGACTAGCATTTCAATTCAACACGTTTGTATTATTTTGCTGGTGTTTTCATTTCTCTCTCTCTCTCTCTCTCTCTCTTTACACAGTGTGTGTGTGTGTGATTTTTGGTTATGCCTGTGCAGAGAACCCCAACATCACGACTCGAACAAACAGACAAGAGATTCCATGGAAATGGACTGCGAAAAAGCGTCGCCGTTTTGAACGCAAACAACACTTGTGCGACAAAACGACGCCACTGTTATTGATAAAAAAGTACACTTTGTTGCTGTTGTTGCTCCTCTCATGCCTACATGCTGTTGATTGCTCTCCATTTTTTTTTTTGGTTGGGGGTTTGGCGGCAAATTCATGACGATGTTGCTGTTGCTCGAGAACTGTTTGCTGGTGGTGGTTATTGTTGACGACGACGCTGCTACTGCAGCTGCTGCTGCTGCTGATGATGATGACTTGAGTGCTTCTGATTTGTTAGATTACAATTTAGTTTATTTTGTTGGGACTTGAGTATGGATTAAAATTTACTGTATTTCACTTTACAACGTGTATCGTCTTGCACATGGTGTCTGCCGTGCTGGGTCCATTCTGTGCCCTCTGTTCGCGAGCTGACTCTACACTGAGAGAGAAGACTTTGGACTGGCGTTCTTGAGGAATTTGGATTTTCTTATAATGCATAAATATGCAATGAAGGACTTTGTTTTGAGAGTTTTACGTATTATTTTAAATCTGAATGTTTGGGATTTGTTGCTTAAAGGTATTTTCCGGTGTAATCCGGAACTGAAGATACACAGTGGACACAGATTTAACTAATTATTTTTTTTCTATCTCTGCGATATTTGGTCTGTCTACGAACTCTAATCGGGGAAAACATCAGATTTTTTAGTAGCCCCTTCAGGGGCTTTATACGATTTATCGCTCTTTTTACACCCATCAGAAGGATTTTGAGTCGGAAATGTCGGTCACATTTGCCGGTTTATTATTTTTCAATTTTTAAATTTTTTTTTGTTTTTTATTTTTATATTTATGAGTAGTTTGTACTTGTCAACTGTCAAAGAATAAAGGCTTCAAAAGTGACAGCTACCGAAATAACACCTCTTACTTTCTGAAAATAGATATTTGTTCCTAAAGAAATGTGTGTGTGTGTTTTTTTTTTAAATTGTGACGGGTGTGACATGGTATGAAGTCTCGAAAAGTTTAAAGGCACAAAAGCTTTTTATTGAATTAGTTAATGTAATAAATGTAAAAATAGACCCACAAGAAAAATAATATGACAAATTTATTTGCTATCCATACTATCGTACATAGAAGACTAGTCCAGTCCAGTACTTTTTAAATTAAATTATTTTAAATTCAGATAAATATGTACAGCAAACATACACATACACAGACACTGCATCTGCTCTTTTTAATGCATTATTTTGAATATTGGGTATTTTTTTTAACGTCTTCCCACCTCTTCATCTTTATCCTTCATTCATCTTTCATCTTTAGAAGCGTAAAAAACTAGGGGGTGTAACATTTTTTTTTTTCTACTAGATTTTTGAAGCAATCCATGGCTTTAATCGCTGCCCATAATCATTTATTTTAAAATTTGCCGTTCATCCTATTTCCGTTGTCTGCTCTTTTGTTTTTTTCTCAATCACTTTTTCTTTTTTCTTCCAACGATTTCTTATTCATCACATTCTTCTTAGCATCTCTTCTCTCCCGGTCCCTTTCTCTTTCTAAAGCCAAATAAACGCAAAATAACCGAGGTAGAAGAGAGCTGTCAGTATATGCTCATTTCAACGAGTTGCCAAATCGATAAAAGAAAATATTTTGTTTTTTTTTTCATAACTGTCATTTTCTTAATTTTTATTAAAAATATGTAAATTGTATTGTTCATGCGAGTGGCCGTTTTGCCTTGAAATACCCAGCTGTAGATAGATATAAAAAAATTGATGTTTTTTTTACATTTAATTGTGGGGAATATTTCACCAGTGATTAATGGTTCTTTCTCGATTCCATTCTCTGCACATTTCTTTATGATATTATAATGACCTTAGCCAAAAAGTTTCACCGGGTTCTTATGAATCGTGTGCCAGTGTTTAGCAAATCTAATTGTTTACCAATTATTTCCCAGTGGCAACACAAAACGTTGTCCTTCCCATTCACGTCTTCTCCCCATGTAAGCTGCCTTTGCTCCAATGGCACGCCGCCTCTACCAAATGTGTGTATGGTAGGGTGGAGTGAAAACATGCTTTTTTTTTAATTTGAAAAAGTTAACCTCGGAAAGAGATGTAGTCTGGGGCCCTAATGAGGGGAAAAATAAAGAAAAACATTTTAAAAAAATTTTAGGGGTCGCGCCACTCCCTCGCAATTTGGAAATTATCGCTATTTTGGCGTTGATTTTAGAAAAATCCTAAAAATTAACGACTTAACTTATTCGAAATTTAAAAGTTTGAGCTTGTTCAGTGCCCAAACAAAAGTATTTGAGGCAAATATGAGGATAATCGACTAATATTTGTAGCTTTGGTGGCGATTTCATTGCTCAGTCAATTTTCTGAAGAAGGGACGATTTGACTTATTTTAATTTTTGAAATTTTTGAACAATGAGAAAATTTTTTTTAAATTTTTTCATGCCCTTATTTCATTGTTTACGCTATTGCAAACATTTATTGACATAAAACTTTTTAGGATTTTTCTAAAATCAACGCCAAAATAGCGATAATTTCCAAATTTCGGGGGAGTGGCGCAAACCCTAAAAATTTTTTAAAATTTTTTTCTTTATTTTTTCCCTCATTAGGACCCCAGACTACATCTCTTTCCGAGGTTAACTTTTTTTTTTTGAATTTCACTCCACCCTAGTGTATGGCCCGGAATCTGCTGCAAGTAAACGACAGCCGAACAACTTAGAAACAACAAAAGACAACACCGACACACACAACACGCAAACAGAATGAAATACATGAATAAACGCTTCCAAAGAAGGAGTAATGAAGTATTTTTCATTATGCGTGTTTTTGTGTGTGCAGATGGGCATGTTGTGGCGCCAATAAGACGTAGCAGTCGTTTGTTGCTTTCCGCAAAGATTTTCCTAACGACAATTTCCTACTCATTGCCACTTACGTTTGCCTACCTCTCGTTCTCTTCGAACACCTCCTCATCCTCGTCTTTAAGTGAAACTCGGTTTGAGAACACGAACATCTCGCATATGTCAGCAGCAGCGGCAGCGGCAGCGGCAGAACATCGACATCAGTATCATCTAGCCATTCGAAAATACATGTACGTGCAGAGAACTTGGTATGACAACAAACTTTGCCATGCACAGTGGTTCGTAAGCGGCGCCTGGACAACCAGCTAGAATAAAAGTTGAGCTGCAGGAGGAAACTGGGTGCGACAAAACATCTGAAATCGACAGTGGAACAACGAAGAAACAAAGAAAGACATCACCAACACACACACACACTGAATGAAATGAATAATAACAAATGTAGGCAGTCTGCAATGTCCTCTGAATAGACTCCATCTAATCGCAACTGCTACTGTTATATTATCTTCTTAGGCCACAACTGTCAGACTGATTAGCAGTGAAATTTTCAACACACACAACAAGTGGCACACTAAACCTAAAGACTCTAACTGATTTTTTTTTATCGCTTTAAACCTATGAAGGAACTCCCTCTCTGTGCTTAGGAAATGCTTTTAGAGCTGACCTCTTGTTAAGCAATGTCACTTATCTAAATTACAACAAAACTCTCATGGTTTCACTAAATTCCCTCCCTGGAGCCACTGTGCGTCTGATAGTCATCCAGCCAACCAAACAGTCAGACATCCTTTAATACCAAAATGAACACAGTACACGTTTCGAGTTCCTGTTGTTGTGAAGGCATTCGCATCCTTACATACTCGTGCCACCACACTCCTGCTCCTTGTATTTCGTGGGGTTCAACTTCACGTAGCCGTTATTATGACGATGTATGCCTGTGTCTACGTGTGATGCATGTGTCTGTGTGTGTGCTGGAAAAACAGGGCATTTGAAAACGTGCCCTTTTCCCCATCCAAACATCTTAAAGTTAGCTGACTGGCTGATTCGTTTGTTTTGCGGAGGTATCTGCTGGAGTGTCATATAGGCCATGGCTGTGTGTCATAGCTACAGCGGCAACAACAATGACGACAACAACCTTAAAATAATACGATTGTATCTGTCGATGTTTTCCCCGCACTCTGCCGCCACGTACCCTCAACATGTGTCCTCTTTAGTGTGCGCTGATGCCCAAGTGTGGTTGTCTGTGTGCCTCGTCCTTCGTCTCCAATGAGACTCCTTGCGAGTGGCATTTTATGTATTTGTGTGTGTGTGTCCCTGTTGGGGTGAAGAGACAGAGAGAGAGAGAGAGAGAGAACTAAGCAACAGTGTTTGTCTTTTTGTCCTCGTTGTATATCATTTATTTTAATTGTGTGTGTGTGTGCTTTCGTTCGCGTCCGCCCCCACCCTAACAACTTCACACGTTTGCCATGCCTTTGTCATCGTTTTTTTTTCGCTTGTTCTAGTGCATGTTCGCCTGTTACAGTTTTTGCCGTTTGTTTGTAGGAATTTTTGTTTTACATTATTTCGTGGGCTTTTTTTTTTCATCTCTAGTGTTGTTTGTGAATTGGCCAAGAAGTGTTTCTGTTGTTGGTTTTGCGTATGAACCCTTTTGGGCCGTTCATTTTCCTATTGATTAATATTTCTGTTTTTCCCATATTCTCATTTTGGATGTTTATGAATTTTGGTGTTGTTGTTTGCTTTTTATATCAAAAGGGAATAAATCTATTCAACGTTTCGAGCAGTTTTTCGCTTTTGAACTGTGATTTTTGGAAAAGTTCTTTGAATCTTAAGTAAATATTCATTTTGATGAGTTCAGAAAATACTTTTTATTTTCCGTTGTCCGTGTGGAGTGGGTAGAGTGCTACACTATCATCCGAGGGGTTTTCTTTGACGTTTAAGTAACTATTCGTTTTGATAAGATGAGAACAATTTTCCTCCTGTTGAATATCACCACTATTAGGATAACATTTCATATGAAGAAGGCTTTATAGAAGTGAGCTTGGAAATATCCCAGACCAAAACCGCACGAAAATGAGACGTGGTAGAATAGCAATCAAATACGAAGTAAATTTTGCAGGGAAGGTCCCCTTTCAGTGACAGCTTTCATTTTGGTGACAGTTGTCATTTTTGTGACAGCTGTTATTTTTGTGACAACTGCCGTTTTTGTGACAACTGTAGTTTTTGTGACAACTGTCGTTTTTGTGACAGCTTTCATTTTTGTGACAACTGCCATTTTTGTGACAACTGTCATTTTTGTGACAGCTTTCATTTTAGTGACAGCAGTCATTTTTGTGACAACTGCAATTTTTGTGACAACTGTAATTTTTGTGACAGCAGTCATTTTTGTGACAACTGCAATTTTTGTGACAACTGTAATTTTTGTGACAGCAGTCATTTTTGTGATAACTTTCATTTTTGTAAAAGCTGACTTTTTTGTGACTACTGTCATTTTTATGACAACTGTCATTTTGATGACAACTTTCATATTTGTGACTGCTGCCATTTTTGCGATAATTTATTGTTGTCACAAAAATGTCATTAATTATCCTAATAGCATCCAACGGAGAAGCGGTAATAGAAATTATAATTAGATCTGATAATAAATACAAGCAGCTATTTAATAATATCACTAGGGCACATGCAGCACCAACTCGTTGTTCGTGGAATGCCAAACATAGGTGCCTTGAAGCCATTGTTTGCCGCACAAGGCAAACACTATTGAGATATCCCGTTGGCCTACAATCGACCGACAATCCATATGCCACCGCGCCATTGCAACACTGAATACACTGATGTATAAATCCGTCACAACCTCCACCCCCAGCTTTATTTTCAACAAGGATAAGTACACACAATGGATTATTCTCTTCAATCATAGTTGCTTACAGCAGTCAATACCAAGAACTGGAGGATTCGTTTTACAAAGAGCAGCATGACCAAAAAAAAAAGTGAAAATGCAAACAGTAAGCCCCGGATATTTGTTTAAATTTCTTTAAAAAAATATTTTTAAGGAGTGAACAAACCAAAAAAAAAAAAAAACAATTAATCGGCACATTAATTTAGCGACGCCATGGATTCGATTTTCATATATCCGTTAAATTGATTAAGGAAACTCATGAATGAGAGTCAAATAGCAACACGCAAACTATAAGCACAACTTACTAAATGGCTACTCTTCTACTCATACAACGTTTCACATCTAGATGGCGCCATCAGCTATGAAGAAAATTTGTCATACAGGTACCCATTAATCGTATTGGAATTTTGGAAATGTTATATCAATCAGAAAATTCTTTTTTGGAAATTTTTCAATTTAATATCAGAGAACACCTGACCTAAGACAGCCTTATGTGTCCTGACAACACAAGAAAAATTATTAGAATATTAGTCATAGACGAAACTGAATTGGTGGTGCTTTTCATAAAAGTTATGAAATGTATATATTTTATGAAATGTTGCATGTTGATTAAAGTACTTTCACAATTTTTACGAAGAAATTTCGTACGTTTCATGAAAATTGTCATAAAAAATGTGAAATTCTCTATTTCTACAGCGGAGATAAATTTCGCCATTTTTACGAAGAAATTTCGTACGATTTATGAAATTTTTCATATTTCTACAGCGGAGATAAGTTTCCCAATTTTTACAAAGAAATTTCGTAGGATTTATGAAACAATTCATAAAATAAATTTAACTTTTCATAAAAAATTGAAAACTACAGCTGAGTTAATATCGCAATTTTTACGAAGAAATTGTGTACGATCTACGAAACATTTCATAAAATTTTTTAAATTTTTATTCTACAGCTGAGAGAAATTTCGAAATTTTGAAGAAGACATTTCGTACGATTTGTGAAACTTTTCATAGAAAATTTGGACATTTTTATTTCTACAGCTGAGATAAATTTCGCAATTTTTACAAAGGAATTTACAAAGGATATATAAAACAATTCATAAAAAGATGTGGACATTTTTATTTCTACAGCTGAAATAAATTTCGAAATTTCTACGAAGAAATTTCGTTCCACTTATCAAAGTTACCATGAAAAAGAAATGTTATTTGTACAGCTGGTGCAAATTAATTGATATAAAGTAGAGAGAACTTTCTAAGAAGACCATTTATAACGTGTAGTTGTTAGTGGGTGCAGTTTTCAGGCAAAGGTCTCGTTGCTCGGGGCAAATTGGAGAAAGCAGCAACAGAGACCACTAATCCACAACCAAATTGACACCGCAGCTTTGATGGTAGGAACAAATATTAATGAATTCTTCCATATATGGCAATTCAATCTAAACAATCAGCAGTGGGCTGTGAGTTGCCGACAGCATCTGAATTGGCGTCTGATGTTATTTTCTGATATACAGGAGACCAGACGATAGACATTTTCTCGATTTGAGACGATTTGTGACCATAAAAACGGTACTACAGGAAAAACCCCAGCCAGCATGTACTTGCATTCATCTAAGATTTCCCCTCTCCTGCAAGATTTTTATTTTGCTGCTAACGTAATTTTTTTGTGTTTTGTGGCAAGCCTTCAAAGACCTGGAGTGCATATGTAAACACCGATTAAAGTATGTAAACTACCGAGAACAAAATGCGGTTTACATCTGCACACAGGAGCTGGCGTATCAAAGTGTATCCTTCAGTAGCAAAAACAACACGTACGAGTACAGGACGACTAGAGAAGAGCTTTGACATGCATTGTACAGTACATACATACATACATACATAGGACGTTGCAATAACATTCCTTTGCCAGCGTTTCCGCCTCTGCACCACCCCCCCCCCCCCAAGCTTTAGCCACGTTCCTGTTATTATTCTATTCCGAGATGTGAAGATGATAGTGGTGTTGGTTGTGGTGCACATTGGTCGGTCGTGCATTCTTTGAAACTATTGTGGCTTTGCTAAACGTGCGGTTGGCCGTCTGTCTGTCTGTCTTTCAGTTGTTGTCCGCTTTAAGAGCGTTTGTTCATTCGTTCACTGTCTTGGTTGCCATTAGTGTTCTATTGTATTTGTTAAAGCCCCTATATTGGGCAGTGGTCTCCCACACAAAACGAAAGAATAACAGAATATTCTAATGTCCGTGAAGATAAATTTTAAAATTTAACTAGTCAAGACACAAACCGCCTTTTTAACAGAGCGGGTATAGGGAGTTAACAGAGCCATGTTAAGTGGTTAACAGTGAAAATGCATATATATATTTACGATTTCTGACCGAACGGACGAAAAAAATTAAATAAAACAAGAGCATCCAACAGGGTATGTTTTGGAGTTGACCCTAAAATGAGCATTACTAAGAACATTTGTAACTGGACATAGAGTGACAAAAGAAGGCCCACTGTGACGGACTGGAAATAGATGCTGGGTCCACAGTAGTACCATGGATAGCTCTTGTGATTCGAAATCGATCTGTATATCACACTTGTCCAAAATCTGTTTCAGAACCGATTTATTCAGATTTTTAACTTAAATTTTAAATTTCATGTAAGGCCCACTGTGACGGACTGGAAATAGATGCTGGGTCCACAGTAGTACCATGGATAGCTCTTGTGATTCCAAATCGATCTGTATATCACACTTGTCCAAAAAGTGTTTCAGAACCGATTTATTCAGATTTTTAACTTAAATTTTAAATTTCATGTAAGGCCCACTGTGACAGACTGGAAATAGATGCTGGGTCCACAGTAGTACCATGGATAGCTCTTGTGATTCCAAATCGATCTGTATATCACACTTGTCCAAAAAGTGTTTCAGAACCGATTTATTCAGATATTTAACTTAAATTTTAAATTTCATGTAAGGCCCACTGTGACGGACTGGAAATATATGCTGGGTCCACAGTAGTACCATGGATAGCTCTTGTGATTCCAAATCGATCTGTATATCACACTTGTCCAAAAAGTGTTTCAGAACCGATTTATTCAGATTTTTAACTTAAATTTTAAATTTCATGTAAGGCCCACTGTGACGGACTGGAAATATATGCTGGGTCCACAGTAGTACCATGGATAGCTCTTGTGATTCCAAATCGATCTGTATATCACACTTGTCCAAAAAGTGTTTCAGAACCGATTTATTCAGATTTTTAACTTAAATTTTAAATTTCATGTAAGGCCCACTGTGACGGACTGGAAATAGATGCTGGGTCCACAGTAGTACCATGGATAGCTCTTGTGATTCCAAATCGATCTGTATATCACACTTGTCCAAAAAGTGTTTCAGAACCGATTTATTCAGATTTTTAACTTAAATTTTAAATTTCATGTAAGGCCCACTGTGACGGACTGGAAATAGATGCTGGGTCCACAGTAGTACCATGGATAGCTCTTGTGATTCCAAATCGATCTGTATATCACACTTGTCCAAAAAGTGTTTCAGAACCGATTTATTCAGATTTTTAACTTAAATTTTAAATTTCATGTAAGGCCCACTGTGACGGACTGGAAATAGATGCTGGGTCCACAGTAGTACCATGGATAGCTCTTGTGATTCCAAATCGATCTGTATATCACACTTGTCCAAAAAGTGTTTCAGAACCGATTTATTCAGATTTTTAACTTAAATTTTAAATTTCATGTAAGGCCCACTGTGACGGACTGGAAATAGATGCTGGGTCCACAGTAGTACCATGGATAGCTCTTGTGATTCCAAATCGATCTGTATATCACACTTGTCCAAAATGTGTTTCAGAACCGATTTATTCAGATTTTTAACTTAAATTTTAAATTTCATGTAAGGCCCACTGTGACGGACTGGAAATAGTTGCTTTGTCCACAGTAGTACCATGGATAGCTCCTGTGATTCCAAAGCGATCTGTATATCACACTTGTCCAAAATCTGTTTCAGAACCGATTTATTCAGATTTTTAACTTAAATTTTAAATTTCATGTAAGGCCCACTGTGACGGACTGGAAATAGATGCTGGGTCCACAGTAGTACCATGGATAGCTCTTGTGATTCCAAATCGATCTGTATATCACACTTGTCCAAAAAGTGTTTCAGAACCGATTTATTCAGATTTTTAACTTAAATTTTAAATTTCATGTAAGGCCCACTGTGACGGACTGGAAATATATGCTGGGTCCACAGTAGTACCATGGATAGCTCTTGTGATTCCAAAGCGATCTGTATATCACACTTGTCCAAAATCTGTTTCAGAACCGATTTATTCAGATTTTTAACTTAAATTTTAAATTTCATGTAAGGCCCACTGTGACGGACTGGAAATAGATGCTGGGTCCACAGTAGTACCATGGATAGCTCTTGTGATTCCAAATCGATCTGTATATCACACTTGTCCAAAATCTGTTTCAGAACCGATTTATTCAGATTTTTAACATTTTTGAATAATGGTGATGATGACGACTGCCTTGACTGCTGCCGTCGCCGCTGATGATGATGATGATGATGATGATGTTCTATGCCAACAATTTGAGTGGGGGTTTTCTAAATACAAACAAAACAGCACAACAGTTTGTTGTTGTTGTGGCTCTGGTTGTTGCCGTATCGCCCATGAATAACAAACGCCGCAGCGGAGTGGAACAGCACATGGCACGTTTATCTAAATACGATGTCTACTCCTTGCCCCCATTCCATCACCTCCTTGCCCCACCATCCCTGGCTGTGGTACTTGTTTGCAAAAATGTTGCATGCAGATTTGTTTCTTTATGAGGTTTTATTTTGTTTCTATTTTAGTTTTTTTTTTTTTCTGTGAAAATTATTTTTCTTTGGTTCTCTCTTTTTCAGTTTTGTTCGCATTCTTCAAAACTTTTTTATGTGGAGTAGATTTTAGGTTGTTGTTTGTTTTTGTTTCCCCCCTCCCCAATATTGCCGTTTGTGTATTGATTTTATTTATTGTCATTGCCGAACACTGTGCCGTCTTTGCTGTTTCTTTGTTTAGTAAGCGGGTGTTCGTTGGTTTTTTATGTCGTGGGTCTGTTAAATTATTAAACAAAAATAAATCGTTCGAAATTACATAATTGGAAAATAAACATAATGAAATATTCTTTTTTTCCCAGACAAAGTAAAAGCCCTCGGTTTAATAGACTACCAATGTATGTAGTCCGACGATAGTTCTGTAGAATTTACTGAAATTAGTACATTAACGAACATTGTCATGGTAAAACATGTCTTCCACTCCATTCAACTGAAACGATTCGAAGAAATCTCTTACTCAGTGCTGGTTCAAAGTGTGTTTACATTTTATGACAATTCTAGCATTTTAGTTTATCTGTCTTCTCGTTAATTTTCACACATTTGTTTTAATTTATCTCATTTAATTGCTGCCTTCATCTTTATCTTATCTATGATTCCAACTTATACACACATGACTATAAAATATCTAAAACTCAAGGGTATAGAAAGTTTTAAAATAAAAATAAAAGATGAGAAGAATTTTTTAAACTCATTTAAGACTTTTTTTGTATAGTCCAGAGACTTTTCTTAGATAAAAGTCCAAAGACTTTTCTTAGATAAAAGTCCAAAGACTTTTCTTAGAGAAAAAAATTCTCATAGACAATTTCTGCCCCCAAGTTTTCTTATAGAAAATATAGAAAATATTGCCGCAAAATATTTTTTTGCAGGAAATGGGTTTTTCTAGAACAGTTTTCTCCAAATTTACATAAAAAATTTTGTATAAAATTTCTCACCCTTAATTTTTTTTAACAAATTTCTCACTTTTAATTTTTTGTAAACAATTTCTCACTTTTAATTTTTTATATAAAATTTCTTATCCTTAATTTTTTATACAAAATTTCTCACCTCTAATTTTTTTTAAAAAAATTCTCAATTTTAATTTTTTGTATACAATATCTCACTTTTAATTTTTTATATAAAATTTCTCATCCTTAAAAAATGTCTATCTTTTAATTTTTTATAAAAAATTTCTATCTTTTAATTTTTTATAAATTTATCAATTTTAATTTTTTGTATAAAATTTCTCACTTTTAATTTTTTATATAAAATTTCTCATCCTTAATTTTTGTTATAAAATTTCTCACTTTTAAATTTCTATCTTTTAATTTTTTATAAAAAATGTCTATCTTTTAATTTTTTATAAAAAAATTTATAACAAATGTCTATCTTTTAATTTTTTATAAAAAATTTCTGACTCTTTTTTTTTTTTTAAAACTTCCCACTTTTAATTTTTTATAAAAAATTTCTCACCTCTAATTTTTTTTAAAAAATTTCTCAATTTTAATTTTTTGTATACAATTTCTCACTTTTAATTTTTTATATAAAATTTCTCATCCTTAATTTTTTTTTATGAAATTTCTCAGCTTTATTTTTTCTATAAAATTTCTCACTTTTAATTTTTTATATAAAATTTTTTCTAGAAAATTTTTTTTACAAAATTTCTCAGTTTTATTTTTTTCTATAAAATTTCTCACTTTAATTTTTTATATAAAATGTTTCACTTTTAAATTTCTATCTTTTAATTTTTCTCACTTTTAATTTTTTATAAAAAAGTTTCTGACCCTTAATTTTTTTTAAAAAACTTCTGACTTTTAATTTTTTATATAAAATTTTTCCTTAAAAATTTTTTTTTTTTAAAAAAAATTCTCACTTTTAATTTTTTATAAACAATTTTTTACTCTTAATTTTTTATATAAAATTTCTCACTTTTAATTTTTTATATAAATTTTTTCACTCTTAATTTTTTTATATAAAATTTCTCACTTTTAATTGTTTATAAAAAAACAATTTTTGTTTATAGATAAACAAAAATATTGCTTTCCACCCAATTTACTTCCATTAAGGCAGTTTGTTATTTTATGGGTTATCCTTCCCCAAGATGTGAACGTACCCCAATACTGGCAAACATTTATATCAACTATGAATCATTCGTTACAAATACCGACTTTGTGCGAATGCCTTCGCTTTCCACTTCTGGTTTTGTTGAATTTCCTTTTAACATTTTCAACTGTATTTTCCGTCGTAATTCCATGCTGATGGCACAATGTGGGGGACAAACGAGGACAACTTTATGTCTTTTCATAGATATTAAATTCTACTTATTTCCATTCAGTGGTGTGTGTGTGTGTTGTTTAAGTTCAAATTAGATCTGTGAAGGGCTAGGACTTTGTGGCCATTGCTGCTGATGCCATAGTAAATCCTTGCCACACAGAGACCCACACAAAACAGAACAACAAACAGGCAGACGAAGAGACAGACACAGACAAAATATATTTCATAAATACCCACAGTATGTGTGTGTGTTTGTGTGAGCCAAAAAGGAAACACCAGTATAAAAAAATACACTCACACAAGGCCATAGAAAGAAAATCACAGGCACCGTCTAATAGATACGGCCACACACACACACACACACACATTCCCAGAAGAATATAAGCCATAGATTGTGTTATTTCTCAAAACAACAATAACAACAGCACTGTTTGTTTTGTGTGTGGGTTCCTCTATGTAAGGTAAACTAGGATAACCGTGCCACATGGAGCGGCGTATGCTGTGCAGGGGAATGCAAGGGAGGCATTCGGCTGCGACAGAAACTTTTGTTGCGTGTTCATGTACAACAAGAGCTGCAAACAACAAAAGGACCCACAGGAGGATATGAAAAGCTAAATGATGTAAGTGGTGGCCGGGGGTGGCGAATGATGGGGACGAAGATTATGAAAAGATATAAATGTTATAAAAATTACGAACGACGAAGAAGAGGACGTTTACCAAGAGGTGAGAGGGTTGGTCGGCTGGCATAACTAAAAGTATGAAGAGGCTGGCAACTCAATGGAGGTCTTGATGATGCCGTATTATGTCCTGCAAAGGGGAAAGGGGTTTCTCTGCAAAAACGAGGTCTTGTGTAGAAGTATTTGTACCACAAGGGCTTGTTTTACAAATGGCATAAAACATTCGCCCAACAACAACTACAAATAGAAACAAGTCAAACGAAAATGAGAAATGAAAGAAAACAACAACAAGCCACAAGTCTAAATGGCGGAGGCCAAGGATGGTGAACCGAAGTAGAACTAGTGCGACACACTGCTTCGCCAGCAATGAAAAATGCTCATATTAGTTTTGTAATCAAGAAAATATTGGAGTGATTTGGGGTTTGTGAAAAAAAAAATTATAGAAATTCATGAGAGAATTTACGGTGGAGAAAAGTCTTCTATTAAGAAAAGTCTCCCCAAGACGTTCGAAAAAGGGAGAAACACGCTTGGGATACTTTGGGCACATTTTCTGATTATTGGTGTCTTGGCTAATCCTGCTGTGTATGAAGTTCGTAATAACCAATCGGATCCACAGGATACTTGAAAATAAGTGTGAATGACATGAGCAAATCCGTTGTTTCCAAACGTCTCGGAAACAAACATATCTTGCTTCGCAAACACATCATAATTCAGGAAACTATTAACAAAAAAAAAAAAAAATGTAACTGGTAATAGTGGTTTAATGTGCAGGATCTTCTAGTAGAATATAATCAGCCATTACTAGAGTAACTGCACTAATGAAAGAACCAAGAACCATGCACAAGCGTATACTTAATATTAACAGGATATACATATTAATAACGTATACGAGCAATATTAGCAAAAGGAAACTCAAACAGATTCTAAAATCAAAAATCATTCCTAACCTCGCCTTTAAGGAGACAGCTCACTGATTGGAGGGAGTTTCCCCGTCTGGTCCTGCATCGATTGTTCGGGGAAATAAGTAAGTTGCATTATTTTCCTCAATTTTTTTTGTTTATATATTTTACTATTTTTTGCCCACTGAAGCCACTGTGCTTTGGTCAGGGTTCAAATTTGTACAGCGAAGCTAGAAAAGCGGTGGAAGTGACTTAGGATTGGTTAGGGGGGGGGGGGGGGGGGGGGGGGGTGCTGGCAATGGGTAATGAACAGGAGATGGAGAAGTATTCTCAACGCCAAAAGTTATATGGCGTCGTCGTCGTGGTGGGGGAGGCGGAGGAGGAGGAGAAGGCATTTCACCAAAGACTAAAACATTAAACAAGATCGGGCTAGAAGGAAAATTGATGATGACAATAATTTTAACGGCAGGGCGACACAGGAGAGCGGAGGTGAATGGGATGGGGGTTTGGCAGCGTCTTATTGTCGTGTATGTGGGTGTGTGCATGTCAATATATACATATACAGGGTGGCGCAAAAGTAATCCTCCTATCAGAAAATGCTATAAATTTCGCGATTGGCCCCTAATGTCAGTGGTAACTCTGGCGGCGGCCATTTACATGACATCATATTCTCGACTTGATGTAAAAAAAATCAAAAGACCAAATAAAAATAATCCACAAGAAGAATCAAAGTTTTTCATTTTTTTTTTTTTTAATTACAGCCAAAAAACATCGGAAGATTACTTTTGCGCCACCTGTTATATATATATATTTTCGAGCCATTACTATGTAACAATGTTTTTGCTTTGTTTGTTTAATTTTTTTTTTATTACTTCTTGAATTCACTTCATGTCTGTGTGTTCTCTTTGCCGCATTTACCTGATTCCTTCACTTGAGTTTGAGGTTCGCCTGTTGTTCTTGCGGCGAGGGGATGATTTCCATGGGACCATATTGTTGCATATTTTCCCATCTAAATATCTACATGCCTGTATAATTGTCGGTTGGACTGAATGAATGAATGAATGACTGACTGACTGGTGGTTTTCCGCTGGCCAGAATTTCTTGTATGTGTTTTGCTCTCATTGTTACTCTACGTTGAAAGTTGATTCCCTGCACTTTGTAGGGGATTATTGTTATGAAAACGAATACAGTGGGGGGGCTCAGAATTAATACCAGGGCTAGGAGTTAATTCCCTTATATACATATATGTAATAATATAAAGTGAAGAACATTCACTATTGGGCTTAAAATTAAGATTCATTTTCTGCCTTTTTAATTGTGCAGTTTTTTTTTTTTGTGTGTGCCATGTTTGCCTTGCCGTTAGTGGATTTCCCAATAAACCACACATTCAATTCAAATAAATTATACTTTGTGGCGTATACGCACTTTTAATAGCGTATATTGATGTCACACTCAACGAAGAAACAAACAAGAAACAATTTCATCAAAGAGCATAGTCTCCCTTGAAGCTGTGCGAGCAATTAATCTTTTCATATTTTCCTGTTTTTGTTTTCTTCTTTTCAGAGCTAGAAATACCTCCCATTTTGGTAATCATTATTCGACGACCTACTGTACAAAGAGAAATAAACAAACCAAAAACCAGAAGAAGCAGACGTACCACAACAACAAACACAAAGTAAGTAACACAAATGGGAATTTCTTCCGATAGAGCTGCTGAGTTCAAAAGCCCGAGCGTATGAGCATCGGTGGGCAAAGAAGTAACAGCAGGAGGTGTGTGTGTGTGATGGTTGGGTGGATGAGCTGGCATGTGTTTCTCTGTGTACATGTGCCGGTGTATACAAGTTGTTGTTTTTATTTGTTTAATGCACGTTAACGTATTACGTAAGGGAATCCCCAGCAACATTCTGCATGAATATTTTGTTGTGTTGGTATGAACACGAGCAAACACACACACACACAGGCATGAAGGCACACACACACCCGGACGTACCTACATTCGCACTCACATACATGTTTTTTCATGTTTTGATCCTAAGGCGATGACGACGTCGACGTCGACGTCGAGTCCATACAACCGCAACGCACAAAGGCAATCTACAAGTTCACTTTGAGTCGTTTGCTCTTCTGTACGTTTCTTTCTTTTGGTTTCTCGTAATATTTGTTGGTTTTTGTTGTTGTTTCGGTTTTCTTTCGTTGCCTTTTGTGTGTGAGGGTAGACTTTTGCCGTTTCACATTTTACGGATGTTGTATGGGTGTGCTCGTGTATGTGTGGGTGTGGTGTTAGTGATTTTGTATGAACTTCTGCCGCCCTTCTCGGGTTTTTGTTTGGTCGGTTCGTATTCTACGCTTCTATTTGTATTTTCCTTGAACAACTTATTTGTTCTCCTTTACATGATGTGCTTTATGGGTGTGTGGGAATATATATGCCAGTGGCTGTGTGTGTGTGTACTGTGATAAGTATGCTTTACGTATTGTTCATAGTTTTCTGATTTGTTCTTTGAATTTATACCGTCGCAAGCTGGGGCGGGTTGGTCTAATAATTATGCATTTTGATGTTTTTTTCTTAGCTTTTCTTGTATGTATATCTAGTAACAAGGTAGTAGCTTGGTATTCACATTGTGCTGGACCGAGTTTTTTGTATTATTGCCTTGATGAACTTATATCAGAAATGTGAATGTCTAAACACTCCAGCCAGAAAGGCGTTGGACGACAACCCACACGGAAGGCACAGACAGGAAAGACCATAACTCCGGTGGATGGACCAAGTGGAATGAGACAGAAAGATCGGGAGAAGCCAAACAGATGACCGAGGTGCTTGCCAAGACAAACATCGGATTGTAGAGCCCACCCGAGTAAGCAAGCATATCAGAAACCTCTGCTTTGAGATATTAACGCTTGTATAATTTCTTCTTGTCAAGGTGACACTCGCTTTCCTCAAAAAAAAAAAGGCCAACAACGATATAGAAGATAAAGTTCGTCCATTAGACGTTAGAGTCGACCCACCCAGCAGGCTGTTGGTCACAAAGTTGTGACCAGAATTCTCCAAAATTTCATCAATCCACACATCTGTACCGAGAAGAGTGTAGCTGCGAGTGTTAATGAAGATCGCCATCTGGTGGAGCGAGTGCTGCCACCAGGCCCTACCTACCCCTAGGGTCCGAGAATAATAACCCAAGGTAAAACTGCCCATATTTAATAAATATAAATATTATTTCATAAATAAAAATGAAATAACGACTGTAAGTAACTGTAGAATTTGCAACAACAAAAATAACCCGACCCCTGTAAAAACATAAACAGATTTCAATTTATTATGAAGTCAGATATAATCATTTTTCTTGGTGCAAACAAAAAATGGGAAAAACTTTATTTTTTGTTTTTGAAAAAAAAAAACACCCAAATTATGTTTTTTTTTTTTATATATATTTTAATTTACCAAAATCAAAATCCCAATTTTTTTTTTTAAATATTTTTTAATGAAATATTGACCCAAATTCCAATAGGAAATTGCTATAGAAAAATATTAATTTTTTATTCATGCAAACTAGCCCAAAACCCCCCAAAAAAATAACACCCAAATTTTTTTTTATTTAATCAAAATCAGAGATAAAAATAACTCCCAAATTTTTTTTTTTTTTATTTTTTTTTTAAAATATTTTTTAATGAAATTATAGGCCCAAATTGGAATAGGAAATTGCTTTACAAGAAGCTGTTTAATGCACCCTGACCAATTGTACCATTTGGTCAGGGTTATGGGCTGGCGGCATCATTCGATCGTATTCCTTCAAAGACCATGATGTTCAGCCGAACCCCAAGAAGGGTGAGGCCACAAATGCTGCGAATTACCCAGCCCAATAGCAATATGCGCTCTCAAAGGTTATGGAGAGCACCATCTTGTTAAATATTTAGAGTCTAATAGCCTTCTAAATGATCGACAGTATGGCTTCCGTAGAAATCGATCTACTGCACAGAAAAAACATATTTTTGAAATCAATTACGAAGTTTGTATGGAATTCGTCAATTCAATTACTTTTTTAATTGATTTTCGTCCAAGTACAAAAGTTGTGAATTCAATTACTCAAATTTTAAATAAGTAATTGATTTTTTTTACTATTTTTTACATTGATTTCACCAAGAATTTCTAAGTTCAATTACAACATTAATTGATATCCAAGCTTAATTTCAATTACGACAGTAATTGAATATTTTTGGCCCGTATTTTTTTCTGTGTGGAGACCTGATGGCGTTCCTTTCGGTGGAGTCGATCCATTCACCGCCTTGGTGAAAGTAAGGTCGTTGCTCTGGATATTTCCAAGGCGTTCGATAGGGTCTGGCACGAAGCACTCATATCAAAACTTATTGCATTTGGTATCGGTAATAGGTTAGGTTAGGTTGAGAAGAGGAGGCGGTTTTTCTCCGCCTCATGTCCATAGACATACACCTAAGCCAGTATTCGGCCTGTTGTGCGCTCTAAACTGTACATAAAAAGGTCGTGAGAAGTCATTTTAAGAACTCTGTACTGTTGACATAATCTTTAATTGTTTTCCAGTCTGCGCCCCTGAGATGGGTCAAGTCTGTTAAAGTGTCATTTCCCAAGAAACGGGATCTATTGTTTGCGAACGTTGGGCAGTGACAGAGGAAATGCTCCAAAGTTTCGTCATCCTCCCCGCATGCCCTACATACGCTATTGTCTAGAACTCCTATTTTGTGTAGATGCGATTGTAAGCCTATGTGCCCTATTAGAATGCCCATGATCTTACTAGTTTCTGTTTTGCTCAGTTTCAGCAATGTTTTGGTTTTATCCTCGTTTGGTTCACCCCACAAGATTCTTGTCGTTTTCCCAATAGTTTCACTATTCCATAGTGTGATATGGGCGTCTGCCGCCCATCTTTTTAGCTCAGAACGCGTAGCTCCGAATGGTTTCGCGTTCTCTAAATTTATTGTTTGCAACTCCCTGGCTCGTTGAGTCAAGGTATTGGCTTTCTCGTTTCCTCTTACCCCGTGATGACCAGGCACCCATATGAGGCGTATTGTGCCATGTCTGGAGTAAGAGTTAATAGCCATTTTACAATCTAAAACTGTCCTTGATTTAACCGTTTTAGTCGTTATTGCCTTGATAGCCAATTGGCTATCTGTAAAGATATTTACGTTTGTTGGTCTTGTGTTAGCGCTAAACCAGGTCACACACTCTGTAATTGCTCGGATTTCCGCCTGTTGGACCGTGTTATGGTCTGGTAGGCGGAATAAAAGTTCGGTTTCCGGTTCTTCGATATAAAGTCCCAGCCCCGTCCTTTCGCCTAGTTTCGAACCATCTGTATAACCGCAGTTTCCAGTTGGTGAAGTATCGGTAATAACTTCTCTCGATTCATATCGAGTTTTCTCAGAGGTCGTTTCATCCAACGAGCATAGGTTGACCGCAGGAGTGCCACAAGGCTCTGTCCTCACTCCCTCTCTATTTCTTATTTTCATTGACGACCTGTTGGGGCAGACTGTGAACCCGATCTACTCCTTTGCGGATGACAGTAACCTATGTCATTTATACTCATTTGATCATCGGCCAGGTCCTCTGGAGGTCGAGGACAAAAGGCGAATGATGAATGACTCACTTAACCGCGATTTGGCGACGATTTGTGATTGGGGCCAAATGAACAGAGTAGATTTTAATGCGCAAATGACCCAGCGCTGTTTGTTGTCACACAAACGTTCACCAGGTCCAGCATCGTCGTCAATTTCTATGGGTGGAGTGGATATCGACGAATCAGACACTCTTGATGTTCTGGGCATGAAGATACAGGGTGATGCTCGTTGGGCTATTCGAAGTGTCGAAAGAAGCATTCAAGTGTTTGGGCTTTCTGAAGCGGTGCAGGAAATACTTCACTCCATCTGATCTCGTAAATATTTACACCACCTACATCCGGCCTAAAATGGAATGCAGCTGCCATATATGGGCAGGAGCCCCAACGACATCTTTGCAGCTTTTGGACCGTGTACAGAGGAGAGCGGTGGTGATGATTGGGGATGGTAGGGTATCCAGCTCTATTGTCTCCCTTCAGCATCGCCGGAATGTGGGTTGTGTATCGCTGTGCTATAGACATTTCAGATATCCGTCGTCTGGTCCCTGAAGTTAGAACATTTAGCCGGAATACTCGGCTATCCAGGGTCTCTCATCCGTTCATTGTGAAATGGCCGGTTGACCGGACGACACACTGTAGAGATAATTGGGTCTTCAGCCGAACTGTTCCGGTCAACTGCCTATTCTATCAATTCTAGCAGGTCCCAGAAAAGAATTGAGTTATTTACAAACACCTGTTCGTGGGTGCCTCAGTGGAATGTTCTTTGAATCTCGCCAATAAAACGATTTCTAACGATGGGAAATTAACTTTGCCCCGTTTTCCCTTAATTTTCCATAACTGTATTCATATTTTTATTAAGACCTTTGTCAAATGTTTACCAAACCACAAGAATATTTTCAAAAACATACAAAAAATAAAATGCAAAAACTTGTACTTACTTCCTCGGGCGCTTCCCTTGCGTCTGGCCATGTTTGCGCTATAACTTGTTTCAAGTCTGCTCAAACTGTAATTCTGTTGAACTTTTCGTTGGCTGTAAGTCCGAAAATCGAACTCTCAGCGCCTCGCCTGATTTATTATACGATTATAATCCGTCCTACAGTGTTATGCGATATAACAAGGGGAGGGGAAATGTCGTTTATCTTTTTTTTTTTCTAGTTAATTTTTTTCTCAGGTTATGAAGAAAATTTGTTGTTTGGTTCGACTGGGTTCGCTCCTTCGTTATCCTGATGGAGTCTTTTAGTTGGGGTACTCGGTGTTTTTTTGTTATTATTGTTTGGATGGTAACCAAAGAGTTTGGCGAGCGTGTGTCAAGAGTAGCAGATGGAAACGGTGGGAGGAGGGGGAGATAAAGCAACAGCACGAGCCACTAAGGTCACACAATACCCGATGGGTGGGTGGTTGGTAGTAGTGAGTCCTACTACTGGGGCTTGGACTTTTCAGTTTGCTTTGATTTGTTGCTATTACGGCCTTTTCGGTTGCCACTTTAAGTCATCACAGCGAAAACATTACAATGTTTTTAAGCTTTGTTGCTGTAGCTGTGGCTGTGGCAGCTGCTGCTCTTCTGGCTGTTCTGTTTGAGGGCACATCTCTGTGTGGGTGGGCTCGTGGGCAGCAATAACAACAACACGAACCAGGTCCTTGTTATTTTTGATGATGACGATGATGAAGCCGTGTATGAGATGTCCTTGACAGCAATATATGAAGCAAAGCAAAGCAACTTGTATCGTTTCTGTCGGTCTGTCTGCCTTTCTTTCTGGGTGGCTCTCAGTTCACTTTTTGTTCTAGTTCTGTTTTTTTTTCTTTAAGGATATCTTTTCGTCGTTATGCCTGTGTTTTGTATTTATTTAGTTAGTCCTTAGATTGGGTTCTTGGTTGCTGAGTGACTGATTGATATTATGTTTTTGTCTACAAAAAAAAAAAGTCCTTCAATGGAAAACAGGGATTATTTGAAATCCTGACCGTTTTTAAAGTATAGATGTGGTTGTTGTTCTTGTCGTATTATCGGTTGGTGTCCAAGGGACGTTTGCCAGGGTTACATTGTTGGGTCGGCGTGTGTTCCTTCACTGCATGGCGTATAGCGTTGCGTTTTTGTTTTTTTTGATGATATGTGTTTATGGCCTTGTTGTTGTATTTTTGGGTCCCCTTATCGGTGGCGTGTGAAAGTGGCCTATTTGTGTTTTTTTCTTCTTCTTTTTTTTTCGAGCCTTTGTTCGTTTTTGGGTAGATTGTAAATCCCTAATTATCACACTTGTCTACTCTGTGTTTGTAATTCGCCTCTCGCGCTGTCGCTCCCTATTTCTTTCTCTCGCTTCGTACACTTAAACTCTGTGTGTATTTTCTGTTTTTATTTGAAATTATTTGAAGCTGTTGCCAATTTCGTTGCTTTAAAGGGGGGAATTTTGCGCGCGCGCATCTTTTCTCTTTCAATTATTATAGACGCGTTTTAGCCTAGAGTAAAATTTGCTCTTTCGCTCGTGCTCTCTAACTCTCTGTCTGTCCCTTTTTCTTATTAATAGAAGGATATGGTTGATGTGTCGCCTTGTCTTAGAGCACACCCGTATTTTGTGTTCATTATTGCCGTTTCCGTCTCTTTGACTGTGCGACGTTTCGTAGCGTACGTCTGTCGGGCCTTTAGACACTTTGACTTTAGCACGCGATGGCGTTTAATCTAGAGCGTGCGAAAACGGGACTTTGTCTCTCTCTCTCTCTCTCTCTCTCTCTATGGCCCTCTTACTTTTACATGGGGTGGCGGGGGAGGAGAAGGACAAGAAAATACTACCAGCCTGTTTAATATTATCGTCGTTGTTGCTGTTGTATGGACATTTTCATTGAAGTGGTTTTCTTTTGTTTTTCATGCTTTTGTTTTTTTGCCGCGCTTCCTTAACTCACACTCTGGGCGAAAAGTTCCCGTACATGTTTTGTAAAATTGTCAGTGTGTCTGTGTTTGGTTTGTGGTTAAAAGGCTTCGTTCGTTCTATTACGGTTTGGGGTAAACATTAAATTCTCCATGTTATATTTCATGGCTCTCTGCCTGTCTGCACCACCACCACCCCACCTTTCTGGTTAAGTCGTATGAGTTGGTGTGTGTGTATAAGAATTCCCTGGTGTTTGTTCGCTGTGCCGTTTGATGTGTATCACAATGAGTCCGCCAGATTGTGTGAGTGTGTTTAGTGAGGCTGATGGCCTAGAGCATACACAGGGGTATCTTCCCTGAAAGTATGCACTCAATTTTATTTTTATAGCCAAAGGAAGCGCATGGTTTTCCCAACATACAAAAAACCACCGTACAAGAGGCTGAGACGTGTGGAAGAATATAATACAAACCCACACACACGGATGTAGCGAAGAACGTCAAGATGTCATTAGGTTTTTTTTTTTTAAATACTTTCACTTAAAATTAGGTTTAATATTTTTCATATAAATGATTTTTTTTTAAATTCTACAAAAACACGATTATTTTTATTTTCTTTTCACAATAATTTTTATATTTTATTAAATTTCTTTGTTCGTTTTTCAAAACACACAAAATCGCCCAAATCATCACGATTACATTGTTTTTTCCACTTTTAATTTTTCCACATAAATTTGATTATCAAATTCAATGTGTTTTAATTTTCTTAATTTTTCTTATTTTGTTAATATTATTTTCATTAATAAACACGTTTTTCGGTTTCGTTTGTTGTTGCCTGTATTGTTATTTATTTGTATGTTGTTGTTTTGTTATAATTTCGTCGTAACGTCGTATCCGCACGTACGTCCTTCTCTAGCAACGACAAGCGACGAACAGAGCAGCAGCGTATCCCCCAGTATTTGGCGAATTATGAACTCATCACTCACGAAACCAAAGAAAAGAACAGCGGCAACACAAACACACACACACACACACACTCACACTCTACACGACGTGCAGACATACGTCTACGGCAGGCAATGTATTCAATTAAACCAAACAAGCAAATGCCATTAAACACACACACCACAGAAATGATTGCAAACATCTCTTAGGCACGACTTAAGAGAAGATAAACCCCCATACATGGAAAGAGTTTCATTTAAGAGATACCCAGTTTGCTGTATCTCTTAACGTTTCAGAAGAGAATCAATCTGCAGAGTTCCATCGGTTACCGGCGTTGTTATTGTTTAATTTTTGTGTAAGGTTAGGGTTCAAGTATTGACATCCATTTGAAAGTATGTAGGACGTTTTACTTAACGAACTCCATCTGTGGAATGGATCTGTCAAAAATGAAGCCTTTACGGTAAAATGCAAAGTCGTCTGCATTCAAACAATTCACGCTGACTTGTTTCATAAACTCCCTGGGGGTTGAATTTTAATCCTAACAAGATGAGTTGCGTAGGGTGTTTTTAAAGAGCTTGATAGTTGAAAATGATTTTTTTATCAATTAATCAATTCAGCAATTAATCAATTCAGCAAGTATTTAATCATTTAATCAATTAATTAATTAAATAAATAACTAATGAATCAATTTATCAATTAATCAATTCACCAGATAATAAAATAATAATAATAAAATAAATGTCGGCACTCCGGCTTTTAAAATGGAGGACAGCACTGTGCGCCAATACATAGCATGAGGTTGTGGTCGCTATGCCCTCATAGATGGCGCTAGGAACAGACCGTCCTTTGGCTTCGCTTCGTTCGCTCGGCACTTATTGGTGGTGTTCGAGCGAAGTTGGGCGCCCTCTAACGGTGCATAGTTACCACTGTGTACCACTGAATAAATGACATTCGGTGGTTAATTTCAATGTTTTATAATGGTTCAACGTATTAATCAATTCAGCAATTAATTAAGTAATTAATCATTTAATCAATTAATTAATTAACCAAATAACTAATTAATCAATAAAGCAATTATTCATTTAATTAATTAATCAATTAATTAGTTAATCAATTAATTAATGAATTCACCAATTAATCAGTTAATCCAATTAATCATTTCACCAATTATTCAATTAGTAAATTAATCAATTAATCATTAATCAGTTATTCAATAAATCAATTAATCAGCTTAATTAACTAATCAATTAATCATTTAATCTATTAATCACTGTCCTAATTGGATTGGATTAATTATCAGTCAATTATTCAATCGATTACTCAATGGACGCTTACATTTGTCGAAAGTGAGTTGAGTTATTTACTTGTTTAATTACTGTTTTATTAATTAATTTTTTTATTAATGCATATTCATTTTCTAATTGGTTATTCCGACTTTTCTATAAATATTAACTGAAAAAATAAATAAATGTCGGTACTCCGGCTTTTAAAATGGAGGACAGCACTGTGCGCCAATACATAGCATGAGGTTGTGGTCGCTATGCCCTCATAGATGGCGGTGGGAACAGACCGTTCTTTGGCTTCGCTTCGTTCGCTCTGCGCTTATTGGTGGTGTTCGAGCGAAGTTGGGCGCCCTCTAACGGTGCATAGTTACCACTGCGTACCACTGAATAAATGACATTCGGTGGTTAATTTCAATGTTTTATAATGGTTCAACGTATTAATCAATTCAGCAATTAATCAATTCAGCAATTAATGAAGTAATTCATCATTTAATCAATTAATTAATTAAATAATTAACTAATTTTATCAATTAATCAATTCACCAATTAATAAAATAGTTAATTCTATTATTTTTATCAATTTATCAATTAATTAATTAACCAAATAACTAATTAATCAATTTATCAATTAATCAATAAAGCAATTAGTCATTTAATTAATTAATCAATTAATTAATTAATCAATTAATTAGTTAATCAATTAATTAGTTAATCAATTAATTAATGAATTCACCAATTAATTAATGAATTCACCAATTAATCAATTAATCCAATTAATCATTTCACCAATTATTCAATTAGTAAATTAATCAATTAATCATTAATCAGTTATTCAATAAATCAATTAATCAGCTTAATTAACTAATCAATTAATCATTTAATCTATTAATCTCTGTCCTAATTGGATTAATTAATTGGATTGGACTAATTATCAGTCAATTATTCAATCGATTACTCAATGGACCCTTAGCTTATATTTATCGAAAGTGAGTTGAGTTATTTACTTGTTTAATTATAGTTTTATTAATTAATTTTTTTTTGTGCATATTCATTTTCTAATTTGTTAATGCATATTCATTTTCTAATTGGTTATTCCGACTTTTCTACAAATATTAACTGAATAAATAAATAAATGTCGCAACTCCGGCTTTTAAAATGGAGGACAGCACTGTGCGCAAATACATAGCATGAGGTTGTGGTCGCTATGCCCTCATAGATGGCGGTAACAACAGACCGTTCTTTGTCTTCGCTTCGTTCGCTCTGCACTTATTGGTGGCGTTCGAGCGAAGTTGGGCGCCCTCTAACGGTGCATAGTTACCACTGTGTACCACTGAATAAATGACATTCGGTGGTTAATTTAAACATTTTATAATGGTTCAACGTATTCGGTGGTTAGCTTTTGTTTATCTATAACGTTTGAATGAAATAGAACTATTCAAGCAGGCAGTTAGTCTAAGCAGAGAACATTAAATGGAAATGAATGGAAACACACAGAACTGTTTGATTTTGCCACTATAGAATGTAAATAAATAAATCATTATTTATTTTAAATAGAATCGATTTGCGTAACCGAGTTTGAGAGTAGACCTATTTAATAATTAAGTTCAGGTAGGTTCATACTTTACTTCGTTGGCGAAGATAAAGTCTAAAATTGTGAAGATTTATTAGGCGTTCACATTTATGTGACAACAGTGGCATATTAAATTGTATGAAAACAAAAAATGGTGGCCGCGAACGATGAATAGAGTTTATTGTTTTATGTTCTCGACTTACTTTATTCTTAATGGACGATGAGGAGAAGAAGGGTGGACAATGGAGGACAATAGGGATGTAGCACAAAGCTATTAATAGAGCTACGTGAGGATGTTCCTAATCTTTATAAACACTTCTTGCGTGTGAACTTGATGTCAACATCACACTTGTCTTACAGCTGCAAGTGTTGTCAATACCGTGTTCTTTTCATTGTCTGAAAAACGTGAGATTTATTTGACATAACATTTGCCCCAAGGCGAACGCCGCCCTTAGTGAATTCCTTAACGTAGACAATGTCGATGAGTCTCCGAAAGGTGTGCCTTCGATATACCAACCGTTGCCTGAAAACATCCGTATGCGGTTTACATTCAAAATGAATAATAAAAAACCAAAAGATAATTAAATATTTCTAGAAATAAAGGGGATCACTATTAATAAAGCGCTGTTTTCTCCTGACGACGTTATTTTCTATTTCGCAGATGTCACTCTCATAATAAAAGCTATTAAATTGACTTTATTAGTCGTGGTTGCTTTAATGCGGTGCCCTCGTAGTGCCGGTTTACTTTTCCATATTTTCTTGGGAATTTTGCAATGTTCTAACTAAAGTTGTGCGGTCATTGAGACTCTGGGGTATTTATCTTCAATGTCAGTAACTTGTTTTTGTTTGTGTGTTCTTGTTTTCCATTTTCTTGTCCTTCTTATTTACAAGTTAATGAAGCGTCGCCGACGATTCCGGATAATGATCTAAACAAAAAGACAAAGTACGGTGACGTCATGAATTCGTTGCTGTTGGGGGCAACGGTGTTGGAAGCGGAAATTTCGTATCACTTTGTCTCACATCGAAAATTAGCTTAGTCCGTTTTTATTCATGATGCATTCCACATCCATTGACCTCATATGAATTTATTTGTATGTAATCTTGCTCTGTCCTGTCATGTTGTAGACAGGATTCTGAGAAGTTGTGATAATACGTACAGCCTGGTACGTATCCAGGCAGATCTTGTACCATGACGCTGAAATAAATCTGTGGGCAATTGATGGATTTCATCATAAACAAAATACAAAAAAAAAAAAAAAAGTTTTCTGATGAACGTTTTCGTTGTCATAAAAGGAAATACGAGTTTTATCGTTAGGAAAGAGAGTGGGAGATAGAAGGCGAGGAAGGAAGTACGAATGGTCTGAGCCACAAAAAGTTTGCAGTAGAAGGATATGAAAAATATTGTTGGAATCTCCCTCCATCAATTTCTGAGTAAATAAGTGGTTTAAGGGGAAATGCGGTAATAGGGACATGGGACATGGGACATGGGGATGTAGGAGATGGATAAACGGAATTGCAAATACGTGGAAATGTGGATATGGATAGATGGGGGTGTTTTTATGAAGTCAATCCCCAAAGAAATCCATACCAAAAGGAAATTTCGCACTTTTGGCGAAGATTTGAAAAAATGTGATAATTTATTTCAATGAAAATAATTTGTTTTTAAATTTTAGAAAAAAATTAAAAAAAAGTTTTCCGTGAAAAAGAAATTTCGCCCATTTTTGTTCTCAGGGAGTTTAATTGTACTAATGGCGACAGATTTAAAATTATTTCTTTGAAATTTGTTTTTTTTAAAATTTAGAAACAATTTAAGAAAAATTTTTAAAAAATATTGTCTGTGAAAAATTAAATTTCACACTAATGGTGATGATTTGAAAGCATGTGATGTTAGATAATTTATTTCAATGAAAATATATTTTTTTTTTAAATTTAAAATGAAAAATTAAAAAGGATTATCCGTGAAAAAAAGTGTTTTTTTTTTTAAATTTATTTCAAATCAATTGGTTAATTTATTTTCAAGTTATGACAATTCATGCCATAGAAATAGAAATTTCGCCCATTTTTTGTAATTCAGCTGATCTAATAAAGAAGATTTGAAAAAATGTAGTGTTAATTTTTTTTAAAATTTATTTCAAACAAATATGAATTCGATGGGCAATGTTCTCAGGCAATTTCGCAACACTGTGCTTGGCATATGGAATGCCAAGGAAATAGCGTTTATCTGCTAATTTTCACACGTGTTCACAGTTTCCCCCTCCCCCCCCCCCAGAAATGCAAACCACCGTATCCGGAATGTTTCCAGTTATTGGCTGTGTGTTAAATTACACACATTTACAGCCCACTTACGTTTGACCCAGTGTAATCTGCATGGACACCCTTTTGCCGAGCAGCGTCCTCGCGCGTTCCTTTGACCAACTGGAATTCGAGAATTTTACAAAGCAATTCAATTTACATAAAACGTGTACTTCTCAAATTGTCCATTAAATATACAAAGGGAATGCATTGATGCTCGAAATTCAAGTTTCAAATATAAACATGACACTGTATTCCATGATAACCTCAAACTCCCCCTCACCACCCCCACCATATGCCATCCTTTCCAAAAGAAGGTATGGCCGTTGCCTAACAATTTAAGAGTGGTTTGGTTATGAATTGACAGTGAACATTTCAGTTTCGTTGATACTTTTCGAAATAGACACACCCACTTGGTCATCTTTTTATATTTTGGTGTGACAGGCGGTTGCTAAGGGCATTGGAAAGTTCAATAGCCGCTGTCGGAAAGAGCACATGCTTGAAGATGGGACATCATGGGGAATTGTTGATTTTTGGGATCCTTGAAATGAAAATGCAAAAAAAACGTCTCATATTGGGCGATTAGGGTTATGGAAATTCTATGACATACATACTTGTCAAGTCAAATATCAATTTTATTGGCACGTGTGGGCAGAACAAGTATCCACTGGCTACCTTCAAACCTTTTAAAAGTGAAAACGCTACCAGTTTATCCTTCATTTTGGCACAAAAAGGACCGGCAAGGTTTATTGTCGATTCGGCGAGGGTACACGAGGCAAGGCAGAACATTTGCGGGGGTAAAATTCCAGAACGTTTTCACAAAAGAAATTTAAATTAAATGTGATGGTCTCAAAGAATAATTTCATTTAAATTCTTAAATTGAACAATGGAGAAAAGTGTGCTAGACGACTTCACAGTGAGTTGACATTTAAGAAATGTGTAGAGTCTAGTTGAAGTAAAAAATAACTAAAAGAAAATAAATAAAATAAAATGAAATAGATAACGTCTAATAATTAATGAACGTATACAAAGGTGTGAGAGAGAAAAAAAAACCAAAACGAGAAATGTTTTAAATCGGATAAGGAATGCGAGAAATTAAAGGGGGCAAAAGGCTTAAAGAGGAATTCATTTGATGAACGGACGAACAATTAATATGTTTGCCTTCGCTTCTTTATCGCTTCTCGGTTGGGGTCTCGAAACCCATCAAAAAATCATCTTTTCTGATGAAGTGTAAGCAAAACTTGCGGGTTCGTCGAGAAGCCAATACAAGACAGTTTCTGGTGTATTTGGGAGCGATGGACCATTTTTCTTTGAAAATTCAACAGGAAACCTTATTTTCGTTTTCCCCTTTCGATTGCCAGAATTTCGTCCAGTTGCAATAACATGCTACACTGTTCAATGTTGTGTACCTACAATTTCCTCACACTCTTCCAGTCGGAGCTACACTTTTAATGTCGGTGAATTTCTCCCAGTCGGAGCTACACTTCAATGTTGTGTTATGGGCAGTGTTGCTCGCTTTCTACTCCGGCACATGTGAATTTTCTCTTAAAAGCCCGCAATTCCATTCCCTTTTTCGGTTGTCGGAATAGACGCATCTCCTCTCTGCTCGCTTTTAGATATTTCTTCCATGCAGATCTCATTGCTGCACCCTGCAGGATTGTGTTATGGGCAGTGTTTCTCGCTTTATGCACTTACTACAGCTGTACATACTTTCTTTCTCCTTTCATGTTTCTTCCAAGCAGATCTCAGGATTGTGTTATGGGCAGTGTTTTCATAGGTTTAAGATTTTTTTTTTTTTTAATAAATTATATTCTATTTTCGGGCCGGGGTTAAAAAAATGTAATCAAATAATCCGCTGAAAAAAAAACGTTTAAATCGTTTTAAATATCCCCAGAAATGCATTTCTTTTTCAGAGTTATTAGTATTTGTCGACCGGCTTACACGGCCCACCTAATATATTTATTGCATGTTTTTGGCCTTCATAAGTAGATCGAGGTAGCCAACGTGTTTTTTTTTGTAAGGAGAAGAATTCTCCTCCTTTAGAAACAAAAGACTGTTTAAAAAATAATCCTTTATTTTTAGTTAATGACCTTTTTGGTCTCTTTGTCATCTTGTTTTTTTTTTGTAAAATATTTTTTAATGCCTTTCAATTGTTGCCGTCTATCTTTCCTCACAATTTTTTTTGTATTTTCCTTCTTCCGATATTCCTTTCCTTGCAATATTTAAAATTATTTAGAATAGAACTCGCCCGGTCTTCCTGTTGTTGTCAAATGTTTTTTTTTTGTCAACTACGTCCTGGCGGATGTTTCGAAAACACAATGTGAAGGTTACGCTTAGATAAAATCGTGACGGAGGTTTGCTCGATGTATCACCTTGTCCCAGTAGTTGACAGGTTTTGTCGGTGTGTGAAATCATATCCCAATTTGTCATTTTAGGTTTATAATTTCCACCTCCCACCTTCCAACAATCATAAAAATGTTTTGTGTGATTCCTTCGTCTTTTTCCTGTTGGATATTCCTTTCACCATCAAATGCCAACGCCACAGTCGGTTATTAATGAGCCATCAATCTTAATACCATCATGTATAGCAAAGTACTAAGAACAGCCGAAGTCTGAAAGAAGAAGAAGAAAAAACAAACAAACAAAAGGTTCCCAAAATTCTAGGCAAGGGCAATGTAAGATTTATGGCGGTAACTTTTACTATTTTTGTTTAGTGTGTGTTTTCTAAAGATCTCAAAATAATAAAGAAATATTTTAAAAACAGACGTGCCTAAACGTAACAATTTCAAAGAGTTTGAAAAGTTTCAAAGTCAACACACGTCGTCGGCTGTAATCAGAATTGATGGTACAGCCAACTAAGTTTCATTGACTGAGTTTGTTCGTCCTACGGTGCCTGAAATTCATAGAAACTGTTTGCAAGTAGCACTCACACATACACACGCATATGTAAAAAAAAAACACATGCCTACAATTAACTGCGGTGATTCGTTCTACCGTGGCTAAAACTTAAGAATGAAATGTACTCATTGGCATGGAAATGACATGGGAGTGGGAAGCAATAACAAGACTTTCCGAAATCTAGTTGATGTAGTACACACAGGGTGACCTTAAACTCTCAAGCAGGATGAGTAGTGTTCCACAAATAAATACGCTACAAGTTTACTACGCCCAATCAAATAAATTATAAACAACAAATATTTGTTGTTGATATTATGTCGATCTTTCTATCACAAACATTTGTTATTAATTAATTTGACCTCGAGATCGAAAAGTTTTGCATTTTACAAGGTGATAGAGTGCTTATTTCAGCAATCCCATTGTGGGCCAAGGGCACCATACGCGGTACCGGCTCTATGAAAAAAATATGAGGAATGTCCCAAATGAAGAATTCCCCAAAATCCCCCCAAAAAATGTATGAAAAATACTCAAATGATAGATTTCTGTTATATGAAAATATCCCAAAAAAAAAGGGAAATTTTCCAAAAACAAAAGTGTTAAATTATGAAAAATTAGAGGTACTGCGGAATCTATGAAAAATGCCCCAAATATTATAAAAAAAAATGAAGAATGAAAAATCTCTCCAAAAATTCTGAAAAATCCCTCAAACAATTTATGAAAATTGTTCAAAATTCCCCAAATATTATGAAAAAAAAAAATATTATGAAAAATACCCCAAAAACAACATTACAAAAAAAAAAATTAGCGATACATTACTGAATTCTATTATGAAAATATCCCAAAAAAAAAAATCCCCAATAATAAAAAAAATTGGGGAATTTTCCAAACACAAAATTTTTATGAAAAACTTCCAAATTTTGTTGGGGAATTTTTAATTATGAAAAATAATATGCTTGTGATAGGCACTGCAGGCTCTATGAAAAATGCCCCATGTGAAAAATGCCAAAAAAAAAACGAAAAATTACCCAAAATAAAAAAATTATTGTTTATTGTCCATTTGTTGGCATATTTTTCTATGAAAAATGAAATGCTTGTGCGAGGTACTGCAGGCTCTATGAAAAATGCTCCAAATGAAAAATATCCCAAATGAAGGATTCCCCAAAAGTAAATGAAAAATTCCTCAAAATATAAATTTCACCAAAAATTCTGAAAAATCTCCCAAACAATTTATGTAAAATTACTCAATTCAAAATCCCCCAAAAAAACAATTGTACAAAAAAAATTAGCGATATACGATTGACTTCTATTATGAGAATATCCCAAAAATAAAAAAAAAATTGGAAACAAATTACACTAGGTCACAAATAACAAAATTTTCTCTGTTATTTGTTTCTAGCATACTTTTTCCCATTGATTTTGACCTACTAAACACGAAAATGAGTTTTAAAAATTTTTCTGTCGATTGGTTATCTTTCGTCTTCTTTGACCTATTAGTAGTAGGACTACTCAAATTAAAGAAAATTGAGCCGTCTACAACAAAATTAACCAAATCAACGCCCAAAAAAAATGAGTAGAAACAAAGATATAACTGTACATTTTATGCCATGTGGAAAAACAGCTGACTTCTTCTTTGTTTTTTGTATTCGCTGCAATTGGTCTCACGTATTAGGGTCCAAATGTAGTCACCCATCATAGCCGTGTCATAGATGCCCTGATAGCGTCGTTCCATAGCCTTCAATTCTTGATGAAAGCGCTCGCCGTGTTCGTCGCTCACGTCTCCTAAATTCTCAGGGAAAAAATCCAAATGAGAATGCACAAAGTGTATTTTAAGTGACATGTGCACTCCTACCCAAAAATGAAAAAAAAAAACGAGAATTAAAACGCTATTTAAATTAACATTTGTTTCAAAAAAAAACCTACCCATTGCTTCATAGTTCTTTACCAGATCCTCAACTATGTCCTTATAATGTCCAAATAATGACCACTCATAAATGTGGGGGGAATTTCTGTAAAAAAAATCCGATACAGGTAGCCATCGGGAAAACACACATCAATAAAAAAGTGTAAAGTAAAGTGCTGTGACATTTAAAAAAAAAAGTAACGAACTTTGTTTTCTCTGTGTAAGCTTTGCAAAATAATGAAAATCAAAATATCGTGAAATAGCGGAATTTCGGTCTTTTACCAAAAAAATTATAAGTCCGCCATTTGTTGTCAGATTTTGTTAAGTAAGGGCTTATTTTCTTTGTAAAAATGCCAGCTATACGTAAAGAAACCAAAACTGCTGTTAACATCGTGTTTTATATTTTATATGCATTTTTATATGGTTTTTTCTGCCACATTTTTACTAAAAAAACGCAGTTTTTTAAGCTTTTTAAGCCGCCAACATCAAAACTACTTACCCGAGAATGAGTTGTAGACGGCTGAATTTTCTTTAATTTGAGTAGTAGTAGGATCAAATAGGTCAAAGAAGACGAAAGATATGCTCAAAATTGTAAGTGTACCTCCAAAAATTTAAAAAAAAAAGTTCAAAAATTTTTATCTCGAAAACCAATCGACAGAAAAATTTTTAAAACTCATTTTCGTGTTTAGTGGGTCAAAATCAATGAGAAAAATTATGCTAGAACCAAATAACAAAACGACTGTTGGCTAGTGTTATGAAAAGCTCCCCAATTTTGTTGGGGAATTTTTAATTATGAAAAATGAAATGCTTGTTATAGGCAATGCGGGCTCTCAGTCCCAAAAAAATGAAGATATCTCAAAAAAAAAAAAATCTCCAAAAATATAAAAAATTGGGTAATTTTTCATTATGAAAAATTAAATGATTGTGAGAGGTACTGCGGGCTCTATAAAAAATGAATCAAGTGAAAAATGCCCACAAAAAAAAAATGAAAATTTTCCCAAAAAAAATCCCCAGAAAATTAAAAAAAAAAATGGGATTTTTTTGCACAGTTTTCGTAGAAAACAAAAAATGAAATGTTACTTAAAAATTATGAAAAACTAACTTTTCTTTATGAAAAATGTCTCAGAAAATGGACAGTAAAAATTCCCCAATTTTTTTGTGTACGAAAAATGCCCAAAAAATGTAAATGTTTTATGGAAAATTAAATGCTTCTGACTGGTACTGTAGGCACTATAAAAAATGCATTAAGTGAAAAATGTTCCAAAAAAAAAATGAAGAATTTCCCCACAAAAATCGGAAAATTCCCCAAAATTTGCATTGTCCATTTTTGAAATGCTACCTAATATTAACGAAAAATTTTTCATTATGAAAAATGCCCCAATAAATGGAAAATTTTTCAAAAACAAAAAATAAATTATGAAAAATCTGTCAAATGGTTGATGGCAAGGAATACTTGCACAGCAGTAGTTTGCTTTTGTGGATGGCTTATGTGCTGTATTGTACTACAGTCAACTCACGCCAGTCAACTTGACAGAAATTATATTTAACCAGCCCACTATGTCTGCAGCATTGTGCAATACGTGTCTTTTGTTTGTTTAGAGCCAATGTGCGGTGACTGACATCCACTGTCATCGTCCTGTGCATCCAAACTATTTTAAATGCCGGCATAAGCCATCCCCCCAAAAGAGCAACTGAGTCGAGCAAAAAAGCATGTGTATGCTATACATAGATACATACCCATGTGTGTGTGTGTGTGTAAAGAAACGTAACCTTGTCCCATATATCATGTACCGGGTATGTATTGTATTGCATTGCATTGTATAGTATTTTCATTCATATATTCGATATACATATATATGAATCGTAGACATGAGCATGGCCAGCAGCTGTTGGTGTTGTTCGCCACCATTCATGCTACATGTTGCTTACTACGGTCTAACTTTCACTCAGCACAGCGCAGGTGCCAGCCAGCGACAGGAACTTTAGTACTGGAAATCCACATTCCCGGCGTTATTTGTGTTTTTTTTGTGTTGATTTCATTTCTGATAGACATGTGTGTGTGTGTGTGTGTGTGTAAAGAAACGTAACCTTGTCCCACATATCATGTACCGGGTTATGTATTGTATTGCATTGTATAGTATTTTCATTCATATATTCGATATACATATATATGAATCGTAGACATGAGCATGGCCAGCAGCTGTTGGTGTTGTTCACCACCATTCATGCCACATGTTGCTTACTACGGTCCATTTACCACAGCGCAGGTGCCATCCGGCGAGAGGAACTTTAGTACTAGAAATCCACATATTTGTGTTTTTTGTTTTGTTGATTTGATTTCTGATAATTTCAAATTCAGTAGAACTTAGTAATTCGTGTGGTTACCGTTTTTTGTGCGAATAAATCGCGAACAATGAAATTGCCGTTCGTGTATGCGGGAAGTATATCACGTGAATACGTGGTGTTCGCTGATGGTGTGGTGTGTTTTGAGTATAAACTGAAATCTAAACAAATGATTTCAAGTGTGTTGATAATGGAAAATTGTTTAAAACATTAGCGGCAAAATGTTTTAATTGTTTTCATACAAAAAAAAAAAAAAAAAAAAAAAAAAAAAAAAAAAAAAAACTCAACACGAAAATTAAGTAATCAGTAAAAAAAAATTTAATGTTGTGATGGCTTTAAACAAAGTGCGAAAGAGAAAATGTATTAGTGACAACACATTTATATTATTGGATACTTAGTGGATATGAACTTTATGGATTGTAACTGAACACAGGGTAAGCATTTGTTTAATCAATCAAATTAGGCAAGGAGTTGCAAAGGAAAATTCCCCTCCACTTTCTAGGGCATATTTTAAAATCAATCAAATCAAGTAATGTTAGAAATTTCCCATGTGTTTTTGGGGAAGTTGGGAATGACACATAGTGGGGTTTCCAACACAGAGATGTTATTTTCAATCACCCGGTATTTCGGTAGCTGCCACCTTTGAAGCTTTTATTCTTTGAATAAAACGCATTGAAATTATTAAATTTTACTACAAAAATGGTAAAAATCTTGCAGTCATAATTCGCATAACTAAAAGCTTTCCGGACCGTTTTATCTCTCGAAGAGGTGATTACAATTGGCCACACATTGCGACTTCTTCCTTTGGGGCCACGTAAAAGATAAGCTGTACGCCAACAGTCCAGCGTTGATTCAAGACCTTACAGATAGAATTCGTGAGGCTATCGAGGACAAATTCCAGGAAAAGGATATGGTCCTGTAACCATGATCGTGTTGGCCATTTGGCTGATGTTGTTTTTCGTTTGTTGTTTCATCTTTATTATGAAACTAGTAAGTTGTAATGCGCCTATGGCGCCCGTTAATTTGCTTGAGAAAGTATTTGTTACTTAATTTTAAAAATTTTGTAAAAAATATTTTGAGAAAACTATTTTGTAAAAAAATTTTGTGTAAAAATTTCGAAAAAAAATAAAATTGGAAAAAAAATATTTGTGGAAAAAAAATTTTTGTTGAAAAAAAAATATTTGTGGAAAAAAAAATTATGTTGAAAAAAAAATTTTGTTGAAAAAAAAATTTTTGTGAAAAAAAAAATTATGTTGAAAAAAAAATTTTGTTGAAAAAAAAAATTTTTGATGAAAAAAAAATTTTGTTGAAAAAAAAAATTTTTGTTGAAAAAAAAAAATTTTGTGGAAAAAAAAAATTTTGTCGAAAAAAAAATTTTGTGGAAAAAAAAAATGTTGAAAAAAAAAAATTTGTAAAAAAAAAATTTGGGGAAAAAAAAAATTTGTAAAAAAAAAATTTGGGGAAAACACAATTTCTGTACAAAAAAAAAATATTATTTTTTTATTATTATTATTTACTAGTAAGTTGTAATGCGCCTATGGCGCCCGTTGAAATATGGAAAAACAAATTTTGTTGAAAAAAAAAAAAATTTTTTGGAAAAAAAAAATTTTGTTGAAAAAAAAAATTTTTCTTGAAAAAAGAAATTTTTGTTAAAAAAAAAATTTTTGTTGAAAAAAAAAATTTTGTTGAAAAAAAAATTTTGCTGAAAAAAAAAATTTTGTTGAAAAAAAAAATTTGGAAACAAAAAAATTATTTAAAAAAAAATTTGGGGAAAACACAATTTCTGTACAAAAAAAAAATACTATTTTTTTTATTATTATTATTTATAGAAAGTTATAGAATGCCTATTTAAATTCCTACGTACTGCGTGACAGAGTCAGTGAATCAGTGTATCAGTGAATCAGTGTATCAGCGAATCAGTGTCGAGGGTAAATATATATTAAGAAGAAGATAGAATTATAGAATGCCTATTTAAATTCCTACGTACTGCGTGACGGAGTCAGTGAATCAGTGTCGAGGGTAAATATATATTAAGATAAACATCCGATCATTTATCTCAATGAATGCCAGTTTTCTTTGAATACCAAAATAACACGCCTTGTTGGAATAACCTGTAGGAAGGGTTTCGTTTGCATGTGTCACATAAAATTCAACGCCCAATTCGATTCAAATAACGTGGAAATGATGTGCAATTAAGCGAAATTCATTTGAATTGAAAATAATGTGCAATTATGTTGAAAAAAAAAATTTTTGTTGAAAAAAAAATTTTGTTGAAAAAAAAAATTTTTGTTGAAAAAAAAAAATTTTGTTGAAAAAAAAAATTTTGTCGAAAAAAAAATTTTGTGGAAAAAAAAAATTTTGTTGAAAAAAAAAAATTTGTTGAAAAAAAAAATTTGTTGAAAAAAAAATTTGTAAAAAAAAAAATTTTGTAAAAGAAAAATTTGGAAAAAAAAAATTTGGGGAAAACACAATTTCTGTACAAAAAAAAAATATTATTTTTTTTATTATTATTATTTACTAGTAAGTTGTAATGCGCCTATGGCGCCCGTTGAAATATGGAAAAACAAATTTTGTTGAAAAAAAAAAAATTTTGTGGAAAAAAAAAATTTTGTTGAAAAAAAAAAATTTTTCTTGAAAAAAGAAATTTTTGTTAAAAAAAAATTTTTGTTGAAAAAAAAAATTTTGTTGAAAAAAAAAAAATTTTGTTGAAAAAAAAAATTTGGAAAAAAAAATTTCGTAAAAAAAAATTTTTTAAAAAAAATTTGGGGAAAACACAATTTCTGTACAAAAAAAAAATACTATTTTTTTTATTATTATTATTTATAGAAAGTTATAGAATGCCTATTTAAATTCCTACGTACTGCGTGACAGAGTCTGTGAATCAGTGTATCAGTGAATCAGTGTATCAGCGAATCAGTGTCGAGGGTAAATATATATTAAGAAGAAGATAGAATTATAGAATGCCTATTTAAATTCCTACGTACTGCGTGACGGAGTCAGTGAATCAGTGAATCAGTGTCGAGGGTAAATATATATTAAGATAAACATCCGATCATTTATCTCAATGAATGCCATTTTTCTTTGAATACCAAAATAACACGCCTTGTTGGAATAACCTGTAGGAAGGGTTTCGTTTGCATGTGTCACTTAAAATGCAACGCCCAATTCGATTCAAAGAACGTGGAAATGATGTGCAATTAACCGAAATTCATTTGAATTGAAAATAATGTGCAATTAGCGGAATTCATTTGAATTGAAAATGAAGTGCAATTAGCGGAATTCATTTGAATTGAAAATGAAGTGCAATTAGCGAAATTCATTTGAATTGAAAATGAAGTGCAATTAGCGGAATTCATTTGAATTGAAAATGAAGTGCAATTAGCGAAATTCATTTGAATTGAAAATGAAGTGCAATTAGCGAAATTCATTTGAATTGAAAATCAACGGATTCATATTTCGTGTCATTAAGTTGGGTTTTCTTTTTATTTGTTGAAATTAAATTTTTAAAATGAAACAATTATTCATTTACCGCTCAACGGATTCATATTTCATGTCATTAAATTTCTTTTTATTTGTTGAAATTAAATTTTTAAAATGGAACAATTATTCATTCATGCATGTTGAACTAGTTTGTCTTTTTTAAATGTTTACACACAAGTGATTCGTGTGTTTGGAGGCTATATCAAGTAAAGCTTATTTGCTGCGACACAAAAGTTTATTTGGCTGCAAATATAACTAATTCGCTAATACAGTGTACTCTCTCTTATTCAAAGAAATCATCTATCTAAAATTAAATCCTAATCCGAGCCTATCGATTTGAAAATGTATATGCCAAAAAATAAATGTTGGAAAAAATAGTTTTTTCTTAAAAAGAAAAAGGATTGTTGCAGACTCTAGGAAATTTCTCCCAATCAACAGCTAATGAATGCGGCGTTGGATGAGCTATTGTCATTGTCAAATGGACTATAGAGAAAAGTCCTTATTTAGCCGAACTGTTGGTATGTGGAATAATATTCCAGCATTCAATTGGAAAACCACTGAACTTTGGTATTTGTTGAATGAGAAACGAATAAAAACCCTCACACACCAGTTGATACGAACACGTCTACAATTCGTATGAAAGTCACCTCAGTTAAAAAGATTTCATTTGGAAATTGCAAGAATTTGAAATTTCATCAGAAGCAGTCTTCGAATTCGAACAATACCTCTGGCATGAGTTTTATATGTGTAACAAGAATTATAGAAATCAATGGAAGCGGTCAATGGAAGGATTCTGGAATTCAAATTCTCTGATAATAAACTCTTCAATAATGCGTCCGATGACAATAGTTGTGTGGAGGTGGAAGGGTAATGCAAATACATGTTTAGGTAACAATACCGCTTTGTCCATATCAACGGTCAACATAATCGGGCTGGTGAGCCATCAATTCATAGGATCGTTTTCGCCCTAATTTGATGCTTCTCGATTTAGGAGCATCAACGAACTGTGCGGACCACATAGAATATTGAGGAAGACGCCAAAATGTCGATTCATCGTCGTCGTCGTTTTCAACACGAGTTGGCCACAGTCCTGTGGCTTACCGGCCCATAAAATAAAATACAGAATTGAAGCCGAAATGACCGTCGTTGCTGATTGGGCATTTTTGATCAAAGGAAAAAAAAATGAGTTGAAGAAATATTTGATTGATAATTTGGAAATACTTTTAGCATATTGTTCTTGTTAATTTAATGGAATTAAATTGTCATGTAAATTGTTAGTGATTGCCTACAATACATTTTGCATTTAACCCTCCGATGAGTGAGAAGGTCCCTAGGGACCTTTTTGCTTTTCAAACTGAAATTACTCCTAGTTCGGCCACTACAAACCAAAGTTACTCTGTATTCCAAGAGTATTTTGTTGCGCATCTTTTGGAAAAAAATCAAGCCGATCGGATCATTACTTTAGGAGTTATTGAGGTTTTAGTGAGAATAGTACGCGGACGCGTGAATGGACCTTAAACTGAATTTCACTAATAAATGCATGTTTTTGGGCATCATTATAATTTTTTTATTGTTTCAACACATAATTTACTTGTTCTGAACACAAAGACCTAAACTCAAAGACATTAGGGATGATGATAAAAACAAAAATTCTAAGAACAAAAAATACTAAGAACAAAATAATAAGAACAACAAATTCTAAGAACTGGTTTATTGCTAGTAGTATAAAATTACAATATTGTGCCTTTCCTTGATAGCAATAAAGTTCAAGTCTTCGAATTTTTCTTCGAATTTTTTGTTTTTATCATCATCGAAACTGAAGGATACGTCGAGCTAAATGAAGATACTGATGACGACGATGATGAAGAGGAAGAAAATGATGGACAGAAGACGAATGAAAGTTACTATATTGGTGAAGATGGCACCCAATGGAGTAAAAAAAACACTACCAACATCACGCACTCGTAATCATAGCGTGTTCGACTTCAGAAGAAAGAAACCAGGACCAACAGGAAATATACACGACCCCTATACAATAATGCGTTCAATCATGACAGAGGGTCATTCTTTACACTTTTCCCCCACACCTGGTAACGAGCAATTGCTTTGAAGTCTTTTAGTTTTGTTATTGTTGTTTCTTTTTTTTTTTGTTTGTTTTTATTTTCGTTGGCCAGGCCTTAAGAGAACGCACTTATTCCCCAGCGAATTAACGTTTGACATCGATTCAATAAATTTCCACATGTTCCATTAGAATTAAATAAAGTTGTTAGCACTGAAAGCAGAATGAAAGAAAATGTGATTCGAAACACACACGCACACGTTATTTCAATTGCCGTACCAGCAAATTCACTTGAGAGTGGTTTCATTGACGTTTGGCTTGCTTACAATCGTTGGGACATTCGGTTTGTGCCGTTGTTGGAAAACACAACAACAACGCATTCGGATCAATGCTAAGAAAAACAAAACTCGTATATTTTGTATCTGCTCTGTGGGCTGTGCGTGTCCTGTAGTCAAACAACAACCAAGAGCTGTCCATTAGGTTTTCCTTTTATTTTATTTCAAAATGAAAAGTCAACGCGCTTTAATTATTATATATTTAATTTTGTTGTTGTTGTTGTTGTTGTTTTACAACTTACTTTATCCGTCATAATTTAAGTTTAATGGTCTTTCGTCAGACATCGCAAAATGATGAAATGTTTTTGTATAAGGATCCCATCAAGAATTTGCGAACGTATGGTGGAGGATAAATAAAACAGCTCCAGTCAATTGCTGTAGTTTAAGGCAAATTATCGATCTCATAAAACAAAATTGTTTATTTGAATGCCAAGGGCGGTAGTGTCAGAGGGGGGCGGTGGCTGAATGTCGTGTACACCATGACACCCAACAATTATAAACTCCCTCAACAATTGAACGAGCCCTTATGGTGATGACATAGGGCTAGGGGGGCGTGCCGGGCAGAATGCCGCAATTTGTCATTTACAAATAAACGCCAAATACAAATACTCATACACATACACATACAACTGAATATACCATCGATGCGGTGCGCCTTGGTGAAAACCACTATTGTTTTCGCTATTTCCGTTTCTGAATTTGTTGTACTAATGCGAAAAATGTTTGCTCAGTTTACAGATACGGAATTTGTCTATACGCGTAACTGATTAACATTAGTTTTTATTTTGTCAATACGATTTCCCATTATTGACACCTGTGAGGCACATTCTGGTAATCACACTTATTTTCAATTACATTGAAGTATGAAGCTTCGATTCTGAGTACAGCCAAAGTGACCAACACATTCGTTGTGTGACATGTTTTTTTGTCAGGCCAATGAAATGTTTTGCTTTGCGATCTTAGAATTAATTTATTAATTTATTAGTTTATTAATTGATCAATTTAATATTAAAGTGATTCAGAGAATTATTTATCAGATGTCGCATAGTTTGTATTTTAAATTGCCTTCGAATTTAATTTGTGCTCTTATCCAATTAACAGTTTAACCGCAGCAGCATTTACCACAATTTGTCTATCTATCGACAACCGTTCATATTTCGGAAATATTGTCCAGTTCCAGGTACTTATTTACGTCTCACAAATATTTATGCAGAGATGGAGGCCGACCACATAATTGATAATGAACTTACTCAGAACAACCTTCAGAAAATTGTTTGACTATCGGGTATGTGCTGGACTTCATTTCATTGCCAAGGTGATTGTCGTTCACAAACTTCTGGGGATTGACAATCACTAGTGATATCCAGCACACATCTGTATATGTGATTGATTGCCTACAATTGTTTTTTTTTTATATTTTTGATTAAGAAACGAATTATTCTACGACCACGGGACATGGCTACCCAATTTTGGTCTTGGTTGCCACAATCATAGGAATCGTTTATTAAACATTTTTATGCATTTATTTTTTTTATTGATTTTGTTTGTCGGACACCCTATATCGACAGTGTATCTCAGCCAGTGTTCTTTTGTTTTTTTTGGCAAACGGAATACGCTGCCTGTCCGTCTGCCAGCAGCTCAATATATGTTGATCTCTATCAGTGATATCGTTTATTTTATATTGGCTTCCTCTTTTATTCTGAAAATGATTATGACGTTTAAAATGATTACATTGTTGTCAAAATGTCTGACCCATCCTGACCATCCATGAGGTCGTGGAACCGAGTTGAAAGTCAGTCATTACATGGAGTCCTTTGTGTGAAGCGCTGAATGGATGCAGACGGATAATGTTTTAAATCGCTTTATGCATTATTGCCATTTAAGTCAAAATACTACTTGAACGAGCATTTCGAAAAGCTCTTATTATGTTTAAGCAGAATGAAATCATCACCATTAATATGTATGTATTTGATGTATTCGGAGTTAAAATGAATGAACAATATTTGTGTGAGTATACAATGAAGACGGCAAATGAGACAGCTTGAGCATGTGATAACCTGGTCAAATATTGAATTGTCTGAAGGTGATTTCAATTAAATGGCATCGGGAAATAAACAAGAACAGACTGTTGGGCATGGAGAAGAAGTGAGGCAGTTAGACTTTTAATGCTCGTTCAAATAAATGTCTCATGATTGCCAAGCTGATTGGAAGTCCCGCTGCAGGGTTGTGTAGGTATGTGTACAATTTATTTATTTATTAATTATAATACAAAGTAAATTTATATTCTAATTTTGGGTCCAAGGGTAAACCGGGTGACACAGACCATTTGGCTAAATTTTTGCAGCGACAGACCAAAGCCTCTGGTGGGAATCGAACCCACAACCCCCACGCTGATAGACAAGCACGCTACCAACTCGACTACCGGGGCGCCTATATGTGTACAAGTTTATTGTGTACATGTGACCAAGTTGTTGATATACGTACACACATGTAAGTGATATGATTTAGTTTTGATTTCAATTTTTGTGTATTGGTAGATATGAGGCAATCTTTGATTCGTTTAATGTCCACAATGTCCATATTTTTCGGCTATAGGATGCCGGTGTATTAGGTTTATAATAACGCTATTTTACCAAAAATGTCGCCGACTTTTCGTCATGGACAACATAAAGTTACCGACACTTGTTTCTTTAATCCAATCAACCATTCGCATTTAGTCTACATAACAGGTATTTGGATTTCTGCCAGTCTCGGCTTTCATTATATCCAATCAAATGTAGTTGTTAAAGTGTTCATGGCAAATATCTGTTTTGTCATTTTCTTTTCACTTACAGCACGTAGAGCACTAAACCCCTTTCCAGCTGGATTGGGATTGCATGAGATTGTTATTAAGTCATCGCCACGGATACATCCCATGGAAAATTATGTGCAAATTGCTGTCCGCGTATTTTTTTTTTTTTTTTTTTGCAGGAAAGGTGTGAAAAATGTATTACTACATTTGCCAGTTGAGTCGTCGCTCACCTGGGTATGTCGGGCTCGCTTACAGAGCATACCGACTAAAAAACATCCTTATCTCCTGGGAGATATTACCACCTCGGGACCGCTTTCGCATTACTTCGAAGTGACTCCCAATCTGTGTTTCAACCATCCGCTACTTTTAACCCGCGTCCGGGCCCCCGCTTCATTACATAATAATCAAATGTTTCGTTGATTTAAATTTTGAGCCTCGTCTAGGTCTTTTTTCTTGGTTCTCAAGACGTATTCTATGTACCTCGCCACAGCTTTCCAGCTGTCCTCATCAGTCGTCATTTTTTCAACCACCGTTTCAGCTGTTAGTACTCCTAATATTTCCTCCAGTCTTTGCCGGCTTTCTTTCCAGCGCTCGCATTTAAAAAAGGTGTGCTCTGCGTCGTCAACTGTATCTGCGGCCTCATACAGACAGTAAGGTGTATTACACTTCTGCATTCTATGGAGATATTTCCTGAAATACCCGTGTCCCGAGAATAAATGGGGTATGTAGAAGTTTACTTCTCCTTGTCGCCTGTCTATCCACTTCGCTAGATCAGGAATGAGCTTCCAAGTCCACCTTCCGTGCTTGTCATTATTCCATTGCGATTGCCAGTTTGTCATTGTCTGGCTCCTAGCTGTTTGGGCCAACGTTGTTTCGAGTGCGTCACTCTGTTTGTGCCTCCATATTTCATACGCTCCAGTGCGTGGAGATCTATGGGGATCATCCCTGCTATCACCAGTACTGCAGTCGCTGATACCGTGCGATACGCCGAAGTTACCCGTAGAGCCGCCGTTCTTTGCATAATACTAGCTCTTTGTTTCGTCTGTAGTGTTTTTGCCCAGATTTCGCACCCGTACAGAAGGATACTGTTGCTAGCCTCCATTAGCAGCCTGCGTTTCTTTGGAAGTGGACCACCAATGTTCGCCATCAATCGGCTTAGTTGTGAGGTTATCACTGGTTTGTCTGTTGCATATCGTATGTGGTTCGAGAATGTCAGTTTCCAGTCCAGTCTTATGCCGAGATAGTTCACTGATTTTTTTGTAGGTATGACTACGTCGTCAATCCTTACATCTATTTCGACAGGTATGTGTCGTCTCTGTTTTGTACGTGGCTAGCATGTGAGTCTAGCCAGGATTTGGCTCTCATCATCACTTGCCTTAGTTTCCGTTGTGCTTCGTCCGTATGCCTTGCTTTGACGACAGCGGCGATATCATTTGCGTAGCCTACCAGAAATGTATCCTCAGGCATTTCAATTCTTAGGATTTCGTCATAACTAGCGTTCCAGAGGTCCGGTCCAAGAATTGACCCCTGTGCAGCCCCTGATGTTATCTGCATCTTTTTTGGGCCTTGATTGGTATTGTCGATCAACTCGCTGTCTTTTAGGTAACTTCTGACCATCTTCATCAGGCACTGAGGTGACTCAAGGGCGTGCAGCACATCTGTCCATCTGAGGCTGTTAAAAGCATTATTTATATCGAGCGTTGCAAGTACTGGTTTGTCTGTTGGCATAGCACTGTTACACCCTATTCGTATGATGTTCATTACTCTGTTTGCGACTGTTTGTGCGTCCCCTGCTATTTCTGTATCTCCTGTTCTTCTATCAATCTCGGCTATGAGTGCAGAAGAGTTTAATTTGTCCACATTCCATTTCCGAGTGCTCACGTTTGTTGTCCTTGTAGGTGCCATTCCATCAGATTTTAGGTTGTATGAAATATAATGGTGGTCCAGTACTTTCCAGTCATCGATTTTGTTTCCAATTGATTTGTTTCGGAGATACGCTGAAGATTATCACCATCACGCCGTCGAATTACAATGTCTCGAAATTCAATATTCTCTCCAACTATCACAATGGCCACTTCGTTCAACATTGGCGCATTAAAGCGTCTTTCATGTTCACCTGCTGGTCTTTTATCGGCTCTGATCACTATTTTGTGATCATCCGAAGGCATCATTTCTAGTGCACTCTTGAACAATGTGACCAGTTGATTGTGTTCACGTAACAGTAGTTGGAGTTGCGCAATAATCTCTCGCTTCACTGCTCGATTGATGGCACAACGCTGAGGAAATAGATCTGCAGAAACTTGTGATCAGCCTTCACTGGTGGCAACAATGCACCTGTACGATGGTGAATTTGTCCTTGAATCTGTGAATTTAATAATAAATTCCGGAAAAGTTATCCTCGGAGGCAGACAGTATTTCGTAGCGGTGAAACGTTACGAATTCTTGATATGTATTTGTATGGGAGTGGCTAAAATAAGTTACCTTAAAAGTTTGGTTAAAACCCCGTTCCTTGACAATATTTGCTCCAAATGATGTCATTTGGAAGGAACTGTTGTACTTGTGAATATTGTCCAAGAAATGCTTAGATCGAGGATCTCTTCCAGAAAGTAATAATGCCAATGGCTCTGGTGGCGGTGCCAATTGTGGTAATACGACCTTCCCACCTGCACAGCATAGTCCTGGGTAGTGATGGGACAAGAGTAAATACCCAAATGGTAAATTGGGTATTTAACCGAAAATACCCAGGTATTTACCCATGCACCTGGGTATTTACCCAAAATGTGGGTATAAATCAGAATAAAGAAAAATTTAAATAAATTAAAATAATTTATTTTTTTTATTATGAATTCGATTTTTTATTAACAAATGAAATAATTTTTAAATTAAATTTAATTTTTTTTTAGTTGCTTCAGCTTCACCCACTCATTACATTGAATTGTCATATGCACGCTGATTGGCGGTTCTTATTAAGAATTGTTGTTGTGTTTGATGCAGTCAAAACTGGCTTATCGGAGCAAAACGCATCAGGAAAACGATAAACAAAATACACTTCCACAAAATATGTTCAAAAGAAAAATAAAAATAAATTCGAAAATGTTCACATTTCTGTTACTCTACGTTAAAATGAGTATTTGTTATTAAAATGAGTATTTACCCGAAATTAGATAAATACCCGGGTATGAACGTGGGTATAAATGGGTAAATACCCAGCGTTGGGTAAATACCCAGGTGTAAACCCATCACTGGTCCTGGGGTGTCGTGTCGAAATTTTAAGGCATTGCACTGTGGACATACAGTGCTCATCGTTCCAATGTCGACCGATTCGTATGCAGCGTAATCTACCGTTGGGTCGTATCTGAATGCCAATCGCTCATATGAAATTGTGGCATGTGGTCGTCTGTTTTGCCGACGATCCAATATATTTTGTGCGCGAGCTCCAACAGAGCGAGTCGAACTCGACTGTATTCTCTGCTCTGGGGTCATAATGGATCGCTCTTGAAAAATTCGCATGTGATTTTCCTCCAAACGCTGACTACGCTCATCTTCAGTCTCATTTGATTATGTTGATACATCGCTGAGCGTGTTCGCCGGCCAATATTTCGACGCCTTACTTGTGGCATTTTTCAAATAATAAAAAACGAACTAAAATCACGTACTGAATAAAATATCGCATTTTAAATTTTTTTTTTACAATTAATTGGTTGTGATTACCTAAAGTTGTCAGAAACTGTGAAACTCAAACTCATACATTGTCATACTTTCATATCAACAGTCAAATTTTTATGATGAACATTTTTCAAATCCCTCATAAAATTATACTGTCAGTAGAACAAAAAAAAAAACATGTACAATTCTTTACAAAAATAACATACAAAATATTTTATATTTTAATTTTTTGTGCTTTTCCGGTGGGATTTGTCCTGGAAACTACGAATACAACAGTAAAGAAATTAGCCAAACCGGTCGAGCCGTTCTCAAGTGATGAAAGAACATACATGCGTCAATTCATTTCTATTTATATAGATAGATTAATTGATCAATTTAATTTTTAAGTGATTCAGAGAATTATTTATCAGATGTCGCATAGTTTGTATTTTAAATTGCCTTTGTGGTCTTATCCAATTAACAGTTTAACCGCAGCAGCATTTACCACAATTTGTCTATCTATCGACAACCGTTCATATTTCGGAAATATTGTCCAGTTCCGGGTACTTATTTACGTCTCACAAATATTTGTGCAGTTGTAACTTTGGCAACAAATGAGATGGAGGCCGACCACATAATTGATAATGAACTTACTCAGAACAACCTTCAGAAAATTGTTTGACTATCGGGTATGTGCTGGACTTCATTTCATTGCCAAGGTGATTGTCGTTCACAAACTTCTGGGGATTGACAATCACTAGTGATATCCAGCACACATCTGTATATGTGCTTGATTGCCTACAATTGTTTTTTTTTTATATTTTTGATTAAGAAACGAATTATTCTACGACCACGGGACATGGCTACCCAATTTTGGTGTTGGTTGCCACAATCATAGGAATTGTTTATTAAACATTTTTATGCATTTATTTTTTTTATTGATTTTATTTGTCGGACACCCTACACCCTATATCGACAGTGTATCTCAGCCAGTGTTCATTTGGTTTTTTTGGCAAACGGAATAAACTGCCTGTCCGTCTGCCAGCAGCTCAATATATGTTGATCTCTATCAGTGATATCGTTTATTTTATATTGGCTTCCTCTTTTATTCTGGTTGACGTTTAAAATGATTACATTGGTGTCAAAATGTCTGACCCATCCTGACCATCCATGAGGTCGTGGAACCGAGTTGAAAGTGAGCCATTACATGGAGTCCTTTGTGTGAAGCGCTGAATGGATGCAGACGGATAATGTTTTAAATCGCTTTATGCATTATTGTCAATTAAGTCAAAATACTACTTGAACGAGCATTTCGAATATTGAATTGTCTGAAGGTGATTTCAATTAAATGTCATCGGGATATAAACAGGAACAGACAGATGGTCATGGAGAAGAAGTGAGGCAGTTCGACTTTAAATGCTCGTTCAAATAAATGTCTCATGATTGCCAAGCAGATTGGAAGTCCCTCTGTCCTTTTGCCTAGACTCCATATTGGATATTGGATTACATGGATCCTCGCCACGGATACATCCCACGGAAAATTATGTGCAAATTGCTGTGAGCTGATGTAGGAGACAGAGAAATTAAAACAATCCAAAGCCTGAAAATTGCAAAAGTCTCCGCCAAGAACGAATGGAAAAGGAGACACATGCGAGGGAATCCCTTGGATTTAAGAACATTTACTTATTTAATTCTACAGAACAAAAAAAAAATTGTTGTCCTGTTTTTTTGGCCGTCTTCAACATGTAACAGCCATTTTGGGCAAGGGAAGGCACAAAAAAATCATAAAAAGTTATATAAAAATTTATTTATTTTTTTCCGACTAGGTAGCATCCTATTAAATGTTTTCCCAATTTTTTTTTTATTATTTTTTTGCCAACAAAAAGAGGCTTTTTTTAAAACTACACTTGAAGAACATCGTTTTTTATTGGCACAAAAAATAATAAAGATTTATAAAAAAAAGTCTTGTCTATTGAAGAATGTTCTTTACAATTTTTTTTTTGCCAACAAAAAAAAATATTCTTTTTTCAAAACTAAACTCGAAGAAAATTGTTTTTTTTTACGCACACAAAATCATAATAATTTTTGAAAAATATAGCAATGTTTTTTTTAATTTTTTCCCAACATTTTTTTTTTACTATTCTTTAATCTTTATTTTTTGCAAAAAAAAAAATATTGAAGAAAAAAGTTGTTTCTCCAATTTGTTTTTGTTGGCAAAATCGTAGAAAATGTTTTTTTATTGGCACAGAAAACCATAACAATTTTAAAAAAATATGTCTAATTTTTCGCGACAAGGTAGCAACCTATTTTCCAATTTATAACAATTTCAAACTTTTTTTAGTATGTATTGTTTGTGAAATTTTAATAATTTGGAAAAAAAAAATCGTTTATTGTGTAGAGTGATGAAATGATTTTTTGGTAAAGTGAGAAATAACTTTTTGATTTCTGATCGAAATCTTTGGAATAAAGTGTCACAAACATTTCTTAATAATGGGCATACTCGTCTCTATAATAAGAAAAACTTTTACCGTTTGGAAATCACACCTTCTTGAGCTTTTGTTTTTCATTTGCATTAAAAATATGTTAAACTTTGGCTAAATTGTTTTCAATTACTATTCATAAGATCTCAACTAAAATTGCTTTAGACTCTGTCAGTTTATTAGACATGTTCTGGTCTTTTCTCAAATCACTTCACATTTTTACAGAAATTATGTTGTGAACAAAATTAGTGTTATGAAAATCGTGTGATTAAAAAAAATGGGTACTAAAAAATATTTTTTTTTTGTTCAAAATGTTTTTTTTCAATAAAATTAAAAGTTTGATATAATTATCCATTTTTTTTTATAGAAGTTTAATTAAGGATTGCCAAAATTACACACTTATTTTTGTAGAATTTAATGATACAAAAGCAAAACAAAAAAGTCTTTGGATTTTGTGTCTGTTTGTAGTGATTTACGTAATTTAAAATCACGGCGAAATACTTACAATCAGGAGGTTTCCCAGATAGGACAAAATCACATCGTGGTTTGAGTATAATTTCAGTTTATTTTTGTTTGTTTGCTGCTCTTCCATCCAAGTGGAAGAACCACATTTAATTAAAATGGAAAATACTCTTAAACTACACTCAAATAAGTTGTCAACGACGACGTTACGATGTCTTACAGTATAGCGACAATTATCAAGTTACACGAAGCTAAATAGTTGCACCTTTGTCCTTGAATAAAATATTCTGAAAGTTCATTCACCACCACAATCAGTGTAAAATCTACTCTTTTCCCCCCTTAAATTGTGGAGTTTCTGGCGGCTGGAAGCTGACAGCACAGTGAAACTTGCTACTTGCAGTGTGTGACTGGTATTAACTGTTTTCAATTCATTCTCCTTCTCCCGCTGTCGCAATCAGTTACTTAAACACGCTTAGTAATACGAATTGCTGAAGTGGCTTTAAGTTGTATGATATGCCAAACAGCACTGACATTTGCACCAGCTTCGCAAAACCCAAGAATTGCCACAGGCCCTTCTGTTAGTTTGAAACCGCAGTATCTGTTGTGGCATTTGCGTCTGTAAGTCTTCGCTTTCGCTATGGAAATGTTCATCCGGCTACACACGTATAAAGGGTGGAGCACATAAAAGATTTGTTTTAAAAATTCCCAATGTTGGGTTACACATTTTCCAATACCTTGGTAAGAGTTTCGCATTTTATTTCACTAGTTTCTATCTGAGTAGCCGCCTTAAGAGCCTCCTACATTCTGTCAAGATTTTAGCCGGAAAACCACATACGGTTGAGAAATAAACCGCTAAATGGTGCACCCGTTACAGATGTACAGAAACACATGTACTTGCATATAGGCACGTTTAGTTAATTGACCTAATGTCCCAGAATGTCTCAGTCAAGAACAACAACTTAAATAACAAATCTTTCTATCAGCATTCACCCACCCTCCGCCTCAGACCCGAACAACACTAATTGAAGGCAACCAAACCGATAGTCAACTTCTACGTAGCAAAATCTCCTACATTTGGCATACTTCACAGACTGTAGAGTTCTTTTTTGCTTCTTTCCTAATCTCATTACCGCACACACATACATAAGCTGAATTGTTTCAGACACTTAATGACATTTTCGATCCGAGACTCGGTGACAATTATACATTGGAGAATGTGGTGTTACCCGGAAAAAAAAACCCCAATATAATCAAAAATGTCCTTAGGGGCCGATATGACAAAAACTCTGTACTAAACGGAAATCTATATGTATTAAGAATAAAATAATTGTGAAAAGTCCATAGTGTGGGCTAAGCACTGGTCGTGGTGGGTAGGAGTTGACAAATCATCCAACCGACTTGTCTTTATTTAGTTTAGCTGATAGTCAGGATTTTGCCAGCAATCTGTATGGGAACATTGGAAAACTATTTTTCCTCGGAACAAAACATTTTGTAAACATTTTGTTTGTTTTTTTCCTTTCTTTCAAAACTGACTGCACCGTAAGCACACAATACGATTTGTCTTACTTTACTTATGTTGGCTCCACAACATGGTGTTGGTCGTGGCCTGCTTACCAGTTCGTTACACCAGGGTAACGAACATTTTGTAAACATTTTGTTTGTTTTTTTTTCCTTTCTTTCAAAACTGACTGCTCTGTAAGCACACAATACGATTTGTCTTACTTTACTTATGTTGGCTCCACAACATGGTGTTGGTCCTTCCACCGCAGTCATGGAATTACCTGTGTACGCCACCGGTTCAAGTTGTCGTCCATTGCCTTTCTGGCTGAATCGTTTGTATTCATACGACCGCCAAAGGGTCCGCCATCTAACGTTTTTTTTTTCAACTATTGCTTATTTCGTTTTCGTTATTTTCGTTATCGGGCCATGTTGAACGAATTTTTGTTTACAAAAATTGAAGAGGAGGATATTGGCAACACTTGGTTTCAACAGGACGGCGCTACGTGCCACACAGCCGAAGCTACACTCGATGTTTTGCGCCCTATACTTGAAGATCGCATTATCAGCCGCAGAGCTGATGTCGTTAGGCTACTGCATGGCCAGCCGAGGCAGCCATTTGAATGAAATTATTTTCCATTATTAACCGAAAGGATTGTACTTTCAAATAAAAAAAGAAATTTGAGAAAATATCCAGTAGTTTTTTTTTTTATAAAATTTTCAAAAAAATATGTGGCAGACCCTGTACATGTCTGTTGGGCTGTTGCTCTCACTGTTCGTTTGAAGCCTATGCTCCTGGTTAACACATATCGGAAAATAGATTGTGAGAAGGATTTTTTTTCATCTAAAACGGAAACACCGCTTCATCTGCTTTCTCAAATACCCAAATTTCGGCGCCAGAATAAAGCAGAGGTGGCACAAGGCTGTTGTACAGTGTTGCTTTAGTTCGTCAAGAGAGGGCTCAGTTCAGTCTGTTAAGCGCAAAGTGACATCTGTTTGTCAGCACGATGTTTTGCTTTACTTTGATGTTGACATCATTATTTCTATTGATGGCGGAGTCGAGGAATATAAATGCTCACTACCTTGTCGCGCGCAGTGGGGCGAATTCGTAATTTTTTTTGGAAATATTTTTTTTGGACATTTGCAATTATTTTGTTGAATTCGATTGAAATTTCTTACAGAACCAGTAGTGAAGGCACAAAGTGCGTAAATTACTCTTTTTTTTAAATATAAATCTGTCATTGATTGTCCTTGTGGACATGTCGCCTTTCGGTCGTCGCCACGTTTTGCTAGCCTTTGTAAGCATTCATTCGTTCACCCTCAGATCCATCTTCGATGTTTCCTTCTCGATTGTGGAAAAATTCAGTTATATCGCTCTTTAACTTTTCGACGATATCAATGCCCCATAAGCGATGAGGATGTGGCCTTTCGAATTTACTCTGTCTGGTTTTATTAACTTCTGTTTTTTTCTAATATTTTGTGCGGGTTTGTCTCCTTTTTTTTTATCAATCGGACACTCTAGATCGCTGATGTTCCGGCTTTCATTCTTCCGATTGCTACAGACTGGCACCTTATCATACCGGGTCATCATACCAGCTCATCTCCTCCGTGCTTATTTCGTCTGCACCTGCAGCTGTATGATGATTAAGTCGACAATTTTAGTGCTGTATCACCTTTCGGTTAATTTCCATTGAAGACTCATTCTAACGAGTCCTGTTCGAATTCATTTCGATTTCACAAACTGTCACCAGAAATAAAATTCTTTTTTTCTTTCGATATTACAATACGCCCGGGAATACATCAGTCGCATATTTAACATGCCTCGCTCTGCCGTTCTGCTCAAACAGGACCCAGTAAAGTTTGTCATTTATTGAAATTCGATATTGCCCTAGGGAGGAGGTGGAAACCGTTTCCTTGATGGTTAACCTTGGGGGAACGTGTACAATATTTATTTAAATATGTATATATGTACATAATGCCCGACATCCCCCCCCCCCACTCTTATTGCTCTGTGGTCGGTTGTTGCCGTTTGTTTGGAAGCTGGTTAATAATCGATAACGAAGTGAACATAATAAATGTGGTTGGTTGTCTTTAACAAAGACTAAAGTAACCACATAACTGAGTACCAAAAAAAAAAACAAAAAATGCAATTTGCGAAAAAGTCTGTTAACTCAGAATTTGTTTGTGGTTATTTGCCATGTAAGGCTGTCAATTATTTTAACGAGACAAAGTTTAATAGGTCAAGACCCAAGGAAAAAATTTAGTTCTATATGAATTCCTGTTAAAACTTCATATGAACTGAATGGTAATGCTTATGCAAGGGCGTAGCCAGGATATGAAATAGGGTGGTGCCACGAAAATTATGATTTTTTATGATTATGATTTTTTTATGATTATGATTTTTTATGATTATTACAATTTCGATCTATTTGAGGAGTAATCTGCGTGGATCTTCTGAAAATTTTTCTACAATTTTTTCCAAAAATTCGTCCTTCTTCTCGGTTACCAATTGTCGGTGGACGCTTAGCATACATAGTCCTGCAATACATATATAATTATTTTTTGATAATAAATAAAATTGCATATTATTTTACCGTTTAAACGAGCTTCAGTCATTGTGGAGCGCAACCATGTTTTTACTCGCCTTAAAGTGCTAAATGACCGCTCAACAGTTGCAGTAGTGCACGGCTGTGACAATGAAATTAATAACGCCTTCCTTATATTTGGATAAAATAATCCAGCGTCTTTCAAAATACTCGCCAGCTCTAAGTCGGCTAATTCGTCTTTACCCATTTTTTTTTTTGTTGCCAAGAATTATACCAAAGCTCAATTTCTCCTTCCAAATCATCCAACTCATAAAAATGCTCAAACGTTTTTGTGGCATCTTTAAGTTCTTCCAGCTTCAAAGAAAGCATGTTTGACGGGTGCAAACAATGAATTGCAAACGCTGACCTATTCTCTTCATTAAATCTTCTGTCCAGTGATGAAAATAAAGAATCTATATAAGGAATGTCTATAGATCGCTTCCAGTATTCAGCAGGTGATGAAAATGGGGGATTTGAACGGTGCGTTTGACGAGAGACTATCCTTGGAACAGACATCTCTATTCCTAAATTGGCTGTGTTTTCTTGAATAGAAAAGAGCAAAAAAGAGCAGTTGTACCCTTAAAGCGATTCGCCAGGAAGAGCCTTGAACAATGTACGGTGAGGAATCATGAGTAGCCGAGAAGTGCCGTAAACAATTCATTCGGACGAGTCGCAAGGGAATTGCTTAGACGATTCGTAAGCGATTCTTCTTTGGGGATTGCTTGAGATTAGTTTCGGGGATTAGCAAACGCATCGCTGTGGCGAGTTAGAAGCGAATCGCTGAAAGGAATCGCTAATGATTTTAAGAGAAATTACAAAGAATTACTTATCAAACAAAGAATTCATAATCTTTAAAGCGAATGGACTGAAAAGCGACCACTTTATTGGTATATTTTATAAAATATTTACATTTATTGGAATAATAAAATAAAATTAAACAAATATAATAATTTTAATACACAATTTTAAAATAAATAATATACACAAAATTAACACGTTGATAGAGGACTGCATTGATTTTAGTGTCCTAAGAACATTATAATTTTCTTAAAACCACACCACTCACTTGCACGTTCACAACTAGAATGACAATTTTACCAATTTCTCCTGAAACGCATATTTTATTTACGGTTATATCCCCCACAAATTATTTACGCAATGGTTAAGCGATTCATTGCAAAACGATCATCTGGGCGAATCGCATATTCATCGCTATGGCTATGATTCATCGAAAAATGATCGCCATGAAGAATTGCGGAATCATCGTCGAGAATCGTGGGGACGATTAATCACTTAAGAATCTTCTAACTGCTTGTAGAAAGATTTTGCGATTCGCGAATGCATTGAGTAGGCGATGGTTAGCGAATCATCATCAATTTATCATTAGGGCGAATCGCGGAATCATCGTGTGGACAATCCATCTTCCAACAAGCATCAAATGGTTTGCAGGGAGCGTTTGCACACATGTAGCAACAAGGCATTTACTTGTGTACGCCAGGCAATGCCTGTATATGAGTCGTACATGTATTGTGCTAGCAATGCATCGCGTTTCTACAAGGCAAGAAGTTGTCATTTGAATCGGAGTCACGCGGATCTCTGAGACAGAACTACATGTTCTCTCAAATTAGAATATTTTTTGTTTTTGTGGTATAATCTCTGGTCACACGCTAGAAGCGAAACAATGTCTTCGTACTCTTTGATAATAACTACATTTCCCTCAATTGAATAGTACCTTCAGTGGATTTTTAATAATTTTATATTGTACGCATGTAAAAAAAAAAAATATATATAGAATTAGGTGGGTGCCATGGCCCTCTAGGCCCATACCTGGCTACGCCCATGTGCTTATGTACATGGTTGGTTTACCCAATTGTCGCAATATCTGTAAATAAATCTTTATTTAGTTGAATACTTCTACGTATCGCTCATTTACTCCAATAGTATCAAAACTCAAAACAGATTTTTTCGAGAAAGTCCTTTAAAGTTCTCAATTGCACCTTACCTAGCAAATATAGGAGAAACCCATAAGATTCCCAAATAAACTAGAGGCCCGACATAGGTTTCTTTAAAACACACCTGAACAAAAGTCAACTTCAATTACAAAATTACAGCTTTTTCTTGAGCAGAAAACGTGGCAGAACAATAGAAGGTAATGGCCCGAAAATGTATTCGACATTTGAGAAGAAAAAAAACAACAAAAAATTAAAACATTTTGCATGACTCTAACTTTAGTTATTGTGCCATGAGCAGAAGATGTAAAAAGTGACTTTTGAATTGTGACACTATTCAAGTAGACGAGCGATATGTTCGTGGCCCATTGAACTGATGTCAATTTTCGAGTGTACAAATTCACCATTTGCTGTTTGTGTGTTCTTGGCAGAGCTGAATGTCAGTGTGCTGATTTAGATAATGACGATTTGGTTAGCCAATCCATTGTAATGTTAATTCGATTGCGGTCTGGTATCGAAGAAGCAAACGATTCCCAATCAAAAGTAACGGCATGCGATTTAAGGCAAACGGTAGGAGCATAAATGTGCTCGATGTCTGTTCATGTCAGGTAGCATTATTGACATATGGAGTCAACATTTGAAAACCGATTTAAACAAATAAATTAAAAGTGCAAATACTTGTATACTCTAAACGTGGATGAAGTTTGCATCCACATTTTGCCAAATGTAAAATCCGAAGATGGTCTGCACGGACATTTTCTTATTTCAGGTGCTTTGGAGTATAAAACTTGTATGTTGAGGTTGAGGGTATATGTCAGTCGGTTTTGGCTGCTGGCTTTGTAATCCGAATTCGAGTTAGTAGTCTTTAAGCAGAGAAATCGAGAGGGTGAGAGCAAGCGAGTGAGAAATATATGGAGAGAGAGCTCTTCGTCATGACAATCCGAAAAACGGCTTGAGTCGGGAGAGAGAGATAACGAAAGAAAGAGAGAGAGTTCTTCGCAATGGCAATGCGAAAAAAAGGATAGAGTCCAGAGGGAGAGAGAGAGAGTCCTTCGTTCGAGAGAGATAGATATAGGAAGAGAGAGAGAGAGGAAGAGAGTTCTTCGTAATGACAATCCGAAAAAAATGGATAGAGTCGAGAGAGAGACTCAACAACCCGAAAAAAACGGATATAGTAAAAAAAAGAAAGAGAGAGAGAGAGAAAAATATAAAGATAGATACAGGAAGAGATAGAGAGAGAAAGAGAGAGGAAGAGAGTTCTTCGTAATAACAATCCGAAAAACACAGATAGAGTCGAGAGAGAGATCAATTCGTCACAACAATCCGAAAAAACGGATACAGTCGAGAGATAGAGAAAGAAAGAGGTCGAGAGAGAGAGAGACAAAGACAGAGCGTGAGAGTAATAGAGAGGGAGGATGATAGACAGAGAATCCGAAAAGACCGACATAGTCGGCCTTGACGAACAGTCACCGCAGAATTTTCTTACCTTAAAAAGACATGTACAATGGCATTTTTATTGCAAAAAACTTTGAACAAAAAATTTAAAGCACACTTTTTTTTTTACAGAATATCCTTAAAAATAGAGCATAGGTGATCGTACTTGGATAAATTGTATATACTGTTGGACGCGCTTTAAAAAACCATTACTATGATACCCATCTTGTATGTGTTGTTAATGAATCAAATTCTCAAATTTTATTTGCCAAAATAGGCCATTTTTCAAAATGGCCCAGCTCACGAGAGATCTAAGCTGGAGCCAAAATATGTTTGATGTCATCTTAAAAAAGGTCAGGGTTCATTTTTAGGAGAGTACATCGAACCCTTTTCAAACTACCACTACAGCACTTTTTACACAAAAGCAAAACACGTTGATGGGTTTCATGCACCGTCGATGTCCCAGCAGTCGGTGTAAGTACTGAATGAGTACTTATTTGACTACTTACCAAGAACCACCAGTACTTACCCGCCAATCCACCAGCCATGCAATTGACTGGCGAATTTAACAAGAGGATGTCCCAAAAGGTAGTCTATCGCTACCTTAGGCACCACCGCTCACCAGTGATTTCGCTACTGATGTGTGACATATTGAACCCATATATTTTTTTTTTGTATGATGGCGTCTGTCGTGATTGTTAAAGTTCAACGATAACTAAAAGTGGATATTGTTTTCAAATTTAAAATGAACAAAATAGTTTCTAATTCTATTCTTTCTAAAACTTGCTTTATTGAAACACAATTTCCACTATCAGTTATCGTTGAACTATTAATAACGACTGAAGACATCATAACAAAAGAAAACAGAACAAACAGCAGCGTCATCAAGAATCAGCGTGGGGATAGCGGGACTTTTTGTGTGCTCGCGATTCTCTTTGTAAATAAAGAGAGTAAAGTGACGAAAGAAAACAAACTCCTTCGTATACATCACTGTATACTTGTGTACGGTAATGTGAGTAGTTCGAAGCTAATACAACTTTAGCATACCAGTGGTGTCCAAAGTAAGTACTCATATGTTTCGTATACGAAATGCCTACTTACTTGGAGCTCCTGGTTACCAGCCCGACTGGCGGGGTCGGTGTGATTCATACACACAAATGTTCACTAATACCATCGTACAACTGTTGATGCATATTGGCATTTCCACCAGAGCGTATGACGAATGTTGAATAAATATTCCCCAGAATTCCAGGGATTTTGTACAACCATGAGCCAAATCGAACTAGAGAAATCATTTTCAAATGTGTCCATCAGTAAACAAAAAACACAACATCTCCCTATTGAGGATTAAGAGCATATGAAATATCGGGACCTATTTAAAGCCCTCTGCGAACGGCTAATACTGTTTCCAGAGAAGTTTTTACATGGCTTAGCGATTACTTCCTTCATCCTCAAATCGCCAGAATTTACAGGGCAAAAACAGCCGCTGCAAAATGTTTGGTGGTCTTACCAGGGTGTTCATATTTACAGTACAGCGTGGTTTTGACGAATAGAGGCCATGGATTCATGTGCCAGACATAAAGCAGACAAGAAGAAAGAAAATATAATTATCAAGACGGCAATGCGAGGAGATTGAGGTCTATGAGAACAGTAAATGACGTCAGTAAAATATCAATCGAAAGACCACAAGCTGAAGAAAAATGGTCATTTTAAGAAATTTCAACAAACAAATTTCAGCACATATATATATATTTTCCCATACCACAAACATTAATTTGTTTGTAGGTTATAAATATCAAATATATATGTGTACATTTTTTTTATTACTTTTTATTTTATTTTTTCTATATATCAATTCATTTTATTGTGCCGGTTATTGTTATTATCTTAAAGAGCGTAGAGTCAAACAAAATACGAAAACACTTGCAAAAATACACTTATTCGCACTCAAATGTTTTTTCTCAAACACACTATTACTTCTGCCCAAATACTTAATAATCTAAAAACGTCAGTAGCACTCACTTTTCTCAGGCAAGTTTAGTTATTTTTGCCTCTGTCGCGGCCTTTGTCGCTACCTCCGTCTCATTTTTATCATTCATTTTCACTTTTGCACTCAGAACACAAAATGAAACGTTCGTGAAAGTTGTTTTGTATGGGGGAGTGTTTACTTTTATCTTTCGCCAGAGAGAGAGAGAGAGAGAGAGACATAAATAAATATATACCAAGAATGATAGAAACAAAGATTATGCCATCCCGCGCAGAGAAAAAAATGTTCTGCGCAGTTTGATCGATTGACGTCACGCGTAGTGTATTCCTATTTGCTGATAGTCAAAGTGGTTTCAATTGCAGGGTTGCCAACAATAGTTCTTACGCTGTGTTTCAATCTGAAACACGTCACTCGTTTTTTTTTTTTTTTGAACTCTAACACTCAGGGAATGCCCCCTATAAATGCAATGCATTGTGGAAGGAAATTAGGGTATCGGAAAGAGGGAGGGGACATTTGTTTTCTGAATGTCACAACTGGCAGGAAACACATTTGCTGGAAGATTATTTCACATACGAACGGTTCGGCTAAAGAATGAATTTTCTCTATAGTGCGTCGTCCGGTTAGCCGGCCATTTCACAATGAACGGATGAGAGACCCTGGATAGCCGTGTATTCCGACTAAATGTTCTAACGTCAGGGACCAGACGACGGATATCTTCTGAACAGATACCATTAAAATATCTATAGAATAGCGATACACAACCCCCATTTCGGCGATGCTGTAGGGAGACAATAGAGCTGGATACCCTACCATCCCCAATCATCACCACCGCTCTCCTCTGTACACGGTCCAAAAGCTGCAAATATGTCTTTGGAGCTCCTGCCAATATATGGCAGCTGCATTCCATTTTAGGCCGGATGTAGGTAGTGTAAATATTTACGAGATCAGATGGAGTGAAGTATTTCTTGCACCGCTTCAGAAAGCCTAAACACTTGAATGCTTCTTTCGACAATTCGAATATACGGCTAGTCCAACGGGCATCACCCTGTATCTTCATGCCGAGAACATCAAGAGTATCTGATTCGTCGATATCCACACCACCCATAGAAATTGACGACGATGCTGGATCTGGTGAACGTTTGTGTGACAACAAACATCAGTGGGTCTATTGCGGATTAAAATCTACTCTATCCATTGGGCCCACTCACAAATCGTCGCCAAATCGCGGTTAAGTGACTCATTCACCGTTCATCTTTTGTCCTCGACCTCCAGATGATCAAATGATTATGAATGACAGAGGTTGCTATCACCCGCAAAGGAGTAGATCGGGTTCACAGACTGACCCAACAGGTCGTCAATGAAAATAATTTCGGGCCATTTTAAAAATGATCCCAACTTCATGATGCAAAATTGACCCAAAAAATGAAATAAAAAAAGACAATTTAATATTAAAAAATTTTTTTAATTTTTAATCATAAAATTTTTAATTAGATTAATTTATATTTGTAAATAGTTAGTGAAATTCGGGGCCAATTTTCATTATGGCTTCGGGGCCATTTTAAAAATTATCCCAAATTTTCTAAGTAGTTTGGTGAATAAATCTTAATAAAAATCGAGCTCGAGGTAGGATGTTGTATACTTGTTTTTATTTATCATTTCCCAATATTTCGTCATTCTTAGTTTAGTAAAAATTGTACCAATTGTTGTCCTTAATCGTCAAGTTGTTCATTTATTTTCTGGGTCGAATGTATGTACGTTGTGTTTTTTTTTTTTGAAAATACTGAGCAGACGCATCGAAAGAGACGTGCAAACCGATAGATCTTTGTGACCTTGATCTTGACCCATTCTAGTGCAAATATGTATGACTGTAAACAAATTTTTAACTCCAAGGATACTGGGCCCAGACGGTATGTACATGGGTACATATTTCCCTCAAATGAGAGTAACAATAAATTGTACTGTATTTTTGCCGGCGACACTGCACACGTGTTGGCAATGTTCTCCATGAATTCCAAGAACGTAAAATGTCGCTATTGGCAGCCGAACAACGCGCATACGAAACGCATGCAATGTTTTCGACTAACGACAGTTTAACCAACTGCATCGTATCGCTTTGCATTGCAACGAAGCCAAATCCGCCAATACAAAAGCCTCAAGTGTTCTCGTGCAGCCCGAAACAACAATAAAGTGACACAAAAAAAAAAAAGACAAATACAAATTCTGTAGAATCGATCGCCCTTCACGGTGAAATATTTTGGCTGTGTAATTTCTTTTTTTGTTTGGGTTGATATCTCAGCTAAATAAATATTTGTTGAATATTATTGACTGCGTTTGTTTATTCAATAAAAAAAAGAATAACCCAAACAAAAATTTTTAAGCGAAAACCGAAACTGTTTGTATGGGCCACTGTGTCCCAAGTTAATAGAAACCGAATTGTGAATTAAATGAATTCAGGAGAAGTGAGGGAAGGAAGTCTGCCAAGTGAAACGTAAACATAACCAAGCGACTACGACAACAAACCTGATTCAGTGAACATTTCCGGTAAGCTTTAAGATAAACTCCATTCCACACCAGAAGAAATGGCAGGTGGGCAATTTGGAATTTTAAATTTGCAACGGTTATAAAAACAAATTTTAAAATTTCTGATTTTATTGGAAGGTTTGGGCTTTGTCATTTAATAAAGGAACACAATGTCATTCATATGACTACCACGACCCATGTGTTAAGTACATTTTCGATTGTTTCGGGTCGAATTTATTCAATGGCAACTTCGAATTCATATTGCAACGCTTCAATTGTCTATGATGCCCACAGAAAATAATCCACCGGGCTGAAATCACAGCTCCGAGGCGGACCAATTGTCAATCACAATTTCGATTTTCAAACACAGTGCTTATCGATATTGGTGGCCTTACACAGTGCTTATCGATATTGGTGGCCTTACCTGTGTGAGCCATTTTTCGAAACAAGAATTCGTAGAGCGTGCCGCAGAACCGCCCACCAAAATCCACATCCAAACAGTGACTCGTTGTGGTTGCATTGGCTTCCGATATATGGAAATTTAGCTTAATGGCATAGCCACCGTGATGAAAATGAGCTTCTTCTGGAAACACGATTTCCCGTTAACACTCTTCATCTCCGTCCAAACAATTTTGGGAATTTTCGCATTTTGCAAATTTCTAAAAAATAAAACTGGTTCACATTTCATATTTTAAATTCACATGAGGGTGTCGAACAAAAACTGGCTCGACCTGATTTTTAATGTTATCTTCGAAGCGCCAAGAGTAAAATCGATAATTTGTTTTTAAATAACTTTTAATTGTTGCCATCATTCAAACGACATCCTTAGTTTTTTTTTTCACTTATAGGCAATTTTGTAAAATTATGAAATGCGATTTTTACATAAGGCAGCAAAATCCCACCCAAAAAAAAAAAGTGGAATAAAAACAAACAAACGCTATGATTAGTAAACATCAATTTAAAGCTTGAACAGTTTTTCTTTTGTAATAATAACTCAACGTCTAAAAACAAGGCTTTGGGTGGGCCAACTTGTGCTTGAAATACGACAATGCGAAAATCAAAATAACTTTATCCCATCAGTTTTCAAAAACCCGATAAGCCATTATGAAATTCGAAATGGAATTTGCACACCCTAATGTGCAGGTTTAAATATAGATTTTGCTTCTGAATTGCTGGCAACAGCAAATCCGACTTAATGAAAACATATTTCATAGATAGATCCCAGCCCATGGACGATTGGTTTCTAAAGCTTGTCTGGGACATAAAAAGTCGTTTGATGGACTGTTTGGATTGGGCATGGTCAATGAGTGCTAACTCGGAACACATTTTCCGTCAGCGAGGTATTTTGGCACCAGGGGAAAAGTAGAGGCACAATCTTGTAGCAACGGAATAAAAATCATCGCTCAAGCTCCAAAGAAAAGGCATGGCACACATTTTTTAGAAACTTACATACCAGTACAGTTATTTAGTCTTTGGGAGTATCTTTGGTTCATAGAAAAGTTTTATTTATTTTTATTACTTAGTGCACGCTGAAAAAAATGGCCATTTTAACAAATTTCAGCAAACAATTTTTTGAAAATTTCACAATTTCCAGATTCTAAAATTTCAAAAAAATTACTTTCATTTTTCGCCTTTAAAATCGCGCTATCTTAACCAATTTTGCACTCAGTTCTTATTTTGTTGTTGTAAACTGTAGATTCTTGCCTATGACGCGTTTCATAAAAACAATGAAATGGTTCATTAAATTCATTTCATTCAAAAATTGACAAAAATGATTCATTAAATTCATTTTATACCCCAATTACAGGAAATTTAATGAAACTTTTTCATACAATCTACATATGACAGGTTTCATAAAAACAATGAAATTATTCATTAAATTCTTTTCATCCACAAACTACAAATGAAGTTAGTTTTTCATAGAGCCTTCCCGCTAAGAGACATAGTTTCAGAAGTAATCTATTGCCAGTTGAACGTTTCAAATGAAGTTAGTTGAAAGCCGGACTAACTTGAATACGGCACAGTTAAATTAAACTTGATAATGACTACAGTGCCCATGAATTCACTTTCAAAGTATTTTCAATTGAAGGTACATAATGTGGCCTTCACGTCCAATGCGACAACAAGTACGTGTTCTGAACATCTCCGGTTCCACGGAATTTTCATCATTCCATTTCCATGTGCTAAAGCCTTCTTATGTTGTTGTACCCTCATACTGTGTGTAACTCATCAAAGGAATCACTTATGACTTTAGGTGGTGGTTGTCCCAAAATGCACCCAAATTTTCACATCGCTTGTGTGCTGACGTGTTGTTGTCGTGAAAAAAAATCAGCTCTCACGCCGCTGTCACTGCCAATGTTTTTGTGGCAGTCCATAACGTTTTTCAATGGAGCCAGAACAGAACTGTATTTCAGTACCCATGGTTAAGTTCACTGACTTCACGGTGTTGGATACATTCCAGGTACTATGCGAATCTCGTGTACATGGTAAAGAATTGTGGTAAAAACAAAACCGTGTCACTGATTCACAATTTTGTAATGCTTCACAGGAAATATGTATAAAATATTCTGCAAAAATTCAATGAAAATGTTTTATGAAACTCCCAAATGTTTTATAAAATTAATTGTTTTTATGAAACGCTTCATAGATTGTATGAACAAGTTTCATGTAGTTTCCATCGAACTCAAAAACGTCCAAAATGTTATACGACCTTTAAGTGCAACCTGATAGTTTTGGATGCTATACTCGTATTTGTGTTCAGATATCTAACTTCCAATTTATTTTGATCACCATCTGGAGCGATATGATCACAACCAATTAATATACGTTTGTTGTTGTGCTTTTACAACACTCCACTCTATTTGTATGTCCGGGACGTTTCTATTCGATCACTCTCTGTGTAGTAGAGTAAATTAGAGTTTTCCAGAATTGCAGTGGCTGGCAATTTAAAGCGTTACTGCATTGAATCTGAGGCAACAAATGTTTGAAGGCCACAGCTTTAAAACGCCAAATTACTTAGAATTTGTTCACACGCTGAAAAATACGTCTTTTTTAAATGTTTACACACAAGTAAAACGCGTGTTTTGTGTTTGTAGCAAGTAAAGCTTATTTCCTTCTATACAAAGCTTATTTGGATGTATATAAAACTCGTTTGCTATTAGTATTACATATTTGTGTATAAGCAATAGCATGTTTGGGAAAAACTGACAACGAACTTATTAAATTCAACAAAGTACAACATTTGAGTGCTAATAAGTGTGTATTTGCAACTGTTTTCCTATTTTTTTTTTGCATTTACGGTCTTTAAAATAAAAGCAATAACCGAGAGAATGAGATGGATTGTTATATAGAAATTCACAAATTGAAAAAAAATAAAAAGTGCAATGCAATATATTTGATATTTATCACCTACAAACAAGTTAATGTTTGTGGTATGGAAAAATATATATATGTTTGATGCGAACTTGTTTGCTGAAATTTCCTAAAATGGCCATTTTTTCAGCGTGCAGCTTTAAAACTGCATCATTCAATTTTTACACTTTTATGAAATTTTTAAAAGTTATGTAATACTTCGCAAACAATTGTATATGTGACAGCTAAACGAGCAAAAAAATGAAACAAAATGGTAATTTTAACAAATTTCAGCAAACAAATTAGCATCAAACATATATATATATATATATATTTATTAATTTTTCCATACCACAAACATTAACTTATTTGTGGGTGATAAACATCAAATATGTCTGTATACATTTTAGTGTTACTTTTTATTTTTTTTCAATTTGTTAATCTCTCTATATCAATTCATCTTATTCTCACTGTTATTGTTATTATCCTAAAGAGTTGAATTTATTGAGTTTATGGCATGTTTTTCTCAAAAACACTATTACTTTAGCCCAAATACTTAATAATAATAGCAAATGAGTTTTATTTGCAGCCAAATAAACTTTGTTTCGAATCAAATAAGCAACCTCCAAACACGCGAATTACTTGCGTGTAAACATTTAAAAAATACAGATTTTTCAGTGTTAATACATTTAATTAAAGCTCGAAAATGTTTCTTTTGAACAGGTGACACGATGACTTTAAAAATCCTTCTTTATTGACCAACTTGTGCCTTAAATACCAAACAACGCAGAATTTTGCCCAAAAAAAGCAGTTTGTGGCACATCTAAAACTTTTCCAAACATTCTGAAAGAAAAAAATCAAATATACTTAACCACATATACTTCCTAATTTGAAAAAACCCCAATGTACATGGACACACCCCTTGGCGTAACTCGCACACTGTTTTTCTGTAATACATTTTTAATATTTCGGTTTATTTGCATAAATACTTTCTAAGAATTTCCTTTTTATGTATTTGTCTGCTTACCACTCTTGACGAGGAAACCTTGAAACCAGGTGGTCTGATTAGCGATTAGTAAATGACAAGTTTGTCAACGATTCTCTCGACAACTATTTACAAAACCTACGAATAGTTGGTTCAACAAACTCTGAAAAACAGAAACCACATTCCACAGAAACTTTGTGCTTTCATATTCGTAGACGAGATAATGGGCTACGTCGAATACAACTTCATGCTCGTTCAAAAATTCCATTCCCTGTAAGTATGTGATAACTATTTATGATATGTGATTTGTATGGAAAAAATATATAAAAAAAAGGAGATTCAATTATTAAAAAAATGGCATTTAAAATTGAAATTATTATGAAATTATAATTAAAAAAATGCATTACAAAACAGCTGCGGCTGGTGAGGTTTCGTGCATATTATACAGAAATGAAGAAAATTATTTTTCCCGCCAAATTTACGTGTTATATTCCCAAAATTTAAAAAATTGGAAAATTTTGCATTGCTCAATTTAAAAAACGAACAATAAAATATTACCTAAAAATTATGAAAAACACCCTAATGTTTTTGGGGAATTTTTCATAATAAAAAATTTCTCAATTTTGTATGGCATTTTTCATCGAGCCGCTTTTTATACATCAGAATTAGACGAGTTTGAATGTCAAGAAGTTCAGACCTCAAGACAGACACTGAAGTCTTCCCATTAAGCACACTCAGTCGTATAGATTATCCATGCATAATTCAGTTGAAAAATAATAATGAAACTCTCCCGATCGTAACAAAATAGTGAACTAATTATTCCATTAAAGAACCACTGAAGAAGTAATTTTCTCAGACGAAGCTCATTTTCCATTTGAATGGGTACCTAAACGATTAAAATTGAGAACAGTGCAAACAACTTTACATTCTTCATGTGTAAACTCACACTCAACAATGTGATGACCTAATTCTTATCCAATCTTGTATGATGTCAGTCATGGCAGGCTGCCAGTTGCCGAACCAAAAAATAAGTTCCATGTTGAAGTTCCATCATCTGCATGCATACATTTTCATGTGAGTTCAAGTGTGCGGGTAGTGAATCGGTGCGACAATGCCACGCATGGGCGCTTTCAAACAAATGCATTGTGCTACTTCATTTTTAAGTATTCGATTTCAAATTAATTAAATTCATACATCAGACATTGGTCTCCTATCCATAGTTTGAGTCATTCGTTGTCATTGATAATTGAATTTCGAGTACACTGAGAACAGTTCCCCTTAGACCGCTGTGTTTGTGTGTCAGCAAGAGAATAATCCAAAGTACAAGTAGTTCATACATCAGAGATTCTGTGGCATGAGGATGATTTACCAAATAATCTATTTAACACTGTAATGGGCAACTTTACAACTAAAAGATTCATCGGAAGTTCGCAATGAACGATTGGCGGCTATAAGCTGCAGAGAATCATACTGCATCAAATTGATAAGATCTTAGTTTGTGTATCCTTAATTATAGAATAGAGTGTATACTCTGGATGAGATAGCGAGGCATTTGTCGTTTATTCTCGTTTGGGTGGCTGGGGATAGGGACATAGATTGTGCAGCTGATGCACTTGTGAGAGCAAGCGCTACATTGAATTTAACAGAGTGTGGTTATGATATGATAGTGGACGCACAGGTCAGTGAGTATACACAATTATATCGTGCATCGCTCACAGATTCGAGAGAACTTTCCCGTCAGTTCCTTCATGGAATGTTAAGGGAATGCCTGTTAAGTAAAGATTACTAATCGTAATAATTACTAATTAAAATACAATTTTTGTAGAGGTCCAGTAATGATTAAATTACCATTATATTCAGTTTTTCAAGACATAATTGATTACAATTATAAATAATCTAAAAGCAATCAGGATTACTTGCGTTTACTATAAATACTCAAAAAGAATCAATAGTAATCAGAAAATAATCCGACTACTATCAGAGATGACTTTTGATTCTTTCTGATTATTTATAGTAATTCTGCTTAATGACACTGACAAATATGGTGGTTAAACTTGTCCCATCAAATTCAACCACTATTTGATTTGAGTTATTGATTTTATTAGCTGAGCGAGCAACATTTGCCCATGAAACCCGCAAAACTTCACTTCATTGCAGAAGATGGTTGGAGAAAAGAACCAACGTGTCGGGAATTCACCAAAATGGCAGTTACCGTTTGTGCATATACATTTTTTTTATAATATTTTGTACACATTTTTTTTTATACTATTTTAAAAAAAAATTAAAAAATTTATACTTTTTGTTTCTTTTGTAATTTTTTTTTTAACAAACAAAACATTTTTCCTTCAATTTTTTTTTCATTTTTTAAATTTTGTTTCCTTGTAGTTTTTATATACATTTTACCGTTTGCGCATTTACATTTTTTTCTAATTTGTTTTTATAATATTTGTTTATTACAGTTTTTTATATTTTTGTTTAACATTTTTTTATAATTTTTATTTTTTATAATTTTTTTTTTTTAAATTTTTTTAACATATAAACAACAGGGAAACAATTTTTTTTAAATAATGTTTTTCCTTTTATAATTTTTTTTAACATATAAACAATTTGTTGATACCTATTTGTTTAAATTTGTTTACACATTTTAAACTTTTTTACTTTTTTTCTTTTTTATAATTTTTTTAGGTACAAAATTTAGGATTCTTGTCATGTTTCTTGTAGGTCTTGCCGAGTAGAAGAAGAATTGGTCTGTAAAATTGCCCTTACTCCTTTAAAATGTTTGCATGCATTTTTTTTTTTTGATAAAAAAATACGTTCAGTAAGTCAAACTTTTGGCAAAAACACAGTTTCGCAAAAATTAACTCTTGAGTCCTCCTTTAGACAAAACCAACTGATCCTTATGTAAAATAATCTCCAAATTGAGTGTGCGTTTTGCTCCATCACGTATCGTGAAATTGTCATACGATTCACTGGAAAATGGGCAATATTAATTGATCAGAACTGCTTCTTTCAAGTAAATCATCTTAATTTATAAAAATTTTAAAAGTTTTTTTTGTTGAACAATTTTGTTTTCAACTGAAAACTGTAATCTCCGACTCGTTTTTGTACAAAATAATAAAGAAGGTACTGCAAAGTTTCCAGTGTGGTATATTTTTTTGATAATTCGACAAAAATGTTCTTCAATTGTAGTAGTATTTGGAAAAAACCATTGAATTTTTTTTCTGACCGTAAGAACGAGAATTATAATTAAGCAGGAAATTTCTACACATTTCTTAATGATGCCAATGTAAAATCATCTGCTGAATCCGAATATTTCATTCATTATCGCATTATTGTCCTGCAAAAGTCACAATCGTATTCATGGTTTTGTAATTCACCCCAAATATACAAATATATATATGCAATATATTCACATATGTGGGCGGCCGTGGTGTGCTAGGTAGTGTGTGCGACAACCACACAGCAGAACCCTTTGAACATTTTTCAGCGACTGTTTCCACCCCCATTTTACGGGTAAGCCATGTAAACATTTCTCTAGAAAAACATTGCCCGTTCGGAGCCGGCTTTAAGAAGTAGGTCCCGGTCAGTGAGTATACACAGCTCACTCATTCGAGAGAAGTTCCTCTTGGATCCCGATGGTGCCAAAATCAAAAAAAAAAAATGTTTTCAGAATTAATTTTATTCAAGTAAAAAGACATATGTACATAAACATTCTATTTAATGTTTGGGTTCTCTGCAAACAGTGCTTTCGTCTATTGCCAGTGAATAATCATTTCTTTCGCAAAAGTTGGCAATTTGCTTGCAGTTTTCACAATATTGATTGCCCTTTAAAACCTTATTATATTCAAGTAATCTAGAACTGTAGTTCGAATATTATGTTCAGCTACAAATGCGCTCAGTATAATTTCCATTTCTGATTCATCCACGAGAGATTTCACGACATTGGCCGAAAAGTTATTTTTTTTGTTTTTTACCTGAGATTCTCGCAGAGCACGTCTCTTAATGTGACATTAACGACATGTTATTGGAACATGTTTGTTACATTCCCTTTTCTTCAAATAATAGATACGATAATCTGTAAACTGTATTAAATTAGGCCCAAAAGTGCTGTACTTTCGATGGCGAAAATGTACCAAAACAGTACAATTGTATCATCTTTTGCATCCCTGATCTACATGCATTCCCATGTGTATGCATGTGTGTATAAAATGGTGTGTTACTCCTTTTTTGTGTTCTCTCTCTCTCTGTGAATTTATCTTATTCTCTTGGTTATTATTACTCAGAGAACAGAGATACAAATACTTAAATATTTGAACGCAAATATTGTACTTAGTAGAATTTAACACGCCCATTGCGTGGTTTTTGTCAAACACGCCATACGTAATATTAATAGCAAATGAGTTGTATTTACATTTAAATAAGCTTTGTGTACAGGGAAATAAGCTTTACTTGCTACATGTTCTAAACACGCGTTTTACTTCTGTACAAACATTTAAAAATGACGGATTTTTCAGCGTGTAAAATTTTAATAAACAATTCTCGCGAATAAACGGAATATTTGCTTCTGTCCCTTATTCTCTGAAGACAGTACGATGCATATACTTTTAATTTTTTTTTTAAATATTCATGCACCATCGATCGATACATTTGCACTATTTCCAAAGCTGCCACAAAAAAAAAACGGACACATAAGGTACATGCACTCACATTCGCTGTGTTGAATTTCCCCGAAAACACTTCGATGTTGCATAATAATATTTTTGAAAATACGTGGATAATTTTTTTACGGAATCCATCAACGTTTATTCGTCTAGTTTCAGTCCAGCAAAGTTGCATATGTGAAAAATGTATATGAAACACATCTGCCACAAATGCAACAGAATTCGTAAGAATTTTGCAAATGGATATTTTTGTTTAAAGAGATATTGAATTGTCATGTTATAAATTTAACATTGTTGCCGAAGTCAGCAGTCACCACACGCAATAAGACATCGGGTCTTGATAGCGATATCATTGTGTGAGAACGCTTTATTTAGCAAATCGGCGTCACATCTGTATGGATTGAATACATCTTCGGACAGATATCCGCTTATCGTTTGCCAAATGTGTTTTACAAAGAAAGGAAAACGGTGAAAGGACATTTGGCAATTTGGAACCTCCAGAGTCCAATTCCATTGGCTTAAAGTTTGCAACATCTAATAAACATTTTCAGAGTTTTAAATTTTTTTTTGTTTTATGAATTTTTGATTTTTTTTATCGGCATTTTTTCTATGACGTTTTGTTCGGCTTGAGGTCGTATAAAAATGATATTGTTGTTTTTCCAGCAAATTTCAATATTTCATCAGGGGGTGATCAATTTGAAATAATTTTTAGCGTTACTCTGTTCTGTTCGCCTGGCAATTTGAGTTCTGTAAAAAGTTGGTCGGTAACTTGTGTTCTTTGAGTTCTGTAAAAAAATGCTTGTAGCCCAGGACTGAGGGACTATTTTATGGTGAAATATTTTAGAAATATTTCAAAAGCCGACTACTTTTCGTATATTGACGATTCTAGGGTGGCAACAATATTCTATATTTTTTGCAGGGACCGTAAATAACAGTTATCCAGAAAATTTTAACTCAAAAACTCTTCATGTTAGAGTCAACGGAGACCTATACTGTCATATACCAATAGATTAATCTCGGAAAGCTCTTTGGTGATATTAAAACAACGCTCCCAATTCCAAAGTTAAGGGTAAAAATAACGTAAAAATAAAAGGTCGGATGAAACTCTTGAAAAGGGAGTTTTATATATCCGTTGTAAATAAAACTCTTTTTAGGAGTTTTATTTTTTCCTTCAGAAAATAAAACTCTTCTTAGGAGTTTTATTTTTTCCTTTAGAAAATAAAACTCTTTCTCTTATAGTCAGTACATATACAGGGTGTTCCAAAAACTTTCCGAAAAAATTAAACGCGCGATAGCTTGGATCAATATGAATATTTTTTGTTCTCTTATAGTCAGTACATATACAGGGTGTTCCAAAAACTTTCCGACAAAATTAAACGCGCGATAGCTTGGATCAATATGAATATTTTTTGTTCTAGCACCACTGTGAATCGAAATATTTTTCGGAAAGGTTTTGGAACACCCTGTATATATAGATATATATGTATGTATGTATGCATGTACGTATATAGTTGGTCACCAACAAGAATTGATTACACTGCTATACAAATTGTAATGATCAGATCATCGGCGAACTTTGAAAAATGAGTTTTATTTTCTAAAGGAAAAAATAAAACTCCTAAAAAGAGTTTTATTTATGACGGATAAATAAAACTCTCTTTTTAAGGGTTTCATCCGACCTTTTATTTTACGTTGAAACATAACTGTTTTACATGAGTTTTTTTTTTAAGTCACAAAATAACTATTAAAAAATAACTTTTTCGATAGCACTTATAACCGTTACGGTCCCTGATTTTTTGTGTTTGTGATTTTTAAAAATTTACTATTTTCATATCAAAATTTTAAAAAAAACATAACCCTTTTCAGTGTTCGATGTTGGAAAAACTGTAATTTGACTTTTCTAAAGATTCTAGGGTGGCCGTGGTGTGGTAGGTAGTGTGTGCGACTATCACACAGAAGAAACCGAGTTCGAAACCGGGTAAGACCATCAAACATTTTGCAGCGGCTGTTTCCACCTCTTAAATGTTGGCGACTTTACGAGTAAGAGAGTAATCTCTAAGCTATGTAAAACTTCTCTAGAAAAGCACTAGCCGTTCGGGGCCGACTTTAAACAGTAGGTCCCGTTCAGTGAGTATACAAATTATATCGTACACAGCTCACTGGTTCGAGGTTTCCCGTCTGTTCCGTCATTGAATGTTAAGGAAAATAAGTAAGTAAAGGTTGACAACAATTTTTTTTTCATGTTTTTTAATATAATTTTAAAAAATTTACTTGCTTTTATATTAAAATTATTAAAAAAAAGTAAACCTTTTCACAATTTGAAATTGGAAATTTTCTGTAATTTTCTAAAGTTGACTACTAATTTTTTATATTTTCCGATTTTAAAATGCAAAAAAAAATCACTTATTTCATATTAAAATTTAAAAAAAAAATTAAACCTTTTCAGAAGTTGTAACTGGAAAAACTGTAAGTTAACTTTTCTAAAGTTTATTACTTTTCGTATGTTTTATATTTTTTCCATGTGTTTAATAGACCACAAAAAATTTACTTATTTTTTACTTTCTTTCTACCCCGCAATTTATTCTACACCTTTCGCCTGAAAATCATGATTTTAAAATCAAGCAAAAAGTCATCGTGTATATCGGGTCCTTGTCGAACTGTATCTCAACATTTTAGGAGCTATTGTTCTAAAATTCTAAAAAATAATCCCTCACTCCTTGTTTAAGACATATTTTTTACGGAGCTCAAAAACCACATTTAAGACAACTCAACCAAATGAAAATAATTGATTATTTACATCCAAGCTCATTAATATTGAATTTGAATTTTACACACATGTATTTTAATCGTTGTGCGGCAAGTTTCTATCTTCGTTTCATAGAACAATTTCAAAAGTACACACTCAATTCGTTTAAATGAAAGACGGTATAATTATCCAAAGTCCTTTTTATTGACAATCCCGCATATCATTTCCTGATTTTTTCATTCCGCTTTCATTTCGACTGTATCCGTGTGTGCGTATACTCAGTGTGTATTGTCTACTACCCTGCAAACATTTTTGAGATTTTTTGGCGATGGTTTGTTTGGCGATGATTACGCGATCTTTCTCAGGGAATGCAAATCGCTAACCATCGCCTACGCCTTACAACTAAGCGATGAATACGCGAGCGTACACAAGTAAGTCAATTTTTTTCCTAAGAACACTATGCTGACAACAATTTTGATGACGTTTACGATGTGAATCGCGCGCCACCTAAGCGATAAATACGCGAGAGCACACAAATAACGGGGAATATTCCTCACAATACTCAATATTTTTGCATTCTTTATCGTTTTGAGTTGAGTCATCAGTGTTTTTTTTATAACTTTTGATGGATTTTTTGTTGTTTTCTAAAGGTAACGGGAAAATAAATATTTGGTTTCAAGAGCAATTACCAAAATTGTCATTTCAATTGAGCAAGTGATCTGTTAAGGTTGTGTTAAAAAGACAATAAGTGATAAATAAGATAATTAGCAAAGTTTTCTTTTCAGGCATTAATACATCGGAAATATAAAATATCAAAATTTATTTATTTATTTTTAAAAATAAATAAATAAATAAGTCTAAGGTGTGGTGTGTAAAAGTAATATATTAATAAAAATGTTGTCAAACAAAGCACTGCGGTTGAAAAGTAAGAGAGAAGCCTCTAAAATAATAGCGAGAAATTGTAATTTAAATGCAGTTGAAAATACTTGTGCAGAAATAAGTGAAAATGTTAATATTTCAGAACATAGAAATCCCCAAAGTGCAGATGCTTTAGAAAATGTGGAAAATTTAGAAAATGTTTTTGATTCTGACATCAATATGGATGAAGAAAATGGATATTTACATATTTATTTAACACAAACATTTTATTTTAGCATTGCATTTTATAGAAGCTTGCCAACAAAAATTTAATGCTGCTGAAGAATCTCAAATTAATCGAGTTTTACAGCAACATTTTGTCCACGCAGGGGATCGCGTTGCTAAGCGAAAGGACCCGATTAAATCAAATAAGAAATAAATAAATTTTAAAAAATTAATTAAGAAATAAATAATAAGTAATGAAATAACAAATATATTTTGTCATCCTCATTTTCTCCCCATTACAAAGCTAGGAAACATTTTAAATCCGGATTTGTGAATCGCCGGCGGATCGGTATTTGCGAATCGCCCGCGAGTCGCTTATTGCGAATCGCCGGCGGAGCGGTTTTTGCGAATGGCTCGCGAATCGGTATTGGCGAATCGCCTGAGGATAATTTTTGGCTCGCACGCGATTGATCGCCGGCGAAGTTTCGGCGATTGAAAATGTTTGCAGGGTAGTCTATATCTATCGTAGACATGAGCATGGCTAGCAGCTGTTGGTGTTATTGACCAATAGCAAGACACATGTTGCTTCTTTTACTTAGCACTGTGCAGGCGCTATCCGGCCTCAATATTCCAGCACTAGAAATCCATAAGTTTAGTTGAGCGCATATCGTACGTTTGGCGTATTTGTGCGGATAAACAACGATTGAAGAATTTCCATTCGATTTCGGAATAATTTCACCTCAATAAACATATGACGACGACGATGATGTTTAGTGTGTGTTTGGCTGTGTGCCAATTTGAAAGTGAAATGTAAACAAATGATTTGAAGTGTCTTGATAATGGAAAATTGTTTAAAACATTAAATGGAAAATCTTTTAATTGTTTTCATTCAACATTCATAAAAACGGAAAAACTGAAAACTCTACACACAAAATTGAGTAATCAGTGAAAAAAATCGTAATTTGTAATTTCTTGTTATTGTTGTTTGTGCTTTAAACTGAGCCTTAGACCTTCAGTGAATATAAACTGGGATGGATTGCAAATGAAAGTAAAGGTAAGTAAACGGTGTCACTGCGTAAGATGTAAATTTTGAAGGCAATCCAATTAAGAGTCCGGTTACAATGCAACAATTCTTGGCTACTGTTTGCCATTCATTATATTAAAAGGGCGAAATGTCTGTGGGTGGGTGTAATTTAAAAAATCAATCAAATCAGGAGTGGCAGACATTTAAAATGTGATTTGTTTTATCGTTGTACCATTTTGATAGATGGCGATGTATGTACCGCCTAGATAGACTGTGGCCGACGATTTTGAAGCGAAATCAGAATGCAAAGTGGCCTATACATATTTTGTAAACTTCTTAAACGTTCACTAGTTATTTGGTAAAAGAAAGAGCCCCCCCAAAAAAATTGTTTTTTTGCAAATATGAATTTTTAAAAACTGTGGGAAATAACCGCGTTTGTGGTTTTTCAAAAATGCATTTTCGATTAAGTTGAAGTTTTTCTATTTTTTCAATTTGCGAATCTCTTGCAAACAAGTGAGCCTCAAACATATATATATTTGTCCACAAACATTAACTTATTTGCAGCTGATACATGTCAAATATACATATATGTATACATTTTTATGTTACTATGCTGTACTTTGTTGTATTTAATAAGTTCATTGTGTGTTTTTCCCAAACACGCTATTGCTTATACACAAATACGTAATATTAATAGCAAACAAGTTATATTTACATCCAAATAAACTTTGTTTAGAAACAAATAAGCTTTACTTGCTACAATTTCCAAAACAGATAATTTTAAAAAAGACAGATTTTTCAGCATGTGTATATAAATCAATACAAAATATTTATATTAAACCTAAGATAAACACAAGAAGTTATTTTCAAATTCTTAATATTATTAAATAAGTTATTTTTACATACACCTTCAAATATTGAAATTAAACCTATTTCTTTTAAATGCGCTCGTAACTCGTTATATATAACATCTCCAATATAATCTATCCATATTTTGTAAACAAAATGGTCATTAGTTATTTAGCAGACCAAGAAGCCAAAAAAAAGAATAACAAATAGTCGTTTTTTTAATTCCGGATTTCCGAAACCCCTTTTTTATAAAAAGCTAAAAATAACTGGGTTTGTCTGTATTTTTTTTAAAACAAACGTTTTATTAAACTAAAAATTGACTTTGTAAAATAACCGGTTTGTTTACTCTTCAAAAAATTGGAGGGGGGGGGGGGGGGGATAAGAAATTGGAATTCAGAACTTTTATTGTCAACTTAGAATTCCAAATGGCTCGCCAAAAGCCAAAAAAAAGAGAAAAAATAACTTTTTTTTTCATAAACCCGTTCTTTTCTAAATACGGATTTTTGAAAACCGATTTTTTAAAAACCAAAAATCAAAAAAATACACTTTTTGTGTTTATTTTTTAAATAATAAGGTTGTCAATTTAGAATTCCGAAGCGAACGCTTCGGAAACCGTTTTTTAAAAACCATAATTCCAAAAAAAACCCGTTTAATGTTTTTTGAAATAATAAGGTGTTTCCAACAGAAACAAGAACAGGGATTCGGTTCTTGCTCATCTCGACTGTCAATTTATAATTCCGAAGAGCACGCAAAAATCTAAAAACCTGTAAATACGTTTTCGTTTTTTAAATCCAAAAAAAGTACCCGAATTGTGTGTGTGTTTTTTTTAAATAGTTTTAAATTTAAATTAAATATGTTAGTGTGTAAACATATTATCACAATAGGTTTGGGACACAATTCTGGCACATTGAAAAACGATACGACATATGCTTGGCAACATAATATGTTAGAATATATTTTTTTTTAGAGTTTTCGAGAATATTACTCGCATTGTTTTGTATAAAGGAGGGTAATATATGGTAGCCGTGTGTGTGAGAAGGAAGGGGACGGACGGACCATTTACTATATCATAATATGTTTGGGACCTGCTCCAAACATATATATGTTTGGGCCAATATGTTACAGAGGCCGTTCTTTTTTCTCCTTATTATTTCAATAGAAAGTAGTTTCTGGTAGCCCCACAAAGTTTAGGGTTTTGCAATAGGTTGTTTTGTCAGAACCCCAAAGATTTGCTCCATATAAATTTGTATCTGCTACACTTTCCATTCCATTCGATTCGCTCATTTCTGTTACAAGTAAATTTATTTATATTTATTTATGGTATTAATTATTCGTTTCCCAGAATGTATGTAACATGGAATTCATTCAGTTTGTAGAAACGCATGTAGACCGACTTATTAGCCTTTAAAATTCTGTGTAATTTTACTGGCAACATTTATTGCAATGTGTAGGGTCACTCATAAAAAAACACCCACAACTTGTGGTCAGTGGATGGTTGTAGCAACAAAAAAATATGTTTGGAAGCAATGGATTAATTTATTAGAGATTTGAATGAAGAGAGCAGGATACATTTCGCCAGGGAATCATGCGGTACGATTGGTGTCATAAAATCTAGGCAATTTTTTTCATTATTTTTCTTTCACGGAGTCTGAATAACTTTGTGTCGTGATTATGAGCGGTAATTAGCTAAAATGTCGTGTTTGAATCGGTAGTATGTGGGACTATCGCACAAGTAAAGCCCGGTTGAAAACCAGGCAAAAGACCATCAAACATTTTTCAGCGGTTGTTTTCCAACTCGTAAATGCTGGCGAATTTACAGGTAAGAGGGTCATCTCTAAGCCATTGAAAAATGTCTCTATAAAAAGCAGTAGCCGTTCGGAGCCGGTCAGTGAGTTGTTTGATTTTGTCTGGCAACATATATATGTTTGCAGCAGGTCCCATCAATATTACCAAACATATATATGATTCGATGTAATCAATTCAATCACAATTTGTAGGAATAATAAACCATGAAATCTCCATTTCGTCTAGACCAAATTTTAACCGCCAATTTCGTTGAAAACTCGCCACTTTTGCAGAGAATTATCGTACACAGCTCACTGATTAGAGAGATAAATTCCCCGTCAGTTCTCTCAGTTAATTTTGAGGGAAACAACAAAAGAGCTGTCAGTGTCAAAATAACATAGGGTCAAAAAGAAATCCACCAAATGAAACAAACTGTATACGTTTGTTTATCTAAATGAAGATTTTTCAATTCTACAAATTAAATATTCCATTTTACAATCTCTCTATCTCTATCTATGTCTCTTAACCACAATCTTTTAGAATGCATTTCATGGTACATACATAATATTATATTATGTCTAACAAAGATATTTATTACAAAATGCACCAACAACAATTATTACACCTTCCACATTTTCCCCCAGTAATATACTTGCTCTAATATACTTGCTCTCCTGCCTTCAACTGTTCGTGTTGTGGTGATTATATCTGTCTCTTGCCCTCTGGCAAGTATTGATTTGAATGGCTTTTCGGTCCCTCCCTACCAATTCAATGACATTATGAAATGGTTTCACTCCTTTTACCCAGCATAGTTTTGTTTTGTTTTCATTTCCCTATTCATTTGGGAGAACATCAGACCGATCCACATTTCAAGCAACAACACACCCTCTATGACCACAGGGCGTAAATAAGCAACTAGTTCTCCTACAGCCAATGCTTTCCTCTACACATTCTACATACTTTTACTGACGACAGCGTCTGTACTTTCGTTCAGTGTTTCCGTTGTGCGACTAAACTTGCAATTGGCGACTTTTTGTGCAACTTTAACGAAAAACCATGTGACGAGATATTCTCAAGGATAAACTTTAGGTTTAGTTATTACTGTATTTTATGTTCATTAAAATATTATAAACAGAATTATAAAGAGAAATTTGAGTGTCCTTGCAAGTTGGAAATTTGAGAAATTTCTCCTGCAAGGAACATAGGGCCGGCAATAAATAATAATACAAATAAAATTAATAAAAATTTGGCAAAAGTTGAAATTTTTTCAGAGAATTGAGGTTTGATCCTTGTAGATGGTCTAACCAGATCCATCTTCCTGTTTCATATCTGGCAAGCCAAAACGACAGACATTTTTCTCCTGCTGTGCTTTCTAATTGGCTGCACACGTATTAAATTTACCCCAGAGAAGAGCGTGAACTGAACGCATTTTTTTTTCTAAAGTTTGGTTTAATGGGTGAAAAGTAAATACAGTCAGATTTGGCTTAAGTGGAAATGAAAAAATCCACAATTTTTTTTCTTTTATGCGGAATTTTCCATAAAAAAAAGGACTTTGGATAATTGGACCCCCTTCACTTACACGAACTGAGTATGTAGGTTTGAATTTGTTCTATGAAACAAAGATAAAAACTTGTGGCACAACTATTAAATTACATGTATGTATGTCAAATTTAACTTCAATATTAATGAGCTTGGTTGAATTATCTTGAATGGTTATTTTTTAACTTTGCATGAAAATAAAAGCGCCATCTAGCGGAGAAAAAAAATTGTTTTTTAAATAAGAAAAAAAATTCAAATTTCAATTTCATTTCGGTTCACCCATTCAGTTTTTTATAGAACTTTTTACAATTGTATTACATTACAAGTGAACCTAAAGTCGCCAACATTTACGAGGTGGAAACAGCCGCTGAAAAATGTTTGATGGTCTTCGAACTCGGGTACTTCTGTGTGATAGTCGCACACACTACCTACCACACCACGGCCGTCCGTACAGTGCATGGAAAATAATCCAGAACAATCGTTACTAATTATTTTCAATTAAGCGAATTTCTCCATTAAAAGGCGTTCGCTTATACGAATTCAACTGTAGTGGTGCCCCAACCGATGAGGCCTTCTGTCTCAATGTCTGAGGTCAATTTTTCGTAACGATATAGTGCCGTTAAGTGCAATTTACTTTAGACTTTATCGATAAACGATAACCTACACTAGTTTATCATAACGAACACCACGAACAGCTGACCTCAGCGGGTAATGTTTTAGTTTTTCGTAGGGAAACAAAACAAAACATTTCAAATTCATCAAATGGAAGATGAGTTCGATGAAATTCAGTCCACAGTGAATGCTGCTAACATGGAGGATGATTATTTTATGAAAAGATTCAGGATATCTAAATCAACATGCAGTGACATTCTTGGTAAGATTGACAGACAATTATCGTCTAAAAAGGAAAGGTTATAATGAGAAGTAATTAAAATACCAGTCTCTAGTAGGAATCAGACATTGCCAGCAGAGACCAAACGTTTGTTAGCGCTACGTTTCTCCATAACTGTGGGGGATTTCTGTGGGTTCAGCAAGTGGAGTGGTAAAGGACGTTTCCCAAGCGATAGCTTCCAAGTAATCGTGTTGGATTATTTTGTTTTTCCGAACACATCTGTGTTCCTCCACCAATTCAGAATTAAAATTTTTTTTTCCGCTCTTCTGCCATAATTTTTGTTTTTTTTTCTCCACAACAATATTTAAAATTGAATTGAATAGAAATTTAATAACATCGTTGCCATATAGTTTTTTTTTATCATATCTGAACATCTGCACGGTAGAGTTGCCGCACTTACCACTTGTCGGGATACACGAGCAAATGAAAATGTTTAACCGGCAGTGTATCATGTGTATAAATGAATGTGCCGGCACTTTAATCGGACATTGAGAAAATGGGCCTGCATACCAATACAATGAACGTGTTGAAAAGCACGCACATGAAGTTTCCACAAAATAAAATAAGTTTATAAAGTGTGTATAAAAGAAAATGGTTTCTTCTGAATAGGGTGGGAATTGTTCAATTTTTTAGCTGGGACTGTTAAGGCAGCTTTCGATGGTATACAAAAACTTTCAGTACTATTATTACTACATTTCTTATTCATTATGCTCTACATATATATATTTTATAAATAGTTTAACGTCAGAGTATTCATGATGTGTGTATGTGAGGTATATGAGGTACATAATTCAAAGTCATATAAACCCACAACCATATAAAACAGATTACTATAGTTTCATATCGTTGATTTAGAAAAGGCGTAACTCGCATTTTCTTAACTTTACAGGAGAAGGTAAGAACTTTATAACATTTGAAAAAATTCAGACGTAAACAAATGTTTTTTTTTTTGGTTACTCCCTTTTGTAAAAGGGCAATAAATCCGGTATTTTTGATCACAAGGCCCTGAAATTTTTGTGGGATGTGTATTTGACAATATATGGAAAAAACGTGATATATCGTGGGTATACTGGATAAACTGACCAAGTCCACATTTTTGAAAAACTGAGTTTATATGACCATTGGACACAGAAAAATCATATATATACATATAAAAATGAAATGGAACTAAAACTGGACTCTAGATGGTAGAAACAAAAATCAGATTTTGACTATGTCCGTACACATCAACATTTGTTCTGGATAAACTGACCAAGTCCACTAAAATTTGCATGTATTTTTTGATATTATCGGATTACATGATTGCAGGAATGGTTTTTGTTTGCATTGTTTATTACTTTGGAGCCATATTGTATGTTAACCAGTACATAACCTTCAGTCGGATGAACTGTCTTACACATACCCTCAAACACTGTTTTCAAGCAATTCTTCGGAGTTGCTATTTATGTATATATAAATAGTATCTATATAATATTGTATTCTGTATCAAATGATATATCCCTTATGGGTGAGGGTATAAAACCCAGTATGGCAGCATTGTTACAGTTTATTGACTTTATTCAAATCACAATCTGGTAACATTTTTTACAATGGTGAACAGAAATTAAAAGACTGTCATATCACTTCAAAGCTCAGAACGTTAATATAGGTTGTGAAAAACAGTTACAGAATTTTTCCTTAAAAATATATAAATAGTAAATGCTAAAATAGTAAAAATGATAAAAAATAGAAATAAAGATACTTGTGGTGAACAAGTGAATTGGTTAAAAATAAAAAGAATGCGATACGAAACGGCTACACCAAATATAATAAAGTTTTCTTATGACTTTAGTACCGAATACAGAAGAATAAATATTCAAGGAAAAGGTCGTCCACCAATGACACGTTCTTTGAAATCACAATTATATAAAAATAAGCTAACAATTAGCTCTCTGAAAAAGAATGATTTACTCAAATTATGCAGACTAGGTGTGATTCCTGAAGAATATCATGGATGGTATCGAGAACTTCCATCAGACATTGGGAATGTTAATTATGTTGGAGACCAAGGTGTTGTGACTCCGAAGAGGATTAAAAGTTAAAAATTAATGTTATGAAAGAAGGTTAAATAAATAGTTTCTTAATGGTAACAAAGTTTTTAAGTATACTTATTTTATTATACACTTTAAAAGAAATGGTAAGTGACTTGGTCAGTTTATCCTGTACAAATGAAGCACTACCGTGGACATGGTCATTTTTCAATTTAAAAAAAAAATATTTTTTGTGTAATAGAACGACTCTAAAACTAATATTTTAATACAATAGGATAATAGGAAAATAAAAAATTTAGATATAACTCATACCAGATTTATTATATTAAATTTAACTTTAACTGCATTTAACTCCGAATGAGATGAAGTGGACTTGGTCAGTTTATCTTGTATACCTACGATATGTAGGTACAGTAGGTTGGCCCACAATACAAAAGTGTCAAATTTCCGTGCTCCAACACCCTGTTTTTTTAATTTTAAATTGTAATTTAATTACATTGGGAAAAATGTTACCTTTAGATGTCATGCCAAAGAAAGAATACTTTTCTCTTCCCTAGGTAGGAGCTGTAACGTTTTTAAGTCATGACAGATATTTTTTGCTATTGACTTCGAATATAAACTATTTTTGTTCCTCTCTTTCTGTAAATAAATTTTAATTTTATTTTTTCATGTCGTCTTTCCACTGCCTTTTTTGACAAATCATTCGGTAAGAAATGACACTTATTCGCACTCAAATGTTTTATTTTGTTGAGTTTAATAAGTTGATTGCACACTATTACTTGTGCCCAAATACTTAAAAAAATGTTCAGCGTGTATTAATTAATAGCACAGATAAGTGTCGACAAAGTATTTACTAATGTGGAATTTATATAAATACTCTGCAACTACCGCAACAGCTGGTAATATAGAAGACCAAATATAAAAGACGCCCAACGGCTCGACCTCTAAATATTATCCGATTGATGGTATTTTTTTTATTCCATATAAGCGTGGTACACTCTAAGGTACAGCATTGGCCAACATTCATATGATGAATAACATTAACCAGAACAAACAAGTCGAAAGAATTTCAAAGGTATTTAGCTGGAATAGGACGCGGTTGTCTAAACTGTGTGTTTGAATATTTTCTCCGTCTCGGTTTCTATGGTTACTGCAAAATGTTAGATTATTGTTGCTGCTAGGTCATTTGCAAATACATATTAATTTTTTGTTTTGAGAGACAGAGAAATTTCCTTGGTTTTGCGTTGAAGTAAAATTGCAAAGTTTTTTGACCTTTCATAATTCACCTCCTCTGTTAAGAGTTAAAGGGTCTTTTTTTTTGTTACCATGACGAGAAATGAAAGTTTAAAACAGTGGTGGACAAATGAAAGGTCCTGGAATTTTGTTGCTAATATATCAAGAACTGTTTATGGATTTCAGATCTATCAGATTGTGTATTTCAGACTGTGTATTTAAGGAGTTCTTCCCGAGAAACAATGATTTGCTGCTCTCCAAAAAGATATTCCACACTACACACAGAATCGATGTAGGATGCATATTTATAGTTTACCAAAGAAAGAAAAGTTTTCTCTTCTCTAGGAAGGAACTATGGCGATTTTAAGTCTTCCCAAGAAAAATGACAAAAATTTTTACAAATTTCAGCAAACAAGTTCGCATCAAACATATATATATTTTTCTATACCACAAATATAAACTTGTTTGTAGGTGATAAATATCAAATTTATATGTATGCATTTTTGACTTACTTTTTATTTTTTATCAATTTGTGAATTTCTATATAACAATCCATCTCATTCTATCGGTATTGCTTTTATTTTAAAGAGCGTAAATGCAGAAAAAAAAATTACGAAAACAATTGCAAATACACACTTATTCGCACCCAAATGTTGTACTTTCTTGAATTTAATAAGTTCGTTGTCTGTTTTTCCCAAACACGCTATTGCTTATACACAAATATGTAATACTAATAGCAAACGAGGTATATTTACATCCAAATAAGCTTAGTGTAGAAGGAAAGAAGCTTTACTTGCTACAAACACCAAACACGCGTTTTACTTGTGTGTAAACAAAAAATAAAAATACGTATTTTTCAGCGTGCAATACTTTTTTTTTTTTTTTTGTCAGTGAGAGTGTTACCGTGATGAGAGCCAGTCGCATCGCGAAGAGCAGTGTACATCTCAGCGTAATTCGTAATCAAGTGCATTCCCAATTGTTCTTTTCCAAGGGCAGTTTCGATAAACTCTGTATACTAGAAAATATTATTTTCATTGTATAGTTAATTTCTAATTTGAATGAGTGAGCCTAGTGCTCAAAATTCAACAACAAATCATGTAAATGAAATTAATTCTAATAACATCGAAAAAGACAGAAAACTAAAAAACAAGAACCACATAAACGCACAACCAACAACTAAAATGCTTAGAACAAATTACTTTGCAGTGCTTGACATTGAGAATGACACTCAGTGTGACAAAGTATTGTTGAAAGAATTTGAAAGACACGTGCAAGAGAGAAAAAACCAGACAGTGAATGGAAGCTCAGTGCAAACACAAAGCAAACCAACAAACATTACCAATAATATATAAACAACAAACACTAATAACAAATTTATAAATAACAATGCTAGCAATGTGACAACAAACAGACCTAAAAAAAATACCCCCAATCAATATTATGGATATTGAAACTAATCAATTAATTGAATTCATTAAAAAAGGTCTAAAAATAAATGATTTTCAAATCAAAGAATTCCGGGATAACAAAGCTCTATATGCAAACTCACTTGAAGACTATACACGAATTAAAACGTACTTAGAAAAACCAAAAGCAAAATTCCTTACTTACACGCCAAAAGACATAAAAACAAAAACTGTGCTATTAAAAGGTTTGAATTCATATATGGAACCAAATTTAATATATGAAGAGCTCGGCAGATATCAAGATACTGACCTTAAATTTTTGAAAATAAGTCAATTTGCAACCAAGACGTCTGTAAAGATCAAGTATTACTTACCAATTTTTATTGTTCAAATTAGCGCGGATAGTAATTTAAACAGATTAAAACGCTTTTGCATCTATGCATTACATAGGAGCAGCTGAAACGTCCTGAAATAACTCAATGCAGAAACTGCCAGCGATTTTTCCTCAGTGCTGCGAATTGTTTTCTTCCGTCAAAATGTGTAAAATGTGACAAGGACCATGAAAAAGGAAAATGTCCAATGGCAGAGGTCTCGGCAGACGAAAAAGATAAACTATTTTGTGTGCTATGCAAGAAATATGGTCACCCTGCATCCTACAGAGGTTGCGAAATTTATAAAGAGTTGTAGCAAACACTTCGAGATAAACGGAAACATATTTTAGATAATAAAGGAAATAAAACTAATACTATTATAAATCAAACTAGTAGTTATGCAAATATTGTAAAAGGAAAGGATACATTATCTGATGAAAATAATTATATAAATAATTTGTTGCCTAATTCTTTAATGAGTGAATTAAAATCAATGATAATGAATTTAACTACTCAAGTTATTAATTTACAAAAACAACTCCATTTGCAAACAAATCGAGTAGATACCATCTTTTCAATGATAGGAGTGTAATGGCACCCAGAAACCAGTTTATAACACAATTTGACAAACGATGAAATAAACACTTATATTAATAAGCTACATTGTACAATATCAGAAGTGGTCGAATGTACGGTACCAAAGTTTAAAAATAGTGACCTTTTTTCACCATATTCTTGTAACATAATTAAAAAATTGCACTCAGAGAAAAGTAAGATACTGACATTGATAAAAAGACATCACAGATTTGAAATGACATTAACTCAACAGACATTTAACAATCTTAAGACAAAACTAAAACTGATAAAAAAATTTTTTGTTCTATAATTTTGTCGTTGATAACAAATGAAAAACTGCGTAAAAAATTGTCAGGGATAAGCCATAGCGATCCAGTAAATATGTTCCAACAAATAAAGATATTCAAAAAGTTCAAACCACTGAAGCTTACCAAGATTTTTGTTCACGAGTCTGATGCCAACTTACTAAGAAAGGCTGATATCAATGCGTAATACCTAGAAAAAGACACGACTGATAACTATGTAGTGCGTAACCAACATGAAATGCTAGATGTCATTGGAGCTTATTTAGAATCTCTCCATGCCTATAAGGAATATGATTGGAATAGTTGCAAACATATCCTTGTTTATGAGAAGTTTAGCAATTTCTTGCAAGATAAAAGCAGTTTCGAGATGAATCAGGGCACTGTAGTGACTTTTAACGAGGAATTACGGGCGGATAAAATCACTGAAGAACAGGCAGGAGAATATTTTATAACAATGGATAAACTTTGTTATATTTTTTCTAACTTGAGGAATAATTATCTTCCAGCTGGGATAATATACCGAATATAATATTAAAAAAAACTTCCAAGGGCTATAATAAATGACTATTGCATATTATTTAACAATATGTTCCATAATGCATATTTTCCCAAAGTCTGGAAAATGGGAAAGGTAGTCCTTCTACCAAAAAAGGATAAGGATCATAGCTATCCACGCAATATAAGACCCATTAGCCTACTACCCAATATAACCAAAGTTTTTGAAATATGTATAAATAATAGTATCAATAGTTATTTGAATCTGAATAAAATTTGCAGTGAAAGACAATTTGGATTCAAATTTAAACATTCAACAACTAATGCAGTTGGCTTACTTACTTCGAATATTAACTGGAATTGGAATAAGATGCTATGTACCGGAGCATGCTTCATGGATATGGAAAAAGCGTTTGACAATGTCCGGATACCTGGTGTAGTATTCAAACTAATTTCGAAAAACTTTCCAACAAAGATGGTGATGTTAATATATAATATGATTAATGACAGACAGTTCATAGTTTCGTATCAGGGCAAAGAAAGTAGGAATGTTTACAACATAGCAAATGGATTACAACAGGGAGCAGTTAACTCGCCCACGCTGTTTAACTTTTTCCTTCTCGATCTTGTTGAAAAGATCGACAACATCATATCATTCGCCGATGATATTGTTATATATCAGGATGGTAGATCTATAAAAGAAATCAATGAGGAACTGCAACATGCGTATAACATCGTTGAACAGTATTCACTTGACTGGCATTTGAAAATTAATGATGATAAATGTGAAACAATCTTATTTAGGCCACCAGTAGGAAAATGCAATTACGACGTTAAAAGAAATTGGAGACAATTCGGAATAAAATCGTATTTAACGAACAGAAATATCGCAAATAAACAGAAAATTAAATATTTAGGCATACACCTAGACAAATTCTTATACTTTAATGAACACATAAAGGAAACAGTGACAAAAGCAAGAAAGGCTTATTATGTGTATAGAAGTCTTTTTCATTCTAAACATATCGAGTCTCGAGTGAAAGTTATTATGTATCAAACATTGATTAGGCCGATCATAACATATGGGTGTCCAATCTGGTTCAACGTGTCTCCATCTGTCATGGAAAAAATAAGAGTACTCGAAAGAAAATGTTTAAGGGCTTGTACCTCCCTGTACAGATCTCCACAAAGCCAATATACGAAATATATCTCTAACAGAAAATTGTACAACACTGCAAAGGTTGTAAGAATTGACAATTTCATTGTAAATTTAATAAGAAATCACATCATACGTTGTACAGCGAACGATGAAAATAATTTGATAAAGGGTCCCTATTATTCAAATGATGAATATATGAGAGCTTCATTACAAACGGGATTTGTTCCCCCCGAAGCCTTTCTATACCTAGACAAAAATAAATATATCCAAGATTCAAATGGGATTCCCGTCATATATCACATTTATAGACGGGCAAATGATGAAACAGTACACAAATTAACAACAGATAGTATACTCGAGAGCCCGATTTTGGGACTATGTATAATAATCTTGAACTATAATGTACTATTGTTTATTATAGTAAAATTTTTATTAAATGTTATTAAATCAATAAACGTAAAAAAAAAACTCCTTTTTTGGGTCGATCATTTATTGATTTCACTTCCTTACTTATCCCTTAGTTTGCACATGTAAGGAGTTATGAGGTTTTCAAATTTCCAAAGAAATAATCATTTTTTTTTTGCTATCAACAAAAAAAGTGTTTCCAGATTACTGGCTATTGTTTGGAATCACACGAGGGGTAGAAATTAACAAATAAGGCTACCTGAATTCGGAAGAGAAAGTAGAGGAACACTGGAATTCAGAAGAAATAATAATGAATTCACCTGAATGTGTCTATAATACGAAGAAGACTTGAGTTCGTTGCCGGATGCCTTGCTCTGCTACCATCTAAAAACTTCTCAGAAGTAATTTTTAAATTGGAAGAAAACGACTTGCACTATTAAGAAGAGTTCAAGAAGTAGTGAAGGTCGCTGCCTCTAAGGCTCACAGCCAGACAGACTTCTGTTTTACTAGCAAGTTGCATCCATATTTTTGAGGACTCTATGAAGCATGAAACACTTAGACGACGACAGGCTACCGACCACAACCTGTCAAAAATAAAATACATGTGTTTATATGGAAGTGAATATTTTAACGACGGCAAGGCGACACGACTGCTGGTTGTTGTCTATGCTACTTATGTAGCTGTAGTTGTATTAAACTATTTTCTATTTTTGTGGGCGACAATCAACAGGTTAGAGCTGTCAATACCTGAAGTGGCGCCACTGAGATTATAATCAGCTGTTTATTGCTGAAAATTTTTCACAATTCGCTGTTTGGTTTTGGTAAATTTTTTGTTTGTTTGTTTATTGAAGTAGGTAAGTATTTGTTAAATTTGTTTAATCAGCAGATCAGCTGTGTACTTTGCAGTTGCCGCCTTGAAAATAATTCAGTAGCTGACACGCGTCTACATTTGCAGTCAGCGGCATTTGTGGTCGTGTGTTCGTGTAGCCTGTCGTCGTCTATGTGTTTCATGCTTGACACACAGACAAATCTCCTTGTCTTACTAAATTACGTATGGCCGTTAGTGGGCTTTTTTTACAATTACTTTTTGTTAATGTTTTTTTCCGTAGTTCTTCTTTCAAATTACCAAAAATCTGTCTACCTCAATAACGCCAGAAAATGTCTCGTAACAGAAAGGGGTAATCAAGAAAAAAAATAGTGTGAGACATTAGCCAGCCTGCCGGAAATTCAGTGTCCGCCCACTTTGTAGTAATTACCATTCAAATGCAGTGACTGCAGGAAAATCGAAAATGTTTACGACAGTTAAATTACCTGCTATAAATTTGTACGCGACTGAAAGTATGGGGTTAACGAAACAATTAAGTTTAAAGACAAAAAGATTAAATATTCTGTAATTGACAAAAACAATTCGATCTACACTCTATGGGTCATTAATAAAAGCAATGTAATGATAAGGGATTCATGGCATAACTTCACGGTATCCCACAAAAACAAAAAAAGTCGACTGTCATCAAAGCGCTGCTCCAATTGACTGAGTTTTTCAACTGGAATTCCATGAAAAAGTTAAAAACTGCATATTCAATGAGATCTTTTTAATTGACACATTGCACCGCAACATTTCATGAATGCTCGTCTTGGCATTAGAGCAAAATGTAGAAGTTCAATCAATCAGAATCACCGAATTCGTACAGTGGCTGGGAAAAATTTGCTAGTTACCTGGAACTCCGTGAAAATATTAAAACTTCAATATTCAATGAGATATTTTTTAATTGACACATTGCACGAGTTAACTTCCCTTAGAGCAGAATTCAAAGAAACACAAACTCACGAATTCGTGGTTAATAACAATCTGATTTTATTCACACAAGTTTTTGTATTTTATAATATATTTTGGCTGATTATGTATGTAATATATTATGTAACCTGATGATAATTATCAAAGGTTCCAAGAATTAATAGTTTACAATTTTCGTATAAAAATGCTTATTAACAATATTTAAAATTATATTGAATTGACATACTATTCTCTTTATTCTTATTTATGTTAGTTATCGTTGTTGTTGTGGTTGCAGTTGGTGGCCGTAGGTAACTATCGTGTGTAACTTAATGTTGACGCTGCGGTTTTGTTTGTAACTGTTGTTGATGTTGTTGTTGTGGTGGTTGCAGTTGGTGACCGTAGGTACTAAATTTTACTAAATTTGCTAGTTACCTGGAACTCCGTGAAAATTTTAAAACTTCAATATTCAATGAGATTTTTTTTTAATTGACACATTGCACCGCAACATTCCATGAATGCTCAACTTGGCATTAGAGCAAAATGTAGAAGTTCAATCAATCAGAATCGCCGAATTCGTACAATGACTGGGAAAAAATCCCCAAAATTGGCATTTTTTTTTAATAAATTTGCTAGAGTTACCTGGAACTCCGTGAAAATGTTAAAACCTGAATATTCAATGCGATATTTTTTAATTGACACATTGCACCGCAACATTTAATGAATGCTCGAATTGGCATTAGAGCAAAATGTAGAAGTTCAATCAATCAGAATCGCCGAATTCCTACAATGGCTGGGAAAAATTTGCTAGTTACCTGGAACTTCGTGAAAATGTTAAAACTTCAATATTCAATGAGATATTTTTTAATTGACACATTGCACCGCAACATTTCATGATAGCTCGACTTGGCATTAGAGCAAAATGTAGAAGTTCAATCAATCAGAATCGCCGAATTCCTACAATGGCTGGGAAAAATTTGCTAGTTACCTGGAACTCCGTGAAAATTTTAAAACTTCAATATTCAATGAGATTTTTTTTTAATTGACACATTGCACCGCAACATTCCATGAATGCTCAACTTGGCATTAGAGCAAAATGTAGAAGTTCAATCAATCAGAATCGCCGAATTCGTACAATGACTGGGAAAAAATCCCCAAAATTGGCATTTTTTTTTAATAAATTTGCTAGAGTTACCTGGAACTCCGTGAAAATGTTAAAACCTGAATATTCAATGCGATATTTTTTAATTGACACATTGCACCGCAACATTTAATGAATGCTCGAATTGGCATTAGAGCAAAATGTAGAAGTTCAATCAATCAGAATCGCCGAATTCCTACAATGGCTGGGAAAAATTTGCTAGTTACCTGGAACTTCGTGAAAATGTTAAAACTTCAATATTCAATGAGATATTTTTTAATTGACACATTGCACCGCAACATTTCATGATAGCTCGACTTGGCATTAGAGCAAAATGTAGAAGTTCAATCAATCAGAATCGCCGAATTCCTACAATGGCTGGGAAAAATTTGCTAGTTACCTGGAACTTCGTGAAAATGTTAAAACTTCAATATTCAATGAGATATTTTTTAATTGACACATTGCACCGCAACATTTCATGAATGCTCGTCTTGGCATTAGAGCAAAATGTAGAAGTTCAATCAATCAGAATCGCCGAATTCGTACAATGGCTGGGAAAAATCCCTAAAATTGGAGTTTTTTATACTGAATTTGCTAGAGTTACCTGGAACTTCGTGAAAATGTTAAAACTTCAATATTCAAAGAGATATTTTTTAATTGACACATTGCACCGCAACATTTCATGAATGCTCGACTTGGCATTAGAGCAAAATGTAGAAGTTCAATCAATCAGAATCGCCGAATTCGTACAATGGCTGGGAAAAATTTGCTAGTTACCTGAAACTCCGTAAAAATTTAAAAACTTCAATATTCAATGAGATATTTTTTAATTGACACATTGCACCGCAACATTTCATGAATGCTCGACTTGGCATTAGAGCAAAATTCCTAAATTAGGTGGAGAAAATCCCAACATTTTTCCCATCTTAGCGGGATTTTTTCATAATTATGCTGTCAAAATAACCAGTTTTACTGGACTGAAATCGGTTAATATAAACAGGGTTTTCCAACAAGAGGTGTTATTTTTGGTATTTTAAGAAAAATTAAATTTTTTGAGATAAATGATCGGATGTTTATTTCATAATAAAGAGGAAGGTATGCCGTTAATAATGAAAAACAACATCAACCAAATGACCATCGCGATCACGCTTACAGGACCATATCCTTTTCATGAAATTTCCCATAACCGAATCGCAATGTGGCTGCCCTATGTCCTCGATAGCCTCACGAATTCTATCTTTGAAGTCTTGAATCGACGCTGGGCTGTTGGCGTAGACCTTATCTTTAACGTGTACCCCACCTGGAAGAAGTCGGCGGGTGTTAAATCACAAGATCTCGGTGGCCAATTGTAATCACATCTTCGAGAGATAACACGGTCCGGAAACTTTTTAGTTTTGCGAACTGTTACTGCCAGATTTTCACCATTTTTGTAGTGAATTTTTATAATTTCAATGCGTTGTATCGTTCCATTTTTAGTAATGGCGCAGTTTCTACTTGTCAAATGTCAAAGAATAAAAGCTACAAAAGTGACAGCTAGCGAAATACCAGGTGATTCAAAATAACACCTCTCGTTGGAAAACTCTTAGTTTAGTTATAAGTCATAAACTGAACCGGGTTTAAATACAATTTATATTTTTCGATTGGAAAAGGCCAAATGTTCGAACCCTCAAAATTCTCGCGAAGAATAATTACGGGAAATTGAGAAACCAGAAACTATTAATAGACATATGCAGATATGTCATTTCAAATTTCACCAAAATAATCGATACGAGTATGTACTCGTACAAGTAGACCCTCTACGACTTAAACATATCGCTCATTTACTTGAACAGTGACATAACTCACAATACGATTTGTTCAAGAGAATCGTTTGACGTTCTAAATGGCGTCTTACTTAGCACATATGAGGCGCTCAGCGCCAAAACGGCCTAAGCCCAAAAAAATGGTTCTGAGAAAAACGAAGTTAAAAGAAAATACGTTTTTAAAATATTTGTATTTTTTTTTATTAATCGTAAATAAATATTAGTTGTAATATTTGTTTAAGGTTAATCATTAGGTCTTAATTAACTTAGATAAATACTGTTTTAAACAGTTAATAGAAAAATTAAAGTGGCTTAGGCCATTTTGGAATCCATTTAAAAAAACTATATTGATAGGAACTGAGGGTTAGGCCATTTTGGCTCCATTTATTAAAACATAAAAAAATTCTTCGGATAAATAATAAAAATAATTTTTATCGTTTTAAATAATACAAATTAATAATAATAATTATTCGTCTTCTTTCTGAATATCTTCGTCTTCGGCTCTTGAATTTGTTTTTCAATTATTATAAAATGCATGCTTTATAGGAGGTATGAACTCTTTGAGTTCCTGTAAATCATTAAACTTTGCAGCTTCAATGAATCTTCCTCCAGGATAAAGCGGTTCCAATTCCAAATTTACGAACTTGCTGGAGTTCCTCTTTGAAATATCAACTTCTTGAAAAAAATCATCTTTGTTATTTGAATATTTGTATTAAATTATAAATGACTTCACATTTTGGAATCGAAGCCACTGAATCTTAAGCCATTCAACTTTTGAAGACTTGTCTGCGGAGATTTTTCTGTTAGTAACTAGTTTCTCGATTAAGGATATGCTTTTAATATCATCTGCAGTCATCTTTACCAAGTGAAATGGTTCCATTTTTTTTGCCATGATGATTACACGATCCCAATCATCAGGCGTAAAAATGTCCTTATAATATTTTTTTTCCTTTTCAATGAGACCAAAATCTTGATCGCATGGTAGGAATGAGTGGCCAGATACTAAAAATTTGTGGTCTATCTGTTCCACTGGGAAGGTCGAATTATTGACCATGTATACAACACACACACATGGCCCCATTTTACAACAACACGTTATACTATGGCCTACTCGATCGTTTCGCTTCAGGAAAATTCAAAAATTTGAACACCCATGGCTAACTTGATTAATTTTTCGAATATAATCTTGACTAAAGTGTGACATGCGTTTTTGGCCTAACCCACACATATTTTTTATTTCTAGGATTCGATTTGGCCTAAGCGGCTTAGGCCATTATGGCATCCACATTTTTTTGAACTTTGCATAGAGGAAAAACAGTTTTCAGCAGATAGCATAACCTAGTGTAATACTATACAATAGGGAGTTTTTTTAGTATTTATATCGAAAGGTTCCGGTTAGATCAGCATAGTCAATTTGATTTTTTTGAAAATGAGGGTTAGGCCGTTATGGCGCTGAGCGCCTCATATACACGCTTAAAAAAATGACAATTTTAACAAATTTTTGCAAACAAATTATGCATCAACCATATACAGTGGCTCACATCGAAAGTCGGTCAAGTTACAATAAACAAGTTATTACCTAGTTTTAATATGTTGATTAACTTTATTTGCAAATTCTTTGCATACATTTATTAAGTTACTTAGTGTACAACAAATTTGACTAGAAATAGCGCTGCAAATTTTGTTTGTAACTGTACTGCAAAAGCTTATTTGAAAAAACCCGAAGAAATATACTCACACCGAAAATCGGGCAAAGCAAGTTGTAAAAAAAATGACACATAGTTTACCGTTATATTTGAGCATTACTTATTATTTTTGGTTTGGAAAATCCTCAGTTTATCCCAAGCCGTCGTCCGAATACAAAGTTTCCATTTTTTCCCCAATTTTTTATACAATGTTGCGTAGAATTAAACAGTCAACTTTGGAAGAACGAAAAATTGTTATTAATAATTATTTACAAGGAAAGACCGAGCGCGAAATTGCTAATATCGTTAGCAAAAGCAAGTCGACAGTCCATGACATTATTAAACGGTATAAGGAAGACGAAAGAATATCAAACAAAAAACGTGCAGAAGTAAAGAAGAAGCTTAGTCCAAGAGATGAAAAGTTTATAGTACGTGAAGTACAAAAAGATCCATTTATTTCTGCACCAAAAATTGCCGCAATTGTTAAAAATAATTTTGGAAAAGAAGTTCATGCAGAAACGGTGAGAAGGGTACTACGGCAAAATAATTTAAATGGCAGAGTAGCCCGAAAGAAGCCCTGCATTAGTGAGAAAAGTAGAAAAGATCGATTAGAATTCGCACGCGAGCACATTTCGAAGGATTTTACATTTTGGAGCACGGTAGAATTTATATCGCATGCTATTTGAATATTTTTTTAGTATTTTCATATTTTACAGTTCCTCTTTACTGATGAAAGCAAATTTAATTTGTTTGGCTCCGATGGTCGACGTTATGTTTGGCGTAAGCGAAATGAGGAATTTAGTCATAAGAACACTAAGAAGACAGTGAAGCACGGAGGATTATCAGTGATGGTGTGGGGGTGCATGTCCGCCTCAGGTGTCGGGAACCTTCATTTTATAGATGGTATAATGGATAAAAACATGTATCTCGACATTTTGAAAGCACATGTTAAGGAAAGTGCTCGGAAGTTGGGTATTGCCGACAATTTTAAATTTTATAAGGACAATGACCCAAAGCACACATCACTGATAGTAAAAACCTGGCTATTATATAATTGTCCTAAGGTCATAAAAACGCCTGCTCAAAGTCCTGATTTGAATGTAATCGAGCATTTGTGGGACGAACTTGGGCGTCGAATGCAAAATAGATTGTGCACAAATAAAAATCAACTTAAAGCTGCATTACAGGAAGAATGGAACAAAATAAGTCCTGATGTTTGCAAGAAATTAATTGAATCTATCCCAAAGAGACTAAGAGATGTTGAAACGCAAAAAGGGTATGTAACAAAATATTAAATATTGCATACAAAATTAAAACAAAATAAATGTATGTCTTTGCCCGACTTTCGCTGTGAGCCTAGTTTTAAGGTTTTTATGAATGCTTCGTTTTTTATATTACTATAATTACACTGGAGTAGATCTTTTTTTACTTAATTATGTTCCTTAATAAATGCTTTATTTAATTTTTTAAAAAATATTTCCAAAAGAGTTAAATATATTTTTTTTGTAAGGTGTAAACTCGTTGACATAGTTTGCCCGACTTTCGATGTGAGCCACTGTATATATATATTTGCCCGAACCACAAATATTAACTTGTTTATAGGTAAATATATGTTCGTTTTCTACGAAGTGAGCATATACTTACGTGTAACAAGCATTACTTACTTAGTCGGAAGTATATACCTATTCCCCCTCACCCCTTCGTACCCACGCTCTTGTGTATTTTATTGTTGTTGTAATAGTGTTTATTATTGTACATTTGATAGTAATAAGACATTCATTTGTATTTATATGTGTAAATCTAGTTATTAAAAAAAATAAACACTAAATAAGTAATTCGTTTTTGTTTCAATACATGGCATCTTGTCACCAGTTCCTGTTTCTTACTTCAACGTCGTGATGTACTGAAAAGTAAATTAGTTTACAAAATTCATGTATATGTAAATCTAATTACGTACATATGTACCTTGAACTCCCGTATGAATCCGAAGGCGTTTTCTTCTTTACTCTCGATTGGCAAAATAAATTATGAGGGGCAATAAAACGATTTTGGTAACAAAAAGAAGGGTTCAATATTTTATTACGGTTGCGTTGCAATTTCCCTACTTTTATTACGGTCGCTTGTTGTGTATCGATGTGCGCAAATGCATGGAATTTCGTGGGGATGTGTGTTGTCTATGACGACTGCGCGACGCCGTCGGTATTTGAGAACATTCTGGAAATAAAACAATGTGTTGTTATACACACAAAATGAACTTAAATTATTACAATTTTTTTTTGTCTGTGGCGCAAAATCTCGTACATTGTATAAATGGGTTCTGTGTTCATATGGAGAGTAATTATTGACGAGTGCTTAACGTGTGTATAAAAATGAAAATCTCGATGCAGACGTTGGGCTTCAACTCTGTAAGTACAAAATGTTCAACATGTACAGTGACCGACAAAAGTCAACATACGACCCACATTTTTGCGATTTGGCGAGTTCCAAAACATATTTGAAAAAAGTAATAATGCGGTTTTGTTTGAAATCGTTTTTTATTCATATAACAATAACAAAATGCATTACTTCAATATAAACACAAAAGATATTAACAGAATACGCAGAAAAAACCTTGACAAAAGTCTACATACGGTTTGAGATGAGACATAAAAAATTAAATTTAACGTGACAAAATGATACTATTATATAATTTAATATTTTGTTGGTCCACCATGAGCATCTACAACAGCCAGCAATCGTCTGGGCATTGATGCAACTAAGTTTTCCAATTCCGCAGGTGATATTTGTCGCCATTCCTCTTCCAGTTTGTTTTTTAGCGTTTCGGCGCTAGTTATGTGATGTTTTCGGATCCTGCGTTGCAGAATCTCCCACACATGTTCAATAATATTCACGTCGGGGCTTTGTGGCGGCGATTAAAGTTGTCTTGGAGCATGGTAAATCAGCCAATCTTTAACAAATTGGGCTGTGTGCTTCGGATCGTTATCTTGTTGGAAAATCCAGCGCTCTCCCAGGTTTAAATTATTGACTGATGCCTTCAGATTTTGTTCCAATATGGATTTATATTGATAGCGATCCATGTTACCCTCAATAAATGCAAGATTTCCAACTCCAGACGCCGCGACGGCACCCCAAACCATTACGTTGCCACCACCGTGCTTTACCGTAGCAAGTAAATTCTTCGGATTCATTGCCGTATTCGATTTTCTCCATACTTTGGCTCTCCCGTCACTTCCAAATATATTATACTTCGACTCGTCCGTAAATAAAACCCGCTTTCAGAAGTCTAATCCCTTGTCCAAGTGTTGCTGGGCGAATTCAAGGCGAAGCTTACGATTCTTTTCACTTATAAGAGGTTTTTTGCGTGGCGTTATGCTTCGGAAACCATTATTATTCAGATTTCTTTGAATTGTTCTTGGATGTACAATTGTATCCGACCTTTCTGCGAGTTGTTTGGACAACATGTAGCATTCACTTTCGGGTTTTCATTAACTTCTTTTAAAATAAAGCTTTCATCTCGTCGACTAAGTTTTTTTGGACGCCCACTTCTGGGCTTATTTTCAACAGTACCCGTATTTTCGAAGTTTTTGCATATAGTTTGGACAGTTGATTTACTTAAATTAACCATTTTAGCTATTTCACCGAAAGATTTCCTTTCGTTTCTGTATTTTATTACTAAATTTCGAATATCAGTTGCAATTTCTTTACGAGAAGCCATTTTCGCGGACTAATGTTTCTTGAATTATATTTATTTAACGAAGAGCAAACACAAGACAAATGACAATACAAATTTCGTCAATTCTCCTGTAAAGTTCATTATAAAAAATGACGTAAAGCATGGGATGCTATGTCGTATGTAGACTTTTGTCAAGGTGTTTTTTTTTTTATTTTGCCAATATCTTTTTTAGGTTTTTATTGAAGTAATGCATTTTGTTAATGTTATATGAATAAAAAACGATTTCAAACAAAACCGCATCATTACTTTTTTCAAATATTTTTTGGAACTCGCTAAATCGCAAAAATGTGGGTCGTATGTTGACTTTTGTCGGTCACTGTACGTATTAATCATTGCACGAATTTCTTACGAACGTCCAAGAAACTGCATAAAAACTCACTGCCAACCAATTGTATCTGCCCAAACTGTCACTATTATATTGAGTTTCGTATTTGTTGCTTCTACGTTTTCATTTCTTTTTGTCACTGAAAGGAACAGATTATTTTATTTGCCATACTCATTCATACTTACTGACGGTTTTTCTTTAACATGATTTTACATTTTATACAATAAAAATTCTAACACTTTCCGCACATTCAGGACTATGCAGCACAACTACTGATTGACGACTGAGCGTCAGAAAACAAAACGTAATAAATCAAAAGAAGAAGAGTATGTACATCAGGGATGCGAAAAGTTTTTTTTATTTATTTTTTACCGTAGATTCTCGCAGAGCACGTCTCTTAATGTGACACTAACGACATGTTATTGGAACATCTTTGTTACATTCCATTTCACAATATATAAATTTGCACTTTACACAGCTTTTCTTCAAATTACTGACAAAAAACAATAGATACGAAAATCTGTAAACCGTATTAAATTAGGCCCAAAAGTGGTGTATCATGGTACTTTCGATGGCGAAAATGTACCAAAACAGTACAATTGTATCATCTTTTGCATCCCTGATCTACATGCATTCCCATGAGTATGTATGTGTGTATAAAATGGTGTGTTACTCCTTTTTTGTGTTCTCTCTCTGTGAATTTATCTTATTCTCTTGGTTATTATTACTCAGAGAACAGAGATACAAATACTTAAATATTTAAACGCAAATATTGCACTTAGTAGAATTGAACACGTCCATTGCGTGGTTTTTGTCAAACACGCTATTGCGTATATCCGAATACGTAATATTAATAGCAAATGAGTTATATTTACATTGAAATAAGCTTTGTGTACAAGGAAATAAGCTTTACTTGCTACATGTTCTAAACACGCGTTTTACAAACATGCAAAAATGCCGGATTTTTAAAAAAATATCGCGAATTTTGTATTATTTTAAAAAGTATTTATTTATTCATGAATATCTATGTTGTCCCCTTCAAAATAATTCCCCCCGGATATAATACATTTCTGCCAACGGTTTTTCCAATCCTCGAAGAATTTCAAATAATCATTTTTGGTGATCTTGTTTAGCACTTCCTTCGATGACGTCTTTATCTCCTCAATCGTGGCATAGCATCGTCCTTTCATGGCTAGGTCAGGGGAATACGGTGGCTGCGACAGCATTAGTTTAATGTTTTTGGCCAACTATTCGCGCACAAGCAACGATGTGTATGCAGGGACGTTATCATGGTGCAAAAGCTAGATTTTGTTCTTCCACAAATCCGGGCGTTTTTGGCGGGTTGCTTTGCGCAATTTGCGCATAACCTGCAGGTAATATTCTTTATTGACCGCACTACCCTGTGGCAAGAACTCATAATGCACCACAACCCAGCAATCAAAGAAAACTGTGAGCGCTTTTTTCAGTCTTGGTTCATGCTGCCGCATCATCCATTGGGATGATTGAGCATTATCAAATTTGGGTCGTCACGGATCGAGTTCAACATCTCCTGAGCAATTTAACGCGATGCTATTTATGGTTCCAATTAATCAATTTTGGCACGATTTTAGCGGCGTCCCGGCTCATGCCCAAATCATTGGATAAAAACGAATGGTACGAGCCAATCGATATGTTTAGACCCTCAGCAACTTCTCTGATGGTAATTCGTCGATTGACCAATATTCACTTTATCAATGTTTTCGTCTGTTGTATACGTGTTCGGGCGTCCGGCACGCTTTTCGTCCTTCGCATATTCTCGGCCCTCTAAGAACATTTTGTACCACCGATAAACGTTGCTTTGGTCCAAGGTAGCGTCATCATATACCACAGTCAATATTCGGAATGCGTCAGCGCACTTTATTTCGTTTTTCACACAAAATTTGATGCAGATTCATCGATCCATTTTCTGAAATAGATAAAAATCGAAGACAATTTAAAAAAACCAAGCACAACAGCTGTCAAAAATGTACTAACATTCAAAATGGCCGACCTTGTCAGCATATGTAAGGGACATGAGTACCAATATAACGCTACAAAAATATTAAAAATTCGCGATATTTGTTGAACACAAGTCCTCATTTAGACTTTATCTCAAAAGTTTTAGAATATTATCCAGACAGTGAAATTGTAGTTGCTGGGGATTATAATGCCCAAAATCCTCCTCTTGGCTTTCCCATTCGAACCTTACATTCCCGATGGGCCAATTTTTTGATTTTTGTCAAACATTTGTTTTGAAATTCCCAAATCCTTTTATTATCACATGTACAGCCCTGTTGCAGCTTTCACCTTCATTACTTTTCGCTTTCCATTTTTATTCCATTAAAGAGAAAGTTACCAGTGACAGGCTTTAAAATTATCGCACCTATAGATTTCCAATACTCCCGTCTATCAGCTGTGCATATGATAAATTAAATGTATGACCAAAAAATAGAAAGTGAATACATAGAGCTCAACAAGTATGATCATTTCTCTCCACTTGACAACAAAAACCACAGATCATATAGCTTGCATTCGAGTATAACACACTCTTAATATAATGCAAGGAGTTGAAATTGTTTGCTTTTCTTAAAATCAAGTGTGCAGTAAGTAGCTGTAAAATAAATGTGAAAGTATCCAAATAGGGTGAACACATTCCAAAATTGGTTTCTCAACTTGTTTTACTCGAATAACGTATAATATAATAACTTACAACTTATCATTGAATATAATAAACATATTTGCATTTTACTTTCACCCAGTATTTTCCTCAAAATTCCGGAGAAAGTGAAAGTTGGAAATAGTTTCACTTTCACTCAGAAGAGAACGACATAACAGGGACGCTGGTATGGATTTCCTTCGTGCCTTCTTAAGATGGGATTCCTCCGTATTACAGATTACTTGGGAGAAGGCTCTCGATCAATTTCTGCCGTAAACAAATATATTAAAAAAAAAAGTTAACGAACAAATAGTGTCGTCAACTGCTCCAGACAATTTCTGTAATTTTAGACAAATTGAAAAACTCACGCAAACAATAAAATTATTTATTTGAATGTCAAGACATGACACCCTCTTATGCCCTTTATGGTGACAGCCAAAGAAACTTTTCTATGACGCTTCAAACAAACACCCTCATGGAAAATGTTGTAATTTGTTATGTGAAAACCACTACAGGAATATGAGCGGAAATTCGACAGAATTTTCACAATTTCCGTTAGCAGAATTTTCGGGCCTCATGTTTGTGTTCTAATGCGAAAACATTAAAATTGAAAAGACAAAGAATGTACAAATTGCCTCTAATGGTTTTGAATTAATATGGAAGTGTTTGAACACTGTTGACTATTTGTTTCATACAGATGTTGTTCGGTTCTCTCAATCGCAGTTTTTAAATTATAGACATTTCGGAAATTCAAAATATGGCACCAAAGGAAATGACTATCTATTGGAAAATTCCATGTCACTGTTTTTTTATGGACCAATTCCAAGTCGCATTTTTTCTATAGAAAGATGCTTGTCGAATTTTTTCTATAGAAAAATTCCATGGAGCATTTTTTCTATAGAAGAAATCCATAAAAAAATTCCATATAGCATTTTTTCTGTAGAAAAATTCCATATCGCATTTTGGTCTATTGAAAAATTCCATGTCGCATTTTGGTCTATTGAAAAATTCCATGTCGCATTTTGGTCTATTGAAAAATTCCATGTCGCATTTTTCTATAGAAAAATTCTATATAGCATTTTTTCTATAGAAAAATTCCATATCGCATTTTTTCTATAGAAAAATTCCATATCGCATTTTGTTCAATTGAAAAATTCCATGTCGCATTTTTTCCATAGAAAAATTCCATGCCGCATTTTTTCTATATTGTTTAGTAAATCAGGGCGAAAGTGGTGCGAGAGATAAGAAATCGTATCATTTATTTCTTGCTGTGCATGAAGTAGATATGAAATGTAAATGCTAAACTCTGAAAACAAATTGATATGACCAGTCACTGTGGTACCATAACTACCCGTAGACACGCTGGGTGAATTACTATGAGCATCACCATGAACATTATTATTGAGTAATCAACGTATTGTGCGAATGTCTGGAACGCCCCAGGTTCCCAGGAGGAATCTATACATTACAACTACCAGTTGTATTTTCTTTGTTTTGGACACAGGAAATAAACAACGACAATGATGACGGCGACAATGTTTGCATTCAAATGAACAGAAAAAGTCATGTTAACATTGTGACATTGTAATTTATTAATTTATTAATTTATTAATTTATTAATTTATTAATTTATTAATTTATTAATTTATTAATTTATTAATTTATTAATTTATTAATTTATTAATTTATTAATTTATTAATTTATTAATTTATTAATTTATTAATTTATTAATTTATTAATTTATTAATTTATTAATTTATTAATTTATTAATTTATTAATTTATTAATTTATTAATTTATTAATTTATTAATTTATTAATTTATTAATTTATTTATTTATTAATTTATTAATTTATCCATTTATTCACTTATTCGTGTATTCATTCATTAATTTATTCGTGTATTCATTCATTAATCTATTCGTGTATTCATTCATATTAAATTGGCTAAATATCTAAACATTTTGGAATTTACTGCGTTGTTTTATTTAATTAAACGGTTTAAGCGAAAACCGTTCATGTTTCGAAAATATAGTCCGGTTCCAGGAAATTTTACGTCTCTCAAATAGTTGTACAATTATAACTGTTACAAACCACATAATTGGCAATGAACTATCATTGAAGGACTCTTGGAAATTGGCTGTTGCTTGCTACACCTATTAAGCATTTATTATCGTTTGCTGGTAGCGAATGGCAATTCGTGTTGCTGGTGTTGGTCTTCCCACTTATTGCGAGACAAATGACATAATGTGAAGAAACATGTTGTATTCGTTCATTTAGAAATCCTATTTATTTTTTTATATTTTTTAAAAGTGGTTTGCATTTTAAATCGTTGGTTGGATGGATGTTAATGGGGGGAGGATTTTGAGGATATAAGAAGTTTCGCTGCTGGTAAATATTGTCTGGTTTTATTTTTGTGTTTCCTTAGTTTCGTAGTACCCTGGTTTGTTGGATGCCTGAATCATATGCCGGTTGATGTTATTGTTGGTACCATCCGTATGGCAGCACCTCCATAGATTTTAACCTTGATCAGTCACTCTTTTATTCTGGCTGTCATTCAAAATTATGACATTGTTGTCAACCCAACTGACTTATCATTTTGGGTTTAAAGACAGGCGAATATTGTCACTCAATGAGTTCGATTATCGCTGTGAGTTACTGAAGCCGAGTTGAATTCAACCATTACACAGTTTATTAACGAGTAGTCGATTGTGTATAAGGGATAATTTTTGTAAATCGCTATAAGCATTATTGGCAATTAAGTTAAATACAACTGGGAAGAGTATTTCTGAAAGCGATTATAATGTTTTAAGATAAGTAGCCCACTTCCATAAATATTTAAGAATGTAATAGTTGCGAAATTAAAATTAATGGCCAAAAATGTTCGCAAGTAACAACTTATGTGCTTATAGGCTTTTATTTGCGGACCTGAATTATATCTACTTATGTCGTTAATGACCAAACAATTTTTAGAAATTTTTTTCTACAAAAAATATCAGTAATAAATGTTTATCAATAAAAGATTAGGCAAATCGAATCAGCATTTAAAATGTCAATACCTGAAAATCGACAAAAATGCACTTAAGCGGTTGCTTGTGAAACCCACATAAACGTAGGTTACGAAAATTGTCAAAAACATTTGGGTGGTGGTTGCACTTAATCCGCTATGAGGTGTTCTTCCTTACAGCGTGGAACAACAACCAACGAAGACAGACGTCTGCAGATTTTCCCACACACTCGGAAGAGTGTGCGTATGGGTGTGCAATTTGTTGTGTTCATGTGAATATGTATCAGGTGGTGTATGGGTGCGTATACGTAATATGATTTAGGTTTGATTTATATGTTTGTTGCCGAATTTCATACGTTCAATTCCCTTGATGTACATAACTCTCGCAGTTACCTTTAATGTGGCAGGCGGTATATTCTTTTTGTTTATTTAAATTCTCCCTGAAATATCCAGGGCACTGGGTATACGAACATTTCAAATAGACAGAAGGTAATGTTATTCGTCCTTTTGTCTCTATGTCCGTTCACAACGCAAAGTCAAACTATGTTAGACTTCTGTAATTAAACTCACTGAATAAAATGCCAAACTTCTACCATCCATTCCAACCAATAAAATGTTTTTTTTTTAAATTTGTTTTCTATTTTTGTATAGGAAAAAAATTCTGTTTGTTTTTTTGCACCACATTCCCACTGGGCCTCGGAATACACAGATTAAGTTACAGATCACTATGTTGTTAATGTCAGAGATTGTTTTTAATTCCTTGGCACTGATATATCGTATCATATCAATGGATATGTGCAGATTGCTGTGAGTCCATGCCGGAGATAGTAGAATGAAGATAACAAAAATTCCCGGCCAGATATTCACTTCAAATTCAGGATGGTGATGAGTGATTGTTAATTGTGTTGCCTGAGCGCCTCTATCGATGTTAAGTGAATTAAAGGGACCACTGACAACACATTCACGAATAATGTCACCAATGTGAAACAAAGCGTAACATGTGATGGCAGCCATTATGGTTTTCATGTTCATGTCCCCGCGGATGTAAAATTTATTTTCATTAAAAACAAAAACAATTTTTTAGCAATTTTCTTTTTTAGGGCATAAAAGCAACCCAAACTTCAACTGTGCTGATGGCATTAGTGGGGAATGTATGAAATGTCTGTGGACAAGAAGTTGTGTGAACCGGCGACTTTGTGGTTCGTAGCAAGAGAGTGACGAGCCAGGGTTCTCTAAAATGGTGTGTGACAATTGAAATTCAAAAATATTTATTTATTTATTTATTTTTTGCTTCGTCGCGGCAGATATTTGAAGTCAGTTTGAAGCCAGTTTGATGTGTGTGTGCGCGAAAATACTTCAATTCTCATTGTTTTCTACTTTTCGAAGCAATAAGTGTTTTGTTTTGGTGACGCGAGTTTTGTAAAAATGGAAGAACACAATTTTATTTTGGAGTTAATTGAAGTTTATCGTAGTTTGCCAGCTTTATGGAATATAAAATTAAAAGAATACGGAGCCGAAGGCCTCGTAGCCAGTGCTCTCTTCTTAGATTGTATTGTAATTTATTATAATATAATTTTTACAAATAAATAAATAAAAGAATATAGCAACAGAAATGTAAAAAATTCACAGTATAGCATATTGTTGGAAAAATATAAAGAAAAATACCCAGATGCAGAAAAAAAAGATGTTGCACAATTGCAATAGCTATGCAACAATCAATTTCGACCATTATTCAGTGAAAAACAATTTTTTTCACAATCAACAAAATATTTTGCGTCCAAAAAAACACCGTACTTTCGTTTTTATAACAATTTTGAAATGAAGTTTGATGCTATGAGTTTGATGTGTGGCTGTGATAAGCCAAACAAAATATTACCAATACATACAAGAGTTTGACGTGTGGCCATGGCACTTTACACCTTTGAGTCGTGTCAAATGATTTATATGTCAAGGAACCGGCAGGGTGTCATTTTTTGGCACTATATTCACACTCATGGAAATAAGAGGGCCAGTGGTACGCATCGCCCAAAAGCAAAGTAAGAAAATCGTACACACAAAATCATGTGTGTATTGCAAGTGGCGTTTGAACAGAGACCCAGTTATTTTTCGCTGGCAGGTGTCGTTTCTTCTTGCATACATAATAATTCTAGGAAAAGACCACAAGTAAGTACACAAAAAAAACAGTGCACCAACAGCTATGCCAACGCATACATGTATAACCCTGTCATTACACCTACAATTAATTTGTTGCCAGTTGAGTACATACATTCTCTTCGAAAACAAAAGAAAAAAAACACGTCCGAAGAATTCTTTATTGACAACATTCCACCAAATTTAACTTTTTTTAAACAAATTTAATCGACAGGAGGCAAAATTTGGCCGTATACGAGTATACGAAATGCTTGTGTGACAGACTGACTGGTTCATACAGTTCTCACCAAACGGCTGAAGCTAGAATCATGCATTTTAGGGACTGTGTAGACCTTGCCGCGTAGGCATCCCCTAAGATTTTTGGAAATTCGGATTGCAAGAGGATAAAAACGGGAAAAAAGGGTCTCCAAAAACCTTCGAAATACGCAAAACTGATCAAATATTGTGATTTTTATTGTAAAACTGATTCCCAAGTACGTTTGGCAACAAAGGGACGAAAGCGGGCCCAAAAGCTACCAAAACGGGATACAAAATGGACAACAAAAATAGAAAAGAGTGAAACAAATTGTTGGCAACAACTGGTGGAAATGAGTTTCAAAACGTACCAAAACGGGATAAAAAAGGGACAACAGTAAAAAAATGGTAAAGTAAATTTTGTGGCAACAAATGATGGAAGTGAGTTAGAGATAAGAGGAAAACGTGGCTAAAAGGTACCAAAATGGGACACAAAAAGGGGGGAAATAGAAAAGGGTGAAACAAATTGTTGACAACATGTGGATAATAGTACCAAGACGGGATAAAAAAGGAACAAAGGGGAGAGAAAAAGATTGAAACATATTTCAAACAACAACTGGTGGAAATGAATTTCAAAACGTACCAAAGCGGGATAAAAAAGGGGCAAAAAGGGGAAAAATAAAAAAAAAATTGGGCAGCAAAAGGTGGAAATGAGTTTGAAATGGGACGAAAGCGGTGCCAAAAAGGGGGAAAATAGAAAAGGGTGAAACAACTTGTTTACAACAAGTAGCCAACACGGGATAAACAAGGAGGCGATAAATATGGTGTTATTTTGGTATTCAAAGAAAAATTGAATTTTTTGAGATAAATGATCGGATGTTTATTTCATAATAAAGAGGAAGGTATGCCGTTAATAATGAAAAACAACATCAGCTAAATGGCCACCACGACCACGCTCACAGGCCCATATCCTTTTCATGTAATTTTCCATAACCAAATCGCAAAGTGGCTGCCCTATGTTCTCGATAGTCTCACGAATTCTATCTTTAACGTCTTGAAGCGACGCTGGGCTCTGGGCGTAGACCTTATCTTTCACGTGGACCCAAAGAACGGAGTCGCAAGATTTTCACAATTTTTGTAGTGAATTTTAATAATTTCAATGCGTTGTTGAAGCGTGCAATGGCGTAGTTTCTACTTGTCAAATTTCAAACAATTACAGCTTCAAAAATCACAGCTACCGACATACCGGGTGATTCAAAATAACACCTCTTGTTGGAGAACCCTGTACTTATTTCCCTTAAAACCACCATAAATTCTGTCACCCTGGCTCACAATTTTTTTTTTACATTTTTTTTTTGTTTTTTGAATTTTTTTTTCCAAATTTAATTTTGCGATACTAAAAGGTCATAAATTAAAAACAAATAAAATTTAAAAAAAATTATTTCATATCATCAAATTTAGTATATTTAAATCTGAAGTATTGTTTCAGAGTTGTTAACAAAGATAAGCCGGATTTTTTTTGAAAAAAAATCTTAATAAATCGAAAATGAGCAAAATTATCAGAAAGCTGCATATTTTACAATAAAAATGAGGTAGGTCCTTTTAGACATGCAACTGATATATTCCCAGCTGTATTCGAACTATAAGATATGTGATGTGGAAGAGTAAATAAAAATTTCTGGTTTATTGCAACTGGAGATGTGAAACGGAGGAGTCTGGAAATTAATTTAAGTGCCAGGCGAACAAAAGGTTTTCTTCAGGAGACTACCTTCGGATTATACGAACATTTTCAATTATGGGAAGAGTGGTTTGTGGCTTAAACTCGGATTCAGTTGTAAAGTGAAAATGTTTCCGTTGTAAATTAAAACTGAAAAATATTCTGTAAGAATTTACGGCTTATATTGTATATTTGTAAAAGTTTTTATATTTACAGCAATGTCTAGTGCCCGTTGTAAATTAAAACTGAAAAATATTCTGTAGGAATTTACGGCTTATATTGTATATTTGTAAAAGTTTTTATATTTACAGCAATGTCTAGTGCCTCTTACAGCAAATAATAAAATTAATAGTGATAGCGTAAAGTAAGGAAAAATGTGCCGGAAATCTTCTTATGCTGTACAGCAGTGCCCTGAGCACTTGCCACTCTTACAGTCTCAACATAATTCATTATTTCATCACCGCATCCCTGCCGTCGATTCCTGTTAACTCCACATTTTTCCCATATAATTGCCAGGGCATGAGTAATTTCATGATACGATAAAACTAAAATACGGCCGCCTTTCCATTGTGCGGTAATGAGGTCATTCAGCCTTTGTTTGATGTGCTGATTTGGCTAATCATGTTCTTTGTTAGGCAATCCATTGTAATGTTAATTCGATTCTAGTCTGTTCTGGTATCGAACCGTGAAGCCGAATGGAGGTAAACCCTATACACGCGGAAGTAACGACAGGTAAAACGACATTTGAAACCAATTTAAAAAAAAAATTGATTTGCAAATAAATTAAAAGATAACAATTATTTGATATGTGAATATTGTGAATTCTATATGTGGCTGAACTTGTACATGCATTCCATTGACTTTATACCTGACCATTGTACATCAATGTCTGCATTGTTGAAGGCTTACAAATATCTTTGCCAGATATTCTCAAAAAAAACTCAATCTGTAGTAAATAATTGAACATAAAGAAAACTTTGTTATGGATAAACGGTAGTCACTGTTCACATCGGTTATTCCGTGATTTCCTGGTTGGACGAAAATAAATCTCTCGGGGCAAACAAATAAAGTAAAGGGTGTTTTTTATTGGGGTATAGAACTTTAAGTTGGCATCACTTTTTTAACTGGCGGCCATTTTGTCAGCTGTCAAGTGATTAATATTTAGTTGGGTTTGCCATTTCATCATGAACAGGTTGACAAAAAAACAACGCTTGCAAATCGTGCACATTTATTTCGAAAGTAATGGTTCAGTTCGCGAAGTTCACCGCAAGCTCCGTCCATTTTATGCCATTACATCCACAAAAACTGACTGTTTGGTGTGCTCTATGGGCTGGTGGAGTCATTGGGCCATACTTCTTCCGAAATAATGCTGGAGAGTCAGTTACCGTTAATGGAGACCGGTATAGAGCCATGATAACCGACTATTTTGTTCCCGAATTGGATGGCATGAATGTGCATGAGTTGTGGTTCCAACAAGTGGTTGCAAATTGGACCTGTAGAATTGGCTTTATTCGAGCCAGCCGCGGCGGCCACATGCCCGGCATCATATTTAAACATTAATGGCATAAAATTATCCTTCCAATAAAGCCAAATTGATGGACATTAAAACGATTTTCTTGTGTTTTATTTCAATTCGAAGTTGTATACCTCAATAAAAAACACCCTTTATGAAATCTCTTTATGGTCGGATTAATTGTGAAGGAGATTTTTAAGAACGCAGAGTCCTTCGGCCTGACAATCGAAGGGTTATGAAGTAATTTTCGGAGAACAGGAAATGCACATAAATCAACTACAACACAAGGCATACGGGAGAATACAAATTATGTCCAATATTAATAAGTAAAATATACGTGATTCGTATACGCCCCACCTGTATTGTTTCACTGCAGAGTAAAATGTATAAAATGTATGTATATGCCACTGGATTGAGACCGTTGGTGATGACTACAGGCTACTGCAGATATTGTGGGGGATGGAGAGGAGGTGAAGGATGGGGCCATAAAACAACTTAAGTGCACTTGCCCTGCCCTGGCGAGCGGGCGCGGATCAACACTGGGCTCTGATTTCTTGAGGGCCATATTCGCATTGGCGACTCAAGAGCGTTTTGAGGTGTAATCTAATCTAAACCAGACCTGTCCAAATGTCCGTCTGTCTGGAGACATGTGCTAAATAACGTTCCGAATAATCTGAAATATATAAACAAATATTTAAATATAGAAATATAGAAATATTTAAATGTGCCACCAGACCATTGTCACATGACAGAGATCAAGGTCCTTTCTCTGGCTCACTTCATATACAATAAGTTCAATAATTATCTGGTGTTGGCATCACGTGGACATCTCAAAACGTGGAGATGTACGCATAATAATTCCATTTTTTTTTTTACTTTTATTTTTATTTTAATTACAGTACAAAGTAAAAAGTAAATTTATATTCTAATTTTGGGTCCAAGGGTAAACTGGGTGACACAGACCATATGGCTAGATGTTTTTGCAGCGACAGACCAAAGCCGCTGGTGGGAATCGAACCCACAACCCCCACGCTGACAGGCAAGCATGCTACCAACTCGCCTACCAGCGCCTTTTTATTTGCATTTTTGTTTTGCTTTTATTGTCGTTTTTATTTTTTTTTTTATTGTCATATTATTTTTATTTTTTTATATTTTTATTTTTACTTTTTTTTATTTTTTATATTTATTTTTACTTTTATTTTTATTTTTTTATATATTAATTTTTACTTTATTTATTTTTATTTCTATTTTTATTTTTTTATATTTATTTTTTTGTATTTATTTTTATTTTTACTATTACTTTTACTTTTATTTTTATTCTTATTTTTTTATTTCTATTTTTATTTTTACTTTTTATTATGGTCATTTCTATTTTCTTTTTTTTATTGTCATTTTTATTTTTTTATTTTTACTTATATTTTTTATATTTTAATTTTGGCTAAACCGGGCCAGAGTTTTGCTGCGGCAGACCAAATCCTCTTGTGGGAATCAAACCCACAACCCTAACGCTGATAGGCAAACATTCTACCATCTCGCCACCGGGGCGCCACCTAGCCCATTCTCTATTGGATAATTTATGGTAAATCTAAAATCTATGCCACTGTCACCTAATCTCAGTAACACTCACTCACTTACACACTTCAATGTATCGAACACACAATTATTGATGTTCAACATCAAACAAAGCTCTCTGCAATTCAGCCTATACAGCACATGATTTGAACGCAATCCAAAGATATTCACCAATGTGACACTCACACTCATGTATCCACTCATACTTCGTCAAATGCATTCATGTTCAGAAGGCATCACCCGTGCGCTGGGCTACGATACCGGCGGTGCCGACAATACACCAAGTAGCTTCAGTCATTCATTTCACAAATAAATGCTATTTAAAAAAGCTATGCATGCGGTGGTGTAGTGTTTGTGTACAAAACATATTGTTTTTCGAAGTTCTACTTATGTGTCTCAGAGAGCCGGGACACTACCAGTCGCAGCAGGAATTGTCTAGCAAATTGAACGTAATTGGAGGCAGACTGGCAATGAGTGAACACCGACGTTGTTGGTATGTATTTGCAATGGGGTAGACAGAGGATGCAAATGATGGTCATGAAAATCGTAATAAGTTCCAAGAAAGAAAAATAGTTTAACATGTTATTTTCTCTATTATTTATACCCTAAGTCCAAATTCAGTTTGTACAAGAGTACACATAACAAAAAATAGTTTATAATTCAAATACAAATTAGTAAATAAAGTGTCAATTTATACGACGGCTTTTTGGCTTGACTTTTTTTTAAATTTTTTTTTTGGATTTGCTACCAAAACGCATATTAATTTACACGTTGACTTTTTGCTTGCGACTCTGTTTGCCATGAATCTTATCGATTCGTAACAATGTCGAAGAGCCAAAGAAATTTGAAAAAAAAAACCTCAAAATGTGTGAAATCAAAAAGAAGTTTAAAAAAAAATACCTCAAATTTGTGAGTTTTTTTCTACCGCGCAATCATCTCTGCACCTTTCAGCTAACAAACTTGAAAATCATGATTTTAAAATCAAGCAAAAACTCATCGCGTAAATCGGGTCTAACAAAATAAATTCATTGATAAAATATATTTTCCGCAAAAAGAAAAAAACGCGCGCGAACACCAAACATCAATGTAAACAACACATTATGACACATGAAAATATTGGGCGGTTTGCCCAAAAATTCATGGGGCTTTATGAACGTTTTCTGAGCGGTCGTAACACCACAATGAGAATTTGGGGCGCTATGTCCGTGTGGCATTAAGTCCGGTCACCCACCACATATGTGAATTAAAAATGCTAGCTTAATATTCATTGGAAAATAAACTCGATCCGGCCTAAAATGGAATGTTGAAACATTTAGCCGGGAAACGGGGCTATCTATATCTCGATCTCTATCACTATCGCTATCGCTATCACTATCACTATCACTATCTCCATCTCTATCTCCATTTCTATCTCTATCTCACTCTCAATCTCAATATCTATCTTTGTCACTATCTCAATCTCAATCTCTCTATTTCTATCTCCATCTCTATATCTGATGCTATCTATCTCTATCTGCATCTCTATCTACCTCCATCTCTCTCTCCCCCGTTGTCCCCCCACCAAACCAATTCCATTTAAAATCCTCCTTTTATCAAAACACGACATTTCCAACGAAAAATCTTCTGCATAAAGAATTCCTAAAGTGTAGATAATTTCCATAATTCGAAGAAACCTCTTAAATTGTCCATTTCAATTACTCATTATAATGAGGCTACTTGAAAAATATTCAGTTCGATGTTTAATTTCTATAGGAAATAACAAAATTATATTTATCTAATTGAAAATGTTGGAATCGATTAAATAATAAAAACTAACTTTGAGTTGATTAGTGACCAGACCAAGTTTCCGACTTATCTGACAACCGAAACACACTCATAAGATCATGAATATACATGTCGTCATCAGAAATCCAAAGTGACTTAACAAGCATTTTCATAACTTGTCCTGCACCGAGCCAAAAGTACAACGATTTTTTTAACCATGCGTCTGGTTAATTTTTTCATGGTAAATATTTGATTACAAAGTCAAAATAACGTTAAATAAGGTCAAATTTACATGAAAAATAGTTGAGTTAACATTATATAAGGTTGATTTTTTCGAGAGAGAGGCTGAAAAATGTGCGAAATAAAAAAACAATTCAAAGATCATTCGGCTCTGTTGTGTCGAAGTTCTTGTACTGCTTTGTGTTTGACGAAGTTCAGTATTATGTTACACGAAGTTTCAACAAATGCGATTATTTCCCCCACTCTTTTTCCACTCTTCCTTTTCTCTCAAAATGTGAGCACTTAATCTCGCTCTTTCAAAAAAAACCACCACCAAATGCTATCTTCACTGCTTGTTGAGCTGTTGCTTTGTAACGCACTTGTTTGCTTTAGTGCTTGATTTTTTTGGGATATGCGCTACTAAACAGTAGTTCTCGTTCACTCGCATAGAGTTAGGACACTTATTATACCAAAAATTGCTGCAGAAATCATTGCAAATGGGTAACGATGAAGAACTGTAACAGCTTCCGAAACCTTGCCTGCAATCAAAGCAAAACAGATTTTTTTGAAAGTTTATATTTCTGCAAAGAAATATAAAATTGTTAAATTGAGCATGCATTGTTTCAATAATTTAACAATGAAATTTTTATATTAACAATTTTCATGGTTAAAAAATTGAACAATGCATTGTTAAACCAACAATAATTATTTTTATATCAACCAGTTTCATGGTTAAAAAATTCAACCAGGGAGTAGTTAAATTAACTATTATTATTGTTAAATACCAGTCAACAAGAAGATGTTCAAATTAACCATATATAACGTAGACTCCAAATCATGTTTATTTATGGTTAAGTTAACCTTATATAAGGTTAATTTTTCTCTCTGTGTGTGCTATAAAGCTGCAAATTTCCAATATAGAAGTGTAAAATGTTGCAGAGACATGTATTTTCGGACATTTTACAAAAACCTATTAAAAACTCGATTTTAGTCGACAGCAAGCTTTGTGTACATTTTATGTTTATCAAATGTAGTTTTAAAAATACCAATTTTGGAGAAACAAAGTATATATGTTGGTTGAACCAACACAACTTTCGACAGTTAAGAAATGAAAAGAATGCAAAACCCATTTGGTAAGGTTACTTTTGCCCGCCCCAAATTGCACACTTGGAAAATGGGGCACATTATTTTCTTTTCCTGTTCTCTCCTACTGCCGAATTTTATGCCAATCGCAGTTCGTTCGCCAGCGACATGGCCACCATATTATTTTTAACTTATACAATTTATTTTAATAATTTCTTTTTACCTTAAAAACGCTGTCGCTACGGTTATTACACTACATATGGACGTAGTAAAGCGATTCGCGAATCCATTAACCGGCGTATTGACGGACAGTCGGACGCATGAAACATCAGCTGGAATTATTCTACATATCCCGTTCCACTTAAATTCGACATTCCTTCGAATCCAGCACTACGTGCCTTTCAATGCGACAGTAAGCATTTAAATTAAAAATTTCACCGAATCTGCCCCTATTCAATCCGGCAGTAGGAATTACACTGCATACCACCTAAAACTTCCACGGAATACAGTTCCACGTTGAGATGAAAAAAAAATACTAAATTGAAGAAAACGTAGCTAAATTGAGTAAAACTGCTTCTCATATGGCACCCAGTACAAATGTACTACTTTATTCCCATGACATTCCATGAAGCAACAGAGGGGGAGGAGATACTACTTTTTTTTTCGCATCAGTGACCTGTGGTTTACTTACTGAACCGATTCTGCAGTTAAAAGCCAACTCCAAATGGCTCTTACTCTCTTACTCGCAAAGTCACCAACATTTACGATGTGTCTAAAAGCTGCTTAAAAAGGTTTGATCGTCGCACACAGGGCCGTTCACAATTTAACAGCTACAGGAATTACTCGCACAGTACGGTTAATGAAATCGGACTAATCGAGAGACTCGGGATATATGCGCCTATTTAGTTTGTTAGGAAGACACTTCTATTCGTGCGATGGAAATCCCTATTACTCAATCGGGGATGATTCAACAGTAAACTTTTTGTTTTTGTTTTTGAGTTTAAGGCTAATGAACTGCTTTCGCTACCTGCACAAATGTGATGGCATGTGTGGTGTCCTTCACTGTGTTAGAACAAACAGTAATGCCGTGACATGCTGTACGTGAAGTTAGATTATAAACAAAGAGGATTTAGCTTCTACGAACACATACTATGTAGGAAAGTTTAAAAATGTTAGATAGTTGGCACTGTTGAAAAAACATATCAATTATTGCAATATGCATATTTGCCGCATCGCCTTGGTAACTCAGCGGATAATGTGCCGTCAATCGGGGAATGAAAATTTAGAAAATAACACAAACGCATTCGCACAATGTTTTTTTTTAAGGACAAAACAAAAATGAAATTACGAATTCAATCTTTTCTATTACTAAAGTATGTACACATTTTTTAATATTGATAGTATTTAGGTCAGTTTGTATCGGGTAAAAAATGAAATTGGAAAGTTCCACAAAACGTTTTATTTAGACTATTTGTAATTGAAGCAATTGTCGTCAATAAAGAATTTATATTCGAATCCAATGACAAGTTCGTTTCAAGTTCAATTCGAATAGATTTATAGGGTTCTCCAACAAGAGGTGTTATTTTGAATAACCCCGTATTTCAGTAGCTGTCATTTTTGAAGCTTTCATTCGTTGACATTTGACACGTAGAAACTACGCCATTACTACAAATGGAACGATACACACTTTAACAACGCATTGAAATTATGAAAATTCACCACCAAAAAGGTTGAAAATCTTGCAGTCACCGTTCGCAAAACTAAAAAGTTTCCGGGGGCGATCACAATTGGCCACCGAGATCTTGTGATTTAACACCTTGCGACTTCTTCCTTTGGGGCCACGTGAAAGATAAGTTCTACGCCAATCGCCCAGCGTCGATTAAAGACCTCAATTATAGAATTCGGCCATTTGGCCTCTTTATTATGAAAGGTATTCAAAAGATTGTAATTTTTCTTTGAATACCAAATTAACACCTCTTGTTGGAGAACCCTGTACTGGAACGTGAACTTTCAGTCCGGAACTCTATGTGCAATTCACTATGCAACAAAATAATCAAAAGTGTTTGTAATATATTCTGATTTACTGTTGTCCCCTGGCCTACACTTTCTTTCTTTGAATAGACTTTCTTAATTTTTTTTAATCGCTTTTTTTTTTGAAATTTCATACAATTTTCGATTACTTCATAAATCTACCATAATCGAATTGGACCGATCATCCGACCAAATCTTAGAATTTAAAATCTATCCGACCAAATTTGGTAGGAAAAGGCCAAAACAGCAAAGCTAATTATGGCCAAGAATTTATGTTTTTATTAGAAAGATAAGGGTTTGCCTAAACACAAGCCATATGTGTTACAAAAAATTTCACAAACAAAACCGGTTATAGAAGCAGTTAAACCCCTTTGATTTGAACTCGGCTCCAGGTCACTGGAGATCCAACTGGCCGTAACATTTTAACAACAACACAATTTTCAAATTCAAGTATTGTTCATTTGCTGTTAATTTTTTGAAGGATACTGAAGAGTATGTCCAAGTGCCCGGAGATGGGCTCCGTTAAACCGAAATACGCACATACAAACAGACATTAAGCTGGCCACCTTCTTGCGTCTGTGGCCACAGGCAGCTACCAACAAACAGTGGCCACCTGCAAGTATCGCCACAACAGGAGAGTCATCGGTTTTTCTTTTATCAAGTATTTAAGTTAAGCCTGAAACTAAATACGTTTAGGAGAAAAACAAAAAAACTGGCAACAGTCGTTTCAACGTCTACGACTACATTAATGGGGAAGCTCTCCAATGCATATACAAATTTTAGCATGACAGGCTAGGGAGGTAAATTCTGGATCTTGTGAGTCCAAATGCTGCTGGCTCTGGAACACAACACCATTACGTATATATACAAAAGGCGTCTGTGGGAAAAGAAAGAGGAACGAGTGCCACACTCCTGGGTCTAACATAGAGCGAATACATCTGGCCTATGGAACTTAACGTGCGTGTATACCGCAATGAAATTTGCGTTCAGCCCTTGTTAATTCGCAAAATGTGTTTTACATTTACCTACCATTGTAACATACAGAAAAGCAAAACAATATCAAAGCATAATAATAAATACAAATCTCTACACCATTCGCCTACAAACTTGAAAATTATGATGTTTAAATCAAGCAATAATTCGTCGTGTAAACGAGACCAGAAATGAAAAATGCCCAAAGAAAAATTAAAAATTCCCCAAATGAAGAATTCCCCAAAATAAATGAAAAATCTCCCCAAAAGCCCAATATGAAAATTTCCCCAAAAATTCCGAAAAAAATCCCCCACACAATTAATGAAAAATTACCCAATGCAAAATCCCCCAAATATTATGAAAAATACACCAACAAAAAAAAAACGACAATAGTTTTTCATAATTTGGAAAAAGTGTTTTTTAACAAGAAAATATACCCTAATTATCACATTTGAAAAATAACCGCAATTTGAAAATAAACGATGGCCCTACGAAAAAAAAAATCACCACAAATTAAGTGTTGTAAGATTTTGGGGGGGATTTTTCATTTTTGAATTGGGATTTGTCATTTTGTGGGATAATGTACAAGTTAAATTCGTAAATCTATAAACCAATGAGCCTCTAACGGAGCAATTTGAGGCACTCTTGCAGGTTAGAGGTTTAAGTACGCCAATGCAAATTAACGCTGTCGCCTGTGTATAGGTTATAAATAATTTGTTGGCTTTTTCTAGACGTCTTGGCATTGATTAATTAAATATTAGCATTGTTGTTAAGAGACGCCATCGCTAGACCCGATTCAGACGAGGAACCTGCGTCTGGTGTGAACACTCACAACTTTCGCAGATTGAAAGCAAAGATTCTCGCATGTGAAACGCCAACAGAAGAAAAGAACACTAAACAATTCTAATGTATTGTGGTCCCCTCAGAATAAAAATGCACGAAATGTTCTTGATGTTCTTCGGGAATTCTATAAAACTTTATGTAGTCTTTCCAAATCAAACTTTTGACACATAAAGTCTTAATACCATTTTGTCTTACTAAGGCTAGAGTGTAGTGTTCAATTTCCAGTGGGCTAATTATGCAATAGAACTCCACAGAGGGTCCATTTTCCTAACGCCCCTCATTGAGCTGAAGCACCCGGTTGAGAGAGAAACATCACGCCGACACGAACTATTACTGCGAAACTCCACGCACAAAGGTAAAAACGGCCAAATAATTATGAAAAAAATGCCCAAATAGCAAAACAAAATTAACAATCACCCAAAAAAAAAAGAAAATAATTGGCCGATTATTCGCACAGCCGTGATTTCTTATTATGCAACATCACCCCAACTTAAATATGAAAAAAAATACGCCAAATGAAAATGAAAAACAATCCCAACACAGGAAGAGAAACAAACAATATATCGATTTTTTTTTTATTTTATTTTGGGGTTACGACCTAATCACAGGTGTTCGACTTTTATGTTTCTTTCCATTTATAAATTGAAACTCCAAAATTAGGCATTTTTGGACAAATATTTTTCACTTGCACTTCACGAGCGTACGCTTTAATTGGGAAATTCCAAATGAAAGCGTACTTTCAGATTATGTTGTTGACAACACTAGTTCTTCCGATGTGTGAAGCCAGAGAGGAAGGTGGTAATGCATTTTGATAGTTGCAGTTACATTACATTATTGGGAAAATGGGCGATGGTTCCTAATGAACAATTGCCCAAAATTCTAAAAATGAAAAATACCCCATCAAACGCCCAACAACTTTTACCAATTCTTTGGGCATTTGATAATTTTTCGTTTTTTTTGGCGATTTCCCCTTTGGTCGATTATTCCATTTTCATTTTGGAGATTATTTCATAACGTTTTGGGCGTTATGTCACATCGTCGCTCCTGATGAATCTATGAAAAAACCACAAATGCTCCAACCAGAAAGAGAAGAAATGAAAAATTTCCAAAAATAGGTAACAAAAAAAGATTCTGAAAACTCTCCCGAACAATTTATGCAGAATTCCCCAATGAAAAATCGGTGCAACTACACAACTGATATGGAAGATTTCATTTATACAGCAGTCCTTGTGCGAAGGCGTGCCATGGTTCAGGCTTTGACGATGACGATGACGATGATGAACGGTGTGTTGTCGGTAAAAGAGCACACTAGTTGCATGTGCCACACAGCGCATGTCCCAGATCTCAACAGCACGATACAAAACAAATTTGAAATGTGTAGGCAGAGTGTTTATAAGGACTGTAAACATGCATTTCATTTCATTCGATTTACGAACCTGCAACCAACAGCATCGCAACTGCAACGCATCGCAACTGCATCGCACCGCATCGCAACAGCATCGCATTGTCTGCATGAAACGACGCGAATTCCGCCAAAACAAAAACCACAAGTGTCGAGCCGTCTACTGCAGACGGCAATAAAGTGATCGAGTGAAATAAAAAGAAGCAAAAACGTTATATACAAAAAAAAAAAAAAAAGCTCAACATTCACAGTTGAATCATTGGCTTTGTTTTTTTTTGCTGATATCTTAGCATAATAAATTTTTGCTGAAAAGTATCGCTTCCGTTTGGTATCCAACGTATTGTTTGTGAATCTGTGCATTTGTTCATTCAATTCTATAAGACTAATAAATAAACGAAACAAAAATATTATAGACAAAACCGAAAGTGTACGTACACTGAAAACAAATTTAAATCAAATCTCCGATTGTCATGAATCAAGTCTTTAGTTTGAAGTACTTATGGTGATTTCGCTTGTACAACGAAAATGTTACCCTACGTGCACCTGTTGATATCGCACATTTTGTGATATCAAACGAACATATGTAAGTGCAACACCTAAAGCTACAGACAAAAAAAAACAGCTGTAGTTTCAAATCTAAACAAACGCAAATGTACGCATTTCATTTGCTATGGGTTTTTTGACATGACAGCACAATTGAAATCTGCGAGACAAAATTTTTCCTCTCTTTGGAGGCAACAACATTGACAAACGAACTTAAGATTTCTTCACTTTTTTGACAAACGAACACAAAAATACGGGTGCAGAAAAAATTTAACATTTTCTTTTTTTTTTGTAATATCGAAATCACCATTAGTTATGTTTGGCATTTTTTGGCGTTCATCAAATTGAAGTATTATTTTGCATCAAACTTGCAACAGAAAACTATTGTTGCTTTTTTAACAAAATTTTCTATCGAAGAAGTTTCTGCATGAAATTCTTTAAAAAAAAGTTATACATTTTAATAGAAATGTTAAACTTTTCAAAATTGTTGGCAAAATATTAAAGTTTTATTTTTTAAAGAAATTATAATTAATGTAAAATTTGCATTAAATTTATGTAAAACTTGCATTAAATTGATCTTCAACTTTCGGCAAATTGATGTAAAATTTTTCTCAAATTGATGTGCAATGTTCATCAAATTCGTGTACAATGTTCATCAAATTTTCCTCAAATTGATGTACAATTTTCATTTAATTGATGTACAATTTTCATTTAATTGATGTACAATTTTCATTTAATTGCTGAATAATTTTCATTTAATTGATGAACAATTTTCATCAAATTGATGTACAATGTTCACCGAATTGATGTGCAATGTTCATCAAATTGATGTACAATGTTCATTAAATAGATATAAAATTTGCATTACATTAATGTACAATTTTCATCAAATTGATGTACAATGTTCATTAAATTAATGTACAATTTTCCTCAAATGAATGTACACTGTTCTTAAAATTGATAGAAAATTTTCATTAAATTGATGTACAATTTGCATTTAATTGGTGTACAATGTAAATTAATGTACAATTTTCATCAAATTGATGTACAATGTTGGCAATGTTCATTAAATTGATGTACGGATTTGAAGAAGAATTAATGAAAAGTTCTACATCAAATTGAAGAAAAGTGTAGTAGGTTGGAAACAGATGTCCAAATTCATCAAATTGATGAACCATTTTTCTTTTCCCGTGTACGTACGTCCATTTTTTGTCATTACGGGCCATTGTGTGCCTCTTTACATTTTTCTAGACACGGAATACGTTGAGATAACAAACAAATTGCTAATAATATTTATTGTGCTGAACAAAAAATATAGTCTGAAAAACGAACCAAGCCAACCAGCGAGTGATTATAACAATAATAAATTGCATGATTTTCCGAACAATTTCGATCTGAATGTTGAGTTGCCAACAACACACTTCTGTGAACAATTCAGGTAAGCTTTAAAAGTGAAGCACAGGAGCATGGGGCAATGCATTTTCTTCTTACGACCGTGAATTCCAAAAAAATCGATAATAGAAATTAATTGGTAATTGACACTTAAGTTATAATAACTCGTGAAAAGTGATTATGTGGTGCACTCGTATATATGAGAGGCACAAGAAAACAAAGACGTGACGATGTCAGAAACAACAATTTCATGATTACATGATTTCACTTAAGCGAAGTTGATATCATTAAAATGTAATTTGTTATTTGACCGTTATTTTGATTCGAAAACAGAGCGAATTTATTTTCTGTTTCTGTTCAATCCAGCGGATGACAGTATTCACACCAGTAATTCAGTAATAGTGTAAGGAACTGGAAAAAGGGGGGAGTGGTGAAATATCCACAGACACAACAGAGGTAATGATGCACGTGTCCAAACCATTTGGTAGCATCTAGTTATTTTTTTCAAAATTTGCTATTGCTCTGTTTTGCTTAAATTTCACAGTGCTGGCAAGTAATGTTTACAAACAACCACTAAACGTACTTTGATGTTGCTCTTATACAGGGTGCGAATGCCACATTCGTGTTGGACATTATTTTTTTTTTTTTTTGCGATCAGTCTATAATCTGTGCGGCTTTAAATTCCACACTAATAAATTTGTTTGCTTTAAGGGCGAAAGACTGTTCTGTGATATCAGAGAAAGTCTTATGGAGGTTCTGAATTAATTTCATTGGAGGATTTTGAAAATATTCCTAAACTTTCATTTATCCCATCTAGAGAACTTGTATGGCCGCTGCCAATTAAAATAACTGAAAGTGAAAATTCCTTTTTTGTTAGCATTTCACGTGAATTGTATGCATGGGACCCGGTAACGACTGAATTCGCTCCTGATCTATCATCACAAAAATGCAGGGAGTAGATTTGTATAAAAATGCAATTACTTAGTACATTCATATAAATTAAAATAAGCCAAAAAGATTTTCTATGGCTGAAGTTGAATAACATTCCAGGAATAATATTTCAATTAGATCCCTTGTGATGTGTTGGTAATGTGAAACCAGAACAGTTTGGCCATGTCACTCAAAGTATGCAGTGTGACGCAGAAATAAAAAATAATACTAATAATAACACTGTACAACACAAAAAAAAATTACAAGGTCCGACCTATAAATTTTGATAGAGGAGACAAAAAAAAAGACACGTGTATCGGCGTTTTGAAAGTTTACATCTGGGTGTCATTTTAGGGGGAGGTAAAGTTTCCCCCAAATGCAAATTTTGTATTGTCAATCGGCATAGAAAATCGAGTAAAGCTTACGTTTAAAGTATAAGGTGTGTTCAGCAAATTTATGCCAAATGTTGCGGAGAACAATTTTGTAGAATATGTTAACCCTCTAACTCCTCAAGGCATGGGTCTTTTTTGTCCTTCTTTTAAAAAAGAGCAAAAAACACCATTAAAACAGGTATTTAAGGGGTTAAAATGTTCCGCAAAAATATTCGCCGTGAAATTTTACTTTAAGTCCCTAAATACACCAAAACGGAAAATTCAACCAGAAAGTCAGAAATAAGACACAACACTAGAGAGCTTAGGGTTAATTTTGCATTTAGTAAGAATTTTATTTCAAAGTACCCCAAAAATTTAGCACTTGTCCAGCATATTTAATTTTTGTAGAATATGTTAACCCATCTGTTCTTTGGCTAATTAGATTCGTTACATTACAACAAAAACAAAAAAATCAAAACAAAAATCAATAAAATTCTTAACATATGAACAGGACCCGAAATCGCGATAAAAGCAGTGGGCAGCCAGGGAAATACATTCCACTTGCCATTTTGTAAAAAACTTGTCTTCTATTTATAGAGGCAAGAGGTCTAGAGCCGGACAATATCCTGTTGATATGATAAAATCATAAGACCGAAATAAAACAAACGCTAAACATAAAATTCTTACTAAATGCAAAATTAACCCTAAGCTCTCTAGTGTTGTGTCTTATTTCTGACTTTCTGGTTGAATTTTCCGTTTTGGTGTATTTAGGGACTTATAGTAAAATTTCACGGCGAATATTTTTGCGGAACATTTTAACCCCTTAAATACCTGTTTTAATTGTGTTTTTTGCTCTTTTTTTAAAAGAAGGACAAAAAAGACCCATGCCTTGAGGAGTTAGAGGGTTAAAATATTCTACAAAATTGTTCTCCGCAACATTTGGCATAAATTTGCTGAACACACCTTATACTTTAAACGTAAGCTTTACTCGATTTTCTATGGCGATTGACAATACAAAATTTGCATTTGGGGGAAACTTTACCTCCCCCTAAAATGACACCCAGATGTAAACTTTCAAAACGCCGATACACGTGTCTTTTTTTTTTTGTCTCCTCTATCAAAATTTATAGGTCGGACCTTGTAATTTTGGGAAAAATTTGATTTTGTTGTACAGTGTAATCAAATAAGTACACATGTGGTTATGTTCGTTCGGGTTTGAGTTTTATATAAACACTACAATGGATGGTATGTCATGGAATCATAGTCGTGCAGGACAACATATGGTCTGATAAGTCTGTGATAATTTCGCAAAGCTTAAAGCATATGATGATCTTATCCGTGGCATAGCTGTTGTAAAGTTTTCACAAAAAGGTGTGGCACCAACCATTTCATACCTGTTACGAAATCTCATCATAATTTTCTTCTCTGAAAAATTGATAACGATTGGTCCATCACTTTTATTTAGGGTGAAATCGAAAAGGGGTTGGAAATAAATCTGCCATTCGGAATTTTCTAATCCGATTTAATTGAAATTTCACGCAGACCTAGAAGTGTGGTCGAGCTTACCTACACAACTGGGTTCATGTTCTGAGTTTATACAGAGTTGAAAAGCTCAGTTCAAACTTCCGCTAATATTTTTATTTATGAAGTTGCATGAATAAGGTGGTGGTTAAGACTTATCATAGTACGTGAGATAAGTGCATTTTTAAGGAGAAAAAATAATATTTTTGGACCCCGGTTCAGTTTAGTGCTTATAACTTAACAATTTGAAGTCCGATTTCAGTCGGGTATAGATGGTTGGTTGGGAAATAGAATTATTTCAAAACACGCCAACGACATCAAAACAATATCATTAATGAAAAAAATTTTATGGACGTTGGAATTTAAAAATTCAAAAAAATCGTTTTTGTCACAAAAAAATGTTACCAACATTTTTTTCCGGCGAAACATAACTAAACGTAAGTTTAAAAATTTTTATTAATATTTTTTTTTTTTTTTATACATAAAAAAGTGGAAAACAGTTATACTTTTCCCCCATAGATTCCTCCGAAGTTGAACACTTTTTTTTTTAATGAAATTCCCATTTGGGCCTTAGGTTTAAAATTTTTTATCAACATACTTTCCCAAAACCAACCCCCCCCCCCCCCCCCCCACAACCATAAAAAAGGGGAAAACTTTTTCCCCGCTTAGATTCCTGCGAAGTTGAACATTTTTTTAAAGGAAATTCCCATTTGGGCCCACAATTTCTTGAGCAAAACTCCCCCAGACTTGAGGAAACTACAGCAATTTTTCCCCACACATTTATGGAATTCTGGAATTGTTTCGATTGAAATTCTAAATTTTGTTTAATTTTTCGTAGCCTTATTCTCTTATGTGTATATCTTTCTAACAATTATTATTTCTAAGCTCAGCGTCCCTCCAGAATGGTGGAAACTAAGCCAAATTTACTCAACAAAATCCCAATTTGGAGATTGTCCCCACTCATGGAATTTTGGGATTGTTCTCATTGAAATCCTACACTTTGTTTAATTTTTCGCAGCCTAAGATTGTTGTGTGTATAACTCTTAACTGACTTTTTTGCTAAGAAGTGTTCCTCAAACTGAGAATGGTGTTGTTGTTGTTGTGGTTTTAAGCCATCATTTTTGACAGGTGATGGTAAAAGGCAGTTCACAGGTATATTTAACAATTTCGCACGAAACACAAAATGCCATCCTTGCTGTGGCCGGACTGAAACTATTGAATATTGTAATGGAATTGCTGAAAAACAATGGAATTCTACCAAACTTGTTATGTACTTTATGTTTTCCAAAATTTGCATTAAAGAGTCCAGTTAACAGTAATCCCATTTCTCATGAATGACTGTCATATAAATGTTCGATATTTCCCATTTCAATAAGAAACAACCCACTCACTGGCAACCAACTTAAACTATCACAACAGACATTTTCCTAAAAATCGTAAAAATAAATGTCCTTTCTGGAATGCAATAGAACATTTCTCGATGCTCCGGATCATAATAAAGGTTGTATTGGTTTTTGAATAATGGCATTTGAGAGAAAAGTTTCATACGCCGGAGAAATAAGAAGAAGAAAAAGGTTGGGTATATTATTTTGTATTTCGTATATGCAATCGAATTCGGATAAGCGCACGCCTTTTAATTGAAAAGATCGCTTAGTGGATTAATGATTTTCCATGAACTTTACTTCGCTTAAACTAAAATCCGCTTTATGTGAGACACATTTTTAATGCAAAAACAGAAACGTATAAAAGAGAAATATGTAGAAGGTAACGGCGACAAAAAATAATGCAATTCGTTAAAATAAAATAATAGTGGAAAATCGACAGACCAAGAGCTAATAGATGAGGTGACGTGTTTGGCCAATGAATACGTTGAAAATGCTGTAGTAATAAATTCTATCAAACAAACTACGAAGTAGACATTACAATCAATTTATGTTATGAAAACATTTTTTGGGAGTCAATTAAAAAGAAAGATGTTGTCAACCGCATTTAAGACAACTCAACCAAATGAAAAAACAAGAGCTTGCCTATCAGCGTGGGGGCTGTGGGTCTGTCGCTGCAAATATCTAGCCATATGGTCTGTGTCACCCGGTTTACCCTTGGAATATAAATTTACTTTGTATTGTAATAAATTATAAATAGATAAGTGATTACTTTCATCCAAGCTCATTAATACTGAATTTGAATTTTACACACATGTATTTTAATAGTTGTGCCACAAGTTTCTACCTTCGTTTCATAGAACAATTTTAAAAGTACACACTCAATTCGTTTAAATGAAAGAAGGCTCAATTATCCGAACTCCTTTTTTATGAATAAACCCGCATAGGTGAAACAAATTTCTTGATTTTTTTCTTTTCCGCTTAACCGAATTCGACTTTTTGTACAAAAATACGAAAAAAAAATGTTTGCTTTAAAAAATAGAATTAAAGAAAACAATTTTTGAAAAAAAAAAATTTAAAAAAAAAAAATTAGACATCAAAATATCTAATTAAAAAATGTATAAAAAATTTTAATAAATTTTTTTTTTTTGTTTATGTATTGTGAATCTATATTCTTCATATAGATTTGTTTCTGTTAGTCGAGTTCGAGGTCATTGATTATTTTAGTTTTTGCAAAAAATAAAATATTTAAAAAACAATTTTTAATTTAAAACAAAACAGTTTAATAAAAAAATTTAAATACAAATTTAACGTTTAACTCTGGATGTGCATTCCCCCCCCCCCCCCCCCCAAAAAGTTACAAAACAATTAAATGTATGCCTTAAAAAGTTGAATTATAGAAAAAATTTAAAAAAAAACATAAAATTCTACATCAAAAAATGTAATTAAAATTTTTTTTAAAAAATGTGAATAAAAAATTAAACAAAAAAATGTTATTGTTTATATATTGTGGACAGTGACGGGTTTACACCTGGGTATTTACCCAACGCTGGGTATTTACCCATTTATATTCACGTTCATACCCGGGTATTTATCTAATTTTGGGTAAATACTCATTTTAATAACAAATACTTGTGAACATTTTCGAATTTATTTTGAACATATTTTGTTGAAGTGTATTTTGTTTATACATTTCTTGATGCGTTTTGCTCAGTTAAGGCAGTTTTGACTGCATCAAACACAACAACAATTCTTAATAAGAACCGCTAATCAGCGTGCATATGGCAATTCAATGTAATGAGTGGGAGCGATGCTGAAGCAACTAGAAAAATTAAATTTTAAAATTATTTCATTTGTTAATAAAAAATCTAATTCATAATAAAAAATTTAATTATTTTAATTTATTTAAATTTTTCTTTATTCTGATTTATACCCGGGTGCTTGGGTAAATACCTGGGTATTTTCGGTCAAATACCCAATTTACCATTTGGGCATTTACCCTTGTCCCATCACTAATTGTGGATCTATGTTTTTCAAATAGAATGTTTTCTGTTAGTCAAATTCAAGATTTTTGCAAACATTTTAATAAAAAAATTTATAAAGAATTTTAAATTAAAAAAAAATTTAATAAATAATTTATAAAACAAAATTTAATAAAAAATTTAAATAAAAAAAAATTTTAAAAAACTATTTTAATAAAAACAAGTGGACAAATAGTAAGTTCGGCCGGGCCGAATCTTATATACCCTCCATCATGGATCCTTAAAAAGTCAATAAATAAGAAAACTATGAAGAAAGTAAGTGCAGGAACCCGATGCAGGAACCCGATCCCAAATTTTATCCAAATCATGAAATTTCGGATTCGTGAGAAAATTTCGTTGCATTTCGATACCCATATGTCCATGTTTGTCAGGGGCCGTTTTTTGGGCCGCTCGTGACCCGATAGTCCCAGGAACCCGATCACAAATTTTATCCAAATCATGAAAATAAATGCATATTTGGGTTCGCGAGAAAATTTCGTTGCATTTCGATACCCATATGTCCATGTTTGTCAAGGGACGGTTTTTGGGCCGCTGGTGACCCGATAGTCCCAGAAACCGGATCAAAAAATTTAGGCAAATCATGAAAATAAAGGCATATTTGGGTTCGTGAGTAAATTTCGTTGCACTTCGATACCCATATGCGCATGTTTATCATGGGCCCCAAGGGTCCACGGAACCCATGAGCACGCCCATTTTTGGGATTTTTTTCCCCATCTATAAATTATATAAACTTAGAACAATTTTACCAAAAAAAATCAGATGTAGTGAAAAAAAATATTTGAAAAATTTGATTATGGCCGGGATATATTTAGTCCCCTTTGGTCCGATATTGCCCATTCTCGAACTTAACCTGCTTATGGGCAAAAAACATCTTCCTACAAAATTTCAGCTTCTTAGCGTTGGTCGTTCGCACTCTATCGTGATTTCAACAGACAACAGACGGACAGACGGACGGACGGACAGACGGACATCGCTAGAATGTCTTAGAATGTTACACTGACCGATAATATATATACTTTATAGGGTCGCAGATCACTCTTTCGAGGTGTTGCAAACGGAATGACAAACTTAGTATATACTCCATCCTATGATGGAGTGTATAAAAATTACGTTTAACTCTGGAGGAGAATATTTTTTGGGCATTGTGACCAAAAAATGTGTAAATTAAAGAAACAGTGTAAAAATTTAATAAAAAAATTTATTAAAAAAAACTAACCATAGAAAAAAAATTTTAAATTAAAAAAAAATGTTAACAAAAAATTTAAAAAAGAATTGTAAATTTAAAAAAAAAAATTATAAAAAAAAATTTTAAGAAACTATTTTAATAAAAAAATGTACGTTCAACTCTGGAGGTGAATTTTTTTTGGGCATTGTGACCAAAAAATGTGTAAATTAAAGAAACAAAAGAAGAATAATTGTTTATATCGAATCGTTGTACTCGATGGTCCTAAAACTCAATTTTGCCGCAACTCGGAGATATGCCGTTATGGCTTGAGACCACTCATTTTCTGGTTGGTTTTTATGCCGGGACCATCTTGCAGTTTAATGTCATATCTGTGTTCGTTCATCTGCAGTCCTTGATTCAGTGGCCTATGTGTATGAATATGGGCCCCGGCAGATAGCTGCTGACCAATTATTCGCTATGCAGCCAGCATAAGCTGTTATTTTTTACATTCTGGGAATACTGTTATTCGCAACAAGAACTATCGGCCCCTTTCAACAGGCTCCAGAGTACACAAGTGGTAACAGAGCCCGGTTGTTTACAACTCACTGCCTCCAATGATTATTCTCTCACACATACGTCATCACAATTGTCCCAATGACAATCGTTTAACTGTCTCGCCCACACATTTCTATTCCAGAAATGGGCACACTATGGCGAATAATAGGACAACTCACATTTAATCCTTCCACTACATGAAGCTAACGAATTACCATGCCGGACGAATTTGGCCGGACCTCCTTGGATGTCTATTGATTTTGTCACATCAAAATCTCATTAAGGTCAACAGTACTTGAATAATCAAATAGTATTTTTTTTCTGTGTCATGTCTCCCTTTTGAGGACATTCGAAATTCTGCACAGAAAAACATTACCGTTGCAACAGATTTCCTGCGACAGCCGCCAGCCAACACTAAAGGATCACAAGTTCAAGAAACGTTTTATGGCAATTATACAGACAGTATACAGACAGACGAAAGGCGACATAAGCTGGATTGAGTGAAAATAGACTTGTTGAGGAATTTCGCACTGTCTCAGAAAATTTCTCTTGCTAAAAGTTGTCCTTTATCCTGATGATGTGCAGCAATATTGGGGTAAAAAAGTCTGCCTGCAAAAGGACCAACCGGCAGAGACAAAACGCGACTTGAATTGAAAAGCGTAATACAATGTTGAAGTAGATGTTTGGCACAGTGAATCTAGCAATGGTGGCACGACCCAGCCAAATTGGGAAACACATTGTCCGCTGGCAGCGGTCTCATTTAAAAGTAGATGTTCGATGGTAGTTAATGCAGCAATGGGTAAAAATATATGAAGTCAACCAATGAGTTTCCCTCACCAATTCCGAATTGGCTGAAAGTTGGTACGAAGGGAGTGTTCAATATAACAATAGCATCTGTCAACTTTCAGTCTCCTAGCTTTTCTACTTTCAATTTTATGACGACTTTAATTTGAAAAAAATGATTAGAAATGTACTGAGATGCTTTAACACAATTTTTAATATCTCTGAAAGTATTATACGTACATAAATGATCAAAGGCTTATTTTGAAGCTAAAATTATGCACCGTTAAATAGAAATATTAAATAGATAATTTTCGGACAAGGATATCGTGGATAAAAAAGGACTAAAATTGCCGAAGGATATATCTCAAAAAGCGATATTTTTAAAAATTTCAAAAACATATATGTTATTCCCTATTCTGTTTTGCACACGTCTTTCAACTTTTAGCCGTGGATCTTTATAATGGAATGAGTTATTAAGAAAATAGTTCGCAAAGGTTTACGTATTCATAAATTTTTGTATTTTTTAAACAATTTCAATTAGTATTTTAAAATAATATTTCATATCATACCAGTGAATTACAGTTATATTCATTCAGCTACTAGTAAATAATAAAAAATATCAAAAACCTAGATTATATTTACTTATTTGTAAAGACTTTCAATTACAAAATCGGTATCTGCCGAGTAACGCTTTACTTTAATGTTAGTTTTTCCCACAGGTACAAAAGAATGCAGTTTTTGCGTCCCAGGAATAGTACGCAATTGTTTAAAGCGTATTTGGAGGAATCGTACTTCTTCATCGTAATCTTTTACTGTTAAGTACTCGAAGTTACAGTTCAAAAGATTACCCAGGCACCAGTCATATAAATGTCTTGGAGTAGTTATTTGACCTTGTAATGGACGCTGTAAACTGGCTCGTCGTGCTTCTCTCTTTACAGTACCTCCAAGACCGTCGCTGGGGCCTTTTCCATGACTTGTTTCAAAAAAATGCCATTCAGCATTACATCCAAAATCTTCCATATGATAACATAAATTGATAAAGTTCTTTTTATTTTTAAACTGGGCTGCACTGCCGTCTGAAAAATACGTAATTTTCTTCGGGATTGTTTTAAACTTGTTCCTCAAAAATACATTCAAGTGGCGATGAAACAGGTGAACAGCTACAGAGTCGTGTATAAGACAATCAGATATTATTATAAAGTTTGTATGTTGTGTTTTTCCGTCCGATTTAAAATAAATAGCAATTGGGTATAACGTGGCTTGAGAGTTGTTCCAGTGAAATCCCTGGACTGCATCCTGAACTGTAAAAGAAGCATTTTCTGAAAAATCACAAACTGCTATGTACTCATTTTCTTCCAAATTGGATTTTCTTTCGCTCAGATATGCTGCCTGTTGTTTTGCGATAAATGAATGAGGTAATAGAATTTGAAGCTTTTCACACAGGGAATCCACAAAAACGTCGGCTTGGCTAATCATAGTCTCCAAATTATCTCTATCTACACTTATCCATTGTTTATATGTTATTTAATCAATATCATTTTCTTCTAGTAATTGATGCAGTCTCGCTTTTAAATTTTCCATTCCTGGACACTTGATACATTTAAGTAGGTGACACTTTGAAGAAGCTGGATTGCATGTCATTTGTTTCAAACAATCTTTGTAACATTCTAGCTTATAATTTGGAGCATCAGCAGTTAATTTTTTTAAATTTATACCATCAATCATAAGTTTTACATTTTGATGCTTTGTACATACACATACGTTATGAGATCCACTCGCATTTGCTAGAATTATATTCCGCGGACGAAGCTGGCAAAACTTGGAAATACCTATTTTTGTTGTATCATGTCGTTCCTTGAATAAAGCATACATTTCTCTTAAGTTCCCCAGCAACAGTCTTTTATTTTTTCTGACTTTTGTACCGTTTTCAACAACAGACACGAAATCTTTGTATCCGGGCATACATCTGCTAACATCATCGGATTCGTAAAAGGATTTTACTAAAAAACTCGTCTCTGGTGAAATTGGCGATCCCAGTTTTGGATTGGGCGTACTCATCACACCCTTCGTTTCAACCAAATGCTTAACTTTTCGCGCCATATAGTTTGTTACCTGGAATTCTTCCTCAATTTTATGTACTGACCAGCTTTTTGGTAAAATGGTTAGCAGTTGGATTTTCTCACTATTTGTTGGTATTGTTTTAAACTTTTCTTTTAATTGTTGTATTATTTCGGATTCTGGGCATATATGATAAGGTGATTGTGTTGAACCAGGGAAAATTGTATTTTTAATCGATTCACTTATTTTTTTGAATTTTGTATCTCTGTACAGTTTATGATGTAATTTTTTCTTTTTGATTGGAGTTTGTTCCAGATATGGTAAAGATTCGTTTAATTTGGAAATAGCAACATCTTCCGTGCCTGATGCAATTTCATCGAAAGTATCTAAATTTCCGCTTATGTCCGAACCTTCGTCTAAACTAGATTTGTTTAAATTGGAAAGCTTTTTTCTACATGCCGCACAAATTTTATTTGAGGTCGTGATGTTTTTATCCGTAATATACCGTAGCATCCATTCTTGAACTCGTATTAAACTTTTATCGCGCGTAGTGTGTCCGGATTTATTAAAAGGATTACAGCAAAATCTTGAATTGAATGGCATGTTTTCACGGTCACAGAGTTTGTTGAAACAGTTTTTAAAATACCGCACCCGAAGAATTCACAATTAAATGAAAAATGCAGCATTACCAAACTGACAATATTCTCATAGACTACTTTCTTAATATATTTTATATTGCATATATTAAAAAATACATTCAAAATTAAAGATTTTATGAAATATCATAACTTTTTCTTGGGAATTTAATTATAACTCATTCCATGATGACGATCCACGACCAAGAGTTTGCAGACGTGTAGAAAACAGAAAAAGGATTAATATACATTTTTTTTTAATTTTTAAAAATATCGCTTTTCGAGATATATCCTTTTGAAATTTTAGTCCTTTTTTATTTACATTATCCTTGATCGATTTTTTTTTTTAAAAAAATGTTTTTAATGGCTCATATTTTTATCTGTAAAATGAGCCTTTGATTATTTACAAACATTAAATACTTTTCGAGATATTTACAAATATGTTAAATTACCTCAGTGCATTTTTGTTGATTTTTTTCAAATTGAAATGGTCAGAAATCTGAAAGTACGAGGGCTATATGTCTGAAAGTTGGCAAGTATTATTGTTTTGTTCCATAGATCATGTATAAACAATATTATCAAATTCGCAGATGATGTGGTCAGAAATGTTAAATTTTCGGTTGATTTCATATGTTTTTACCCCAATGTATTTTCAAATACCAGCATCTGCCATCATACGAGGGAGATAAACTGAAATGGTAGCCCGACCGTAGTGGCCCATTGGATTCGACTGTACAAACACTCGAACAGAATGTTGAAGTATATGGGATTGTCCATTTTGTCATTCCTATACTTGGCTTACGAATGGTCTGAGTTCCTTACATGTTATGTCCACTTTTCAAGGACTTCTATAGGATCCAAATATATAAATATAAATAGGATTACATGCGGCAACATTATGCTGTAAGGGCCTCGTTTCTTGTACTTCGTCTGGTTGTCCTTCAACAGATTAATAAATAACTTCTATGCACTTCTGTCTGCCATTTATAACTACCAATTATTTTCCTGTTTTCGTCCACTTGGCCCTTTCTTGGCTAACGTCTACGGGGAAACCATTTTATTTCATTTATGTTGGCTTTCATTGTCATTTGTCGGCTAAAGGTTTGCCCGAAATTCTATTTTAAACATTACACTGGTGTAAAGTATTAAAGAACACACAACGTAACTTGTGTATGGATGGTATGTGTCTGTGAAACGAAGTGAACGAATCCACATGGCGTATTTTAAAACTACCTGTTGGTTTTTCTGTTACCATGACAACCAAACCATTCCGTGTAAAAGAGCCACGGGCGCAACACAATTTTTCTGTACTTTTAACTGTTTTTTTTTTTTAAAGTAATAACAGTCGCCAGCTTATGCAACAAAAACCTGTTGAACATCCAACGAAAAAAAAGTGAAACAAATTGTTGGCTACGACAGGTGGAAATAAGTCAGAGATGATACGAAAAAGGGGCCAAATGTACAAAACGGGATAAAAAAGTGTGAAAACAATACGTACCAAAAATAAATAAAAAATGTACAAAAGGAGAAAAACAAAAATGTGTGGAAAAATTGTAATTGAAAGAAAAAATATTTTTTTTTTGCCAATTCAAAGAGTTTAATAAAAAGACCTAACAATTCGTGGATACTGAAAAGACTACAGAAATGGTCCAAAACGTATAAAATACACGTTATGTGGGAAAACGTTTTAAAAAATAATCATAAAGGTCTAGAAGTCGAAGGGAAATAAATGTTTAAAAACTGTTCCGGGCTTGACAACAGCAGTTACGAATATTTCAAATCTATATCGATCGCCAAAAATTGGCCGTACAAAGTATTAAGTATTAGTACATTAGTATTATTTTGTGTTTTAGAGGAAAAGGGAAATTTACGCAGAAACCTTTTAAAGTGTATGAATGCGTCAGATTGAAGAAATCTTTTTCGTAACATGTACCTTACGCCGATGAAAAATCAAACGGCCCCATTCCATTCAATGACAAGTATTGTGTTGGTGGCAAAATAATCACGTTCGATGAAGTGGCCAGCACAGGGCAAAGCTTTATGTTCTAATGGAATTCTGATTTACAATTTTACTTGTTGTCATAGTTGGAATCGACTGCCTGGATGGCCGTGTGAAAACAACAGTATAATCTGAGATTCTAATGTCCCGAAAAAAGAACCGATCGCAATGAATGCAGATGTAGGCACGTTCTGATGGCACCGTTTTCTATGAAAATCCTGCTTCCTTTGCAATTGCTTAGAATTAGAAATAGACAGGCTACATTCTATAAACGTTACATAATTTCTATTTTATTATCGTTCATTTTGTTTCATTGTCATGTGCATCTTCGTATTAGCATCAGCGTCGTAATTAAGTAATTTTGCTACGCTGCACGCTACAAATGCATTTACTTCCGGGAAACTCAGCATTCTATCGGTATTGCATTTATTTTAAAGAGCGTAAATGCAGAAACAAAATTACGAAAACAGTTGGAAATACACACTTATTCGCACCCAAATGTTGTACTTTGTTGCATGTAATAAGTTCGTCTTTCTGTCTTTCCCAAACACGCTATTGCTTATACACAAATACGTAATATTAATAGCAAATGAGTTATATTTATATCCAAATAAGCTTTGTGTAGATGAAAATAATCCTTACTTGCTACAAACACCAAACACGCGTTTTACTTGTGTGTAAACAAAAAAAAAAGACGTATTTTTTAGCGTGTACTGATGAGTAGGCGACAATATCGGTTCAAGTTAAAAGTCAACAATGTCATAAAAAATCATGTCATATTTGATGGGCAAATTTAATTCGAATTACATATTTTAGATTAAAATTCTGCGACTCTGCGATTCTTTTTTTAGTCTAGTGTCCGTGTTTTCCTGGATTTGTATGTTCGGTAAATAAATTTAAATGAATGTGAAAGCCTAGGAAATGCATGTGGGAAATTTGTCGTTAGGTTAGCATGATAGTGAGAATAAGCGGATGTACTTAGGTCGTTGTGATACCACGGAAGATAGAGAAAAACGTGTCCCTACCGTTGAACCATCCTAAGCGCCGCCAAAAATCACCAGACTCTGTCAATCCCAACATCGGCCAGACCGCCTGCAAAATGCTCGTCGTGCCCACAGCTTCGGCAGAAGCCACTAGACACATGCCTTCCAATCAGGCAGTGTCCGGTTATGACGGACACGGGTTCTTGTTGGCAATGTCTACGAGCCTGGCTAGCCCATCTGGCCCACAGTTCCGTGGTATGTCAGTGTGGCCCGGCACCCTCATATCGTACATGCTGGACCATCGTCGTTGGTTTCTTCTTTATATTGACTTTTTTTATAAGGTTTAATACATCCGGTAATTTTAAAAAACCAAAACCCTCTCATAGACATTCTTTCTCGTTCGTTCGTTGCTATTTCGTTCCATATTCCCTTAGGGCTAATTGTTTTATTTGGACTCCTAGGATTTCCATTTAACAAAGACACTTTGGAAGGAAATTATCCGTCATTTGAGTACATATTTGGCATATCTTTGGAAAGGGGCCTTTTTTTGGGTAGCTAAGTCCCTGTAGCCTCTTGGAACGCACTATTTTCAGATACATACAATCGAAGAATAAACATTTTGAGGGTAATTTCAACCATCAGAGGTCGTCAACACTTGAGTTTGCCAACTTATGCCTCAAAATTTGTATTTGGTTACACTTTACGTTTCATTAATTACACAGGACAACAAAAAAAAATGTTTTATTGTGTAATTAATAACCACTACACCAGTCTGATGTTCAAAATAGGTCAACATTTTGTTTCTCTGATTAGGTTTGTCACAACTCGTCCGATTTTGTGGGAGTGACACTTTATATAGTTTGGGCGGCTTGATCACGCCCCTTCATATATCGATGTATGTCATAGTCATGCTATATCAATAAGATGAGTGTAGTCAATTTCGCTGACTACACCATCCTCCCTGGCGTATGACTAATAAATGGACATATAAAGCTCATGCGACCCGGTGTACCTGGCTCTTATGTGGCCAATTGGCATTGTCAAGACGACAGTACGAGACAGAAATCAATTGCTCTCGCACGGTTGAATGCATGCGTGGGGATGTTTTGTCAACCCACACACGCGTAATATCTTGTGGAAAATTCCACTCGTTATCACCATGCTCGTCCCTTTTCCTAAAAATTTCACACCGTTTTATCCCACACACGCATGTTTATTGCCTACTTATCTTAAAACCCAAGCTACAAAGTACATACATGTATTGAATGTATTCAAATTACCGAATCTAGTACAGTTTTATACCTTCAACAAAAAAGGATAAAACACCATGTGAGGATTTACAGAAATCTGAACAACGACCGACATTTAACTTCACATTCATTTACATGACTGAATGAATCTATTTTCTGGATTTTGTGTATCCATGGACTGAATTTTTAACAAACCTCCGTATAGATAAGGGAATCTAGCAGACAATTTCAATCATTCAACGAGAAAATCTTCCACATAAAAATACATGGTTACTTCGCATAACCTTTACGAATGGCAAAACTCTGGAAAAACATAATGCATTTTAAATCGTCCAGAGTTCAGTATGTGCGTCGCAGCATTTGCCAAGATATTCTCTCTTTTTTTCACATTTGGTTAGCGTTGGAATTTGCTTCAAGAGAGCCCAATAAATATACTCATATTGGCATTTCATATCCCACAACCATATAAAGGTTGTTCGGCAGCCCATATTAAACCGAACTTTACATATTTTTTAATATTCTCAGAAGCGTGTACCATATCATTATTTCCTGTTCTCCCACATTTAACCTATCCATGGAATGGAATATTCCACACTTCACATTGTAGGATTTCAGGCGAACGTGCAGCAGAATCGGGCATAATGAAGCAGAAGCAGTAATTTTTTGAGGAAAAATATTATTTTTCTGAATTTGATTATAAATAAAGTTCTCGGCGATTTTTTTCGACTGTGAACGGGCACGATTATGTAGACTTTCATCGACATTTCAGGGAATAATGAAACTGGTTAGTGCTGCCTTTAATGGCGATGGATATAAAAACACCGTGAGCACATGTGTAATGGGGGTGTCGAATAAAAGGCATTCTTTATGTCACTTTGAGACATCGTTTCAAAGAAACATTGGCCAGTTTAAATTTTTAAATTTCAATCCAGACAGATGTGACCACCCATTTGATAAGAAACGTTCGCACACAATGCTGTATCCGTCATGACAGGAGGTAGCGACTAGTGATTATTGCAGAAGCTATGGGGATAAAGGGAAGGATGAGTAAATAAAACACTTTAGCCTGCCCTGGTAAACAGGCGGAGACAAACTTTAGGGACCGAGAAGATCATGGTGAAATTGGTCGACAATTGAAAGTTAAAAATTGATTACATTTTTGGACGTTGCTGGTGCACCATAGACCATTGAGGCCCAAAAACCGGCCACTAGCAAATTGTAACATGGGACTTCAATTGAAGGGAATTTTCTCACAAATACAAATATGCACTTATTTGTTAGACTGAGTTAAATTGTTGGGCGTTGCTGGTGCCCAATGGACCACCGAGGCCCAAAAACCGGCCCCTAGGAAAAAGTAACATGTGTCTACAATTGAAGGGAATTTTCTCACAAATACAAATATGCACTTATTTTTTAGATTAAGTTAAATTGTTGGGCGTTGCTGGTGGCCCAAAAACCGGCCCCTAGCAAATTGTAACATGGGACTACAATTGAAGGGAATGTTCTCACGAATACAGATATGCACTTATTTGTTAGATTAAGTTAAATTGTTGGGCGTTGCTGGTGCCCAATGGACCATCGAGGCCCAAAAACCGGCCACTAGCAAATTGTAACATGGGACTACAATTGAAAGGAATTTACTCACAAATACAAATATGCACTTATTTGTTAGACTGAGTTAAATTGTTGGGCGTTGCTGGTGCCCAATGGACCACCGAGGCCCAAAAACCGGCCACTAGCAAATTGTAACATGGGACTACAATTGAAGGGAATTTTCTCACAAATACAAATATGCACTTATTTGTTAGACTGAGTTAAATTGTTCGGCGTTGCTGGTGCACCATAGACCATTGAGGCCCAAAAACCGGCCACTAGCAAATTGTAACATGGGACTACAATTGAAAGGAATTTACTCACAAATACAAATATGCACTTATTTGTTAGATTAAGTTAAATTGTTGGGCGTTGCTGGTGCCCCATGGACCACCGAGGCCCAAAAACCGGCCCCTAGGAAATAGTAACATGGGACTTCAATTGAAGGGAATTTTCTCACAAATACAAATATGCACTTATTTGTTAGACAGAGTTAAATTGTTGGGCGTTGCTGGTGCCCCATGGACCACCGAGGCCCAAAAACCGGCCCCTAGGAAATAGTAACATGGGACTACAATTGAAGAGAATTTTCTCACAAACACTAATATGCACTTATTTGTTAGACTGAGTTAAATTGTTGGGCGTTGCTGGTGCCCAATGGACCACCGGGGCCCAAAAACCGGCCCCTAGGAAATAGTAACATGGGACTACAATTGAAGAGAATTTTCTCACAAACACAAATATGCACTTATTTGTTAGACAGAGTTAAATTGTTGGGCGTTGCTGGTGCCCCATGGACCACCGAGGCCCAAAAACCGGCCACTAGGAAATTGTAACATAGGACTACAATTGAAGGGAATTTTCTCACAAACACAAATATGCACTTATTTGTTAGACTGAGTTAAATTGTTGGGCGTTGCTGGTGCCCAATGGACAACCGAGGCCCAAAAACCGGCCCATAGGAAATAGTAACATGGGACTACAATTGAATATATTAAATATATTAAATATTTAACACTCTTGTGCTCTTCGTTTTGTCGAAATTCGTGTATTTCGAAAAATCATGCAAAAAACTATGCTGCCAAACGTACATGTCGCCGAACAGGATATTGCTATTCATGCAGATAATCGTTGTCCACGTTACTGTAAAAAAGTGTCGCTGGCAAAATAGAATTGTATTCATTCATATTTCATCAGTAATTTCTGAATTTTTACCAAGCCACTCGAAAATGGTGGCGTTTTTTGTATGGGGTTTTTCAAACAGTTGTAGAATTTCGCACAGTAATTCGTATTGCTGAAATAGGTCCGGCGTTCTACAACATCCTGTATCTTCTAGGAATAACTAGGAATACTCAAATGAAATCCAACACATACCACATTTTGTTTGCTAAGTAATTTAGTTTCTACTTTTTATCTTTACTTCTGCATCGTTTAAAAAAACCCCCAATTTTGTTCACACTGTGCACAGGTAAGGATTGTCTTTACTTCTGCATCGTTTAAAAAAAACCAATTGTTTGCCCCTGTGCGCAGGTAAGGGTTCGCTTTGACGACGTTTCTTCTTGGATACCCCGCCTTCAAAGTGAATTCCAAATGGAATCACATGACTTTTCCATGAATTGCATATGTTATGTTGAAAAAAACCAAGTTTGATTGCGATCTACAATTCAGTGAAATACGTGCATCAATTTTATCCCAAACTGTTTACTTTTGAAAGTACACTAGTTGTGAACTGGTTATATTTAACCCTTGAGGATTCAAACAGTTTGTCAACAGTGTGTTTGTTATGTTATTCCACGTATAGTGAATTCAAATTTAACGAAATATTAAATTTGTTTCCTCTCACTCTTTGTCTTCTTCTTTCAGATTAAAAATAAGTTTTTCACTTAATCAAAAGTATTTTTTTTAGGTTAAAACCCCTTCACCATGGCAGACAAGGTCGGAAATTTCCCCAAAAAAAAAAATGAATTCCACTATAAAGCATTACAAAAGACTAGTTGTTTTTTTGTATAAAAAAAAATTAAGAAAACACGGAAAATTCGAGTCTCTAGTTTTGTTTTTTCTAGAAGCCCAGAAAAAAATTAACATTTTTTTGTGTTTATGGTAAAACTACTTCATCGCAGGAGATAAGGTGGCAAATTTCCACATAAAATTGAATTCCACTAGAAAACTTTAAAAAGAGTAGGTTTTTTTAACAAAAAAAATTTAGAAAATTCGAGTCTCGAGTTTTTTTTTTCTTCAAGATAAAAAAAATATATATATAAAATTTTTGCTAGGCTGGTAGGAGTTTGTACTGCACGCTGAAAAAAATGTTCATTTTAACAAATTTCAGCAAACAAGTTCGCATCAAACATATATATATTTTCCATACCACAAATATAAACTTGTTTGTAGGTGATAAATATCAAATAAAATTTTTTTTCAATTTGTGAATTTCTATATAACAATCCATCTCATTCTCTCGGTATTGCTTTTATTTTAACGAGCGTAAATGCAGAAAAAATAATACGAAAACCGTTGCAAATACACACTTATTCGCACCCAAATGTTGTACTTTGTTGAATTTAACAAGTTCGTTGTCTGTTTTTCCCAAACACGCTATTGCTTATACACAAATATGTAATACTAATAGCAAACGAGTTATATTTACATCCAAATAAGCTTTGTGTAGAAGGAAATAAGCTTTACTTGCTACAAACACCAAATACGCGTTTTACTTGTGTGTAAACAAAAAAAAAGACGTATTTTTCAGCGTGTAAAAATATAAATTGATTCCACTACAAAACTTTATAGAGGAGTAGGTGTTTTGACAAAAATTTAAAAAAAATTTGAAAATTCGAGCCTTTAATGATTCCACTACAAAACATTGTAAAGGAGTATGTGTTTTTAAAAAAAATGGAAAAAAAAAACAGAAAATCCCAGCCTCGAATTTTTTCTTCACGTAGCCCAGAAAATATTAAAAAAATTTTGCTGGCTTGGCAGCAGTTTCTGTTTATGGTGAACACCCTTCACCATAGCAGACAAGGTCACAAACTTCCAAAATTTTCTGCGACAGAAATGCGTAATTAATTTGTTTTCAATTTGTTGTGTGGGACAAGGACATGGCCGACAATTCCATTTGGTATTCGATTTTTCTCCGAAACCACAATTTTAATATTCGTTATGAGTACAAAAATAATCCGTTTTTTTGAAATTTCCCGAACACGTCCAACATTTTGAGTTACGGGTAATAAAAAACGGAGTTTCGTACCTTTGCGCCCTTATAAGCCTGTATCTAATTCTAAACTGATTTTAATTTGAATATACATTATTTCGTGAGAAAACCCTGTCATCGTAGAACATTTTAAATCTGTGGATATTCAACCACATAAATGGCATATATGTGCGTAAAGGTATGAAAGCCCGGGTTTTCACTCGAACTCGAAATTTCAAATATAGATTCTTGTTGTACTCAGCTGGAGCAGCTACTGAACAATAGTACCATTTCCCAGGTATTTCAACTTTATTCGGTTTTGTCGCACTGTGCTTTGACTTGGACATGGGCCAGTCGAATGAATATAAATATTAATACAGTCACATCAATGAATTACCTGCAGGTTTTACGTGTTCCATGCAACAGCAACAGGATTAACTATACGGGTATCTGGGTTGCCGGCAATCATCCAATCAGACTTTAGCATTAAACATACCAAGATGTTGCCATATCCAATAAATATGTCCTCAGCGTAGTGCCATGAATGTAATGCGGAATATAATACAAGGACTTCAATAATCGACAAGCTGTTGAAGCAGTTACCATAAGTTTGGGAAGCAACAAGCCAAGATAGATAAAATGAACAAGTATGTAACACATGTCAGTGTACTGGTACTGGTATTTTTATATATACTTACATACACATAAACATCTATACGCTATATGCTATGGGAACGTACGCTCGTTGCGTGCGTTTTTGTTGGGTAACGAAATTCACATGCAAACATAGTCCTGTCTTCTTGTTGATTTTGTTGGCACACTTAGCTTTTAAGCTTTTAAGGGATTAACATGCAAATCTCATTATTTGGAATATTTCCCAAGTAAAGTAACATTAAAAATGTTTCCACCTCCACATGGCGTTGTCCTACACTCCGATGTGCAGGAAAAGTGCTGCCGACATTTAACTGTCAAAACCAGTTGAATTACACTTGAAATGTGTTTTTTATACCGGGAAATGACGATAAAGGTTCAAGGTCAATGGTACGTATACATAACCTCGTCAACAACGTCAACAACGAAGTCCTGCAAAGAGATAAATGGCATGAGGCAATACTTTAGAAAAATAAAAAATCACGATACCGTTAATCACCACGGCAAACGCAACCGTATAAGTTGAAGATGAGTTCACATCAAATACACTTGACCGAACGAATAAACTAAGAGAACATGAATTGCAAATGAATTTTTTCTGAAAAAAAAAAATGTACGTATATAAGAAAAACTGATGAGGGGATTTGGTTTGTATAGAATACACTAGCGACGATTTTTTTTTCTTTTGTATAGAAAAAACTGATGGAGATTTTTTATAGAAAAAAAATTGATGACAGTTTTTTTTCTGTATAGCAAAAACTGATGGCGGATTTTTGTTTCTATAGAAAAACTGATGACAATTTTTTTTGTATAAAAAAACTAATGACGATTTTTTTTTATATAAAAAAAACTGATAAAGAATTTTTTTTTTTTTATAAAAAAAACTGATGGCGGATTTGTTTCCATAGAAAAACAGATGAAAATTTTATTTCTGATGATGAATTTTTTTCTGTAGAAAAAACTGATGATGGATTTTTTTCTATAGAAAAAATTTATGATGGATTTTTTTCTATAGAAAAAACTGATGATGGATTTTTTTCTATAGAAAAAATTGATGATGGATTTTTTTCGATAGGAAAAACTGATGACATTTTTTTGTATAAAAAAAACTGATAAAGAATTTTTTTTGTACAAAAAAAACTGATGGCGGATTTGTTTCCATAGAAAAAAAATATGACGATTTCTTTTCTGATGATGGATTTTTTTCTATAGAAAAAACTGATGATGGATTTTTTTCTATAGAAAAAACTGATGACGGATTTTTTTCTATAGAAAAACTGATGACGGATTTTTTTCTATAGAAAAAAACTGATGACGGACTTTTTTCTATAGAAAAAAACTGATGACGGACTTTTTTCTATAGAAAAAAACTGATGATGGACTTTTTTCTATAGAAAAAAACTGATGATGGACTTTTTTCTATAGAAAAAAACTGATGACGGACTTTTTTCTATAGAAAAAACTGATGCCGAATTTGTTTCCATAGAAACAACTGATGACGAATTTGTTTCCATAGAACAAACTAATGACGAATTTTTTTCTGACGATGGATTTTTTTTTATAGAAAAAACTGATCACGAATTTTTTTCTATAGAAAAAACTGATGACGAATTTTTTCAATAGGATAAACTGATCCGTCATCAGAAAAAAATTGTTATCAGTTTTATTTCTATAGGACTTTTTTTTCTATAAAAAAAACTGATGACGGTTTTTTTCTATAAAAAAAAAACTGATTAAGGTTCTTTTTCTACAGAAGAAACTGATGACGCTTTTTGTTCTATAGAAAAAACGGATTACGGTTTTTTTTCTATAAAAAAAATTAAGATGAAGATGGTTTTTTTTTTATATAGAAAAAATTATATGGTTTTTCTTCTACAGAAAAAATGAAGATGGTTTTTTTTCTATAGAAAAAGTTAAGATGGTTTTTTGTATAGAAAAAAATTAAGATGGTTTTTTTCCATAGAAAAAATTAAGATGTTTTTTATTTCTATAGAAAAAATGAAGATGGTTGTTTTTCTATAGAAAAAATGAAGATGGTTGTTTTTCTATAAAAAAAACTGTTAACGATTTTTTTTCTATCTAAAAACTGTTCACGAATTTTGTCCATAGAAAAAATTGTTTCGACGAATTTTGTCTATTAAAAAAGCAATTCCGACCACTGAATACAGAAATTATAGTCGTAGCGTGTACAGCTCAATACTTTGTGTAAACTTCATAGCCAGCTCCTGCATCGATTGTAGGCGAAGTGCATTTGATTTTTCCTGGAGAAAAGTCTCTTAAAAAGGTCAAAATTAGTACTGTCAGCAACCGAAGAAGATAGCTGAACCTAGAGGAGTTTCAGTTTTCCGACACAATTTTTGAAAATAGATTTTTTAAAAACAATTTGTTCGTAGCAAAAATCATTGACTTTCATATTGCTGGCAAAGTGTGATTATTTTAATGCGCAAAAATGACAACTTGAAGGAGAAGCTCTTCACTGGAGGAACATTTTCGAAATAATTTTCTAAAATACTGTCTATTAAATCTCCATCCGATTACTTAATTTAATTGGATTCGATTTATAAATGTAGAATTGAACGCCTCACTGTGACTTTCGATGCCTTACAGCTTTTGTGGCGAATCTAGGAAGATATGACGTCCATAAGTCTTGCAATAACATTTTGTAATGTTATTTTGAAACTTCGAAGTGGACATCGATTTTTGTTTTGTTATTTTTGGTATATCAGCAACAAGACCAAAGTAATTTTTCCTATTGTGTGCCGGTCTATAGACGTATGTAGATACATGTTTTCTGTTTGCAATGCACAATGGGTAAATTTGTATATTTTAGTGTCGGAAGGGGTTATCTTTAGTCCGCCTTGTAACTAGTTCATGTTTGGTTTCTTCGAAAAAGTAAGTTCGGACAAAAACTTCTTGGAAATAAATCGGAATTTTGAATCTATCCGTTTATTAAACATTGGGTGCAAACACTCCCCCAGTGTACATTTGGTATAAATATTATGAAAATGATGTACAAATTGTCCAAATTTGTCTTAGTGCTTATCTGTAACTTTTTCACTCGAAACCGTGTTACAAACCGAATAACAAAGGTATTCATCCCGTTATCGATGAAATACAAAACGAAACAAACATTTATGACAGGCAACACCTGTCACAGGTATGTACATAAGCGGCTTATGCTGGAACAGAGAAACTGTCTCAATGACCCTGGAATTGTTTTGTGTTTTTCTACAGAAATTTGTTGACGCAAGTGGTAATTTTTCACTTTAGTCACAGTTACGACAAATGTGTCTAGACTGTCGTCTACGGACTTCAGATTTTGCCAAATATTGACTAAGGTTACAAAATTGATTTATAAGCTTACTAAAGTTGTATGCGTAAAAATGTTACCGAAGATGACTGGCAGAAATGTGTTTTCCGGCAGAAAGACAATGTCTGGGATTCCTGAGCTTGTGTAGTTTCTAAAATTTTAAAACGGAAAGCATACGCACACAACAACAACCCCCACCCCCCACAGTTATAAAGTTTTGTTATTAATTATAGTTGACGTTGCCATGTTGCTTTCGGGTAAATATTATCAAAAAGAAAATACTGTTATTTCAGGCGACACCGCTATGTTGGTGGATGGTACGGTAAGCACAAAAGGTCACACATTGATATAGTGACTCTAAAGGCGTCTAAACGAAAGAAGAAAAAATGAAGTTTACGCCCCTAAATGTCGAAATGGCAGAATGTACCCACCGATTTCTGTTTGCTATTAACTTTGTCTTTTAGCAGCCATTCCATCAAACTCTGCAGTATATGAATCTGCTTTGTTTGGTTAGTGCGAACCAGTGTTGGCAATTTACTCAGTTTCCGTCTAAATCTACGATTCTTTTTTTGAAACTTCTTTCATTTAAATGAACTGAGTATGTAGGTTGATGGATGGTACGGCAAGCACTAGACTATGTTAACACTAGGTTGCCTACCTGCTCTGTTTGCACATCAAAAGGTCACACATTGAAATAGGCGTGAATAAAGGCGTCTAAACGAAAGAAGAAAAAATGAAGTTTACGCCCCTAAATGTCGAAATGGCAGAATGTACCCACCGATTTCTGTTTGCTATTAACTTTGTCTTTTAGCAGCCATTCCGTCAAACTCTGCAGTATATGAATCTGCTTTGTTTGGTTAGTGCGAACCAGTGTTGGCAATTTACTCAGTTTCCGTCTAAATCTACGATTCTTTTTTTGAAACTTCTTTCATTTAAATGAACTGAGTATGTAGGTTGATGGAGGGTACGGCAAGCATTAGACTCTGTTTGCACATCAAAAGGTCACACATTGAAATAGGCGTGAATAAAGGCGTCTAAACGAAAGAAGAAAAAATGAAGTTTACGCCCCTAAATGTCGAAATGGCAGAATGTACCCACCGATTTCTGTTTGCTATTAACTTTTTCTTTTAGCAGCCATTCCGTCAAACTCTGCAGTATATGAATCTGCTTTGTTTGGTTAGTGCGAACCAGTGTTGGCAATTTACTCAGTTTCCTTCTCAATCTACGATTCTTTTTTTGAAACTTCTTTCATTTAAATGAACTGAGTATGTAGGTTTGAATTTCTTCTATGAAACGAAGATAAAAACTTGCCGCACATTTATAAAAACACATGTATGTCAAATTTAAATTCAATTTTAATGAGCTTGGATGAAAATAGTCACTTGTTTTCATTTGGTTGAATTATCTTAAATGTAATTCACAGATCATTCGTTTTGCCGAGAATTGTCTGCAAAAAATGTTTTCATAAAGTCTTCCACCCGCTTTCACTTGCCAAGGAAAATAATTTATTCCACTGAACGAATTCTGGAGAAATATTCACAGGTTCATTGTTCATTCAATCGTAAACAAGGATAGAAATGAAACTTAATGAAAGGAGTAGAAAATATTGAAAATGAAATTCCACAATTATTTGCCATAATTATTGTCGAGGCAACTGCATGTCTATTGAATACTTGGTATTTACTAATTAGTAATTGATTGGTAACATTTGAAATATTTGATTAACACATCTTTGAATTGCAGTAATTACTATTTATGAATTAATTAATAACTCAGTTAATGCCGACTTGAGTTACTAGAGTAATTGATACTTTTCAGTTTAGTGCACGCATGAAATCTCTGAAATGCTTGAGAGACGTACAGGCTATCAGAGGTACGAGGGCCAGCTACTTGGCTAACAAGGCGAAGCCAAGGGCAACTTATAAACATAAAACATCAGCCAGGAAAACAATACAAATGTGACCCTCAGTCACACAAGAGGACAGACGCCGCGGCGTTAAGACGAGTTTCAAAAAATATAAACCCTGTGAAGAAAATCGTAGTTGTTAAAATTGCCTAAAATCGTACACAGTTTAATTTTTTGGGGGAGTTTTTCATTATTTTTTTGTGATATTTTATTTTTCATTTTTGGGCACATTTCCATATGAAAAATTGGCCAAATTTTTAATTGTGGCAATTTTGTCGCTTTCTTTTTTTTGGTTATTTTAAAAAAAATGGAAATCACATGCGATAATTAGGGGCGTAACCCAAACACATTAATAAAAAAAATTTCCCTTCATTTTTGAAGGAGCCACTGCAGCCAACATTGATAAAATGAAAGATAAAGGAAAGACGTTGAAGATATTTTGACACTTTATGCGCGAAAGCAAAGTAAAGGGTCCGCCATCTAACGTTTTTTTTTTCAACTGGTGCTTATTTTCGTTATCGGGCCATGTGGAACGAATTTTTGTTTACAAAAATTGAAGAGGAGGATATTGGCAATATTTGGTTTCAATAGGACGACGCTACGTGCCACACAGCCGAAGCTACACTCGATGTTTTAGGCCTTTTTTTGAAAATCGCTGATGTCTTTAGGCTACTGCATGGACAGCCGAGGCAGCCATTTGAATGAAATTATTTTCCATTATTAACCGGAAGGATTCTACTTTCATATAAAAAAAGAAATTTGAGAAAATATCCAGTATTTTTTTTTTATAGAATTTTCCAAAAAAAAAAAAGTTATTTGGCGCGGACCCTGTACAATTAATATTTTTCTCATACTTTTGATTTTTTGTCTTTTGTAAAAAAAAAACACTTTTTCCACATTACGAAAACCAAGTGTTGAAATCATTTGGCTTTTTGGGGGATTTGAAGCATTTTTTTTTGTATTTTTCATAAATTTTTTGGTGGATTTTTCAAAATTTATGGGTAAATTTTGATATTGGGCTTTTGGGGGGATTTTTCATTAATTTGGGTAATTTCTTCATTTGGGGCATTCTTCTTTTTTTAGGGGTATTTTTCGTATGGGACATTCTTTTTTTTTTGTTGGGCATTTTTCATAAAGTGTTTGGGGTATTGTTCAAAATTTGTGTGTAAATTTTCATATTGGCTTTTTGGGGGAATTCTTCATTTGAGGCATTTTTTTTTGTTGATATTTTTCATAAATTGTTTGGTGGATTTTTCAAAATATGTGGGTACATTTTCATATTGGGCTTTTGGGGGGATTTTTGATTTTTTTATGGGTATTTTTCATAGAGCCGCTCTGGACACAGTTCAAACATCGAGGACCAAAACGGAATCAAACGACATCTGGACGTGAACGATTGCATGACCTTGGCTTAGAATCGCCACACCAAACACAAACCCGCTATTTGTAAACGGCATCGTAATGAGTGGGAAGGGATGTTAACAAAAAACCTTTGTCTTGGCAGAATACACCTATCCCTTTGAGACCACAGTTATTGCAGGCAATAATATGTATACTTTTTCGTTTTATGTATATTAAGGGATTTATAAAATTCCTCGATTTAAACGATTTTTTTTAAGAGTTTGGACCCGATTTCCACCTTCACTTTTTGCTTGATTTTAAAATCATGATTTTCATGTTTTTAGATGAAAGGTGTAGAGATGATTGCGGGGTAGAAAAAAATTCACAAATCACACTTTTGAGGTTTGGTTGACTTTTTGCTTGCGACTGCGATTGATTTTTTTGACGTTAATACTTGAATCTTGTTGATTCGTAAAATTTTCGAAATGCAAAATGTGTGAAGTGATAAGTAACTTGCTGTCTACCCCATGTTTACTTGTTGTCTACCAATCATGGCACAATAATAGAAGGTAATGGGAATTGGCCAACACCCCTGGGTATTTTGATTGTCAAATTCTGATATATAAATGGCCGACTGCAGACACTTACAACCCATGGCACAATTTTTAGCGAACTATAACTTTATTTTTAATAGTTTTAAGAGCCCCAAAATTCTTTGTTTGGCTTTTTCTATTCTAATTGTCTGATTTTAATGTTTTGATAAAAAGTGTATTCGAAATTTGAAAAAAAAACTAAGCAAACAATTGAAGTTTGACAATCACAATTCTGCCGAAATGAAAAAATGTTAATCAGCTGTTTACATGCGCCTACCTTTAGTAAATGTGCCATGCCCCGCAATGTTCTCTAGACCTTTCGCCTACAAACTTGAAAATCATGATCTTAAAATCAATCAAAAAGTCATCGTGTAAATCAAGTCTAACTCTTAAAAAAATCGTGTAAAAAAAAGTATAGACTTCAAATCGACGGATAAGTACGGTGTCCATATCTGACCATAAGTAACGTCGGGAATCCTTCGGTAATATCTAAGCGGCATACGGCTAACATTTTCAGCTCTAGCATAAAGGTAAAAATATTTTTTTTTAAATGAAAAATATTTTCTTTGAAAAAATGTTTTTTTTTTAAATGAAAAATATTTTTTCTGAAAAAATGTTTTTTTTTAAATGAAAAATATTTTTTTGAAAAAATAAAAAAATATTTTTGAAAAAATAAAAAATATTTTTTTTTAAAAAATTAAAAATATATTGTTTTAAAAATGAAAAATATTTTTTTTGAAAAATTAAAAAAATATCGTTTTTGAAAAAATAATAAATTATTTTTGAAAAAATAAAAAATATTTTTTTTTTTGAAAGAATTAAAAATATTTTTTTTGCAAAAATATAAAAAAAAATGTTTACAAATTCAAGAAACTGCAAAATATTACAAAATAATTGAAAAATATTTTATGTTGGAAAAAATCACATTTTTTTTGTTTTGAAAAAAAAATAGTTTTTGAAAATCTTAAAAATATTTTATTTATAAAAAATTAAAAATATTTTTTGAAAAAAATTAAAAATATGTTTTTGAAAAAAAAATGCAAAATATTTTTTGTGAAAAAATTAAAAAATTTTTTTAAAAAACGAAAACTATTTTGTTTTGCAAAAACCAAATCTTTTCGTATTTAAAGTTGCATCAACCAGTTTGTTTATGTATTGTTGATATGTATTCATTATACCGTATTGTTTCTGTTAGTCGAGTTAGAGATAATTGATTATTTCTATTTCTATGCAAAAATGTTAAAAAGGACTCCAAGCCTTGTGTTTGCTTTGATTGCAGGCAAGGTATACGGATTCGTTTCGGAAGCTGGCAAACTTCTTCAACGACACCCATTTGCAATGATTTCTGCTGCAATTATCGGTCTAATATGTGTCATAGATGTACACGAGTGAACGAGAACTACTATTCAGTAGCGCATATTCCCAAAAAACTCAAGCAGTAAACCAAACAAAGCAAACACATGCATTGAACACCTTTTGTTGTGTGTAATTGCCATCGGCAGAAAAAATGCACACAGTAGTTTTTGCTGTTTAAGCAACCACTAAGATGTACTCAGCTCTTTCATCGAGTTTGTTTGTGTTTATGTTTACATTGGGTGTTTTTTAAGCTGCATGAGAACTATCGATATCGATAACTATGGTTTGACAGCTGTCAAACTGTGTAGACGCTGATACCACATACATTAACTTGTTTGGAGGTGATAAATATCAAATATATGTGTTTTTATGTCTTTGTTTTTAAATTGGGAATTTCTATATAACAAATTCATCTTATTCTCTTGGTTATTGCTTTTATTTTAAAGAGCTGCAAATATGCACTTTTTCGCAGGCAAATGTTGTACTTTGTTGCATATAATAAGTTTATTTTCTGTTTATCTCAAACACGCTATTGCGTATACACAAATACGTTATATTTACATCCAAATAAACTTTGTTTAGAAGCCAGCTCAAGACACGGGATTTACTTGTGTGCAAACATTTAAAAAAAAAAGACAGATTGTTCAGCGTGTACACAGAACGAAAAATTGACATTCTAAATATTGACATTCAAGCCCAAACCTCTTAGTTTTATAGGAAAAGTAAGTCCAATTCGAAGTGAGGTAAGAGACAAAATTCGTAGAACTGTGTTTGAGAGAGAAAACTAAGACCGGATAGAAGTGCTCTCTCTATAAATCTATTTCGTACTCACTCTATCACTGAATTTAATATTCTTACAACAAGAATATTGTGATATCAATTTTATTTAAATGTACCTTTAATCAATCCCAGTTTTCGATAATTTCAAGTATTTATACGGGATTGAATTAATCTAAGAGGTCTACACATAAGTCCACTGCGAACTTTTTTCTATACTATGAGCTTAAATCTCTCCAAAAAATCGGGCTCAACTAGGAATACAATTAAGAATTCCAAGCTACACAAATCCGTACTTAAATCAAGTTTTTCTTAACTTGCAACATAAGAATGCTGACATAAAATCACTAAAACATGTCGAGGGGCACAACAAAAAAAAAAACCAACGCTGCACTTTTTGTCAGAAACGAAAACGTGTTTTCGGACATGAGGCATCTGACACATATTTCATTTTGAAATCCATTAGCAAACAAACTCAATCCGAAAGTTATACAAACCGCGACAGCGTAACTTTCCCTCTGTTAGCCGTGTCATAAAGGTTTACGAACCATAATCCGTGACTGACTATAACATTGTTTGATGGCGAAAGTTTTATTCCTCGGATGAAAGGACTTTTCATAAAGTTAATAATATGTCTGTACACATCTTCGGCAGCATGAGCTCGAATTTTTAATGCCATTTGTAACACCCTGAGCTTTACAGATAACCAATACCCTCTTCATTATGCATACGGTTTGCTTATGAAAGTTATTGCCCCATTTGCCCCAGGTATGACCGTTCCCCCATCCTACCAGCAAGTTTCATACTGGTTGGTTAGTGAGGTTGCTTTCGACCAATTCAAATTCGAATGGAAGGATAAAACGGACGGACGAACACGACAAAATCATTTGTAAGACGAGATCGGAAATATAGTTTGTTGTTATAAACTTGACAACAAATGTTGTGTTGCAATTTGGAATTGGTCTGTAAAGCCCTTGAAATGTTTAAATTTGAGGTCTTCCTGGCATGGCCTGTAAGCCTTTAAAAAGTCTTTCAATTTCCAAATATTTCAACATTCATTGCATCACAGTCAATTAATGTGAACTGTAGAATTTGGTGGAGAATAAAGAATGTATTTATTAAATATTTCAGACTTGGAAAAACCCTTAAGTAACACAAGCGTCTGCATACAAATGCGAATAAATTATGTATGTTGAGTCGACATCATTCATCATCCATCAGTAACTCACAGAGCCTAATCGTGATATGGTCACAACACATTTGGTCACAACATCACACAAGGTCACAACACATTGCGTTCCAGATAATTGGTGCCTTTAAGATTCTCTGATTCTTTGGATAAACCAACTCTCAGAGACACAAATAATATATGAGACAGCATTAAATCTATTTTCGTCTGCTTACGATTGGAGTAGTAACTTTCATAACATTCTATGACATTCCTATAATCATTTACATTCAAACGCTTGGCTGTTGATATTTATATGTAGCTGATTTTGTTGATCATGTTGCTCAGTGACATTTATCCGTTGATGATGTATTCTGCAGTCGTTTTGTATCTGGGCCACGTTATCGTACGCTATTTCACAAATAACAACATAGGTTATAATAGAAAATTTCCCAGCAGAGCGAAAGTAAATAATTTTTAAAAATACAGCTTCTGTAAACAGATTCCCTTATGTTGTTATTAACAAAAAAAAATAAACAGACGGCATATTTTTTTATTTTTTTAAATAATTTTCCAATTAATCCAATTAATCTCAATGTTAAATGTAAGAACACCAACTGTAGTATGATTGCGACAATCACATGTGTACATGTGGGTTGTGTGAGTGTGCTTTTTTTTCTGTTTTATTTTATGATAAGAACTGGCGTTTGTTTTTTTTTGTGTCTTTTTTTTACGAAGTTAGTTTCAACCTAAATTAATTGTGCAGCGGTGACCGAATGGTTGTGTGATTTTCTATTTTTAATTTGCACAACGCGGACTCAGCGTTACAATAAAAATATTACAGGACATTTTTTGCCAACAAAACTGGAAATGAAATGATTTCGAAACTTAATTATGTTAGTTATTTCTGAATTTCACTTAAAGTGGCTCCATCGCATAATCGGATAAGAGTGCGATACTAGTGGGCTGAACTTAGTTTTATTAAGACATTAAAAGAGCAAAATGTACTTCAATTGAGTAGATTTTGTGAACTCGATTTAAGTATTTCGTTTTTAAAAAAAAGTAATTTTCATCAGTCAACAACAACAATCGATGGTCTCACATACAGCAAATATAAATAAAGCGAATATTGACTTGTTTGTAGGTAAAAAAATATCAAATGCAAATGTGTGTGCATATATAAAATTTGTATGTTAATTTCTATTAATTTTTTTTCAATTTGTGAATCTCTCTATTAATTAAAAAGCACGGAGGCCAAATATGCAGGTGCAAATATACACGTATTCGCACTAAAATGTTGCACTTTGTTTAATTAAATAAGTTCGTTGCGTGTTTTTCCCAAACACACTAATGCTTCTGCCCAAACACGTAATAATAATAGCAAATGAACTATGTTTGCAGCCAAATAAACTTTGTGTGGTAGCAAATAATCGTTACATGAAACAAGTTCCAAACACGCGATTTATTCCCAAACAATATCTGCTATAGAAAAATTCCCAAACATCGTTTGCTATAGAAAAAAATTCCCAAACATCGTTTGCTATAGCATATATATATTTGCACCTGCATATTTGGCCTCCGTGCTTTTTAATTAATAGAGAGATTCACAAATTGAAAAAAAATTAATAGAAATTAACATACAAATTTTATATATGCACACATGTGCATTTGATATTTTTTTACCTACAAACAAGTCAATATTCGCTTTATTTATATTTGCTGTATGTGAGACCATCGATAGTTGTTATTGACTGATGAAAATTACTTTTTTTTAAAAACAAAATACTTAAATCGAGTTCACAAAATCTACTCAATTGAAGTACATTTTGCTCTTTTAATGTCTTAATAAAACTAAGTTCAGCCCACTAGTATCGCACTCTTATCCGATTATGCGATGGAGCCACTTTAAGTGAAATTCAGAAAAAACTAACATAATTAAGGTTCGAAATCATTTCATTTCCAGTTTTGTTGGCAAAAAATGTCCTGTAATATTTTTATTGTAACGCTGAGTCCGCGTTGTGCAAATTAAATATAGAAAATCACACAACCATTCGGTCACCGCTGCACAATTAATTTAGGTTGAAACAAACTTCGTAAAAAAAAGACACAAAAAAAAAAACAAACGCCAGTTCTTATCATAAAATAAAACAGAAAAAAACACACTCACACAACCCATATGTACACATGTGATTGTCGCAATCATACTACAGTTGGTGTTCTTACATTTAACATTGAAATTAAAGTTGATAACATGGATGAAAGCATTGCCATAAGATCAGCATAAACAAACAAACTAATTAATATCGGTGACCTGATCTGAACATTTCGAAAGGGAGTGCTGGCTTGCCTGCGTTGCTATCATAAATCAAACAGCATTCATTTCCAATCATTATCAGCCCAGAAATCAACGACCAACATTGACAGACGCTTAGTGGCTCCGGGTGGGAGCGGCGGATAATGGAGATGACGTGCAATTTGTTCTTCTTAATGGTTTGTTAATTGTTTTATAAAAATGCCAATTAGTGCATACATAATTTACAATTAATATGATAAATGATAATTGCAAACGATATCAAAGTACAGTAAACAGTTGTGGATGGAATGACAAATTATCAGGCGAATAGTGTCACTTACACACGACAATGAAACAAATGAACATTGATCAAACAGAGAGGGAGAGGGCGAGAGAGAGAGAGAAAGTGATAAAGATTGGCAATTGTTACCAGCTTTTTGGTAGGGAGTGAAGACTGCAGAAATTACTGCGGCCATAAATTAACAGTTAATTAAACAAGTGGCATAATACTGTACCTGAACAATAAAATAATCGATTTAATGATAAACAGAATAAATTGTAACAAACAGATTTGAGTATTTAATGGGGTTACGTTTAATAGGACCGCTCATCTACACCATGCAAACAACTACAGATAATTTGACAGATGTCGTTTCATTGACAGCTGTCATTTTATTTGACAGCAGTCATTTAAATTGACAGCTGTCATTTTATTTGACAGCTGTGATTTAATTTGACAGGTGTCGTTTCATTGGCAACTGTCATTTTATTTGACAGCTGTGATTTAATTTGACAACTGCGATTTAATTTGACAGCTGTCATTTAATTTGACAGCTGTCATTTAATTTGACAGCCGTCATTTTATTTGACAGCTGTGATTTAGTTTGACAGCTGTCATTTTATTTGACAGCTTAGATTTTATTTGACAGCTGTCATTTAATTTGACAGCTGTCATTTAATTTGACAGCTGTGATTTAATTTGACAGCTGTCATTTGATTTGACAACTGTCATTTTATTTGAAAAGTGTCGTTTCATTGACAGCTGTCATTTTATTTGACAGCTAAGATTTAATTTGACAACTGTCATTTTATTTGACAGCTGTCATTTAATTTGACAGGTGTTGTTTCATTGTTGTCATTTTATTTGACAGCTGTCATTTTATTTGACAGCTGTCATTTTATTTGACAGGTGTTGTTTCACTGTTGTAATTTTATTAGACAGCTGAGATTTAATTTCACAACTCTCATTTTATTTGACAGGTGTCGTTTCATTTACAGCCGTCATTTTATTTGACAGCTGTCATTGAATTTGACAGCTGTTATTTAATTTGACAGCTGTGATTTAATTTGACAACTGTGATTTAATTTGACAGCTGTCATTTAATTTGACAGGTGTCGTTTAATTTGACAGGTATCGTTTCATTGACAGCTGTGATTTAATTTGACAACTGTGATTTAGTTTGACAGCTGTCATTTTATTTGACAGCTGTCATTTAATTTGACAGCTGTCATTTAATTTGACAGCTGTCAGTTAATTTGACAGCTGTGATTTAGTTTGACAGCTGTCATTTCATTTGACAGCTGTAATTTTATTTGACATCTGTCATTTTATTTGACAGCTGAGATTTAATTTAACAACTGTCATTTTATTTAACAACTGTCATTTTATTTGGCAACTGTCATTTTTATGACAGCTGTCATTTAATTTGAAACGGATGTGGCATCATATTAAAGGTAGGGTTTTGGACTATTATTAATCTACTGACTGTTGTTTAATTTTTTAGATTGAACAAGTAGTTTGGGAGAACGTGGGAACAGAAAATGTTTCCAATTTTTCTGCAACGGAATAACGTAACGAGTGTTATATCAATATAAAGCTAGACTTTAGGACTACAATTAACCCTCTGAGACTTGTATGCAACAATAATTTTCACAGGATTTATTGTGTATACGATGGGACACTCTGAAAATGCACTTTTTGACTATTATTCTGTTATGGCCAATGTTATATACAATTTAGGTGGTTATAAGTAATTACATAATTTCGAAGGAAAAATACACCCAAGGGCAAAGGATTTGAAAATTCGAAAATAATATATTTCACCAAAAAAAAAAAGGGAAAAAATTGATTTTGTTGATCAGGCATAGCGGATCTGAATCTGAAAGTGATGCTGTTTTCATTTTTAGATTGAACAAATAGTTTGGGAGAAATTAGGTTCAGAAAATGGGGTTTTCTCAAAATTAGATTTTCTGCAACGGAATAAGGTATGGAAACGAGTGTGGTATCAATTAAAATCTAGAAGTGCTCAATGCATTGACATTATTACACGATTTCTAAAGTGGGCGGAATGGTATATTTGTGTGGGAGGTACCAGAATGGGCATGGTCAGATTTCCAATTATTTTGTCAAGAACGCCAAGAGTGTCTGATCCATCAATATCCACACCACTCATAGATATTGGCGACGATGCTGGGTCAATGGAACAGCACTGGGACTTGCGTGCATTTTTATCTACTCGGTTCATTTGTCTCCACTCATATGGATGAGTCGTTGGTCGCTTGCCTTTTGGCGCCGACCTTCGGAGGACTTTTCCGATGGTCAAACGAGTATGAATGACAGTGCGACTCAGTTCTTTGGGTTTACAGGATGCGCTACCATAAATATGGATCATGTTTGCCCGTTCGAATAAACCAATAATATCCCGGAAAAAAAATGATTTTTATTATTTTATTTTTCCTTTTTTGCTCTCTTCTTTTGCTGTATTTAATTTCTATTTAATTTTAATTATATGTTTGATATTTAATATTATTCCAATTATATTTTATGTTGAAAGTTTTTTTTTTTATAAAATTGGTTCTTCCCTGTAATTGGCAAATAATAAGTAAATAAACCACACAGAATGGAAGGTAGAGTGCTGTCATCAATCTCATGTTCTATAAGACGGAAACGAGAATAGGAACTGGTCTTACACAAAAACTATGTACTCCGTTTTTCATATTTCTTTTGTGTGTAAGTTCACGTTTAAAAGAAAATTTACAAGACATGAGGTTTTTGTATTTTTATTTCATTTTTTTTTTTGTTACAGCAGCAATCGGTGCATTTTGTTGTGGGTGTAATAGGGTCTGTGGTGGATTGGTCTCACTCCATAGCGGGAATTTGGTTCATTTATAAAGCCATTAAGCCGACAGTGAGTGTCGACGGGTGGCTTGTTTTCCCACAGTATAATTTTCATAAATACCAAATAGGGGGCGCAGTGTAAGTGTTCCTTTGAAAGCTAAAACCTTTATCTAAGCAAAAAAAAACACCCACAAATTCCAAAAAATTCCATAAAGCGGTAATTTTATATATTCAAAAGTGGCCATGAACAAAAACACAAATTTTAAAAGACGGATACAGTTTTCGTGTAAAAAAAAATTTGGAACTCTAGCCACGCCCATTCTGATATCTCCCACTTTTTAAAACGTGTACTACAGTGTTTTTCTGTAAAATTCATTAATTTGAGGTTGCTATTCTGAAATTTCGGTCGATGTTATATCCACTTGTGGGGGCCACGGCCACCTGTGACTTTCGGATAAGTTGGAATATGAGACTTGTATGTTTTTACCGAGTGTAAGGGTACATATGAGTCGGTTTAGCCAACTGAAACGTTCTCACTTGTTTTCCATAGATTCAAGAGTAATTATTATTCGTTCCTCTACAGATTCTTCGATTAAAAAGTTTCATAATTTCTATAGGTTGAAAAACAAATAAGATAGTCTTTAAAGAAATCGTAGTTAAGGTGGCTGTATGAAAAATACACCCCAAAATAAATGAAAAATCTCCTTAAGAGCCAAAAATTCTGAAAAATACCCCAAACAATTTATGAAAATCACACGATGCCAAATCCCCCAAATATTATATAAAAATTCACCGAAAAAATCAACACCAGATTGTTGTAAGTTGGAAAAAGGAGTTTAACAAAAAAAAAAAAAAGGATGAGAAAAATATAAATTTGACATTTATACATTAATGATAATTGTATGTAATTTGCTTTCACACATAACGTGTCAAAATGTATATTGCTATACATCCACCCAATAGATATCCAAATCAAATCTGAGGCAGCGATTTCAGAAAGGAGACTAAGGGCGTTGAATGAGTGGATTGAGGTTGAACCTCAAACACATCATCAGAGAATATTGGAACACCTAGGAGGGTTCCCGACAACAAACTGTCAGACAAATCGCATCCCAAAAACACACGTGGTTGCGAACTGCACGACAAGAATAGAAGATAGACGCGGACAAGAACACGATTACAAGAAAACAAGGAGAATACTCGGGTTTAACAAAAATGAGCTGAGTAAGCTAGTTGGGTTCATCACAGGATATTTAGGATAGGATGTTCCGAGAGCGACGAATGTAGGGCATGCGGAGAGGACGCCGAGACGGCGGAACACTTCCTGTGCCAGTGCCCTGCTTTCTCGCAGATCAGGAAAGTCCAATTAGGAGAGGACACCTTAGATGACCTGTCGGTCGTCAAAGCAATAGACATAAGGAATTTAAGAAACTTTATAGAGGGGACCGAATTGCTAACGTAAAAAAGTGGAAGGGAATTTGTAGAAGTAACCAGGAGCGCACAACAGGCCGAATTGCTGGCCTAGGTGTATGTCAACGACATGAGACGGTCATGGTACATGACCGATCCTCCATTTCAACCTAACCTAACCTAACCATTGTAATTAAATATAAATAAAAAAAACAACAATTTAAAAATAAACATAAAAATAAAAAATAAATTTAAAAAACAAAACCATAAAAATAAAATAAATTAAAAAAAAATAAAAATAAAAAAAATAAAATAAATTAAAAAAAAAATAAAAATAAAAAAAATTTGAAAATAAAAATAATTAAAAAAAAATAAAAATAAAAAAACTAAAATAAATTAAAAAAAAATAAAACTTAAAAAAAAATTTGAAAATAAAAACAAAAATAAAAGTAAAAATCAAAATGAAAATAAAAATGAAAATGAAAATGAAAATGAAAATGAAAATGAAAATAAAAACAAAAAATAAAAACTAAAATAAAAATAAAAATAAAAATAAAAATAAAAATAAAAATAAAAATAAAAATAAAAACAAAAACAAAAACAAAAATAAAAATAAAAATAAGAATAAAAATTGATATAAAAAGTAAGTACCAAAAGAAAAATTAATAATAAAACAAATAGAAATCAAAATAAGAAAAAATATAAATTAAAAATAGCAAATATAAATTAAAAAAAAAAACGAAAAAAAAATTAGAAGAAAAAAATAAGTAAGTAAATAATAAAATTAATAATAATAAAAATAAAAAAAATAAATAAAAATTAATAATAATAACATAATAAAAAAATAGACATAAAAATAAAAATAGAAATAGAAATAAATATAAAAAAAATTAAAATAAAAAAATAAATTAAAATTAAAATTAAAAGAATTAAAAATAAATTAAAAGAAAACAATTAAAATTAAAAATAATTATTCAAAAAAAATAAATTAAAAACAAACATAAAAATAAATAAAAAAAAAAAAATAAAAATATTAATAAATGTTTGGTATAAATGCAACCAATATCAGCAGAAAGACGTTCACATGTGATATGTTGTCTGGCCACAGACAATCTTGAGGGGCAGGCAACGTCCTAAGTTAGATGCAAGAATACCGACATCTGCAGTTTACAGCCGAACTAAAATGACCGAAGACGTCTTCCCACTACACTGGCTTGGTGTGTGTGTGCCTTGTTGAAACCACATGTCAATTTGGGCGTCTGTCCTCTAGGTGGTATTTGGTTAATGTGGTCACAAATCAATATGTGGTCACAAATCACAACGGTCTAACTCGAGTTATTGCCATTGTGTTCAGCAGTTCTATTTAAACAATCTGTTTCAAGATGTAAGTAATACGTTGTGTAAGAATCTGTAGTAAGAAGAAATAAACCAGTCTTGATTTTCAGCAAGGTATGGAAACTACAAACTTCTTTCCAAAAAAAAAATATATATATAAATATATATAAAAACAGAGATAGACTACTATGTAACATCCGACAGAGACTTTTGGAACAATTTTCAATTTGAATGGATTTTTGAAATGATAACATTCTTTTTCACCACAATGTACCTGTGTCTCATATTCATATGCATGTGATTAACGACATTCATCGTTTGCCAGTATGCGGGCGACAACAAAAACATAAATCATTTCCACCGCTTCTAATCAAAAATCCAAATTAGCCAAACCCAAAATTAGATACAAGACATGGTATCCGCCCGCCTACAGTCCTCCGAAGTCATTCTGAATTGAATTAAAGATCATTATATTAATGAGCAGCACAAAGCAAAGACTAAAATATCCACACCAACAAATGTCAACATACAAATTATTTATGCAAGAGAAAAAAAACGAAAAAAATTAACGACGGGCGCCAACTCACGGCAACAAAAAAACTAATTTCTAGCGTCAGCTTCAAACCGTTAACATGCAAAAAAAATCGTCTGGCGGGCATATTAAATATTGAATGCAAATATACGGATCTGATCAGCCTCAATGTGTCTGTTCCAATGAATTTCATTATCGTTTATAAACAAAGCACACACATAAACAAAGCGCACACACACACACCGCGATAGAGAAATTATTTGAAGAAACCATTCAAATGTAATCCGGTTCTTCGTTGTTTGTTTTTAAAACTTTAATTTATGTTCTAAACAACGAAAGCAATTTGGAAATTTCTAAAAATATTTTAATGGCATACGTATGAATTTGTAATCGGGGGGCAAGGTTAAAGCACCGACATGCGAGTGTGGATCGGAGGCTGCCGGTCAGCAATATTTCAAAAACTATTTAAAAAAAAAGTGGATATTGGAAAATGTTTAAGTAAATTGTAGATTTTTTTTTATTTATTCTTTGTTACAAAGAAAGTCAATTTATATTGTACTTTTGGGTCCAAGGGTAAAACGGGTGACACAGACCACATTGTTTGACAAAGCGAATACTGAAATATAATTGTTTTGCGTCAGCGAATGCGAATATTTCAAAAATGTTTTTAGCTTTCGCAAAAAATAAATATATTACAGTATTCGCTTTGGCAAAAATATATTTTAATATTCGCTTTCACTAAACCCAATTTCGTTACATCCCCAGTTTAAACTACCGTATGATAGCCATATGATTGTGTTCAGCACTCAACGTAAGAAGCCAGCCATTACACTGGGCAGTAATTGTTCGAAAAACTCAACACACTAACACTTTTTTTTTTAACAATACACACACATTTTAGCTACTGACCGACCGACTGGCAAACGAAAATTCAATGGCAGTGAAATTTTGGGACATTAGAGTTCACCAACATATTTTTTTGTGTCAATTTATGGGATAATTTCATTGTGTATTTGTGTTTTGACCGTTTTGTCGTAATAAAAACAGTTAAAATTTGTTAATTATTATCAACGAAGTATTCTTCAGACTTGTTTGAAGTACAAAAAACAAAATGTTGACGTATTTATGAAAACAAATTTGCTTGTCCATAATTTCGAAAGAGTTAAACAATCGCTTTGAAATTTGGCATGAGTTAATATTTTCCCAAAACTGCTTATGGGATTGCATATGGGTTATATGGCCACACCCCTTCGGGTACCTCCCATACAAATCGTCTATTTTCGCCCACTTTAGAAATCGTGTAATAATATCAATATGACCAACGCGATCGTGCCAAAATTCTGTATTTAGTAAAGCTATAGCTAGACAAAGTTTTCGACAAAAACTTGGAAGTCTGGCAACTCCCCTTCTGGTACCTCCCATACAAATGTACCATTCCATTCAACCATTCCGGTCAACGCGATCTTACCCAAATTCTGTACTTAGTAAAGCTGTATCTAGACAAAGTTTCGGACAAAAACTTGGAAGTCTGGCAACTCCCATTTTGGTACCACCCATACAAATGTACCATTCCGCCCCTTATAAGCCGTGTAATGTTGTCAACATGACCAACGACATCTTGCCCAAATTTTGTATTTAGTAAATCTATAGCTAGACGAAGTTTTGGACAAACACATGGAAGTCTGGCAACTCCCCTTCTGGTACTTACATACAATTTTCGAGAAAAAACTCTACAATATTTTTCTATAACATGCGGTATTTTGAGGTTGCTAATATGGAATATGAGACTTGTATGTTTATACTGAGGGTGAGGGTATATATAAGTCGGTTTACCCGACTGCAACTTTTTCACTGGTTTTTAGTGAATTTTGATAATTTCAATGCGTTGTTGAAGCGTGTCTCGTTCCATTTTTAGTAATGGCGTAGTTTCTACTTGTCAAATGTCAAAGAATATGAGCTTCAAAGGTGACAGCTACCGAAATACCGGGTGATTCAAAATAACACCTCCTGTTGGAAAACCCTTTATTATCAGGCAATTCTCAGCTGCCATTGTTTAGTTTTTATCTGTTATGCATTTATACAAAGATCATAATTAAGATCATATCTTAATCGAAAAACTGGTATATCTTGTTTCTCATTAACCACTTTTTCCATTTCACTTCATTTTCAAAGGAATTTAAATAATTATTCTCAAAATTGTTTACCGTTTTAACACGTTGACGGGCATTTTCACAATTTTCATATATGGAATTTGACATTTTCAACTTTAAGCACTTAACCATTGATGGACAGGTTTTATGTAGACACCGATCAATATATATAAGATATCAGCTAGTTTTCGATCTGCCCTCGTAAGATAGAGAATATTTAAATATGAACTTGTTTATGCAGAAACATGATTATATATCCACATATATTTATTATATTTTTATATATTGAATTATTCCATCTGATGATACGGGTCGAACACACGGCAGCCCCTTTATACAGGAAAGCACAGGGGTCCATCAGTCCCCATAAAAATGGGCAATTTTTTTCATAATTTTCAGATAGTCGCCCCTGTTCTTTTATTCGCATTTTGTCGAATGTGAAACATTTTCGCAAATTCGGCGTTTCGTATTCTGGATCCGATTCGACGGTATATGACCTAGTGAAAGTATTTAGAAAGATCATTTTCGTACTTAAATTAAAGTCTAAGCGGAAATTAAATAAATCTCAAGTCACATTCAATATATTTTTTATCATTTAAAAAAAAAAAAAGTAAATTAAAGCGATTGCTGCCCGTACAATGTGCCAAATATCTTCGAAATGACAGGGTTACCAGAAAACTGAAATTCATCCTATATGGCAACTCTGAGTCGCCACACAAAACATATGTTCGTGATCGCAACTACAATCAAACCATCAATTGGAAAATAAGTTACAGGCACTCATTGAAGCATCTCGCAAATGTCGTCCTCTGATCCTCTCTCCTCTACTGCGTCGTTGTACAACTGAAACCGCGGATAATAAAAAGTTTGCGGGCATTGTTAAGCTTCTTTATTCGAAAATGTTCCACACATAAATCCAAAACAGCTGTCATGTATTTATGGTCGTAACATCTGTTTTTCTCTTGTCATATTGAACACAGCTCATATTTACAAGAAGTTCGAAAAAGCAAATCCCCTCGAATCACTTTGCACCAAATTTATAGAAATGGGAAAAAATTAGGGATGTCAGAACATGGGCGAGTATTTTTTTTTTTTTGTTTAGTACCATTTTGTCATGTGCAAAATAATCCAATATTTGAACAATGGAAATCGGTGAACGTCGGACTAGATTTTCATTGAGCCCCCATGAAGTCCTGTCGCTCTAGATGCGATGATATTAAGAATTATTAGAAATGAACTTGTAAAAAGTAGGACATGTCGGTCAATATTTGACACTTTCTCACAGAGCCCTATCAGCTTGAGTGATGCTACAGTAAGACCCCATAACTGAATTGAAGTTAAACTTCAAATTCATTTTGTTCCTTTAAGATTTAACTGCAGTTTAAACGCCCAATATTGGACATATGATTGTGATAGCACTCAACGAAAGACGAGAAAGAATCGAAATTATTTTGGTTCACCAACTTCCACATATAAAGTAAATTGCATAAATGAGGCAGCTGTGTAAATTTGTTGCTGCTGTAATTGGGAACCAAAGCACTGCCATACATGCAGACCACTTCCATGGCAGACGTATTGGCTGCGTAAAAAACTCCTTAAAACAAAATACTGCAGCGAATATACGAAGTTTATTGGTACAGACTTCCATCGTTAATAAAACTTCAGAGTTTTTAAGTAAATACATTTAAAACTTTTTTTGTTTTTGTCCTAATTTTCCCATTTGAAGATAGTTGCATTTTATCATTTTAATTCACCCAAATATTTCTATTTTTCACATTTCATATAAAAAAGTTGTCCATAATCAAATTTAAATTCAACGTCTTTGCCTACTTATTATTCAACCTGGTTGTGATGCTTCTTGTTTCATAATAGGGTGTGTATTGTCGGTTCGGCTATATACAAAACTTTTGCCAATTCCAATGACAATAAATTTATTCTATATTTAAATCATGGGAATTCCCTCCAACAACAAAGATGTCGACCAAAACAAACATCCAGATTAAAACTACTTCAAGCCTTAGCATTTATGTGGCTTTTTATACGGTTGTTTTTGTTTTATCGTGGGGGGGGGGGGGCAGACTTAAGACTTTACACCTAAAACTTTCATTTGTATTTTGGTTTGTACTCTTTCGTTTGGTATCCATCCACAATCTCATGGAATATGTATATAAACCAAGAAACTGGCCACAAAATACGTTATTTCTTTATAGAGCATTCATCTGTTAACACACATTTGCTGTGCTTATTATCCTACAAAAAAACAAGGAGAACAAATTAAATTTTCCTCTTTCAAAGAACCGAATAAAATAAACAAAATGTCGAAATTCATTATTATCGCTACATTGTTTCTGGCCATGCTTGTTGGTTGTTTAACTTCCGTTCAAGCTGCTTCGCTTAATGGAAATTCGCAGCAGACGCCCCAGAATGCCAACGGCATTATTCACAAAATCATTGGTAAGTTTGTGTATCGTCGTGTTGGCAACTGAATTGAAAATTCAACCGAAAATTTAAATTTAGTTTCGGTTTTTTTTTGGTTTTTTTTGTGTTCACCATATTCTTTTGGTTTCAGGCCAATACGAAGCTAAATACCAAGGACCCTCGGTTGTGTATCCCGAACAAGCTGCCCATGTTGTTGACCCACATAATTTAAGTTTCATCTAATTTCCAAAATTATCTTTAAGTTATTTTTTTTCTTTTTGGAAAATAAAATGAAAAAAACCCCAAAAAAAATATATGTTGTTGGTTTCAAAGGTTGCATTGCCAGAATTGCCTTCGGCAATAATACAAAGGAAAGGCTAAATTGGCAGTTGTGAGATAGACCCCCAGAAAATGTGTAGTTATCTTTAAAATGATAGCAACATGACGAAAATTATTAAGACATTTAGGTTTGGGATTGGTGACCTCGCCATTACACTTCAGTCATACGCTAAGTACAATTATAAGCATAACATTTGTCGGACAATTTCAAGGTTTTGACAGGATTTAAGTTGAAATTATCCGTCTTCAAAAAACGATCTCACTAAAAACACACTAAGTCGACTTATCATTCTGTGGAATGTTTCTCGATATGTTTAACAACAACCCTAATAGAGCCGTCATACGAAATTCTTACTTTATGGATTATTTTGCTATTTTTTCCGTTCGGCCAAAAACTTGTTTATGTTTAAAATCAGCTTTATTTGAAACTGGATTTTTCAAACGTTCACGATCTAAAAAATCATTCACTAATTTTTTGTGTAAAACAAAAATATTTGTACTAACTATAATTCCGATTACCTCTTATTTGCACAACTTCGCAGTAGTGCTATAGTTGAAATATTTTGAATTTTCACACCTGAAGTGAATTTTCGTTGCCTTTATTTATTGTTAAGTAAAGGGTTTTCCAACAAGAGATGTTATTTTGAATCACGCGGTATTTCGGTAGCTGTCACTTCTGAAGCTTTTATTCTTTGACATTCGACAAGTAGAAACTACGCCATTACTAAAAATGGAACGAGACACGATTCAACAACGCACTGAAATTATTAAAATTCACTACAAAAATCGTGAAAATCGTCGTGAAGCACCTTGTCGAACCGCAATACCGAAAATGGGTGGACAAATTCGAGCTGTTGGGACATGTTACTGATGTGAAGATTAAAAACCCGTGCACGTCGCTCAAGAACAACGGAGAATATTGCTGGTGTAGCCCAAAGTGTTGAAGAAATCCCAGGTTTGTCCATTCCTCGTCGTCCTTTGGAATAGGGGCATTCCACAAACGTCATTACACCGTATTTTGCATAAAGACTTGGGTCTTAGGGTTAAAAAAGTTCAGTTAACACAAGAATTCAAGCCGGCCGACTTGAAATGAAATGATTTGGAATTCCATCGAAAATCATCTTGACTGATGAGGCCTATATCCACCTCGGTGGCTACGTCAACAAGCAAAATTGGCGCATGTGGGGCTCGGAAATGCCCAGAGTTATTGTTAAAAAGCCACTCCATCCTCAACGTGTCGTGGCTGTTTGGTGCGGTTTATGGTCCGGCGGGGTCATTGGACCTTACTTTTTCGAAAATGAGGTTGGATCAACAGTTACGGTGAATGGATTGCACTATCGAGAGATGATTATGATTTTTTATGGTCGGAGTTGGATCACATTGATCTGGACAACGTTTACTTTCAATAAGACGGCGCTACTTGGCACACAAGCAACGAAAACATTGCTCTTTGCTCGATGGGGTGATCACAATTGGTCACCGATATCTTGTGATTTGCTTCTTCCTTTGGTGCCACGAGAAAGATAAGGTCTACGTCAACAGTCCAGCGTCGATTCAAGACCTCAAAGATAGAATTGGTGAAGCTATCGAGGACCTACGGGCAGCCACTTTGCGATTTGGTTATGGACAATTTCATGAAAAGGATTTGGTTCTGTAAGAGTGGTCGTGGTGGCCATTTGGCTGATGTAGTCTTTCTTTATTAATGGCATACCTTCCTCTTTATTATGAAATAAACATCCGAACATATATCTCAAAAAATTAAATTTTTCTTTGAATTCCAAAATAACATCTCTTGTTGAATAACCCTGTATGTTACTGGATCTTCTCGCAGACTGTTTGGCAGTTGTCTCCCATTTATTCTAATGGATTTTCTTATATTCGCTGTCTTAATTAAGAAGTACATACAGGAAACAATTGAAAATTAAAACAAACAATAACTAAATAGATAAACACGAACTCGGGTAATAAAACTTATCGGTGGATGATGCTGCTATGTTGCCGCGCATATTTTGTAAATTTCTTTAAAATTAGTAGTTTATGTGTAACTAGAAATATTTAACTCAAGATTTCAGAAAGGCAAAAAACAAGTTTAACTTACCCATAACGTTGGCTAGTGCAGAGCTTTGTGGCGAGTCCTACATGCTGACATCCAAATTTCATACATATTCATTTTTCAATCAGGAAAGAGTATTCTGCATTATTTTGCATTATTTTGCCTCAGCCAGGATGTCCACGGTTGTCAAAAGTGCTCACTTCTGTTTGGTATTCGGTTTAATATCACGTGATATGGATGTGCGTTCCTCCCACATCCTATTACAGCCGGCAATCTCGCCGAGTCAAAAAAGAACTGCCTCCATCATTTGACTGTTGTCTCCGGTACTCGGCCCATTCAATCCACACATTTTCATCTCATGAACGTTTGAGAAGTACCGTAACCGCCTATTTGAACGGCAGTCTCCTCCAAAATTCATAATTTTTACTCACCAAATATTTTAACCTCCAAATACTGCTTGTCGTTACAGCTGATGACAATGGCGTCAACTTGGCGGTTTTTGTGGTAAAATAACGTTTTCATTTCATTTCATTTATTTGCACAGATTTTGTAATTTAAAGCCTTACGGCCAATTGCCAATTGGATAAATTGCCATTTTTTTTTTTTTAATTTTTAATGTCCCATTTTTGCGGCAATTTCTATGATTCCCTTTTGAACTTAACTCCATTGCCCTTTCAAATGCACTTAAGTAATTGCCCGTACGAGCAAGTTTTTTTACCTCTTCTCTCTCTCTGCAACAAACAGGAATTGCCGGCCAGTAAAATGGAAATTATTTTACGCTTTTCTTATGCCAACACGCTGCATACAGTGTGAAATACGCCAAGTTGGCATCACTCACGACTTCTTGTGCACTAAACAACCGCTGTACTCTGTTGTACATGGAACTTGCTTTTTCTCTCATTCCCACAATACTCATTCACAATAGTGAAACGTCAGTACAACAAAAAAACATTGGTGGTATACAGAAAAAGTGGGATTTACTAACAAAAAAACAAAATAAATGTAATAAATGTGAACTAATGATAATATTTCTAAGAAAGAACGACTAAGCAATAAAAACGACAACTGTGACTTTATAAGTGAAATGTAACAAATATCCAACTATCCAGTAAACGCATAAAAATTAAATTTTAATGTGTGTGTGTGAGTTCTAAGAAGACAGCACGGCAGACAAACATTGTCTGATAAGAATTTGATGCATTTAAATGGTCTAGCTGCATAAAGTGTGCACGCGAATACTACAAACAAAAACCAAAAAAAATTATTGAATTCTGTGATATCCGAAAATGTTCTAGTGCTAAATGTTTGTTTGGCACTTTTAAACACTAAAGCTCAAATCAATCATCGCCAAAACATACGTTTTTCACGCACACCATTGACAATGGAACCAGATTTACATTTGACTGCACCGGTAATGACGACCGATGCGAATCTCTTAATGCCGGCGGGCTCCATTGACAATGATCAACACCAACCACAACTACATCAAATGGAACCGGCATCGTCTCTGCAAACAACAGCACATGTGCTGCCATCTATTGCCAACTATGACACTTCGGTAGCGAACATAAACAACTCAGAACCACAAATGCAGATAGCATCACATCTCAGCGCAGGAGATAATCCTTTGGAGAGATTCTTTGAAGAGGTAAGTCTTAATTTTAAATCCGGTTTCCTTTTAAGTAATGCAAATAGTCTTAAATTTACTAAATCTAGGAATATTTTCCCATGTTATATCCTTTTTTTCTTGCAAGTTACCTGTATGCCATCTCGAATCCGGTATCGTAGAGTAGACGTTTAGTTAACACACCAAACAGTCGCTTATACAGAAAGTAATATCTCAGAATTTTGAATAGTCTAAAATATCTAGATAACAACATATGGATGGCTATTCATGTTAGATATCGCAAAGAACAAGGATAATGATAGGACTCGACTCACGGAGTCGTACACATTTAATGTGAGCTATCAAGGAACATGACTCAATTAGAGCGAGAACCATTAAATTCGATTTCTACCGAATGTGCAAATACATTCAGTTGGCGGCTGCTGAAAATGTTATTTGTTAACATCAGCATTATTTTCCAACGTCGAAAAGGTGTATATTCTGATAATGCTTGCTTGGCTCAACATCGAACGATATTTATTTATGATCTTGGGGTAGATAAAGGGGTAGACTATCATAATTTCGACCTTAACTTTCTCACGCCGCAACATTTTTGTGACGAATACAACCAGAAACGTCATCTTGTCCTCGTTCTCCATAAGAACGATCTTCACCAGTTACACCTCGGCATATCATTCCGACGATGTTTATGTCGACCTTTAGAAAGATATGGGAAATGTTGCAAAACAAAATTTTCTGTGTTTTGTAGACATCAAACAGAAATCATTGCAAATGGGTAACGACGAAGAAGTGTGTCAGCTTCGGAAACATATCCGTATACCTTGCATCCAATCAAAGCAAACACAAGCTTGAGACCTGTGCAAACATTTCTATTTGTTTGCAAAGAAATAGAAATAATCAATGAACTCAAACTCGACTAACAGAAACAAAACTGTATGAAGAACATAGATCCACAATACATAAACAAAATTAAATGCGAAAATGTGGTAACAAAAGACAAATTTCCGTCATAATATGATGTCAGGTTAGATGTCATCAGATTAAAAAATAATCGGCACTGTTTTAGGTTTTATTTTGCATTTAAAACAATTTCTCTTGTATCGGAAAAGTCAATTTTTTTCATGTTTAATTTCTTTTTTAGAATCCAGACTTGGAAGTCTTAAATGCTGAGTTTGTGCAGACCTCTGAAATTCTACAGGACGGCCCAGTCCATGAACAGGAAACGCAACCGCAAGATTCAACTCTAAACGAAAATACGGAAGCTCGACAACATACAGATGATGATTTAGGAGATGAAGAACTGGCTGAGGATGATGCAGAGGAGGAAATTGACGAAGACGATGATCTTGAGGAAGGAGAAGAAGACGACGAAGAGGCTAACGAAGAAGAAGAAATTATACCTGATAACGGCGAAGCCATTGACAAACCCACTGTAGATCCCGATCAGTTCCAGGACAATAAAGACAACTTGGTAGATCTCGAAACCGAGAATGATCCTCCCGTACAAGAGGTTCAATCCGATTCGGAACAACCCGCCGCCAGTTCTTCGCGTGCAACACGAAAGAAAGAGGAAGAGGTAGATGAAAATCAATGCCGCGTCTGTTGCGCCAAAGAGGATCTTGTCACACTCTTTAAAAAAGTCGAAGAGAAAACTGTAGCCGACATGTTGATGTTACTCTGCCCGTCAGTCTCAATAGCCATCAAGGATTTCCTGCCGCAGTTCGTGTGCAATTCTTGCTTGGACAATGTTGTCAAAGCCATACAACTAAAGCATCAGTGTGAAACCACCGAAAAGGAATTGAGAAAAAAACTGTCCCGGCATAAAAATAAAATACGTCGACCGGTTGGTTACGTAGTCATTGATGCCCCACTGGATTCAGATCCGGCGTCTGAGGATGAACACACCAACGATGAAGAATTCAAAGTGTCCGACATAGCCAGTGCAACGGCCAGCGAAGATTCTGAGTCGTCCGAATTAAGCGACAGCAAAAAGAAGAAGACGAGAAGCAGAAAAAGGCGTAAATCGGCGGTGACCACGCCCACCATCAAATCCAAATCTAAAACGTTTGTGTCTGAAACCATTTCTTCAGATGATGAAGACAATGGTGATCCCATCGGAAATCACAAACGTAAACGTTCGTCCAACTCATCACCGGAAACGTACGCCTGCGAAGAATGCGATCAAATTTTCATCCGCAAACAATCACTGATACTCCACAGAAAAGCACATGCCAACGGACGAGAACCAATAGCCTGCAAGGTATGTGGCAGAAAGTTCAAGATAAAAAGTGCCTATCGTGCTCACATGGAAAAGCATCGGGATGAAAAAACACTTAACAAATGTCAGAAGTGCTCGCGTAATTTCGCCAGCAGTGACGAATTGAGACGTCATCTGACCGAGGATCACAATCAGTCGGGTGCTTTGCTTGAGTGTTCGAAATGTAAACGGAACTTTGTCTCTTCCAGTCGCTTGCAGAGCCACAAAAAACAAGGCCGTTGTCCAGGCTTTGAAAGCGGTAAAAGCAAAAAATCGGAGGTCGAAGCCTTTGTGGTGGGCAGAGATCTATTCAAAACGGTTGCACCCCTAACTACAACCTATTGGAGTGATAGTTTTTCGGATTAAAATTAATATTAAGAATCAGAAAGAGAGAGCGAAAGTAGGCCCATGAATGTATTTTTAACTAAAAATATAGTTTTCTCGAAATTACAAATCAAATTGTCTGTGGAATAGATTCGCCATCTGTTGCTCAGAGAATTTTTGTCTGTCTATACACATTCTTCAGAAGAACAAGAACGCCGCTTCTAATGGCGTTTAAAGTCAGTTTCGCCAGTCCGTACTGTAAGCATAAAATATTAATTACGAACCGCATAAAATTTTTTATTATACAATGTTTAATGTATATAAATAAATCAACTGTTTCTTTTATTTTTATTTTTTGGTTTTGTGATATGGCACGGTAACATTGACGAACTACAACATAACATAAGATAATGCTAATTTTTTAAGATTGACAAATTTAATGAATGGAAAATAAAAAGAGAAAAATTCCAATAATGCCGATACAACTATATAAAGTGAGTAAGTAAGTACATATATACGTAGTATTTAGTTTGTAGTTACAATTCAACAACATCTAATTAAAGGTGGGGTGGGGATATTGAAGGGGCTTGTAACAAATGTTATACAAACTGGTCATGCGTGTGTCGGGGACGCCCTTATGTCAATGACATACGACGAAAGCTGTGCAAAGTTAACAGACATTTAAAAGATCCCATTCTTGAGTTTTAAATTATCGGCCTGAATGCCTAAATCCTTGTAGGCCATCACATAAGTGGTGTCAGCATACCAATTAAGCACAGTTAATGAGCCAAGTAAACCCTTTTTTGGGTCGTAGCACCCGTATGAGACTGTGACAGCATGCTGAACCAAACTCTTCCGTGAGGTTTAGGTGGTGATAATAGGAGAGGTGGCATGTTGCGATGGTACTCCCGGCATAGATCCTAACAAATTCACTCTACAGGCCATATATTATTTCCAATATCTTTTACGTTTGGTGTATAAATCGATGTAATGATAAGTGGCCCATGTTTTAATAGAGTCCACCTGTATTCCAGGTGCTGCCAATGAATGAAAAATCGAATAGTCATTTAGTAAAAATCAAAGTCATCGAACCTTTGCACAATATGCATGTTCGGGGAAAGCATCCGGTCTTGTCCCATCTCATATGCACGTAAGCAATGTTCTTTTATTTATTAGTTGAAATTGTTATATTATTCCAATCGGTGTGAGTAAGAGGGTGTCGTTCGTCGAAGAGATAGACAATTTTTACCGACATTCAATTATATATTCTAAAGATTTGACGTTGCTAGGCACATGTATCTGCCAACGTATGTTTGATTTTGCCTCTACTAATCCCGTTAGGGATACAACGTAAAACATCATTTGTACGCGTACTCGCGCAAATTTCAAAAGGAAGTCTTACATTGATGTGGTGTTCATTTTTTATAGACGCGTCTCATGTCAGGTTTGCACCTAAACATCCTCATTTACCTGTGGTCTGTGGGTGGCCGGATGTTGGCGGTGGTGGGGAGGGGTGCATTAGTTGGTATGAACGCTGGCAAACAGCTGCCACCATCTTGGTTATGGGGTTGTAATTGATGGTAATGTTTGTCTGGCTACGTACATGTAAGCACCAAGACTGTCGTTAGTTTGCCTATAACAATTGGCAACTGCCAGTAGGCGACAGTGGCTGATGGAAATGGCGATGCGACAATAAGGATATATGGGTGCCAGTGATGACGGGGCTGTTGTGGAAATGTTTGCCTGCTAGCAGAATAGAGATAAAGGAGACAAATTCGAAACACTTGTAATCTATAATCATAATATCTCTAAAAGCTGGTAAAGTGTACAAAACAACTGGAACAATATAAGAACTGCAGAAATACTTTCCCAAAAAAAAAACCTATATATATTGTGGTGAACAAATTTAAGGTCATCTTTAGTCTTCAGGGCATTGCAGGAAAAGCCTGCAAGAATATAATATCCAGTGTTTCTGGGAAGATGTTAAAAACAATATATTCAGTATAAATATATGTATACACTAGCTGATCCGGCAAACTTTGTTTTGCCTTAAAATTTTATTTTACTGAATGCTTGGTTCATTGCAAAGTCGTGGTGGAGGTTGTATGTGAGGTACTACGCTCATTTGTTCAATTCGACCGAATTGTAAATCTAAACCACCCAGGGCGCCACCCAAACGCATACATAAATGTTTATTCAAATTGGTCCAGCCATTTAGGAGGAGTACACACGCAATCACACGTACAGGAGAATTATATATATAGACATACATATTTAATTCGATTTAAATCAATATGAGTAGAAATCAAAATAAATGTGGTTTTCACTCTAAATTCTAGAAATTCAAGGAATTCCACATTGGTTCACGTATAAATTTCCTAACGATTTCGGTACCGAAAAACGATACAAATGTTTGATTTTTATTTTAAAAGAAATCTAGACTTCCAAAAATAGGGATTGGAAATTCCAAACATTTTCATTTTCAGGAAACCGTTTATAGTTTTTTGGAGGATTGTTTAGAGGACATAGTTTAAATAAACTCGGGTTAGAGTTTTTAATAATTTACTTGGCAATTTCCTAACTTGTGGCACAAACAGGGACTTTAATTACAATATGCAAAACAAAACAAAAATGTGTGGAAACTAAAAAGATATTTTTCCAGTTTCCAATAAACAGAAAAAATGACAATTTCAAAGAAATTTTTTTTATAAAAAAAACTGTCCCTACATTTTTTAAAAACATCCAATAACATTTTGGACAAACTATTGATTACAAAAATGTTTACAAAAAAAAAATTATTTTAATTTTAAATAAACTGATAAACTGTTTTTTTTTATAAATATTTAAAATTTAAATTTTTTTTATAAATACAGTGAAAGCTCCGGTGGACGGACACCCACGGTCGCAGTGGTTTTGTCCGTCCACGGGAGATGTTCGCCCAGTGGAGATTAATTTGCACCAAAAATACCGCATGGGACCGTCAAATTTGTCCGTCTACAGAAGCTGTCCGTTCACTGGAGCTGTTCTCGAGCAGAGCTTTTACTGTACATATATTTTGGTAAAAAAATTTATAAATAATTTTTTTTTATTATTATTTTTTAGATACATTTTTTTGTAAAAAATTTTTATAAATAAAATTTTTTGTAAAAAATTGTTATAAATAAATAATTTTTTTTTAAAAAATAATTTAAAAAGAGGAATTTTGTGGATAATTTTTTTTTTTAAATTATGGATTTATTCTTTATGGTTTATTTTATAGATAAATTTTTTTGTAAAAAAAATTTATTAATAATTTTTTTTAATGGATACATTTTTTTGTTATAATTTTAATAATTTTTAACAAATATTTAAAATGAAATGTTTCAAAAAAAATTTTAAAAAATTTAATTATACAGTTTTTTAAACAAAAAATATTTCAGAAATATTTTTTGTTTTTAATGGATTAATTATTTTTGTGAACAATTTTTTTGTAGTTTTAAAAACTTTAAATAAAAAAAATTTGAATAATAATTTGTAAACAAAATTATGGTTAAATTCTTATTTTTAACAATTTATTATAAGAAATTTAAAAAAATTTACATTTTTGAAAAAAAACGGATTTACAAAAAAATTTTAAAAACAATTTTACTTACACAATTTAAAAAAAAAAATAATTAAAAAAAAGGAATTTTTGGATAATCTTTTTTTTTTTAAAAAATATTATCCATAAAGAATTTTTATGGATTAATTCTTTTTGTAGGAAATTTTTATAGATACATTTTTTTGTAAAAAAATTTTAACAATAAATTTTTTTGTAAAAAATTTTCATAAATAATTTTTTTTAATGGATAAAATATTTTTGTGAACCATTTTTTTATGGATAAAATTTATGAATAAATTTTTTTTGTAAAAAATTTACTGATAAATTTTTTTTGTAAACAATTTATGGATACATTTTTTTTTTTTTAAATTTTTATAAATAATTTTTTTGTAAAAAAATTTTTTGTTTTGTAAAAATTTTTTATAAATATTTTTTTTTTTAAAAATAATAGTTCAAACACTAGTTCAAATAACTTCGGTGTAATGTTGACCCTTCCTTACAGCAGCACTCATGCTCGCCCATCATCTTTTAGAATAATATTGTGCCACTGATAGGACGTACGCCCATCAACAGGCGGCTTAGTGACACATATGTAGATTGTGACTATGACAGAACCAACTATGTCAAAAGGGACTCCCAAACTTTGACCGTTTATAGCGGTAATATTGTTGAAGCTACATCGGTCGAATTGTTTGCCATTAATTCATTCTGTTTTTCCAAGTCACCCTGAACGCATTTAGCGGTGAACAACACGTGCAAATGATAAAAGTGTTTTTTTTCCGGGCAACATTTTTCGGCAAGGCTTGCACCCGTACAATGCAACCCTGGAGTTGAAGGTAACCGACCGTAGACAAGGATGTGTAGTCGCTAAATACTCTACTCAAGGGAGTAGAAACTGACAATTGGTAATTTCCCTCGAAAAGTCGTCATCAGCAATGAGAACCATTTCTGAATGTCTTCTCGAATTTGAGACGATGCATGCCTGGCAAAGTCACCGTTCGGTTTGGATTTAGGTCATGGCGGCTGCGTCGGTCCATATTTCTTTGAGACGACCTCGTTTATCAATCTTTATGATATAGAGCATTGTGCCGACATTTCGACAGTGCCCTCCTCTGCGTGTATTGAAGAGGCCGTGAATGCACTCCCTAATGACTTTGTTATGTAGTATGTGTCGGTTCAAGTCCCACTTGATGCTATGCGAGGAGGGAATGAATGGGTTACGGTACAACGACGACGACGACGACGAAAACGATAATGATGCTGATGAAGAGAAATGGTTTATTGTCCTCGGCATTTCCGACATCACGTTGTTCTTCTGGTGGCACTTCCACCAGGGTCACCGTCATATATGACCGAGCATAAGACAATTCGCTGTTAAACTGGTGTACATGAAAATAAACAACATCACACACACGCGCGCGCCATCTTAAAGAACAATGTGGTATTAAGTCATAAGAGTGTAGATCTGTTTCATCGTCTTCGTCATGAAACATTAATTTTTTGTTATCGATTTTCACAATGCCTTGATTTGCATTCGTAGGCCAACAGTCTGTCGCATAGGGCGGCTGTTGATGGATCTGTTGTATACGTATTACTATTTATTGATTGCCAACATTTTGCAGAAACGAACACATCTTGGCCGGGGTAATTTAACATGAACATCTTACGTATACGTTGCCAGTAATAGACATTTACCACGTATTTTCTTTACGTCACGTTTACAACATACGGTTTAATTTTTTTGTTGTTCATTCTATTTGCTCTTCCTTCCGTAGGTACACGTCTTTAATGAGGCCATAAATCTGGATGTCACCTTAAGGCATTTCTGGTTCAAGTGTTGTCAAGTTAATACTAACGCCTCCATACGGATTTGACGGTAAGTGAATGTAATGGATATGTATGATTAAACAAAACAAGAAAACCGGAAACACAAATTACCGCTAACAACATAAATGGGAACTTAAGTACGTCAGCCCTGATTGGTCTGCTTAACGTGTAAAACGCTTTAAATAATTTAAAGTTAAATAAGAAGAAAACAACTTCAACAAAGAATATTTATAATAGAAAATATTTATAATACCGGTACACCGGTCAAAAACATACAATATTCTCATTCCAAACTTGAAGAAGTGGGTGGGGATTGGCAGAATATTATACAGGATTCTCCAACAAGAGATGTTATTTTGGTATTCGAAAGTAAATGGCATTTTTTGAGATAAATGATCGGATGTTTATTTCATAATAAATAGGAAGGTGTGCCGTTAATAATGAAAAACAACATCAGCCAAATGGTCACCACGACCACGCTTACATGACCATATCCTTTTCATGAAATTGTCCATAACCAAATCGGAAAGTGGCTGCCCTATGTCCTCGATAGCGTCACGAATTCTATCTTTGTGGTCTTGAATCGGCGCTGGGCTGTCGGCGTAGACCTTATCTTTCACGTGGCCCCAAAGGAAGAAGGTCCTATACGAATTTAGTTGACATACTCACAGAGTTGCCAGTATTTTATAGCTGTAATTCAAGTGCATGAAAATATCATTAAAATGCGATTTTTTTGGATAATAATTTTGATTGCAATTAAGCGATATTTTTCCATTAAGCGGATTTTCCAATATGCGAAGTGAGACGTATGGAAAATTGGAAGAATTGATTGATTTGAATGTTTTCAATGTTTTCAATTAAGCGACGTTTTCATTTAAAAGGTTTTTAATTACGCGGATTTTTTCTAAAGAAAATCAAAAAAAAAAAAATATGAAATAACCTTCCGAATTGTTTTCCCTCTTTTAATTATCGGGAATACGTGGAAAAAATATCCGCTTCCAAGGCACTCCGGTAGACAAGTTGGTAGCGTGCTTGCCCATCAGCATGGGGGTTGTGGGTTCGATTCCCACCAGAGACTTTGGTCGGTGGCTGCAAAAATCTAGCGATATGGTCTGTGTCATCCGGTTTACCCTTGCTGGACCCAAAATTACAATATAAATTGACGTGGTATTGCAATTAAATACAAATGAAAAAGGATGGGAAATTGAAAACACTAATTGTGACCCTTCTTCCAAAATTACAGATTTATTTTTAAACATTTGTATACGCATAATATTCAGAGGCATTTTCGAATAGCGCAGAAACGCTCACCTCGAACTTGGAATATAACAATGAACTCGAATAAATTAGAATCACCAAACAGTAAGTTTCAATTTTTATTAAAAAAAAAATCGATATGCCAAATAAATTCTTCCCCATCAGTAGCCTCTGCAAGACAAAATCGTATAGTCACAGCATCGCTATAGACAAACGCTGTGGCAGATAATCACCGAAGCGTTGCTTAATTAACTCAAATTTGAATTTCATTATCAAGCAATCAATTAAAAATTTATAAGTATTTGCTTTGGAGAATTTATAGCATACACAGTAGGGTGGAGTGAAATTCAAAAAAAAAAAAGTTAACCTCGGAAAGAGATGTAGTCTGGGGTCCTAATGAGGGGAAAAATAAAGAAAAAAATTTTAAAAAATTTTTAGGGGTCGCGCCACTCTCTCGAAATTTGGAAATTATCGCTATTTTGGCGTTGATTTTAGGCAAATCCTAAAAAGTTTTATGTCAATAAATGTTTGCAATAGCGTAAACAATGAAATAAGGGCATGAAAAATTTTAAAAAAAATTTTCTCATTGTTCAAAAATTTCAAAAATAAAATAAGTCAAATCGTCCCTTCTTCAGAAAATTGACTGATCAATGAAATCGCCACCAAAGCTACAAATATTAGTCGATTATCCTCATATTTGCCTCAAATACTTTTGTTTGGGCACTGAACAAGCTCAAACTTTTAAATTTCCAATAAGTTAAGTCGTTAATTTTTAGGATTTTTCTAAAATCAACGCCAAAATAGCGATTATTTCCAAATTTCGAGGGAGTGGCGCGACCCCTAAAAATTTTTTAAAATTTTTTTCTTTATTTTTCCCCTCATTAGGACCCTAGACTACATCTTTTTCCTAGGTTAACTTTTTCAAATTAAAAAAAAAGCATGTTTTCACACCACCCTAATACACAGCACGGTTTCTGAATACAAAGAAACGTTGCATACTCCAAGGGCTTGCAGTAAGGGCAAATTTAATTTTATACATAATAAAATTACTCTAAACAATTCTATTAGTTCGTAGACCCTATGTGCGACTGTGAGCGATAATAAACGCATTGTCATAAAAAAGAAATTTCTTGCAGACATTCATACATCAGAAGTCAGTAATCGTTCAGCGCACAAGGTCATTGGGTTAAATCTGTGGCCAGAGCAATACAATTCAATTGAAATGAGCTTACTTATGTTGAACACAATAAAATGTTGACTTCATGCTGACCTTTTTCGAAATCAGCCATCAGGAAGAGTGAATAAGTCACAGTGACACGACACACAGCTGGATTAGCTTCATTGTTCGTTTAATAGGCTGGCACGTACACACCAACGACTATTGAAGCCATTGTGTTGCAGGAGGTCAAGTCAATCATGGGGACAGCATTACGAAGACTATGTGGGTTTCAAGATTGATCAAAAGTCGGTGAGGGGCAAATTAAATGAAAGGCATATCAGAACACAATTTAAGAGTCCACAGACGACAGTCTTCCTATTACGACTTCGACTCAGGCCTTCTGAAGGCAAAGGCCATGAGTGAAAGCGAAAGTTTTGGGCATGGGGATTTTCTGAATAGAGTTTTCACAAAATATGGCCATTTCAATGCAATTTATTTAAAAACACCACAATTTAATGTTTGTTATTGTTCCTATCAAAAGAAAATATATGTATGTATGTATTTGCTCATCAAATGTTTTTGTTTTTCGACTAAAAAGATTCAATTTCACGCTTGGCCTAAAAATAAACTTTGTGTTTGGCTTTCAATCATTTAAGATTCATGTGCCGCGTGACCTCGCCTTCGTGTCACTTAGTTATTGTTGAAATAAGACCCTTGGCATTGCGTCCAGTAAATAAAACTAAAAAAAATTCTTAAAGAAAAAATATTTACATTTCCCGTCACTTTCAACGACCGAAAAGTGACATGTTTATTTCATTCGACGCTGAGATATGTGTACGAACAAAATCAATGGAAAGTATGATAGCTGATCCATTGTGATATGGATATTGTTTGGTATATTGCCCTGAAGTATGCAAACAATATAAATGGCAAATAATATGTAAAACTGGCATGTTGAGGACGACGATGCCCACAACGCGATGTTGTATGCAAAGAGGCCAAAATGGTTTTCGATAACAGAACAATCACAGAAAACTGAAGTATGCTTTTAGGCATAGGTATGAGAAAACCAATTAATAATAAATAATTTTTGAATAAAGTAAAAACAAGGCCCATTGATTTGAGTGATATAAGGTTTTTGTTTATAAACATTTGCTTCACACTGTAGAATTTAGCCTGACACAGAGGTTTTGTTTATGAATTACAGACTGTTTATGGACTAGGGATATAGCGAATGTGGGTTTTGCGAAAGCCAATATTGAAATGTATTTCTTGCGAATATTCCAAAATTGTTTCCGTGCGAAAGCGAATGCGATTGTTCAAAATTATGCATTTGCGTAAGCGAACTTCGTTACAATATTATATTATTATACAAACCTATTATTATACCTGTGCGTTTCTTCAAAACTTATACACACACACTGTTTTTTTTTTAAATTTTATGCAGCAGCAAATCTAATGTAATTTCGTTTAACCTGCCTTAAGTGAAAATGTTGTATTTGTTCTAATAAAAATGTTTGTAAACCAGATTTTATTTTATTTTCATAAACAACCACAAATAAGAATGACAAAAGAAAGCAAATGAATAATGACCCATCGCCACCATTCATTGTAGTTACAAAATTGTTTTGAGTTTCAGAAATCCATCATGTAATTTTGTATGTTTCCCACTCTGTATCCTCCCACACGCGATCTGCTATATTTCATTTATTTGAAATGATGATAGGAATGATATGAGGGCACAATGGGGTGAGAGGCGTACAGGGGAGCATGAGCGTACAGAGGCGCAGCATGTGAGATAAATGGTGCGTGTGAGATAATCGGTGCATGTGAGATAATCGGAGCATGATGGACAATGGCTGGTGACACGTAGGAGTGGGAAACGATGGGCGCATGATAGCCAAGGCCCAGGTGCAGGCCACGCTTCGACTTGGAGGATTCTTCGTCAACTGGAGCAGAGTGACACACTGCAATGACTATCGCAACCAGAATTATCTGAAATGATAGAGAGGGGGGGAAAAATTAAGGATTTCATAATATTTCGCAAATTAAAAGTTATCGGCCAAACAATGTTAGTCGGTTGTTCGACCGAAACGGGTTTTCTAAAAGTGACATTTTAGAACTAAGGTAGTGTTTTCCTGCCAGATTTACAAATGTTGTGAGGTATACTGTTCAATTTAATAATTGTGCTCACTAATGGAACATGTTTTTTTTGCTTTGGACAGTGCGCATTGACAAACTCGGTCCATGAAGGACTGTGGGGCTACCACGGTATGTATTTAAGCTTCTCCACAGTTTTCGATGTAGCGCTCTTGCTCTGTCTATCTCTCGCTTTCTCAGTCTATCGCTATGGCTATCACTATCTGATTCTCTCGCTCTCTACGCTCTCCTGCTCTATGAAATGTTTATTTGCCACGACAAATATTTGTATATCGCCAAATAATTTGTATATCAAATTGTAGAAGATGCTCGGCTCTTTCGTTCCATTTATCTGCTCTATCTCGTTCGCACTCTGTCACTATTTCGCTCTATCTGTCTATCTATCTCGCAATATCTTTGTCGCATTGTCTATCTCACTACCACCTTGCTCTCTCTCTCGCTCTGCCTAGCTATATACATCTCGCTTTCGCTCTATTTATCCCATTATCACACTCATGAAAAAAAATAGTTGTGTTATCACTCCATCACTCTATCTTTGTCATTGTATCGCTTTCGCTATATCGCTCCATTTATCCGCTCTATTTCGCACTCTCTCACTATTTCGTTCTATCAACCTATCAATCTTTCGCTATATCTCTCTCGCTCTATCACTCTTTCTCTCTCTCTCTCAATTCAAATATCTCACTATAACCTCTCGCACTATCTATATCGTTATCTCGCTCTCGATTTATCTATCTCGCTCTATTTATCTCAGTCTATCTCTATCGCTCAATCTAGCCTTATCACCCTTTCTCTATATATCTCTCTCGCTTCATCATTCTTTCTCTCTCTCTCGCTTAATATATCTCACTATACCCTCTCGCACTATCAATCTTCCTCTATATCTCTCTCGCTATATCACTCTTTCTTTCTCTCTCTCGCTTAATATATCTCACTATACCCTCTCGCACTATCTATATCGTTATATCGCTCTTGGTTTACCTATCTCGCTCTATTTATCTCAGTCTATCTCTCTCGCTCAATCTAGCTCTATCAACATTTCTCTATATATCTCTCTCGCTTAATATATCTCACTATACCCTCTCGCACTATATATTTCGTTATGTCGCTCTCGTTTTACCTATCTCGCTCTATTTATCTCAGGCTATCTCTCTCGCTCAATCTAGCTCTATCAACATTTCTCTATATATCTCTCTCGCTTCATCATTCTCACTATACCCTCTCGCACTATCATTATTTCTCTATATCTCTCTCGCTTCGTCATTCTTTCTCTCTCTCGCTTAAAATATCTCACTATACAGTTCCGCACTATCTATATCGTTATATCGCTCGTTATATCGTTTTACCTATCTCGTTTTATCACTATTTCTGTATACCCTCTCACTGATTCTCTATATCTCTCTCTCGCTCCATCACTTCTACTCTATCTATCTCTCTCCCGCTGCATCATTCTTTTTCTCTCTCTCTCGCTTAATATATCTCACTATACCCTCACGCTGTATCTACATAGTCATATGGCTCTCGTTGTATCTCTCTCAATCTCGCTCTATTTATCTAACTAACTATATCGCTGTAACGCTCTCTTTATATCTCTATATATGCCTCTATAAATCTCGTTATACGCCGATATATCCTGGCTCTTGCTTTATCTTTTCGCTCTCACTTCCTCTATCTCGCTCCCCTTCCTCCACTCTCGTTATCTCTCTGTCGCTCTCTCTCTCTCTCTCTGAATACATTACCAATGTCGTCCTCTGTCGCAAATACAATTACAATTCCTTTTCTATGGAACATGTAATATATGTAATTGTAACTTGTAATAAGTTCATTGCGTATTTTTTATTTTATTTTCACACTATAACTTCTGCCCAAATACTTAATAGTAATGGCAAATGAGTTATATTTGCAGCCAAAAAAACTTTGTTTCGAAGCAAATAAGCTTTACTTGACACAAACTCGCAACAAGCGATTTACTTGTGTGTAAACATTTAAAAAAAAATACAGATTTTTGTGGTTGTGGATTTTATTTTTTGTTTTTTTTTTTTTTTATTTATACAGAAAATTACTAAATATCTTTAATCATTAATGTCTTCGGTGCTTGGTTTAATCCGAAATCAATATTCTGGAAAATGTGTTTACCTATAAAAAGGGAACGAATTAGAAAAACTCAAAAAACCCCAAAATGATTCCGTCCGAATCGACAAACAAATTTAAATTTTCCATTCAATTGCCTAACGTTGCCTACTCTTTTTAAGCTTACATAACCTCAAAGTTTAACATTTTGTGCGATCAATCTAAGGCAACACCCATTGTGACAGTCAATGGGGAACGCTACAGAGCCATGATTAATGATTTGTTCGAGCCTGAATTTATGGATGTTGATGTGGACGACTAGATGGCGCTACACGCCATACAGCCAACGAAACAATGAATTTATTGAAGTCAACTTTTGTTGAGCGCCGTGGGCCTGTGGCGTGGCCTCTAAGATCGACAATGGGAATCTTGACGCAGGAAAAAAAGTAGTCATTCTGAATGTCAATAAAAAGGGAGAATGTGATGTGATTTTTTTTTGTTTTTGGGCAATTATTCTTTCCTTTTCCGGTTTTTTTTTCACTATTAACTTTTTTTTAGTAAAATACAGAAAACAAGTTGAATCTGATATGTATTACCAATATTATTTCATATATTCCAAATGACTGAGTCGTGACATGCACCGAGATGCGATGCGTCCATGTGCTGAATCCTCAGCTCATGATCACAGATCTGTAAATCTATGTTTTTGCGTTTTTGGTTAAAAGTCATTTGTTGACCATTCCCATGAAAATCGCGAAAATGATGGCATCATGTAAAAATAAAATATAGATCCAAAAAAAAAAACAATCACTGTTTTGGATTTGTTGCAATTAAATTTGTTTAGGGAAAAATCGGAGGCAGCATTTATTATTTAAAATTTTACCTCCGAAAAATGTGTGCTTCATAAACAAAGCTGTTTCAATTTTTTATGAATAAGGGGGTTGGTTTTTAAAGAAAATATTAAAATAAAAGTGTATAATTTTTTTTTTTTAAATGGGAAATTAATAAAATTGCGTTGCTTATTATGTCCACTTTAATATGATGCAAATTTTGTCAAAATCGATCGGCCAATTCCAGGACAAAAAAATATTTTTTTGCTTTCAAGTCCCAAAATCCTAGTCCTAGATAAGTATTATAAACTCTCCGAGCAAACAAAAAAAAAACCTTCTTATATATTAAATATTTTGGACCCAATTTTAAAAAAACCATACAAAATCCCCTAAATCCAGGGGGAAATTCACTAAACTAGCCTAATGACCGGCAAATAATTTCCCTCCTCTACCAACTTCACAAACATTTTATTGCATTCGGTTGACGAGATTCGCATATTTATTCACACTTTTGTTTCTCATTCGAAGTTCAGTGTGGCATTTTTTTTTTTTTTTTTTTTTTTTTTTTTTTTTATAAAAATAACAACATTCGTTGTGCATATCGAGAATATCCTGCACCTGAAGTAGCGTTATCGAGAATTTCTATAAAAGTTCGATGGCGTGTTTGTGTTATTCTCTAAAAAAGCACAATACAAAACACAATGTTGACAATGACACATTCTTTATGAACTTACGAGCAACTTCATGTTATTGTTAGCTGGAGATTTTGGTTAATTTCGACAAACACTGAAATCCTTTATTTGCGCACTATGACTTGAGGCGTATTGAAAAACTAAAGAGTTTTCTGCAAAATGCAACAATATTTATACTTCTTGGTGGTTCATGTGTTGCAATTGAAAACAATTTCCAATTCTGACAGACAACAAGAGTCGCGTCACACGTACAGTGAGACATCGGTACATACATACGTATATCGAGTATAGGCATATCATCGAATTGGCAATTCAGTAAGCTCCAAAATAGCTAAAAGCTTTGAATCTACAGACAGATCGACAGTCATACGCATATCAATACATACACACACACACACACATGTTTATTCGATATTTGCCGATATTTAATGAAAATATGTTTCTTTCTAAACATTATTGTGATACATGGAATAAAGTCGCATGTGAGATACCCTAAAGATGGCAATTTTTGAGGATTACCCAATAACAACCAACACACCAAAGTAATGATCATTTTGGCAGATATTTGGGATTATTCGTTTACGAGTCAATTGTAGGCAAACAACCATACACTATGACCCCATTTACCCGATGACTTTTCAACCACAATGAGCCGGTAAGACTTGCAATGCTTCTTGATGAAGGGGGTAGAGAAGCAAGAGGGTTAGCAAAACAGTCACGAAATGGAAATTGGTGACTCTCAATTTCATTTTGTTTTGTTTTGAATTTGACTTTTTGATTGAAAAATAATTTTTTTTGACATTGTCAATTTCATTTTGTTAATACAAAAGCAGAATTCACTTCCGAAACAGGCACGTATATTAGGGTGGAGTGAAATTCAAAAAAAAAAAGTTAACCTCGGAAAGAGATGTAGTCTGGGGTCCTAATGAGGGGAAAAATAAAGAAAAAAAATTTAAAAAAATTTTAGGGGTCGCGCCACTCCCTCGAAATTTGGAAATTATCGCTATTTTGGCGTTGATTTTAGAAAAATCCTAAAAATTAACGACTTAACTTATTCGAAATTTTAAAGTTTGAGTTTGTTCAGTGCCCAAACAAAAGTATTTGAGGCAAATATGAGGATAATCGACTAATATTTGTAGCTTTGGTGGCGATTTCATTGTTCAGTCAATTTTCTGAAGAAGGGACGATTTGACTTATTTTACTTTTTGAAATTTTTGAACAATGAGAAAATTTTTTTAAATTTTTTCATGCCCTTATTTCATTGTTTACGCTATTGCAAACATTTATTGACATAAAACTTTTTAGGATTTTTCTAAAATCAACGCCAAAATAGCGATAATTTCCAAATTTCGAGGGAGTGGCGCGACCCCTAAAAATTTTTTAAAATTTTTTTCTTTATTTTTCCCCTCATTAGGACCCCAGACTACATCTCTTTCCGAGGTTAACTTTTTCAAATTAAAAAAAAATCATGTTTTCACTCCACCCTAACGTATATGGCACGTATGTTTGTTTTTAAACAGGCATCGTGTAAATGCATATGACTTTACGATGGGGTTTCAAAAGAAAATGCGGAAAAAGACATCGTGTAAATTTGGGACTATGGCGGGTTAAGAATTCGAATACACTCAGTTTGCTAAAATGTATTCTAAGCTCAATTGTTATTTTAAACGTTAGCACACACTGAGTATAACTGCCCCTTTGGGTGGTGTGGTCGTTTAGCGAGACACAGCTTCGAAGAAACGTGCGCATGAATAAGAACTTGAGATTGTTCAATGTCGACTTTGAAATGTTCAGAAAACAGAAAAACAATTGGTGCCCACACTTGACGGATCGTAACAAATACGAGGAACGTTTTTTGTTTTCGGTTTTGTGTGGAAAAGTGTGTAAACTGGCTTAAGCCACGCACAGCCGACCAGCCGTGGCCACTTGCGAGTGTTTGAGTGGATGATGGTGGAGAACTGGTTTGGTTTTTGGGAAAATCTACGTCTACGACTGAAAGACAGTCTGAAGTCCAGGTATTGGAACAGGTTATGTTCAACATTGAATAGATGATGATAGTTGAAAGCTGACTACCGGGGTAGAGTAGTAAAGGGTTATCCAACAAAAGGTGTTTTTTTTAAAGCTTTTATTCTTTGACATTTGACTATTACTGAAAATGGAACGATACACGCTTCAACAACGCAGTGAAATTATTACAATGCACTACAAAAATGGTGAAAATCTGGTAGTTCGAAAAACTAAAGCATTTTTGGGTCGTCGTGAAGCACCTTGTCACCATCATGCTCTCTCGACCAGTTGCCCCACATTCGATTGCTTTGTCATGGCGGTCATAATTTACGATGTTGATGCTGTTTGCGATTTTTTTTTGCAATGCCTTTCATCGTCAATCGTTTGATATTTATCGATCAAAATTGTTATCACGACAATAAAAACACAAGTACTAGAATTTAATATTGGCAAAACAAAATCGTCCCCTCAGTAAAACAATAGTGTATACACTATTAAACAAATCAAACGAATAAAAATGCAGAAATAAATGGAAAAGAATGGTGGAATTACTCCGACAGAAAGGCTCAGAAGGCATTCAGAACGACCAGGCAGAACGCTTAGTGAATAAGACAATGCTTTGCAAAAATCACTCGAAGATGGAGTCTTTAATAATTTCCCAAATGTAGTTCAGTCGGTAATTGCAAGTTTCCATATAAAATGAATACTGGGAATTTTCATATTTCAGCGGATCCTTCTAATAAAAAAAATGAATAAAACATGAAAAAAAAAGTATTTATTCAAGAAACATCATAAACAACATTTTTCAAAAATGCCTCAACTGTAATAAAGAAAAAAAGATACATTTGTACAGTGTACCGTGCATGCGCCAGCTAAATACATAACTGAAAGGATAATACGGGAAGGGAATAAAAAACAGCGTACAAGTCAAACGAAACATTTTTTAGTGGCAGCAGAACAACAACAACAGACAACCTTAATGAAAACACTCTATTGTACGAAATAACATACGAGTGGAAAGAGTGCACTAAGATCTGCGACGGAACAACAAAACGAATGCTACATGTATGTATGATTTAAAGAGCATGAGGCTGACATAGGGCAAGGTAAAGAGAACGTCGTATTCTATCACAACACATGCAAGAGAAACAACACTCAGTCGACCTCAAGAACGTTAAGCTATTGGTTAAAGAGAGTGAATAGCACTATAGAGAAAATTCGTTCTTTAGCCGAACCGTTCGTATGTGGAATAATCTTCCAGCAAGTGTATTTCCTGCCAAAAAAAAAAGGCCAATTAATGAGCCCAGGTTGATTTTCGTTTGTCGTTTAAGCTGAAGTCAAACTTAATTTTAATTTTTTCAGTCTACGTTTAAACGCAGATTAATCGTCCAATATTGGGCGTTTAAATCACGGTTTCATAGCCATATGATTGTGACATCACTCTACGAAAGAAGAAGAAGAATCAAAATTATTTTGGTTCACCAAATTCCATAAATAGAACAAATTACCTAAATAATGCTGCTATGGAATTTTGTTGGTGCCGCAATTGGTTTCTGTCTTTTGGCCGTGCACAAAATTCATTTAGCAGAGTTTTTTTAAATTCTCATATTTTTTTTTTCTAAAAATCTTGTGTGACTAACATCCATTACAAAAGTTTAATATCATTTTAATTATTCAACGGAAACATATGTTCTCTGATAAAAGTGTGAGTGTTGCCACATCAACCGCCGAAAATGTGGATTATTTTCACTGACCACTCAAAAACGTATTTGGTGATTAAATCCAGTTTTATTGGAAACTGAGTTTTACATAATCGTAGTTTAACTACGATCTCATTTATTGACCCCAAGACCGTCAACAGACTAACAGCCATTTCTAATGGTTAATGTGTTTGATTTCAGTGGTTAAAGGGTTAAACACAATAGACATGTTTTATTGTGACATTAGTGTTAAGTTTCGCTGTCATGTTTTTTACATTTATTTTTTTAGACCTGTATTTTGTCAATCTGGCCACACTTTTTTCGGAGTTGTTCTTCATGATCATGATTTTTAAGTTTGTTGGCGAACGGTGTAGACATGGTACAATAAACAAGGTAAGGTCATTAGCCCAACAACAAATAATCAGATACAACTCTGGTGCTCTATATTGTCAAAGTTGTATATGTCAAGAATATAAAATAAAGTTACTGACAGTTAATTTTTGTTATTGTTGTAAATATAATAAAAATACAAAATATTTACATTTCCATCATTAATATGTTCATAATTTGTTATACCCTCTATCATAGGATGAGTTTGTTATTCCGTTTGCAACACATCGAATGTCAACTTTGACAATTTAGAGCGCTGCGAGAAAAAATTGTAAATCAGCTGATTGCTTGGCCTTACCTTGTTTATTGTACCATGGGTGTAGAGAAGATTGAGGGGTAGAAAAAAGTCACAAATCACAAATTTGATGGGTTTTTTGACATTTCTTTTTGACTTCTTCTCTATTCCTGTCATATTGTTATAATTTAAAGTTTGTTTTGGCATATCTTTTAGACTTTTCTATTGCTCTCATATTGCTTTATAATTGCTGATATAAAATTTAAAACATTATTTCGGTGTGTTTGTGAAATTTAAATATAAATTTAATATAAACGTAAAAAAAAATCAAACGGAGTCGCACGCAAAAGTCAACGTATAAATTCACATGATTTGTGGCAAAATAGAATTAAAAAAAGTCAGTCAAAAAGGTCATCGTGTAAATCGGGTCTTAAGCTGCCATCAGGCGATATGTTTCTTACATACATATGTAAAATACATGTGGAAATATATATGCAATTTTTTCGATTAGAGCAAACGTAAACAAAACAGATGTTTTAGAAAAATACATTGCTGAGACGCCGTTACATCCTCAAAAAGTCACTGTTTGGGCTGACCTCTGCCATTAGTTCATTAGTTCATATTTCTTCAAAAATGAAGTCAGCCGTACTATGAAAGTCAATGGGGAACGCTGTAGAGCCATGATTAATGACTATTTCGAGCCTGAATTGGGGGATGTTGATATGGACTTGCAATGCAGCTAACGAAACAAGCAATTTATTGAAGAAAACTCTTTATCTCGCGCCGTGGATCTGTGGCGTGGACTCCAATATCGATTAAACCACCGCTGGACTAGCTTTTTTTGTGGGGTTATGTGGAGTCACTTGTCTACGCAGATAAGCCTGACGCTATTGATGCCTTAGAAGAGAATATTTGGCGTGTAGTCGACAATTGGAACTCTCGGCTGGAATTTATACGAGCCAGCCGCGTCAGCCACTTGCCCGAAATCAGTTTTAATACGTAATGACAAATCCTTATCTTTATAATAAAGTAAAATTCATGCCCATAACATTCAATTATATGCGTTGTATTTATTTTGGAAAATCATACGTCTAAAAAAACACCCTTTATTCATGAATATATCGAATTAAGTGTAAAACTAATTGTAAGTGAAACTGAGACAAAATTACCGAAATACCCACACATAAAACGCATTTTGTCGTCAGGATGTTCCCATTAATAACCCCTGACAAAGTTGTAAGAAAGCTAACGAAACGTTGGGAAAATATAAAATAAATTAGTTCTATTTAATTCATCGAGAGTAACCTGACCATTTAGCCCAGTCAAATGAGACAAAAGTAAATAAGACTACCAAAGAACAAGTATGGAAAACAAATCCAGTTTCAGATAACAACAGTTCTAACCTACTAACCAGCTAAGGCTACACATTTGTGTCCACCCTTTTTGTTCTCTTTAATATTGAAAATGGTGGCCTTGTTAAACAATTGAAAGTGTCTGCACAATTTAAAGCCAACGTAGCTTCCACAGCAAATTATATCGGAAGGACAATCGAGTGCACTACAAATAGGATGCAAAGCTTTCAAGGCTTTCCGCCTAAATTTGAGGACATTTTTAAAATATTCACAAAATGTTTTCTGGTTCGTAGAACCAACAATTTCCCAGCACATAAACAGAATTTTGCATTAATCTGCACTTTAATACAGGTGCACTTTAATACAGGAGTTTTTTTCATGGTAAGGCGGTCCCACTACAAGTTCCTTTTGTTTTCCGAGTTTGTCCATCGAAGTGTGGGAAAAAGAATGCATCAACAATGGAGTGCTTACAGTGGTTACAATAAGGAAAAATAGTGCTAATAAATTTACATCGCCGAATGTACTTAACCGATAGCTGTTGAATATTTGATAACTTTTTTTGATTCACAAATTAAAAAAAATTAAAAGTAACACAACAAGTCACTTTTTGTGGTATGCGAATATAAAAAGGGTCCGCCATCTAACGTTTTTTTTTTCAACTAGTGCTTATTTCACCTTTTGTTTTTTACTTCTCTTTCGACAGATATCAAGTAGAAAATGTACAATTTACTAAAATCGAATCTATTTCACTGGGCAACCGTCTCCGAACGTTTTCCATGGGCTTAGGAATTGCCGGTAATTGAAATTATGTTCTTACCAGGATATGAATCTGAGATTGTTGTGTGATAGTGGCACACATCTCGGTCGCCTAACCGAAAAAATGTCATATCCCCATAAAACCTGGGATCAGTATATCGAATTTGCGCATTTTTAAATTCCACTCCCAATCGATATTTCCAATCCCAAGAAATACATGTTACCATGTGTTTTTCTTAGACGTGTGGTTTTCAATCTGGCCACACTGTCACTTTGGCTTGTCAATTCATAATGAATAGACTTACTCCGGAACACCGTTTGCAAATCGTGCAAATTGATTACCAAAATAATGTCAACCGATCCCAATTTTCACAAGAAAATTTTGTTCAGCGATGATGCTGCCATTTCGGTTGACTGAGTATGTTAATAAACAAAACTGGCGCATTTGGAGTTATGAAAATCCACAAGGCATTGTTGAGACGCCGTTACATCCTCAAAAGTCACTGTTTGGTGTGTTCAATGAGCATAGGGAATCATTGGTTCATATTTCGTCAAAACTGAAGACGGCCAGAATGTGACAGTCAATTGGATGACTTTTTCGTGGCTGAATTGGAGGATGTTGATGTGGGCGACAAGACGGCAGTACATGCCATACATCCAACGAAACAATCAATTTATTGAGGGAAACTTCGGTGAACGCGTCGTGGACCTATGGCGCGGCCTCCAAGAGTGTGCGAAAATGTGGCCCTCTCATCTGGAGTTTAATCGAGCCAGCCGTAATCATTTTTCAAACATAATGGCAAATCTAAAATTCAATATGAATTTATATTTAATTTAGAATTTTTAAATGAGTTCAACATCAAGGTCAGAAATTGTTAACAAAAAATTATTAAAAAAAATTGAACTCATTAAAAAGTTCTACATTCAATAGAATGACAAATCCATATATTTAGAATAAACATAAATTCTGGGCCATAACATTAAATTACAGGCGTTTTATATCATCTTGACAACCACACGTCTAAAAAACATCCTTTACAATTCGTAGAAATTAGTAATCAAAAAATGTATTAACTTATTAGTAACAACTGGCTGCAATTATTAAAAAAATATCAATCAATCAAACACAATCGTTGGCCTAAATGAAAAAGGCAATGAGAAAAAAGAAACGATAAATAGAGATTCAAACATTTTATTGTTGGCTATTCTATCGTGACGAGGGGGTCGAGGCAAAGAGAAGGGTATGTTTTTGACTATTGAATTTGAGGCCACAGACCGACCAGTGGCATAAATCAGCTCAATGCCATACACACACAAATATTTTGTGCACCGCACTGACCAACAAACAAAAATTGCCCAGTGTCAAGCATTTGTCAAAAACACATATTTTGCGGTGATATTTCACGCTTTTTATATTCAAATTGTATGTAACAGTTACCAATCATGGTTATTAACCAATCAACTTGTTGGTCGAAATAGATCAACGAACCCAACACAGCAACCACACCAAATGGCATTTTACTGAACAAATAGTCTTTTTAAATGCCAGGTGGCTGGATAAGTTTTCGCAATAATTGTTGACCATGGCGATTGTCCAACAACAAAAACTCAGATACAACCCTAGATATTTTGATTGTCAAATTCGGCCAATGACAATTAAGGTATGACATAATTTTTTCTTTTACAATAACCTTATCCTTTGTAGTTTTGAGAGACCCCAAAGTTCTTTGTTTGCCTTTTTGTGTTTACATTCGTTTGCTTTAAATGTTTAATACGAAAATATATTCGACATTTGAACAAAAAAAAGTAAACAATGGGTTTGACATTAAAAATTCTGTCGAAATGAAAACATTTTAATCAGCTGTTTGCATGGCACGCCCCTTCTATTATTGTGCCATGATTGTTGACATTCAGGTGAATAAAAAATTGTTGGTGAAATGTTGTCAATTTCTTTTAATCAAAATTCTCGAGGAAACGTTCCACGTTAGATAACATCTGTGTCCTCTGTAAATGGCAATTAAATGCTTGTATTCGAAACTTTTCAAGTAACCATCAAAAATGTATATACCAACATTCAACTATCAAATACTAAACATAAACTAACTTAATTCTAGTTTCGGTTTGATTTCGAAATATCCAACGAACGAAAAATTCTAATTTTCGAAGCACACACACACATGCCTACGGACGAGCAGATTTACTGTACGTATGTATGTGTGTGCCTCCACAAATTTACTGAAGGCGGGTAATTAACCAAAACCCAATCTGATCTGATCTGCTTGTTTTTAAGCAGGCCTCCATTAGTATGTACATTTGTTGTGTGTGCTGTAGTTTCAATCATTTCGAGTTAATGACAAAATTATGTTGTTATTGTAATAAATTCTATGTGTGTTTTATACCCCCACCCGCCATTGGCCACCAAACCAGAAAATCAACACAATATATTGACAAACACTCGAGTTGGAGTAAAACGAAAACTGTCAAATCTTTGCGTGTCTGTCAACGATTATTTGCCTATGTCTGGGAGGTATCGACAAATACTTCTACACGTTCTAGGCGGAGTGGCTCGTTACCATATTATGTGCTCTGTTATGGCCGTGATTGTGCTCTAATTATGTCCCATGTGTAAATCATTGAATGCATTTGATTTTCTTAATGACACACTGCGTCAACATTCAACGTCGTCACAAACAAACTACCCCAATAGAACAAACAATCGCTGACAAACGAGGATTGAACATAAAGTAATGGAACCATAAGAAAGGGATAGCATTCTAAAAAAGGACACAGTTTCGCCAACATATTCCCAATAAAAAAATTTCGAAAAGTTTTAAATTTTCCTATAGAAAATTGTGTCAACTTGTCAATTTTTGTTTATTGTGTCAATTTTTTTATATAAGAAAATTGAGAAATTTTCTATATAAGAAAATTGAGAAATTTTATCCCGTAGAAAATTGAGAAATTTGTTCCTATCAGAAAATGCAGAAATTTTTTCCCATAGAAAATTGAGAAATTTTTTTCTCATAGAAAATTGTATCAATTGTCCGATAGAAAATTGTATCAATTTTTTCCGATAGAAAATTATATCAATTTTCTACAGCATGGCGCAGTACCACTCTTATCATACGACCGTCATATATATACTCTGTTATAAAATGCTGACAAAAGAAACGCTCAAGATTGATTAATCGCATGTTTGTCTTTTTTTATTTATCATGTGCTGATGGTGGTAATTAACAATTCCACAACCAAGAATCGTTAACGATTTAACGGAGCATCCGATGGATCATAAGCGCACAGACAAATGTTGGATAATTTCAGAGATGCTCTTTTGAAATTGTACTTTGTGCCACAGCACATTTTTGAACGCCCTGAAATGTGTGTGAAAAATGTGACATTCGTTGGCAGGCTTTATCTTTCACAGCTCTGTAGATAATTGTCCTCTGTACTGACAAAATAATTTCTGATGGCTTCTGCAATCCTGTCAAGTATTTTTAATCAGCAGATAATGAAATGATTTGTAAAGTTTTTCAAATTGTTTTTTAATTTTTACAGTATTTTAAATAGCATTTTTTTGAATAAAAATTTAGGGTGTTCACAAGGGTGTCCTAAGTGTTGTAAGTATCGTACGTACTAAAGCTGTACAACTGTTGTATATTTTTTGTTGATATTTTCCATATAAAAGAATTGTACGACAGTACAACGTTTGGATATATGTTTTGAAATCGTACTAAGGGACAGTGATGAAATTTTTTTTTGTAACAAGCCAAAGAAAGAACCCAGCACTTACTTGACTCAACCATAAGTATGTCAAATGCAAAATTTTCGCATAAAGCGGTTAATATTTTATTTTTTTCGCTTTCGAAAGGCATTTCTATTCGACTAATTTTTTTATTTTTATTATTTTTACATTTGACGTTTGAAAATGTACGTTTCTTAGATGTCAGTACATACACATACGACAGGTTGTTCACATACGTACTATTGTAGGTCTCGTACTTTGTTACAACTTACAACATTAGTACACCTTGTGAATTCCCTAATTGTTTTACTTACGGAAATTGTTTCCAGAGAAGAAAATATATTTCTAAGAGTTATAATTTAATAGTCAGCCTTATTACGGTTGTCGAAGACGTAGTCGAATGTCGATTTTTTTGGAAAACGGTACTACGGTTGTCGAAAATGCACAATCTGTTACAATTTTCGTAACACGGAAGACGAAAACGACTGTCAAAGTTGGCTAAAACAGTCGATCAATTGTTTCCATACGACTAGAGACGTCGCCGCATTCAATTGACAACAATTGTTAGCCGTTGGTTTCATCCGCTAACACGCCGTTAACGAATTTGAAATTTAACACAGTTTTTTGACATTTTATATTCGACAATAAATAAATATAACAAAATTGTATAAAATAAATTATTTATCTATTTTCAACATTGGGTAAATTTGCTTGTATTCCATACCAATGAATCGTGAACTGAGCCGGGATGATGGGGGGATATATATCTGATTCTAAGTTTATGGTCGCAAACCTGTAATAAAATCTTTGAAATAGACTACGACTCTTATTTAAAATAGGATTTTGGTTTACCACGGTAGCATTTAAACTATAAAATCCTTTTCGATTATAAAATTTAAATCTTTCATCAACTCCTGGAGCCAAAATTTTGATATGCGTTCCATCTATGCATCCAATACTGCCGGGAAATTTAAACTTTTTATAAAAATAATCCTTTATTTCAAACTTTTCCACTTCCGTCATTCTAACCGATATCCATTTTGGACAAATTTCACTGTGCATTGCATCAATGCATTTTGTAAAAATTTTGCTTACAGAAGACTGTGAAAGCCCAACATTATAGTCGTTGCCAGCTCCTTTTTGGTAACTGCCCTCAGCAAGTATGCGCAATGTTACCGCCAACTTCAATTCTTTGGGAACAGCAGACGACTTTATTGGGTCTTGCAATTTACCCGATATGTTTTCCAAGACGTATTTAAAAGCATCTTTATTCAATCTAAAAAGGCCAATGAAACTTAAGTGTCTTATTTCCTTACGCAAGGCACTCATATCACATTCTGTGTATGCCTCGTCGTCTTCATCCGAAAAAAAAATGTCCCAAACTTAACATATTTTTTTTTATTATATTTATTTTATTTTATCTTGAGAAAATGTCAATGTTGCCTTTGGCGGACAATTATGTAAAAAGTAAACATTGTTTTGACAGTATAGCACATCTTTTACTTTTCAATCTATTACAAAATCACAAGAGTCGAAAAAGTTACGTAATACCAAAAATAATCGAAATCGACAACGACTTCGACTGCTCTCGATTTTCGTCTTCGACAACCGTAATAAGGCTGAGTATATACAATACTCTGCGAATTAAAACGATTGTCATTTGATTTGTTGCAGTGACCGGCGCTGTGCACATTTACTGTGCCGTAGTTTACTACTCTGTAATGATCTCAACAAAATATTAAACTTTTGTTTTTGAAGTATACATACATTTACAAAATGGTGCGTGGAAAAGGTCGTTGTGGAGAATAAATGGGTAGATAACTAGTGTCCAGGGCACAATAATAAAAAGTAGTGGCAATTGCCCAACAACGTATTGGCAGTTTTGATTGTCAAATTTGTCAATTATAAACTAAGTGTCCACTCATTTCGCCCCAATTTATAAATATGTTATAGGTGTCACAGACAATAACAATAACAATACTTTGCATTAAATACCCCAAATGCAGATAACATTCAAAATGAAAGTTTACCAAATGCCCACACAGTCCACTGAATATTTTTGTCATAGTTGTATTGCGTGATAATCCCCCCGCAAAGAAAACAAAAAAACGCTGCGCGACAAGAGAGGAAAAACACTGTGGTGAATGGTCGAAACAGTTTGCACCATATACATTATCCCCCGTATTAAAATGTATTCAGTGGAATGTATGAAAATGCCATAATAATTTTCACACAGTTTTTTTTTTTTTTAATGTTTAGTAAAGCTGTTTTAAATTTGTTTTTTGTCTGTAGACACTGAGACGAATTAATGAAGCTATGAATTGTTGCTGTTTCTTGCAGATTTCCCCTAACCATCTACCCGGAAGAGGACATATAATCATACGGTCGTCTCATATTCGGCCAGACCGCACAGAGATCGTTCGCATACAGAACATATTTTATACGCTAACATTATGGCGGCCTTTAAATTCGGCGCATCGAAATCAAATTCACTGGTAATAGCAAACACTGCCCTGAATGTTACGGAAGAAGAACTCTTGGATTTCGTGGATATCTTGAAAAAATATAACCGGCAGCACAGTAACGCAACAAGGTTTGGCCATCGGCCGGTCGATGAATGTGCTAACTACTGTAAAGGAGATTTCTATCAATTGCTGGGCGTTTACAATAGCATTCATGGATATGTGGCCCTATTGGTATGTACATATGTTTGTAAACTCTTCTAATTACTTGAAGGTTGAATTAATTCTCGAAACATTAAACATTAAACGAGAGAAATGACAACGAGCCAGCAAATGGAATAGTCGTTTATGGAAATATATCCAATTACAATGAAAAGTAAATGGATATTTGAAATTATTATCAATGGACTGAAAATAGCGACAATGGAACCGAACGATGCTCTTCTTTTCCTTGTAGTTTGGAAATGTAAGATTCACTTTTCCAACATAGAGTCCGAATTACCCGGAGGTTTCATGACACTTAATGCCACATATATTTCAGATATAACCGATACACTTACGTTCGAACAGAGTTCGCGGCTATCCAGGGTCTCTCATTCCTTCATTGTCAAATGGCGGGTTGACCGGTCGTCGCACCAGGGCGAAAATACGTACTGTTCGCATGTGGAATGATCCTCATGCAATTGTTTGTCCTGCCTGCTATCACTTTATCAAATTCAAGGCAAACATCAACAAAACAGAAAAAACAAAAGAAAGAACCCAATGTTAGTAACCTCGTTTCTCAGAAAAACCCGATACCCGAAAAACAAACGAATCAGTTGTTCGAATAGTTTGACGGTCATCGCATTGAAACACAAAGGGTGAAAATGAAATTATACGTTCGTGTAATGTTAGTCTTTTGCGGCCGTTTGTTAACAGTTCATACAACTTTGTTTCCTTTCTCTTTGCAGATTTGTTTATTCGGAGCCATAGCCAATATTTTGAACATAATGGTTCTGACCGAAAAGGATATGGCCAAAGCGCCCATCAATAAAATCCTTAAATGGTTGGCGGTTGTCGATATGTGTGTAATGATTGAATACATACCATTCGCTTCGTATCAATACATATATACGAAACAAGGTAAGTCGTCTAGAGAACTAACACTCTGGTCATGATAAGTGTGGCAAAAAATGGAAATTACAAAAAAAAAGCATACACTCCCATCCATACAAATGAAACGAATATTTCCGTCGAATATATACATGACATACTACTCATGATGCGGTCTATACTAACTCTATCGAATTCGTCGAATTTGGTTAAGTGGAAATGAAAAAAAATCAAAATATTTGTTCTCTTATGCGGAATTTTTAATAAAAAGGACTTCGAATAATTCAAACTTCTTTCATTTAAACGAACAGAATATGTACAGTGTTCTCCAACAAAGGGTGTTATTTGAAATCACCCGGTATTTCGGTAGCTGTCACTTTTGAAGCTTTTATTCTTTGACATTTGACAAGTAGAAACTACGACATTACTCAAAATGGAACGCAAAACTAAAAACTTTCCGGACCGTGTTATCTCTCAAAGAGGTGATCACAATTGGCCGCCGAGATCTTTGTGAGACTATCGAGGACACATGGCAGTCAATTTGCGATTTGGTTATGGAAAATTTCATGAAAAGGACATCGGATTATTTTTTCTTTGAATACCAAAATAACACCTCTTGTTGGAGGAACCTGTATTTTTGAAATTGTTCTATTAAACGAATACAGAAACTTGTGACACAACTATTAAAAAACATGTCTGTAAAATTTAAATTCAATATTGATTGGTTGAGTTGTCTTAAATGTGGTTGACACATTATTTTTTGTTTCGTATTTGCATTTAAATATGTTTCACATAAAGGAGGGCGTGCGATTATCCGAATTCAAACATCATTAAAATCTACTCATAAGAAGAGAAGAAGAGGGGAAGAAGAAGAGAAAAAAAAGGATTATAAGAGGAGAAGATGATAATAGGAGAAGAAGAGAAGATGATGATAATAGGAGAGAAAGAAAAGAAGAGAACCAGAAAAGGGGAAAAGAAGAAGAAAGGAAGAGAAGAAAAACGGAAGAGAAGAAGAAAAGGAGAAGAGAATAGGAGAAGAAGATACAACAGAACTGTACGAGACAGAAATAAAATGCACTCGCACGGTTGAATGCTTGTAAAACACTGATTGTTTATTTTCCAATATTATCTGAAACTACCATACATTCCAGTACAGTTTTATACCTTCAACAAAAAAGGATAAAACACCATGTGAGGATTAACAGAAATCTGAACAGGAACCCTGTGGCACTCCTGCGGCCAATCTATGCTCATTAGACGAAACCCCAACTGCAATTACACGAATAGAGCGATTGGCCCATTGCTGATGATATGTGATTTCAACAAGACGCTGCCACGTGTCATACAGCCAACGTAATACTGAATTTATTGCAAACGAAATTCACCCTATGGACATATTAATTAACGCCTTTGGACTATTTTACTCAAATGAATTCCTGGGATAGAGCGACAATTGCGTCGAAATGTTATCGAAAAGCAAATAATCAATCAAATCGAATCGATGTGCGTAAGCGTTCACATGCAGATTTATTTCACCAATTTGAAGGTTCCCACGTGACTATCTACCATGAGGAGGGTTAAGAATCTCAATAAAAGTGCGTAGGTGGTCCCTTGAGGACCGTGTATGTGATAATCTTGCACATGTGTCGTTGCTTATGTAGAAATGAATACAGAGCTTTATATAAATATATATTTGAATAACTTAACTTGTGTATTTCAGATGAAATGGATTTCAGCTTTTCGTGGGCCGTCTACATTTACCTTCACATGTACTTCACCCTAATTCTACACACGATTTCCATTAGTTTGACGGTGACGTTGGCAGTGTGGCGTTACGTGGCCATAAGGTGAGATTTTGAGCAATCATTCAATGTGAATGTTATGTGTTTCATTGAATCCTCGCCAACGTTCATGCACGTGTACTCGTATGTGCCTGTGTATGTATGTGTGTGTGTACATATGATTGTTCTGTATTATTTGTTTTTCGCGTTACCGGAAGATTATGTGTCAGTATTGTTAAAACATTTATAATTAATTGACGGTATTATTTGATATTATAACAAAATAGGGACATTTTAATTTGCTTCATCCATTTTCACTCAAGGGGATAACGAGTTCCATTGTTTCACATGCCTCGCACCAGTTCGAGTTCCATCGTCATATGCGAAATATGTGTGACATCGGTCTAAATGAAATACCCATGAGATCAGGCTTGTTTAAAACTATTAGCTAATTTGGGCTCTATGAAAAAAAAAAAACCATAAATAAAATGAAAAATTCCCCAAAGGAACCAATATAAAAATGTCCCCAATAATTCTGATTAATACCCTCAAAAATGTGTATAAAATTCCCCGATTACAAATGCTGCGGGGACACGTTGCAGGCCGTTTGGAGGAATTGTTCTTTGTTCATAGATTTCCCCCCATATTCATAAAAATTGAAAAACAAAACTTAACTTAATACAAAAATAATTTTCACACATTTTTCTTAAAAAAGTTTTTGTTCCATGTTTTTCTTTAAAATTATTGTAAATCTGTTTGAATGCTTCATTGTAGTCGTACATTTTCCTTTTTTCTTTTCAAAATATATATTCAGTTAAATTGTACATATTGCACACACTAATACAAAAGGGTCACAACTCAAAACTGCCATTTTTCCATAAATTAATTCAGTAAAAATCCCGAGCTTATTTAACGGGAACAATACAGAAATAGTTTTAGTTGCGTGAATGCGTTAGAATGTTGAGTTGTGACCCTTTTGTATTTAGGGTGCGATATGTATACCTGTATGTTATATTTACATATATTGGGTTTTATTTGATATTTTCTCTATTGTCTGTTCGCCATTAGTTTATTTTCAATTCAAATAACAAAGAAAACCAAAATGAAATTGATGTAATAACTAATACACACAAATGACACATAATCATACATAAATATAACTTTAAAGATTTCCGGTCTTTATTCTGTTGTTGTTTTTGTTGTTGTTGTTTTCTCGGAGTTGTGTGAACACATGTGTCGTATGTAGCCAAAGTTTTTGCCATGTTTAACCCTATTCTTTTTACAGACATCCCAATGGAGCTTGCGCCATTTACCTGCAATCCCATTGCAAGGAAAGTATTATCTTCTCGTTTGTCATATCGCCCCTTCTCTGTTTACCCACATTTTTCGTGTTTAAAGTGAGGGAACGCATGGTGCAGGACAGTGACGTGCCCCTGTATTATGTGGACGCCGTCAGGGACTCACAATTATACAGGTGAGTGGAGAGTGCACAAAAGGCAATTAGGTGGCACTTTTCCCTTAAGATGACACCTGTTGGCCTATGCAATTTCTTTTTTGAAACTGAAATTATTTTAAAAATAGCAGATTCAGTAAATATTAAAAGAAGCAACAGCATGAGAAGATTTCAATAAAAAAAAAGGAAACGGTCACAAAGAGAGACATTGATTTGAAAATTAAAGAAAACAGAAAATGTTTACAAGTCAATGGAATACTCATATGATTTGGAGGGACTTATCAGTACCTGGCATTAACTTTGTGAAGATTAGTTTATGCTTATTAGAGTGAAAACATTGTTTTTTTTCTTCTTCTTTAATTTGAAAATTGTGTAAGCTTAACAAGGAAAAAACTAATTTCAAGTTTTAAAACATTTCATTTGAAAAAAAAAATCCTAAAAATTAATGAATCAACTTATTAACGTTTGAAATTGTTCTGTTCCCAAATACTAGCATTTAAGGCAAAGAAAAGGATGATCGTAACTTTGGCATCGATTTAAATGTTTAACTTAATTTTTTGCAGTTTGTCGAACTTATTACACCGTGTTACACACATTCTGTCCTATGAACCAAATTTACTTTTTCGGAAAGGGGGTAAAAAATAAAAATACACGTGTATCGGCGATTTTCATGTACATGTCAGAATTTTTTTTTTTTAAGTTTGAAGTATAAAGTTTGTAGTGGCCTGTGTGAAAGCCTTTGCACCGATTTTTAACCCTTTTTCAGTGATCCAATCGAGCTGATTTTTTGCAGGCAGACTCGTGGAAATGTCTGTATCAAGTCAAATTTTTTAAAAACAATTTTTATCAATTCTCAGATTTTTCCCAATTTTTATTATTTTTGAAAAAAAAAATATTTTTTTCACTTTTCTTAGCATAACTTGAAGAGACTCCAAATTGTTAAACTACTTAAGCGTTACGAAAAAAAATGTTTTTTGAACTGAAACCTTAAAAAAAAACGATAACCATTTTAAAAATTTTTTGGTAAATCTGAGAATTGATAAAAATCGATTTTTTAAAAAATATGACATGATACAGACATTTCCACGAGTCTGCCTGCCAAAAATCAGCTCCATTGGATCACTGAAAAAGGGTTAAAAATCGATCCAAAGGCTTTCACACAGGCCACTACGAGCTTTATACTTCAAACTTAAAAAAAAAAAAAATTGTGACGTGACATGAAAATCGCCGATACACGTGTATTTTTATTTTTTCCCATCTTTCCGAATATGTGCATTTGGTTCATAGGACAGAAAATCTATGTTTGTAACACGGTTTTATTAAAACTGATAAGAATTCATGACCAGAAACTTTAACAATAAAAATAAAAAATTGAAACTTGTGAAAATTTTCACATTTCTAAATTTAAAAAACCAAACACAAACTCTAATTCTATTTTTTTTTTTTATTTTCTTTTTATATTTTTCCGCTCTCTTCGAATGCGACTTTTTTAATTTCATTTCACCTCCAAATTTTTTTCTATTAATTTTTATTTTTTTTAATTTCATTTCACCTCAAAATTTTTGTTTTAGAAAATTTTACCTTATTTTCCCCTTTTTACCGATCGTTAACTACACTCTTTTCGAATGTGACTTTTGATTTCATACTCTCTACATATTTAAAAAAAGCGTTATTCTTAATATTTTTTTTAAATGCGATTTTTTAAATTTAACTTCATCTCTAATTGTGTTTAAAAAATGTTACCTTATATTTCCCTTACTAATGATCGCATACTACACTCTTTCCGACTTTTTTTTAAATTTAATTTCAAGTGTTCATAAGTTTTTTTTTATCATACTCTCTCACGATTATGTTACGAGAGATCATACGTTACGGACGAAAATGAGTTTTGTGGAGAATTTCATACCAATGATAAAACCTGTCGGAGGTTTGACGAAATTAAAATGATTCAGTGGATTTGTTTATAAAAGAACCATAAATGTTCGAAAGTTGAAATTACTCCCTACTTACTTCTTATATCTGTAGGATACAGAAAACTGTGACAGATTGTGCTGTATACTATGTAAAATATTGTATTCTCTTTTCTTTTGGTCCAGAATCAACTTTTGGATACATTCGGTCATAATTAAATTGCTGCCCTGCTGCATCCTCACCATTATCAGTATTGTGCTGGTCAAAGTATTATGGGAGGCTTCCAACCGCAAACAAAAGCTGCGGGAGTACAGCAATCCCAAAAGGTGTTTACAGCATCAGCGGTTGCAAAAGAATTCCGTGCGGTAAGTGAAAGACAAAAAAAAACGGTCATATTGTGTTTGTGAATGTGGCCACATGTTTTGAGTACATAATGGAATTAAAGACCTGAGAAAAAGAACACACGGTGTTAGGGGCGACATTGTTTTTGGCAGAAAGATATGATGGTCTACCATCCATCATGGATATCTTTCGAGTGTTTTCATTAGGAGCACACCCACAAATAGGGGGAGGCACTTAACCAATAGCGCCTTCGTTAAAAACAAGTGCACAATCTTAATAAATGGTTAACGGTCGGGCCCAACCTGTTATGCAGCCTCCTTCGCGTAGGGTGAGAGTAACGAAACCATTTCGTTGGGCGTACTTGTGAAAGTCCTAATGTGTACCTAAGCCAGAATCGATAATTGATGTTGATTTAATCAAAGGTTGCATATTAATTGGCACAAATTGCATTGGGTCGCTGTACTGAGCCCCGGATCCTTCATTAGGCACACCATAACATAATTGGTATTAAATGTGAAGTACAGTTAACAGTACAATTAACAGCTAACAACAGATATCGATAGTTCTCGTGCAGCGTATAGGCCCACACACACACACACACACACCATGCCAACAACTGGCGCCATCCAGTGTTTCTGCCTGCATTTAACATTTAAATCAAAAACAAAAAGCCAAACAAAGAATTTTTGGGGGCTTTCACAACTATTGAAAATAAATTTATAGTTGGTTAAAAATTGTGCCCTGTTAAAATTTGACAATCAAAATAGCCAGGGTTGTCTGTGAGTTAACGTTGTTGGGCAATTGCCACTACTTTTTATTATTGTGCCCTGGACACTAGTTATCTACCCATTTATTCTCCACAACGACCTTTTCCACGCACCATTTTGTAAAGAAGTGAATATGCCACCAACATGATGGTGCACAATGGGACAATGGCACCATTATTGAACTACTTGTTGATGCGATTCGTTGGTTCAGCAGAGACACATCAAAGATACTGTTGTACAGGGTTCTCCAACAAGGGGTGTTATTTTGAATCACCCGGAATTTCGGTAGCTGTCATTTGTGAAGCTTTTATTCGTTGACATTTGACAAGTAGAAACTACGCCATTACTAAAAATGGAACGATACACGCTTCAACAACGCTTAATTGAAATTATTACAATTCACTACAAAAATGGTGAAAATCTTGCAGTTACAGTTCGCAAAACTGAAGCATTTTTGGGTCGGCGTGAAACACCTTGTCGGAAATTGGTGGAACAATTCGAGCTGTTGGGACAAGTAAGTGATGTGAAGAGAATAAAAGCCGTGCACATCGCTCACGAACAACGGAGAATATTGCTGCTGTAGCCCAAAGTGTTGAAGAAAACCCAGGTTTGTCCATTCCTTGTCGTTCTTTGGAATTGGGCATTCCACAAGAACTCAAGCCGGCCGATCAGCAACAACGTCGTGTCTTTCCTGATTGGGTCCTTGAAATGCATGAAAATGATCCGGAATTCGATCGAAAAATCATCTGATCACTGATGAGGCCCATTTCCACCTCGCTGGCTACGTCAGCAAGCAAAATTGTCGCATCTGGGGCTCGGAAAACCCAAGTGTTATTATTGAGAAACCTCTTCATCCTCAACGTGTGGTTTATGGTCCGGCGGGGTCATTGGATCTTACTTTTTCGAAAATGAGGTTAGATCAACAGTTACGGTGAATAGATTGCGCCAGCGAGAGATGATTAATGATTTTTTATGGTCGGAGTTGGATGACATTGATCTGGACAACGTTATCTTTCAACAAGACGGCGATACGTGCCACACAAGTAACGAAACCGTTGCTCTTTTACGGTAAAAGTTTCCGGAAAAAGTTTCTCGAAGAAGTGATCACAATTGGCCACAGAGATCTTGTGATTTAACACCTTGGGGCCACGAGAAAGATAAGTTCGAAGCCAACAGCCTCAATGATAGAATTCGTGAGGCTATCGAGGACATAGGGCAGCCACTTTGCGATTTGGTTATGGAAAATTTCATGAGAATGATATGGTCCTGTGAGCGTGGTCGTTTTTCATTATTATGAAATAATCATCCAGTCATTTATCTCAACAAATTTCATTTTCCTTTAAATACCAAAATAACACCTCTTGTTGGATAACCCTGTATATGCATTTTGTTGATTATAAAAAAAAAAAAAAAAAAAATGTTCGAATGTGCGTGGACGGGGAACGTGGGTGTTGTCCATTAGCATGCCAGTCTCACTAACTTTTAACATAATCCGGCTCACAGCAGACGCGGTGGGTGTCTCTTCTGAGACCTAAGCACTGTAAAATCTATATATTTTCGATTCTCCATTTGAAAGCGCCCATTTATTTGTGTATGTGTATTTTTAGGTAGGGATTTGTGAAACATGTGTTGGCTCCATGTTCGATATGTAAAAATCTATAAAGAAATAACAACACACACACACACACACACACAAATGTTAAAACCATACAAAGTTTAGCGGGCACAATGCTCACAGAATCAAATTACTGTTTGTGAATCAGTGTAATCTTCCTTGAAATAGGTATGGCATACTCATACATTCACATTCATAGACTATTTTCGAATGTTGATTTTTCGCTTTCTTTTGTAATTTTATTTCCAGATCACTAAAATGGGATAGACGTACTGACCGCACCACAACGCTTCTGGTGGCCGTGTTACTTTTATTTCTCTTAACAGAATTTCCCCAAGGCATACTGGGCCTATTGTCTGCCATTATGGAGAAGTGCTTCTTCAAAGCCTGCTATCATGTGTTCGGCGAACTGATGGATCTGCTGGCTCTCATCAATGCGTCCTTTGATTTTGTACTGTACGGACTGATGTCGAAACAATTTCGTACCACATTCAAGGCACTGTTCTTCAAGAGGCCTTTGGGCAACATCGAAATGTCCCGCATGACGCCCCTGACAACATCCTGTGTCTGATCTCAGACCAAGCCCACTATGACAAACAATCGGACTGCCACATCAGAAATAACAACAACTAGTACAACAACATCATGTACAGTACCCAACCAAAGGCAACGGCCAACTGCGGCCAATGAATGTGATGGCAGTTGTAGATTTTGTGAGAATATCAGTCTGTATGACAAATGCGATAAATGTCAATATGAAATTTATATTATTTTCCGATAAGCCACAGGGCTGGACATTGTTAATGTACAATTCCAGATATAATTTCATTTCATTTCAGTGATTAACTTGCAAGCCTTATGGCCGATTAAGGACTAAGGAGTGTATTTCAAAATGTTATGCTCAGACTTTAGGCAAGAGGAGTTTGTTCTTATGGCAAAAAAAATAACAATACTACAAAACTCAACGAATTGTGTTTGTGTATTTTAAACAAGAATAAAAAAAGATTGTAACACAAGTAAGGTATTTTAAGTTAATTTCTAAGGTAGTTTTATTACAAACTAACTAATTAACAATTAACTATTATAGTATACGTGAAAGTCTCAATATACTAGACATAAAATAAGCAGTGCTATTTACAACTATACATGTATACATACACACACTCACATTGAAATAATGTTTTAATTGTTTACTGTAATTGTTTGAAATATTCAGATAATGAATATTATTGTCTCATTATTTTCCAAGGATATAGGTTACAACTAATACCATTTAATAGAGCAGGATTTGTTAAATCAGCTGGAAAACAAACAACAACAAAAACAATATTCCGAATAATATATCTCATTCATACCCCAACACTCTCAAAAAAATAAAAAAAAACTCCCTGGCGTCCGAGTTAGGGAAAAAAGCCCACATAATTATAAATTAGAAATATAATAAACAAACTGTCATTCTGAATTACTATTACAACAACACATACACACACAATGAAATATAAAATAATGTGTTAATTGTTTACTGTAATTGTTTGAAATATTCAGATAATGAATATTATTGTCTGTCCTTCTGAATTACTATTACAACTATACTTACACACACAATGAAATATAAAATAATGTGTTAATTGTTTATTGTAATTGTTCGAAATATTCAGATAATAAATATTTCCAAGGATATAGGTAACAACTAATACCATTTAATAGAGCAAGATTTTTTTAAATCAGCTAAAAAAAAAACAATATTCCAAATAATGTATTTCATCCATACCCCAACACTCTCAAAAAAAAAAAAAAAAAAACTCCTTGGCATACGAGTGGCATACACCACAAATTTATATCCGCAACCGCAAGTTCCTTTTTGTGAACCCCCTACTAAAAAGGAACTTCTCCCGCATTTATTTGCTTCCTGGCAAAGATTATTTTTGATTATTCACTTCTAGTGTAAAAAAAGACACTTTAAAATGTCACTTAATAATATTATGAATGTCTGAGAGGGTTTTAAAAGTAAAATAAGTAATTATTCGTATGCGTGTATTGAATAAATAAATGTTTACAAAACACATTTCCTTACAGTCGTTTTAAATATTTTTTTTTATGTTTAACATTTAAGTAAAATAAGTAATTATTCGTATGCGTGTATTGAATAAATAAATGTTTACAAAACACATTTCCTTACAGTCGTTTTAAATATTTTTGTTTATGTTTAACATAGATGTCCGATATTACTAAACCGATTTCAAGAAAATGTTTGGTGGTTCAGCTAGGATTTAAGAAAAGGAACTGGGTATCAACGCAAGATCTCAAAGTTGTGATTAATTTTTCGAAACTAGGAAATTACTGAGGTCACAATGCAACGCACAAACATTTTTGCGTCGTTCCTCTAAGTTGACTTCGTACTATTTTATATAAGTACTTAGCGACACTCAAAAATATACGATGTGCAGGTGTGCCAAGTTCTCCGTAGACTAAGAAAGCACGACAAACATAAAGGTCCGTTCTACAGAATGTCAAGTGTAAAATTGACCCGTTTTGGAATGGAGGTTTTTTCCAAACAAGGTTCTCCAAAGGGAACATTCGACTTTCGGAGCCGACTTTCTACTGAGCATACAAATTATAACGCATGGCACAATAATAGATTGTAGCGGCATACAAAAAGCTGATTACAAATTTTTCATTTCGACTGAATTTTGATTGTCATACTCATTGTTTACATTTCAATTGCTTGTTTAGTTGTTTTTTTCAAATGTCGAATACATTTGCATATGAGACATTTAAATCAAAGAATTAGAAGACAAAAGTCCAAACAAAGAATTTTGGTGCACTCAGTATTTATTATTAACAATAAAATTGCTAAAAATTGAGCCATGAGTTGTCTGCGTTCTGCCATTTATTTTAGATGTTGTTGTTAGACAATTGCCACTACCTTATTCTCTTATTGTGCCATGTTATAACGTGTCATCTGAAATATTTGCAGTATCTTTTATTTTCAAACCGCTATCAAGGAGAGCTTAGGTGGGTGAACTTAAAATATTATTTTCGGCAACATTACGTTAAATATTTTGGTCTCGTTTCTATAAAAAAAAAAACATTTGAAATTAACTTTTGAAAGCAAATTCAGGTGATTGATTTATCTTATGACTTAATCTCTGATTAAAAATACCAATGACTGCTCATTGGGGCAGACCATTTGCTAGGGAAATGACGTATTTCGGAAATGTCCATGGTTGATCTTAATGGACATATTGGGAAAATGCAAACATCACTCGCCATTAACCTTGGCGCGCCTTATCCGTTACATACATTGTATGCCTGGGTATGGCAAAAAAGAAAAAAAAACATATTTACACATATTTTAAGAACGACGCGACGTTACGAACAGTTTGTTGACGGCCTTTTGTCTTGGCCGTACTTGTGCTTACCGGACTGCTGTAAACAAAACCATTTAGAGCAAATTGCTTTTTGAGTGATCACATTTCGGTGACCAAATAAGAAATAACCAAGTATTTGGAACACGATTCATATGCTGCTGCTGTTGATGCCGGTTGTGGTTAGTGTGAATTTCAATCGGACAAAATTGATTTTTGATTTGGCTCATAATAAAACACACGCAAACAAACGCACACACACACTCTGCACAGCACTGCACTGACAAACCAATTGGTTGAGAATGGTGGCCGCGGTTTTATGTGCAATGACTAATCTGGATTTTCGTCGGGACTCTAAAACTGAAAACTTGTAAAAAACATTTTTTTTACAATGTGGCCGACAAATATTGTCGCTTCGTTAAATGAATATTTCCTATGTATGTACACTGTACATATGTATGTATATACTCGTATGTCGGATGTATGCCCTTAGTATGTGCCCATGTGTTTACGAAATCTGTTATGATGCCAAACCAAGTAGAAACCACAGCAACGGTAACAATTACAGGATTTGTTGGAATTCCTCAGAGATTTTAAATCCATTATCCGCCACGTTAACCAGAGACACAAAACAGGAAGCCGCCACTCTGACACAAAGGAAAGTGTATACGCACAAAAACCTGTAGACTTACACTGAAAAAAAAGAGTTCATCAAATTGATGAACATTGTACCTCAATTTGATGAAAATTTTACATAAATTTAAAGAACATTGTACATCAATTTCAATTTCAACTATAAAAAAAAATAAAACATTCCAATTTGGCAAAAATGTTGTGAAAAAAAAATAAATTTGTCGAATAAATTGTAAATATCACTTTTGAAGCTTTTATTCTTTGACATTTGACTAGCAGAAACTACGGCATTGAAATAATTAAAATTCACGACAAAAATGGTGAAAATCTTGCAGTCACAGTTCGCAACACTAAAGCATTTTTGGATCGTCGTGAAGCACCTTGTAGGACCGCAATACCGAAAATGGGTGGAAAACTTGGGACTGTTGTGACAAGTTAGTGATGTGAAGGGAATAAAACCCGTGCATGTCACACAAAAACAACTGAGAATATTGCTGCTGTAGCCCAAAGTGTTGAAGAAGACCCAGGTTTGTCCATTACTCGTCGTTCTTTGAAATTGGGCATTCCACGCTACTTGCCATACAAGCAACGAAACCATTGTTCTTTTACGGGAAAAGTTTCGATGAGGTGATCACAATTGGCCACCGACATCTTGATCTTGCGACTCCATCCTTTGGGTCCACGAGTTTCATCGCAAAAAGGACAATTATTGTTTTCAATTTGTTAGACCCGATTTACACGACGACTTATTGCTTGATTTTAAAATCATGATTTTCAAGTTCGCATACGAACGATGTAGAGACGATTGAGGTGTAGAAAAGGGCCACAAATCACAACTTTGATATTTTTTGGGCTTCACACATTTGAGGTTTTTTTTTTAATTTCTTTTTGACTTTGCACACTTTGCTCTCAGATCAAACTCAAAATATTTTGATTTCAGCTCATGTTGGTCAACTTGGTTGGTACCTGTGAGGGCTTGTCATTTTTGATGAAGTCATTGATGAAGTAAATACACATTTGATTTGATTCAAAGTATAAAATAATAATAACATATGCATTCACGTTGACGCTATCAAAAATATTTACAAATGGGATTGCATAAGAAATTGATTGAAAAGTTGTAGCGTGTGATGAGAACAACCAACTTGTTTGTTAAACTCAATTGTACAATCGGTTTAATAAAACTTCTTAGAAATTAAACAACAAAATTACCGTTTCCAGCCTCTCTACAATTTCCGCAATCCAATATTGTATTGGTATGATATTTGCCAATATTTTTAAACTATTTATTTCTTGCCTTTGCCTTGGACATCTAGTCTTCGAAGTTCATGATTGAATATTTAAGTATTAATTTTTATTAAGAAAAATGGGGCTTATCCTTCGCACATAGCAAAAGCAACCAGCAGTTTTCGGAAAACACTCGGTGTTCGTCATCCCTAGACTCGTGCATTATAGCCATGACAACAGCGTAAGTCCTGGAAGTGGTTATACCACCCTTGCAGTTGCTGGGGGCAACCGTATGGTTTTCACACATTTACACATACGGCCGCAGACGAATAAGAACAACCGATATACACTTTTGGAAACGACCTAAACATCAAACAGTTTACTCTCGCAAGATTTCTCGGTTTAACTACAAAACAGGAAACACTTTTGGCAGCACACTGACACAGCGCCATTGCAATGGCTTCCACCAGCAACGATGTTGTGTGTAATGGACGTACCGTAGCTTTGCCAACTTTGGAAGTGGTCAAGACGAGTAAGTATTCTTTGTAAGGCTATTATCGACGCCTTGTGTATGTTTAATTGTATGTCTCAACACCGCAGTACCCATGATGTCCGCGGGAACCAATATCGATTGGCTACTACACATTTACTTTGCCCGCCGTGACTTTGAGCGCTGCAAGAGATTAGTCGAACGTGAGCTATACCGTCACTTGAATCCGGAATACTTGTACTTTGTTAAGGTAAGCGAGGCAGTCATGTCAATGCAAGGGACGTTCGAGTTTTTACGTTTTCTTTTGTTGTTCTAGGGCTTAATTGAGCGCGAGGAAGGCAGCAACATTGAAGCCTTGCGTAGCCTGCAGAAAGCTCTAGAGCTTAACACGAAAAATATCGAAATTTACAAAGAAATCGGAAAAACACTGTAAGTACATTGATACGCATCAATTCGTACACGTCAATTATGAGTTCAGCGTTAAGAGCAACGTGAAGGCGAGAAATTGCTAACCCCCTTTATTTCCATTCAGATTTATTATGGGTCGTTTCAATCAATCCCTTGGCATTTTTCGCGATGCCGAAGAGCTGTCAACTCGTTTGGATCACGAGATTTTCCATTTCATTGGAGAGCTGCTGCTGCGTTCGGCAGCATCGCGTAATCAAGTGGAAATGGCACACAAAGAGGAACAGGAAGCCAAAGCGTATTTCCAAAAGGCTGTGCAAACCGGAAAGAAAATCGAAAGTTTTCAACGTTTAGCGGAAATACTACGCAAAGAGAAACAGTACAGCAAAGCCATCGAAGTGCTCGAGAATTGTCTATTGTAAGTGACACTCGGAGTTAGGGTTTATTAACGTAGTTTAATTTTTATGTTCTTCGTTTCCTATTAACGAATTGGAACATTTAGAAAGTATAAAATATTTAAGACCATCCATTTCCATATATAGGGCATATTAAAATAAAAAAGGGTTTTCATATTACGATTCGAATTTTAAAAAATTTAAAAAAACTTAGTGCCTGTTTCTATAAAACGAATTTATTCGTTCGTTACAAATCGTCAATATTTGAAGCGTTATAAAATCCGTTCCAGTCATTATTCAATTGAAATTTTCAGATATATTTTAGATATCGACATATGGGACGCAGTCCCAAGCGAATAAGCTCTCATTACTAATGGAAACCAATTTCATTGCGCCTTCAATTTTGACAATTTGTAACGAACGAACAAATTCGTTTTCTGGAAACAGACATTTAATTTGATTTCTTTTACTGCCTGTTTCCATAAAACGAATTTGTTCGTTCGTTAAAAATTGTCCAAATTTAAGGCGCAATAAAATAGGTACTTACTCATTTGAGATTGTGTTCCGTATGTCGATATCTAACATATATCTGAAAACCACAATTGAATAATGTCTGAAACCCATTTTATAAAGCTTCCAATATTAACGATCTGTAACGAACGAACCAATTCGTTTTATGGAGACAGGCAGTTTACTATAAACCTTTATTATTACGTCAAATATAGAAATTTCGAAACAACAAAAAAAAAATTAGATAATTTATCCAATGTAGCAAAGGATGCCCTTGAAGGTAAACCTTTTGGATATCCTGAGAACAGAGTAAAAAATAATAACTATGAATGCGCTACTGGAAATACTAGTAGATCTATTGTATGAACATGGAACGCCTTTGTCGTAAAAACAAAGTAGGTTAAACAGCTTAAGCGTTTAAAAAAACCACAATTAATTCACTAATTTTTTTAATTGCAACAAGTTTCTGCGCTGAGGAAATTAACAAATACACATCCTGTAAAAAATAACCGCCGTTATAATACAGATTTAAAATCTTTGTTAAATACAAAAAACCATTTTCACACATTTTTCTTATCGTCACAAACCGTGGAAGCTGTTTTAAATTTTTATACCAATACGACGAATATTTTATGTATTTCAGATTACAGACCATGCATGGCGTGTCTTATGAATTGCTTCCTTTTTCCTTTTATAGATTATCACCCGAAAACACTGACGTTTTAACAGAAATCGGGGTTTTGTATTTGAAATTGAATGAAACGCAAAAGGCATTTGATCGACTCCTTGAAGTGATACAATTCGATCGAAACTGTTTGCGGGGCCTCATGGCATTCGGAGCCATTCTACAGGTTAGTGGGTTGTTCTATTCTATTAAAATACTAGAATTCGTTATCGCTGGTTGTAATATTGTATATTATGTATATATTGTCCAGTAGTGAGTTATGGCGGATTTGCGGTATAAACGTTGTTTTTTGTTTTGATATTTTAGTCTCGCAATGACATCGACAGTGCTTTGGGGAAATACAAGGAAATTGCCGCATTGCAGCCAGATATTGCCGAGCTGTGGAATAATATCGGTTTATGTTTTTTCAAAAAACAAAAACTAATAGTGGTAAGTTTCGTTTTATGCTTCGTTGCTTGGAGGGCAGCCAATGCCAACAAATGTAGGTTTTTGTAATACACAGACCTGTGACAAATTGTAAAGTAACAACGGCAATGAATTCACCACAGAAGTCTGGTCTAAATTTATTCAAGCTAAAATGCTGGAATATTTTTTTTTTATATTTCAAGGGAATTTCATCACTCAGAAAGGCTATATGGCTGTCGCCCTTGAACTACAATGCCTTGTATAACTTGAGCCTAATGTATATAGCAGGTGAGTCGAAAGTATATATTTAATACAAAACAGTACGTAAGTGGAAAAAAAAGGCTGATAATCACATAATCTATGACGTATTGTTTGGTAAAAAACTAAAGCAATTTTAGACGAAACAAATTCTATAATATTATTTTTCATCCAAAAGTCCAATTTAGGGGGATATTATTTGGATCCCACCATTTGATACATCGGCATTTAAACTTAACCCTTTAACCACTGAAATAAAATCCTTCAACCGTTGAAAATGGCTGTTATCGATGTACGTCTGTACGTCTTTTTCGCGGTTAGTGCTCGATATGTTATAATTTGAGTGATATTTGGATTTATATTCGGGCAAATATGTTGATACCGGTTTAACAATATACATTGTTCACCATAGAAGGGTACGGTCAAAAAGTTGTAACACACCTTCATGCATTTTCACTTAGACATAACAATATTTGTTTACTTACATACTTTATCCCAAGTAACCTGGTGTACCAGCACATAACTGCTTGATTAGTCTTAAATTAATCAGTAAAGGATTTTCACATCTGTTGAATGAAAAATAGGAAAACTGAAGTGAAAGAAGTCGAATCGATGTTGGGCTTTACTTACCAATCACTAATACAAACAGAAATTCATATATTTACCGGGTGGCTTCTTTTTGAATCATATGTAATTTTGACAGCGAAAGCTCTTTCTGAGTATCAACGGAATCAATCGCATTACGCTTGAACAGCAAACTTATTTCCAAAGTCAATGCTGTGTAGTCCAAACAGTGTTCTACACAGGCATCATAGCCCCGTCGTCGTACGGTACTTGCTGGCGAGAATCTGGATGCTATAGCCCAGAGTCGTGCAACATCGACTAGCCAACGATCATAATAACTCAACATTTCACGTCCCTGCCTGTTATGAATGTGGCACAACGACCTTGTAGCATGGCGACCTATTCTCAAGAGTTATATCGAGAAACTCATACGTCCATGTTTGCTAAGGAAGAAACGAATAGAGTACTTTAGTTTGTAGATGAAATAAATATGTCAAGTGTATCCTTACCATACCGACAGCTATTAGCCAAAGAGCCAATAGGGTTAGGAACATTCATAGAAAATTTAGAACTTCCACCATTGTTACAAACGTTGGGAGGTGCTGTATCTATCATGGGAGAAATATTAAGAGTCAGTTTCTTCAGTTTTTTAGCGGCCTCAGAATCAATCCGCTACCAATTGTTGGTGATCATGTTGAATGTACACACCCGGATGAGGTCAAATCAGCAATAGTCTGGCTTAAAAACAAAAGGCACCAGGTGCTGACCGAATACCAACAGACAACCGGGGGGAAATGAGCTGATAAGGTGCATGCATCGTAAGAGATTTTATACATTCTAACGTCCATGACTTCGCTTATTTTTTGCCAGAAGGTTTCCCCTACATAGGAGTCTAAAAGTCTGACTTTTCAATAACAACGATCAGAGGCTCATAGGCCTTCACGCTATTAGCGTATTGAGGGATAAAGACCACTTTAATTCCTTGAGTGGGAGTTGATTAATTCAATCGCCGGCATTCTGGTTGTAACATTTCTGAGAGAGCTCTAAAAAACAAGTAAAAATAAAAAACATTTTATTAATTGTGTAGTCTTAAATGGTGATGCGTTTAATTTAGTTTGTATAATTTGATTTCTTTAGGCGTTTCAAACGAAATCGAGTATTCCATAACCAAAATTATATTTTGTTGACTAACTCTCAAGAGATGCCCACTATGAATGCAAAGCCCTAATGATAGGAAATGAGGAAGGCATGTAAGAGGGACCAGTAAAAGACCTTAGGACATCATATATTTTTCCGCCAAATTGTATTTACTTATAAACATATTTATTTAAACATTGCAAATATAATTAAACATAAATATTGCAAATATTTTGCACAAATATTCATTGGTTCGATTCGATCTTTACGTCAATTGATACCAATCCCGTGGACTGATAGAAAGACCGACAAACTATACGATAGTAACCGGATTTCATTTGTGAGGGCATATTTTCAGTAGAGGCTAGACAATTGTTAAACTTGATGAGACGTTTTGTTAGAGGCGGTTTAAAAGTGTCCTCGAAATACGGTAAATTGTCCGTGCAATTCTGTAAAGTTCTCATATAGAGATCTTTGTACTGGTTGTTCATGAACTCGGACAGAGTACGTTTCATTATACGAAATGGCGTCCGTATATAGTTCTTACTGCCGGTGCTACTGTAAAAGACATCGGCTTCCACGTACAGGACATCGGTTAGATCCTCGTTGATAGCTATTTGACCACTGACCGTGTACTTGCCACGTGCCACCATAGTTTTTCGAAAATCAATCATCATGACGTCCGGTGTTTGGTTCTCAACCGTTATATCGACAAGCTCAAACGTCCATGGCTGCTAAGAATGGAACGGAAATGAAGCATTTCAGTTTTTAAAGAATCTAAGTACATTCGTATAGACTTACCGTGCTGCTGGATATTTGGCAGAGAGCCAAAATAGTTTGAAAAGTTATTACAAATTTTAAAACTGCCCCCATATTGCCAGTTATAAGTGAACTGTACTTGGAATCGTTGGCAGGTCTTTTTATATAGTCGCTGTATATGTCAGGGACGGTATATTTTGAAGTATCATGAAGTCAATCATCTGCAATTAAATGCCCTTAACAAGTTCAGGTGTTGGCGAGATTTGTATCTTTTCACATTTTAACAGCACATTAACACTTTCACTACACGGCAGCAATTAGAGACGTGTGGTAATGATACAAGATTTGATCATTATACAATGAGATTACTGCCAGGGCAGAGCAGAATTTTTTTTATTAAATTTATACAATTCTTTTTGAAATGAATTAAATTGTGAATAAAAACTAAACCTTAAAAGTCTTTGTTTGGCTTTTTGTTTTCCAATTCTTTGATTTAAATGTTTAATACGAAAATCGACATTTGAGAAAAACAAACTGAACAAACAATAGAAATGTAAAGAATGAGTTAGACAATTAAAATTCTTTCGAAATGAAAAAAGGGACAATTCCAATACACACAGAAAAAACATATTTTTGAAATCAATTACGAAGTTTGTATGGAATTCGTCAATTCAATTACTTTTTTAATTGATTTTCTCCCAATTACAAAAGTTGTGAATTCAATTACTCAAATTTTAAATAAGTAATTGAATTTTTTACTATTTTTTACATGGATTTCGCCAAGAATTTCTAAGTTCAATTACAACATTAATTGATTTCCAAGCTTAATTTCAATTACGACAGTAATTGAATATTTTTGGCCCGTATTTTTTTCTGTGCAGGCTACGTGTAACAAAGCCCATTTTGCGATGACACTGTCCGATCGATCTTACAGATGTTCTCCACCAACACAGGCTGAATACAAGTAAAAATACTTTCGAACGTTTTTGTCAATTTTTGTGCGCCTAATTCATAGAAATTTCCTACCGAAATGTTCCCATGTAAGAGGTTATTAGGACATCAACCTACTAAGACCCCAGCCAGAATTTGAATTTGCATTATTTCTGATGACCTCCTGAACTTGACACATAGTAAGGACAATTTGCCGGCCTTTTGTTTTCTCGCATATTGTATTTCGTTTCAGGATTTTGTCATTCAGGACTGAAATTGTTTCAAATGAATAATACCAATATTAAATTTTGCTTTCGTTCAACAGACAAATATCATCTGTCATTTCTAAGATGCGTGGTTACAATACTCAGAAGCCACAGCAACAACAAAAGTTCAAACGAGTTTTCATGCGGATGGTTGACATTTTATGTTTATGGCCACTTGTACATAGATTTATGTATGTCATATAAGGTCAGTGATAAATTACATCACAATCTCTGACATCGTCATTGGCGCTCCTATGAAACGATTCACAGTGGTATGAAGCTAAAAGTGAAAAAAAAACGTCGTGATAAATATGTTTCAGAAAAATGGTAAATTAATTATAATTAATGTTAACTGTAGAAATTTCGGCACTCTTGCTCTCATCTATACAATTCGCCCAAAACGTTCCAATAGTTACCACTTTTTGGGGGTTTGGAACCACTGTTCCGCATGAGTCGGTATTTGTGACTGTGAACGGAAACTGAAAGACGGATCCGAAAGTATTCGTAATAAAGAGTGTATAATGCATGTATAAACATTCCCATGAATGCACATTAAGGTGGGTCGGGCTAAAAATGTTGACCGCAGCAACACAAAAATTTAATTGGTGTTTAGCTTGCTTAGTGTGAGCTGAACTAATTTGAAGACATCTTCTACGCTCATTATGTGATTTCTATAATCTGCTCTAAATGAGTCGAGGTTGATTTTCGTTGTTCGTTTAAACTGAATTCAAATTCATTTCTTTCAGTCAAAGTTTACCTGCCAACATTTAATCGTCCAACACTTTATTATTAAAAATGTCTGAAGCACAGATAAAGTCGACAAAACGAATTACATTTTATCAAATTTCAAAAGTGCTGAACATTTTTAATATGCATTTTTTTATTGTTATATTACCTCGAGACGGGTAAAAAAATATTTTAAAAAAAATGTCGACCAAAAATTGAAAAATACTAAGTTTGGAAATACTTTTAAAATATATAAATTTGGAATGATAATACCCTAACCTACGACCCATTTTTTTAACGGAACCCAATAATGTTTACCTGATCACAAGTTATAGACTTTTGGACGACGGAATTTGATTGTGGACCACTATCCACCGGAGTTTCGGTCTTTCCTGTCTGCGCATTTTGTGATGTCTTTTTTGGAAGACCCATTTTGATATTTTGAATCACCCGGTATTTCGATAGCTGTCACTTTGAAGCTTTTATATTTTGTCATTTGACAAGTGGAAACTACGCCATTACTAAAAATGGAACGATACACGCTGGAACAACGCATTGCAATTATTAAGATTCACTACAAAAATGGTGAAAATCTTGCAGTCACAGTTTGCAAAACTAAAGCATTTTTAGCACCTTGTCGGACCGAAATACCGAAAATGGGTGGACAAATTCGAGCTGTTGGGACAAGTTAGTGATGCGGAGAATAAAACCCGTGCACGTCGCTCAAGAACAACTGAGAATATTGCTGCTGTAGTCCAAAGTGTTGAAGAAACCCCAGGTTTGTCCATTCCTCGTCGTTCTTTGGAATTGGGCATTCCACAAACGTCATTACACCGTATTTTGCATAAAGACTTGGGTCTTAAGGCTTATAGAGTTCAATTAACACAAGATCTCAAGCCGGCCGATCATCAACAACGTCGTGTCTTTGCTGATTGGGCCATTGAAATGCATGAAAATGATCCGGAATTCCATCGAAAAATCATCTTGACTGATGAGGCCCATTTCCACCTCGGTGGCTACGCCAACGAGATATGATTAATGTTTTGTTATCGTTGGAGTTGGATTATATTGATCTGGACAACGTTTACTTTCAACAAGACGGCGCTACGTGCCACACAAGCAACGAAACCATTGCTCTGTTCCGGTTAAAAACATGGCTTTGGACGAAATTGGGGTCCAACAGGACGGCTCGCCCGTTACAATCGATCATTTGTACAACTAGTTGGGTAGTCGACTTGGAGTTGCGATTTGATGCCGCTTAACATTTTCTTTTTGTGGGGTACTCTGAAGGTTCGATTTTAAGCGAACAAACCATTAACGATACAGACCTTTAACGTGAATATCAAGTAAGGCATTAATGAAGTAGAGCCATAAACCGTCACCGAAATCTACTGCGAAGACAATAAAGAATGGGGTTTTGTTAATTTTTAAAAAGAAACCTTTATAATGGATTACTGTGTTATATTTTATGTTTAGAATGGTAGCTGCCGCAAATTGTCCACCACCACCACCCACTTTACTGTACGTTCATACAAACATACACACGTAAAATATGTGAAATGTCACAAGCTTTGTTTTCCGCAAAGTTCTTTCATTATTTGTTTTTCATCAAAGAAAATATCCCCACTACGAAGAAAAAGAAAAGAAAAAGAACAACATTTATCAAATGAAAAATCATTATTTATGTACTTATTCTAAACGAGATTTCTCAGGCGGTGCTGGAATACATTCATGCCGTGATACAGTTGTGTGCAAGGCAAGAGCAACGCTTTTTATTATGTTACTTAAAGCAGCAAAAAGAGCTTCTGGAGTTATGACTGGAGTACGATTTTGATACACACCTCAGATCTAAAAAAAAACAATAAAATAGTTCTAGCAGACAAAGGATTCCTTGAATAAAATATTATTGACTCACGTTTGTGTTTACTATCCCATGGAAAATGGAGAAAAACCAAACGGGGTAAGTGCCAAAACTGAATTTGGCTGCTATTTTATAGTACATGTATATGTATGTATAACCGGCCCCTTTCGTTAGCAATAGATTCGTCATGCTGACGGACTTGTCTGTCGGTCTATACGACGATGTTGGGTACGTGGATGAAGTCAAACAAAAGATGACTTCAAATGAAATTAATGAATTCAAATATAAGTGAGTATAGGGGAGATTCTTTCCAGTGGTCACAAACAATAATGTCCCAACTCGAGTTAGCACAAAATTGAGTTCAGCAACAGCGTGAAATTAATGAATTCAAATATAAGTGAGTATAGGGGAGATTCTTTCCAGTGGTCACAAACAATAACTCGAGTTACCACAAAATTGAGTTTAGTAACAGCGTGTTATAACATGCAAGTAAAAGAAGAAGAATTTTAAACCCAAATCCTGTTTTTCAGTGAGGATTTGGAAAAACCTATTTAGGCTGTTCTGTCGTGTGACAACATTAATGTGCATTCATACAAATTCATTTGTTTGTTTCTTCATGAATCGTGTAAATTACAAAGGCTTGTAAAACTACAGCAGTAAAAAAAAAAAAAACGTTGAAAATATCACAAACTGAAAAAGTGATGAAATGCTTAGCATTTGTTGAAATTACAAATTGGATCGCCTTAGTTGAGATCTCTTCCGAAATATTGGTATTTATATCTGAATTGTTGTCCACTGTAGACCTAGTAGCCGATTAGAAATACTGTGGTTTCTCTTAAATGCTTGGCAAGAAAATCATTCAAGTATGATGGAATTTATAATAAAAAAAAAAAAAACTAAGTACATCAGTTAAAAGGAGGAAAAATGATAGAAACGCTTCTAAGGTGTTGAAAATAAAATAAAAAAGTCTAGTTTTTTTTATGAATTCACAAATGAAATGATTTTTTTAGTTTAACTGTTGCCTTTATAAAAAGAATTAGTTCACAATATTTTTAGACTAAATAATTTCTTTCAAATGATTATTGTATTATTTGATCGGACATCTCCTTCCAAAGTCATAGTCAAAATAATAAAGGTACAACCCACTATTTTAAGGAAAAATTAAAAAAAAAATGTTTTTAAATAATATTTTACAGTTTCAAAGAAGTAAAATTAGTTTATAAACAGATGGTTTAACCAATGGATTAGTTATATTTGTTCATATTGTTTAAATTGTTAATTTTTATAATTTTTTTAGTTTTGTTAACAAAAGATGTGGTACTTTTTTTTAACAAAACAGCTTGTGCTTGTGTTTTCAATCACTATTTTAATATTTTATTTTGCTTTTTTTTTTGTAATTATTTTTATTAAACTATTTTTTTTTTAAATTATTGAAATAGTAATATTTTCAAATATGTATATATTATATTTATACGTAAATAAAAATAAATATTTTATGAAATTCATTGCTTTTACACTGATTTTAGATTTTCCCGATATTTCGAAATAATCCCGCATCTCGATAAATGGCATTTTATACCCAACTCTAGTCATGCGCCACCTATATGAACATGTTAATCTCCAATTAGACTTTTTTGTTGACTCTGAATCGTTCATTGACAATTAACATACTTAATGTTAACTTTGTTTAAATAGAATTTATGAAAAAAGCCCAACTGCAAAATATCCCAAAAAAAAAAAAACGAAATATGACCCAAAAAATCCCATATAAAATCGGAGCGTTTTTCTTCATTATAGAAATTTCAGTTTTTTCATAATTATTAAATAATATCTCTGTTTTTGTTTTTTCACAATTTTTCATATGCAAAAGCCAAAATGTAAACAATGAAAACTTCCCTAAACTCGTGAAATCTCCAAACTCAGCTTTCAAAAGGGAAACAAATTTGGAAGCGTTAAAAATATACCGAAACACACAGTATATCCAACGTTTTTTTTTTCGGAGCTGCCATTTCTGCAAATGGGCTGGTCGCGGCCCGAACTCTGTACAACAGCCGCCCAGTGGTAGTCCCGATTTTTATTGGGAAATTTTTGAGAACTCTGTGGTTGGGGCTTTTAGCATTTGAAGCATCCCCACCTCATTTAGGTCAATTTCACAGAGCAAGTCCGGATCTCAATAGTCATAGCTTTAAACTCCGCATTCAATTCCTGCAACAATTTCGCCCAACATACTTTAATTGATACTAAACTCGAGGCGAAAGAAAGTAGCCATTCGACGGCGGCATTCATCCTCGATAAATACTTTTTTTTATGTTGCACTCTTATGTGCGAGGGAAAAACAGACAGCCGGATGGCATAAACGCTACATTGAAAGTTAATTAAAAGTATAATGAAGAACAGCCTCAGAGGGAATAACTAAAAATGAACTTAACAAAGAAAAAAAGAGAGTAAATGAAGGATAAGTGGACTGTTCATTTCATACTTTAGTGTTTACTCTCTGTTAATAATAATTTAGAAAAATTATAAATAAAAGAAAAGCGCAAAAGAATATAGAACAAGAGTGGCCGACCATGGCATGCACATTTACCTCAACAATGTTGCAAATAATACCAACTTAATTGGAAAATGAATGGAAAAAAAAATCTATAGGGAATGACATTATGATGTAAAATATGCCCAAAAAAACGGGCGGCTTGGATCCAGTACTTCAGATATATTTAGCGGACCCCAATATTATGCAACTGTGGAGAATTGCATATGGATTGAAAATATAAAAATGAAAATGGAAAGAAAAGAGAAAAACCAACGCAGTTCCCCCAACTTTTTTAAATAATTCCATGAGGATCTTAAAGCATTCAGTGCGCACTAAAAGACAAAGAAAAATTATTTTTTTTTTAAAAAAAATTGTTGACAATTTGTATAAAGTACTTATTTACCAAATGTTTCCTCATACTTTTAATATTACAGATTCATCTTTTTTACTTTTTTTTTACATTTCATATTTTATTCACAAAAAAAAGGTAACGATAACGACATTTTCCCTTTCTTCGCAAATAATTTGAAAAAGTAATATTAAAAGTTTGGCGTCCACCGTGGTCCAATATCTTTCTTCCCCTCAAGTAATTTCCAAACCACATTATTTTTTATGTTTCGGGCCCTTATTTCTAAATTCCTATGACTATTTCTTTAATTTCATACAAACTACGACTTCCATGTCCACCGTCCTGCTGTTTTAAGCAACCATCGCCTTTCATGGTTAGTTTATGAGTTGTTAATTTTGGCACGGTAACGTTACGTTTGGTTCATCCCACCCGCAGGATGAAATTTCGCTCATCACAATGTGCAGTAGAATGATTCAACATGTGTCAGTTTTAATATAAAAAAAAATGCATAGTAACGATCATAACACACTTCCGTATGGATGTTACAAATGTCAGCGTCATATAAATATATCCGCATCGCCCCATGATAAATGGTGGGAATGAGGGCATTTGTTAGCATAAACTTTAAAGTCACTGCAAAAACCATTACCAAATGTTTCCTCATACTTTTAATATTACAGATTCATCTTTTTTACTTTTTTTTTTTTTTTTTTTTAAATTTCATATTTTATTCACAAAAAAAAGGTAACGATAACGACATTTTCCCTTCGCAAATAATTTGAAAAAGTAATATTAAAAGTTTGGCGTCCACCGTGGTCCAATATCTTTCTTCCCCTCAAGTAATTTCCTAACCACATTATTTTTTATGTTTCGGGCCCTTATTTCTAAATTCCTAGGACCTCAGGGGCATACCCCTCATCTCATATTGATTTTCCTGATTCATAGATGATTTTGAGAGGGCGTTTAATTTTGGGCAAACTTCCTTGAACGCTCTTCAACTATGTTTTCGTTTTAGTACTTTTATGGTTCATCATCGTCGATCATCTGTATTTCGTTTAAATAATAATTGTTGAGTTCAATGATGTCGTTTTAATAAAAATGACATCAAAAAACCAAATTTGGATACTCATTTATAATCATGGATGAAGAACAACTACCACAGTGTGGTTTTTGCCACAAAGTTCCTACAAACGATAAAAATAAATATAAATAAACATTATTTTATATTTGCTGGGTTGGTCTGCGTGGGGGGTGTCTTACTTGTCACTTGCCATTGGCCTCAATGAGTGGGAAAGCCCCGATCTACAAGTATCACGAAGCCTAGGCATCTTCGTCTTTAGAACTTTAATAAGTTTCATATGATATTCTCGTAAAGAAGTCCTCATCAGTCTTTTTAGTAAAAACTCAACATTTTCCAAGATTTGGAATCGCACGTAAGTATTACCACTGAAGTCATTGATTTATTGTTAAAATGATTGTTATACATGTATATCAACATGTGAAGTTGTTCTGAGCAAAATTCACTACACACAGATGGGTATTTTTGGATCGGTTTCAAAATTATCGCGATTGCCGTTTAGTAAGAATTTGTAATGCCGATTGAAATTTGTGTTTTTATCTAAAATTTTGTTCTGTGCTCAATGGAAAAATTATACGAATAATATCAGGGGATACCAAAAGTACTGTATTGGTCTCAAGATTTGAGGCTTGATTACAGCGGGAGCGGCCGGGCGTTGTTGGTCGCATTAAATCACAGGGTGTACGGTTTTTTAAACGGACACCCACGGTTTGTGTGAGGTTACATTTTTTGAAATGTATTGGTGTTAATCTCGGTTAATTGCGGGGAATTGTTTAACTGTCACATGTTAATTGGGGCATAATTGAAACACAATTAGTTGATTTGCTAATGAGGACAAATCTTTGTTTGCACAATCGGTTTTTTGTAAGCTTATGGGGTAGAGTATTTTTGAGAATTTTTTCAGATTTTTTGGAAAAGGTTTTTGAGGTGTCACCAACCGAATTTCCTCGAATTTCAGAAAAAGTTTTTTTTTTTTTTGCACGCCAACACTCAGGTGATGCCCCCTATAAATGCAATGCATTGTGTTAGCGGAAGGAAATTAGGGTATCGGAAGGAGGAAAGAGGGAGTAGTGTTTGTTGACATTTGTTTTGAATTTCTGAATGTCACAACTGGCAGGAAACACATTTGCTGGAAGATTATTCCACATACGAACGGTTCGGCTAAAGAACGAATTTCCTCTACAGTGCGTCGTCCGGTCAACCGACCATTTCACAATGAACGGATGAGAGATAATTTGTTGTACAGAAATCACAATCGCAAATCCAATCGGTTTATCACACTTTTATTTAATACTATAATTGATACAATTTGAATATTATCAGCTATCGTAATATCATGTATACATTTATACATTTAACTTGTCGATTATTGATAATTAAGTTGTTTTGAATTGTTGTCTGTGTGCGGACAAGCGCACAGACGTATTTGCAGAGGGCCAAGCCCTCTGATAGAATGCGTGTAGAGTATCATATAGCTAATTCAGCCCTACCCAAAACCATATTTGTTTGATTACATGCCTTTGTTTTTCTCTTTTTGCAGCCCAACAATATGCCAGTGCGTTTCATACTTTAGCGGCGGCCATTAATTTACGCAAGGATAACGCTGAATGTTATATGCTATTGGGTAGTAAGTATTCTCTACACTCATGAACTAACACATACACAGAGTGTCGGATTAAGCTATCGCCGGATACTAGTCATTTAGTCGTATTCTGCGACGTTGGAGTTCTGTACAAAAAAAAAAGTTGTAGGAGTGAGGGATATTACCGGTCTTGGCACACATATAAAATGTGAATAATTCTTAAGTTGGCAGAATTTTCCCCCATTTGGCCATAGAACTGGTGAACCGACCACTGATGGCGATGATTGATGATGATCACTAGTACATTTTCCCTAATATGTTTTCCTAATATTATTTATTTCTTGAATTGTTATTAGCATTATAATTACAAACTATGAATGAGCAATGGGAGCGCAGGGCTTCAGCTCAATTTTCCTAATAATACTTTTAGTAATGTATTAAATACGCCAGTGCATTTTAGACATACCACTTACTATGTAATGCGAATAGTCTTGGTTTTGATTTGTCGACCGACATATTTTTCTTAACTAAATACCACTGAACATCATACAATTTAGGTGATTTCTTTAATTTCATACAAACAACGACTTCCATGTCCACCGTCCTGCTGTTTTAAGCAACCATCGCCTGTCATGGTTAGTGTACGAGTTGTTAATTTGGGCACCCGCAGGATGAAATTTCGCTCATCACAACGTTCTTTCCTCAATGTGCAGTAGAATGATTCAACATGTGTCAGTTTTAATAAAAGAAAAAAAAATGCAAAGCAACGATCATAACACACTTCCGTATGGATGTTACAAATGTCAGCGTCATATAAATATATCCGCATCGCCCCATGATAAATGGTGGGAATGAGGACATTTGTTAGCATAAACTTTAAAGTCACTGTGTAAAGCCTTTCCGAGGAATTGTGAAATATATTTGCACCTCATCGGATTTTTTAGCTCGTCATAAAATGTATTTGCCACGGAAAGGGTCAAGTGGTTCAACACAATGGTGGGAAACCAAAGCTGAGAAAACAATGCTGGCTATTCTGCTGTACAGTCGGGATTCAAAGGTCTCTGTGACCATTTAATATAGATTCGTTTCGAATTGTTAGCATACGCCGATTTCTGCAAATATTCTCAAGCGCTAACACTGATCAACGAGAACATAGTTAACTTTGCCGCTTGGAGACTGTGTTCGACACATTTCCTTAAAGAAACACATAGCTCTCGCCACTTCTATTTTTCTCTCGCTCGAACTCTTTTCGATTGAAGTACCAGTGCACACAAGTGCTAAACGCTCGTGCACACTACCTACCACATCGAAAGCTACCTTTCGAATGATTTACCAAAAATGTCATACCACCCTCTGCCTTATTTATCTCTTGCATAATTTAACCAAGAAGGCAAACTTGCAGACGCTGTATGAGTTTACGTTACGTACGTACTAAACGTATGTATGTTCGTACGTAAGTACCAGCATGTGGTTAACTGAGAAGTGACTGTGCCGTCAAATATATGCATAGGCTAAAAAAACTAAAGAACAGACAGCAGGACGGTGTTGTTTACAGAGTTGCCAATCGTGAGCACAAGTCGTTTTGCAATTTATCACCCAAACTAAGAAAAGCCCGTATTCTCTTTGGAACATAGCAACAACTATCGTTGCTCTATAATTAAGTTTCGAAATCATAACAAAACCATCGTATGTGTGAAAGTAATGTCTTGTACTGGAACAAGCGGTGTTATTTTGATATTCAAAGAAAAATTTAATTTTTTGAGATAAATGATCGGATGTTTATGCCGTTAATAATGAAAAGCAACATCAGCCAAATGACCATTGCGACCACGCTAACAGGACCATATCCTTTTCATGATGTTTTCCATAACCAAATCGCAAAGTGGCTGCCCTATGTCATGAATTCTATCTTTGAGGTCTTGAATCGACACTGGGCTGTCACGTGGCCCCACCTGGAAGAAGTCGCAAGGTGTTACATCGCAAGATCTCAGTGACCAATTGTGATCGCCTCTTTGAGAGATAACACGGTCTGGAATCTTGTCCAGTAAACAAGCAATCGTTTCGTTGCTTGTGTGACACGTAGCGCCGTCTTGTTGAAAGTAAACGTTGTCCCGATTAATATCATCCAACTACGACCATAAAAAATCATTAATCAGCTTTCGATAGCGCAATCCATTCACCGTAGTTGTTGATCCAACCTCATTTTCGAAAATGTAAGGTCCAATGACACCGCCGCACCATAAACCCCACCAAACAGTCACCACACGTTGAGGATGGAGAGGCTTCTCAACAATAACTCTTGGGTTTTCCCAGCCCCAGATGCGACAATTATGCTTGTTGACATATCTATCGAGGTGAAAATGGGCCTCATCAGTCAAGATGATTTTTCGATGGAATTCCGTATCATTTTCATGCATTTCGATGGCCCAATCGGCTTGAGTTCTTGTGTTAATTGAACCAAGTCTTTATGCAAAATACGGTGTAATGACGTTTGTGGAATGCCCAATTCCAAAGAACGACAAGGAATGGACAAACCTGGGGTTTCTTCAACACTTTTGACTACAGCAGCAATATTCTGGTGTTGTTCCTGGGCGACATGCGCGGGTTTTATTCTTCACATCACTAACTTGTCCCAACAGCTCAAATGTTTCCAACCATTTTCGGTATTGCAGTCCGACAAGGTGCTTCACGTCAACCCAAAAAAGCTTTAGTTTTCACAGATCCTTCGTTTTTCTATTCATTTTATCTCACGAAATGTGTAGCGCTTCTTGTGAAAAATCTGAAAAACCCTCCAAATGCCTTTTAAGTCCACAAATCCCCGAACAAGGGATTTTATCCCTGCGGTTGACAACACTGGCGCAGTGGTGTAAAGCCATTGTTCTGTTACGACCTTCATGGTGTTTCATTTATGTGGGTTATCGTCTTTGTGAAGCCAGTGTATGTATGTGTGTACGATTAAACTACTGTCTTATTAACAATGTGGTTTTTATTTATGTATTCCTTTGCTTTTATTATTTCTCTCCTTACCCCCTTCTATCTCTCTCTCTCTCTTGATGTTTTCTCTTTTGTTATGTCCTTACAGTTTGTTTACGTAAACTTGAGGATGGTGATAATGCCTACACAGCGTTTGAGCGTGCCAGTGCCATATCCGTAAACAGCAGCACCAGGAACACCAAAACTAACTGCGGCAGTGCCAGCAACAGCACGGTTACGGGTTCGAGTACGGGTGCGATTTTGCCCCGTAATCCTTTGATACACTTGAATTTTGCATTGTTCTGCTATGAGACTGGACGTTTGGCATTAGCCAACGAGCAGTATAATCGCTTTGTTAGCTCGGCCCAGGATCTGATGGCGCTGCCAACCGAAGTAAGTTTGTCACAATTAAGAGATTTACAATGGATTTACTCGCTGGGCCAGTGGCATTGACACTGACATTGATTACACGAACCACAACGACAACCACAATCAGAACAAACCAAAAAAAATCACGCATGAGAAGGGCCCACAAAATGAAAAGGAAATGTTTTTGTTTCTGTTTTGGTTTATCATTTTGTTGTTGTGTGTACTTGTACTTGTGTAAATTAAAAACATAATTAAAACCATAATTTGTAGTCGCCTCCTCACGTCTCACTTCTGCTAGCTCATTTCCGTTTCCCCAATGATAGTTTATTGTGCTTAATATTTATAGTTAGTACGTAGTGTTCTGCTCATGATGTTTTGTATGCTTCGCCGGTCATTGCGTAATACTTTGTAACAGAAAAAAAAAATTAATAAATTAACCAATACAACGACAGCAGCCACTAGGTGAGGGGATACTCATTACGCACTTGTAGTTGTGGCGGGCCATGTTCGAGTTCGGTTTTCTGTTCTGTGTGGTCCTGTCGTGACCTCGTAAACTTTTGTTGTTTGTCCTCACAATGTAGTTTAAATGCGCAGATTTGTAGTCCGAGTAAAAAAAAAATTTAACAAAGAAAATATATTGTTGTTTGCACAAAATCCTATAGACTTCACCCTTGGTCATTGCGATTGCAACCTCTTGAAATATTGTCCAGAGACCCTATGCATACGAATGCATACTAGATGGTTACCCTGTGTTATCCAAAGTTAACCATTTCGTTTGTAACGAATCTCTTCGAGCTGGTATCTTAGAAACATTAAATATAAATGCTCTAACGATTACAATTTGTTGAAGGAATTAAAGAGTAATCTCTATAACATGGAAAATTTGTTGAGAAAAATCACTGATTTGATTTGAAAAAGTTTCCTTCGTGGAATGTGGAAATGCAAACAGACTTGGATTGTCTTATTAAGTTGGCTCTACAACCAGTTGTTGGTCATCGCTCCCGTTTTTTCCCCGACCTCCAGACGACTTGGCCAATGGTTAATTGTCACCACATTCCCATTTTCACCTCTACCCGAAATGTTAGCAGTAGGCGAGTCTATCGTCTGATGTTTTTGTGGTTGGTTTTTTGGACTCCATTCCCCTCACATTGCCGTCTTTGCATTGTAGTAAAATCAAAAAAAGGGAAGGGTATACACACGATTCGTTGTGACCGATCTCACTTGGTAATGTTAGATGCGTAGTATCTTCTGTGTTTCCCACAATGTTAAGCTCCATTATTTATGATAATTAGTTTTAAGTCACACCCTTGCAATACACAAAATTGGGCCGAACTGATCAGCCAACCACACAACACAAATAGCAAATTCAAATGGATTAAAAAAAAAAAAAACGAAACAATGCACTAAAGTTGAAAATAAATTCGGAGAAAAAAATATATACTTTCTATTGACTTTATTTCTCATGTACTATTTCGTATCAAAGGGAGATTTATAAGAATCACACGTGCACACAACGAAATTGTTTATTTGACGTCGCACAGATTTTTTTTTTTCAGAAATCACGACACACAGAAAAGTATCTACAGCAGGGCTTCCCAACTCATTCGGGCTTATGATTTTGCTCAAAAAAAAATCACATTTTCTGACCTAATCTTGAAAAAAATATTTAAATCAAATTGTTTTCTAAAATAGACATTTTTGTCGAATGTTCTCTTATTGTTTTGACTACAAATAGAAATGGAAGGAGACGTCCAAGTTAAAAGCATTTAAGTAGGCTAACTTCTGTATTGTGAAAAAAATATAACAGCTTTATAAACCTTTGATAAGAAAAATGTGTGCAAATTATTTTTGTATTTTCACACATTTCTGTTATCAACGTTTTATAAAGCTGTTGTAAATTTTTCCGAATACGGGGTTAAAAATCTTGTGAGCATGATTTTTCAAAACATTTCAAAACAAAAAATTTAACAAATTTTTTAAAGAAAGTTCAAAACAAAAATTGAATCCATAAAATTCTATAAACATCCCTTAAAGAAAATTACCGTTGCATAGTAAATTTACATAATTAATAAATACATAAAGCAAACTAACACAGGTGCGTAAACAAATACGAAAAGTGTTGTTACCTGGAAAATGTGTACAAATTTAACAAAATTCCCGCAACTACAGAAATAAATACGTCTGGATTTGCAGACAAAAATAATCCAATTACGAAAGAATTCCTTCCATGAACCGCTATGTGTGTGTCTGCATTGCACATTAACAGTCGGAAGTGAGAATGTGTGTGTGTAGTTCAAAAGGATCACAAGGAGGGAGGCGAATTTAAATTGTCAACATTTCGCTCATTTCAAATAGTGTCACAATTCGAAATTCACTTTTTATTTTGTTGCACAAGAAAAAGTGGTAATCATGGTACAATAAACAAGGTAAGGTCACTCTACTCTATATTGTCAAAGTTGTATATGTCAAGAATATAAAATAAAGTTACTGACAGTTAATTTTTGTTATTGTTGTAAATATTTGATACAAAATATCATGGTACAATAACAATTTCAATAATTTGAATAAACGTTTTTTGAAATTTCAACAGTTGCCTGAATGTAAACTTTGACAATTTAGAGTGCTGCGAGAAAAAATTGTAAATCAGCTGATTGCTTGGCCTTACCTTGTTTATTGTACCATGGTGGTAATAATACAGGGTCTAGTTTATTCGAGAAACCAGAAATTTTCCGCCAAATTTTGCTAAGAAAGGCGCAGTCGAAAACTTTAAAGAGCTTTTCTGAAAATATCGTGTATGGAGTTGTGACACTATTGCAGCAAATGAGCGATTTGTGAAAGTATTCCATGCGATTCTCTTGATTTTCACCTGCAGAGATGAGTTTCGAAAAAAAACAGACGTATTTCTTCGAAAAACACACGCCTTTCTTTAAATGGTTGAGAGTGGGGTAAATGATTTGTTTTCACCGGTAAGAGATACTGAATTGTAATTTGAGCAATTACTCTATAAATTCCGTATTTATGGTACATTTCAGCATAACATAATCACAATTCACATGAAGACAAATGAACAGACTTGTTGTCCATTTTATAATTCAGTGTTGAATTTTTAAACAAGTGAAACAATTAACCAGGCATACGTTTCTGAAATCAACAGACGTGTTTTTATGGACAATTTCAACAAGAATTCACAGTTTAGTAACAATTTACACTTTGTGTGCAGAACAGACGACTTAAGTCACATTTGAATTTTTTCAAATAAAGAGCAGCTATTTTTTTTTCTGACAAACGTAGCAATTGCAGCAGCCTTTTCACAGAAAAAATGGGCCACCACTCCAAACTGGCACTCTCTGAGGATGCATTGACGATCACCTGCAACATAGTTGTCCATTTCGAGCTGCTCAAAGGCCTAAGCAAGAGCAGCGATAACGATGCGGGTGGTCAAGTGCCAATTGGACCTTGTAAGCGAATAAGGCGAGGTGTTTGTGCAAAATGTACATACTGGCTGTGTTTTATTGATTAAAAATAATTTAAGTATAAATTTAAAAAGAAAACTCGTACTATTAATAATACGTTTCGAAAAATCTTCAGTTGAAAACCCTGGCATTAACATTTCATTAAGGAACTGACGGGAAACTTCTCTCGAATCAGTGATTTGACTGTTTAAAGCCGTCTCCGGACCGACTGTTTAAAGCCGTCTCCGAACGGCTAATGCTTTTCTAGAGAAGTTTTACGTGGCTCAGAGATTCCTATCTTACTTGTAAAGTTGTCAACATTTACAAGGCGGAAGCAGATGCTGACAAAAAAAACATACAACACCAGGGCCGTCCACAGCATTTAGACCTTGGAAATGAGTTTGCATTTTCTCCCAACGTCGTTTAAACGTAAAGCGATTAATTTCATTATACAGTGACATAATACTGTCTTTCTGTCAATCTTTCGTGAGGGAAAGACCTGTCACCGGGAAAATGACATATGATTCAAGAAAAAACCACTGGATGGATCACTCGGTATAAAGGCGACCACAATTCCTGAAGTTCGTTTCAGTTATCACAAGCGAATTTGCTTGCTTGTTTAATAAAACACGCTTATTATTTACTTTCTCCTACATATTCCATTTATCATGTACAATAGATGTGTTCGATGGGGCCTACTTGCGTAGGTGTAGGTAAAATGTTTGCTAATACTGCCATATTTATAAAAACGCTTTAAAACTTTGGCCGATAATAAGCAGCATAAACTAAGGTTAGATAGAATCAACTGGCCTGCTCACGGCCAACGAAAAATCCCTTGCAGTGAAATTTTGGCAGTAACGAATGTTATAGTTCCCCAACACATTTGTTTGCGTGAATTTATGAGATAATTGCATTGTGTAATTGTGTTTTGACGGTTTTGCCGTATTAAAAAAATGCTCAATTGTGTGCATTGTTGTCAATAAAGAATTCTTCGGACCTGTTTGAAGTGCCAAAAAACAAAATGTTGTCGTATTTATGAAAACAAATTTGCTTGTCCATACTTTAACCCAAATGCTTTGACAATTCGTGGTGTAGGGCAACATTGTGTATTTGTTTTTTGCTGCAGACGGCAACGATTCTTGAGAGAAGTTACTCTTGCGACGACATTTTTCAAATGAACATGCACGTGCCCTGTGATAATCTTTTTTTCCCAATGATTTTCAATATTTTTCTTTTATTTCGATGAGAATATGTGTACTTAACTGGCAACAAATGAATTGCAGGGTAAATGGAAGACTGCATAACTATAACTTAATTTTTAATAGTTTTGAGAGCCCCAAAATTCTTTGTTTGGCTTTTATTTTCGTAATTGTTTGATTTACTGTCTGTATCCATAAAACGAATATGTTCGTTCGTTACAAATCGTCAATATTCGAAGCGTTATAAAATGGATTTTATCCACTATTCAATTCTCGTTTTCATATATATGGAACACAATATCAAATGGAGAAGCTCTGACTACTGATAAAAATTCATTTTATTGCGCTTTCAATTTTGACAATCTGTACCGTTTAATACGAAAATGTTTTCGTATTGGTTGCGATATTTTAATTAATTAATTATTTAATAATATTGTGTTATTTACCTATTAATTGACCTTATAGGCTTTGTATATGACAATGAAACCAATAAATGAATAGAAATAAAAAAATATTTCCAACAGTGGGCGTAAGTGTATATGTCAGCATAAATCCAGTATTTTCTATTATCTCCTCTGTAAAACTGTCATGGTTATTACTGACATCTAGAGTGTGCTCTAGAACTAAAGTTGCAGAAAACGACTTGGAACGTCTGCCCTCTGTATGGTCTTTGGTCGGACGATGTACACTGCCTTGACATTTTCTACCTAAATGAGAAAATTTCACAATACACAACACCACAAGGTGGTGCAATCAAAAAAATTGTATAGCATCAACAACTGACACAACCACACCACAAGAACGGCCAATCGACTGGCACAAACACTTGATTGCGCCAAAACACTTGCAAATTGTCAGCGTCATTTTGTCTGTGACTAGTGTATTTCCACGATGATTTCAATCACATTAACGGGATAATCATATTTTAAACATTCATAGCACATTTGGGTAAGCCCAATCGAACCGGTCTAATATTCACTTTTCTTGTTTGCTCTATTTCTTGTACATTCTTTTTGCAGTACAAATACTATGGAACAAAATTGAAGTCTCTGTTGAAAATATCCTCCTCCAGTCATATTTTATGTTCGGACACAACGGCAGAAACAACCACAATCAGCAGTAACAACAATAGGGAATTGGTCGGAGATGCCACTGCAACTCGTCGAGATGAAGATATTTTCAATTATTCTAATGCCTCGACGAACAACAACAACGGCAACAATAGCAACAGAATACTCTTTGAAGGACAGTTGTCAAATGCGGAGAACGGCAGCAGAGACGACGACCACAGCACAACAGCAAACGAAGTGGGACAGAATGAATTGCCATTGGAAGTTAATGCCGTGGTCAACAACTAGAAAGTGTAATGCACGAATTTATTCTACTTTTAGATTGTTGACTTTTTTACTTATTTAAATTATACATAATGTATATTCGTATCCAGATATCAAGATGGACAGATAGCCATGATGTCAACATGCAAACATGTTCGTGATTGAATGCATTAATGGGTAGAATTTTCATTCAATGCAGGAGAAGGATGGCCAACAGTTTTTAATGGTTTAAGACTTAGATTAAATTGTGATGGTTTGAACATTTTTGCAAAGATGTTTCAATAAATAGTTTTCAAATTATTTGTGGTGTAGTATTATCAAGAATAACTAATGATACATTTAATTTCAAGGAGAAAATGAACATGCAACAATTTATTTCAACGTATTCAATTCTCAACGAAAAATACTGATATATAAATGATTATCTAAATAAAATGGACTTTGATTAAATGGAAACAAACGGCAACAATGTACACTAGTTGGGGAGTGAGATAGCAAAGGTGCAATAGTTGTTGCGATACAGAAACCTTTCGCACATTTGAAGTCTGTGCCATAGGTAAGTTTCAATAAACATATCGAGCTATAACCGATAAAAAGTACTTTAATATCGCTCACATTTCTTGTGCGTGCCGGGGGTCCAGCTAGTGGGTTCTTTTTTAATAATATGTCATGACAACTTATTCCCACTCGAAATCTTTGAAAGAAAGTCTACATCTAACTTATATAATGTGTCCGGAGAAAGAAATAAATGGCTTTCGCTTGAACAACTTATTTCCAAAGTCAAAGCTGAGCTTATTGAAAATAAGTACCCAAGTCCGAGCCGAAAATTCGTTAGACTGGCATGCTCATGGTCCCCGTTGTCGTACGATGCAAACTGCAGCCATGAGGAGCCATGCCCGAGAATGTGCGACTCAGTTCACGCCATCGATCTCAACATTTCACACACCAGTCTGATGCAGATTATCGGAGTTATCGGAAACCGGGTACGTGATCGCCAATGCATCCCAAGAGTGTGACCGTCACCAAGATGTGTGAGAATTGATTTGACAGGATGCGCTACTGTGAAGTCTTCCAAGGCAGTTACATGAGGGAAATCGTATTCCATAATTTATGGAATTGTTTGCTCTTTCGAATAAACCAAGAATTCGACGCAGCAGCTATTCCGTTCAAGGGATGTTCATATGTTATGTATTTTGGCGTACTAAAATTGAAAAAGATATTTTAAAGAAAATTCTTAAAAATTTTGTTTTTGGTCGTTTATTATTTTGACTATGATTTTGAAAGGAGATGTCCGACCTAACAATACTTATTTCCCTTCACATTCCATGAGGAAACAGACGGTGAACTTCTCTCGAATCAGTGACATACCGGGACCTACTGTTTAAAGCCGTCTCAGAATGGCTAAAGCTTTTCTGGAGAAGTTTTACTGTCTCACTCGTAAAGTCCCCAGAATATACGAGGTGGAAAACAGCCGCTGAAAAATGTTTGATGGTATTACCCGGTTTTGAACCTGGGTTTAGTTGTGTGATGTGTGCGACTAACTGCCACACCATGGCCTTCCACAAACAATACAATATAATAATTTAAAGGCAATTATGTGAGCTTATTTTGTATAATTTGTCATTATTTTTCTAAAAAAAAAAAAATATGCAAAAATAATGCATATTTCAAAAACATCTATGGATAAGTGTAGAGGTTATGGCCCCTTTCGTAGAAGCTTAGACTCGATATAGAAGACATTTGCGCCCAAATCATAATTGCCCAAGTGAAAGGAGTAGTGCCTCAAAACAATAAATCCGTCATGTTGGCGAAGGGGTGGAGTAGCATGAGGGGTAGAAAAACAGTCACGAAATAACAATAATTGAATATTTCAAAAAAAAAAAAAACATTATCATGACGTTACCAATTTCATTTATGACTTTACAAAGAGGTTTCAAAAGAAAATGTCAAGAAAAACTCTGTGAAGAAAGTCATTGTGTAAATTGAGACATACATAGTCGTTCATATGCTGTATACTGAATGGGGTTTGTATCCGAATTTTGTTTGTTTTTTTTTTTTTTTTCTAACAAAAAAAATGTTGTCTTCAATTCCGCGATCGATAAACACAATAAAGTGTCACTTAAATGAATATGAATGCTTTGTATTCAAACCACATTCGGAATACAGAACACGGCGCAATAATAACTTATTTTTCTCTCCCGAATCCGGCAACAGTTTTGTTTGTTGTCCACCAAGTCCAGTGCAAATGAAGAAAGTTCCTACGACTTTCAAAAAGAATGGGCCAGAGCCAAACCATTCGAGGCAATACCGTGTAACAGCCGCCTATCGTTGTTGAGGAAATTTTTGCCCGGCGTCAAATATGCCAACTTGGACGCTACAAAGTTGTTGTCTTCCATGAAAGACGAGTTTGGAGATATTTCACTAATGCTGGGAATGTTGGGCAACAAGCCATTTTTGGTCATCCAACGCAACGAAGGTAGCTGGCCCACCAGACCGGGCATGAAGGTTTTAGAGTATTATCGCAGGGTGATCAAGAAAGATTTCTATCAAGGCAACGGGGGTCTGTTGTCCACGTATGTAACTATAATGTGAACATAAAAAGGTCCTCTCTCATATTGATTTATTTTCATACGCTTGGCAGGTCCGGTGAGAAATGGGGAACCTTCCGTTCAGCGGTCAATCAGATTATAATGCAGCCAAAAAATGTTCGCTTATACATGCAGAAAATGTCACACGTTAACAAGGAGTTCATCGAGAGGTTAGCTAAACAAAAAGAGTACGATTTTGAAAAAATGTTTTCATGTTTCCTAACGAATTTTATTCAATGTCTGTACAAATTTCATAAATGAAATTTAGTCAGATAATCTGAGACAATTCTCTAAACGAAATTTATTTATTCACACAGGAAAAAGTACTTAAAACAAATTTGGCTTGAACGAATTTCTCAAAAAAATTTGCTTGAGAATCTGATTAAATTTTCTTATAATAAAATTTCTCACATAATTGGAAATCAATTTCTTAAAAAAACCGAGGAACCTAACCGTGCCTGACAAACAGATTTCTCTGATAGTCTGGGCAAATGTACTCAGAAATTTATCCAAATAATCTAAGCAAGTTCCTTAACTGAAATTTACTCAGACAATCTAAGAAAGTGTTTCTTCCATAAAGTGACCGATAAACCCTTGAAGTCCCCGCTTCATTTGAAGAGGAAATGAATCGCTGGACCTTAGAATCAATGTCTGTCGTAGCCCTAGACAAACAATTAGGTCTTATCTCCAAAAATCGCAATGATTCGAAAGCCCGAAAAATATTTGAATCCTTAAATCAATTCTTCACATTGGGCTTTGAAGTTGAATTTAAACCGTCCGTATGGAACTATATAGCTACACCCACGTACAAAAAAATAATTAAGGTTTTAGATACAATGCATGATGTTACCGAAGCATATGTCCAGGATTCAGTGAAGATGATTTAAAAAACGTACCCTTCCTCCGGGCTTGCATCAAAGAGTCACAGCGCATTTATCCCCTGGCCGTGGGCATTGTGAGAGTCAATCAAAATTATGTCGTTTTGAGCGGCTACCGTGTACCGGCCGGCAGTCAAATCCACATGGCCTCAGCTTCGCTGAACATGAACAAGACCCACTATCCACGAGCCAATGAATTTCTACCCGAGCGTTGGCTGCGTCCAGATACGGCTACTGAGAATGTCCGATCCCTTAAGCCCAGTAGTCCGTTTGTATTTTTGCCCTTTGGTTTCGGACCGCGCAGTTGTATTGGACGGCGCATTGTCGAAATGGAAATCGAGTTGGGTATTGCCCGTTTGATACGTAACTTCCATGTGGAATTCAATTATTCCACCGAAAATGCCTTCAAGTCGTTGCAAATTAATATGCCGAACATACCGCTGAAATTCAAATTTACCGATGTTGAAAAAGAAATCATTATAAAGGATACTTAAAACTATTTCGTATTATTTTAGTAACAGTAACAAGGGTTACAACTCGTGTTTTAAAAAGAAAACGAAAACTGTTAGTACATTTAAGTAAGAGACCACACACTTGCTCCGGTGTTGACAGAACGAAGAGAGAGATTATCTTAACAAAATAATCTTAAAAATTAAATCTTACAACTATTTTACAAATAAAAAAAATTAAGAATTAAAAAAAAAAACTTTAACTATAAATAACAGATGTTAACCTCTATGAGACCCAGGTAGGGCTTTTGTGAAAAAATGTGGGATTGTTGAAAGAGAATTCACATCCAAATCCGACTCACTAAATCCTAAGGGTGAGAGGTAATAGGTGTTACACCAGCTGAAGGGAATCTGATTGTCTATAATATCACTAATGTGGGGATTGGTACACGACGGTAGGCGGTTAATAAACGATGATAGTCTAATAAGTGCATAGAGAGGCAGACACCACCACATCAGCCTTTTCATAAATATATTCATTAGAATATCGTTTGTTGAGGGATTGAAAATTCTTGCCGACGAATAAAGCAAAGCATCATTCGCATACAAAATACTGTGACATTCACGAAATCGATGAGGAATATTGTAAAAGTGCGGAACCCTGAGGAACACCGCACCTCACATCACACACGGATGACTCCGAACCATCACACTGAATCAAAAATTTCCTATTGTGGAAAACACTTTGACAAAGCTTAACCATGGAATTTCTCCTATTGCCGATAACGTTGTATATCTGTTTATAGGACCGCGGCCCTGGTCTTATACCCTGTAACTGCGCTTGCTCCAAACCTACTCGCTCCTTAATCAATATCTTAATCAACTGAATCTGCTTTGATAGAAGGACGTAATCGGGATCCAGTCTATTCAAGTGCGCTCTGTACAATCTTCTGAGCTGCTTCCGACAAGCATACTTAATTCTGTACAATCTCTTAACGTCATCGGACAAATCGTATGTCCCAACCGAACAACCTTGTTTTTCTGAATGTACTCTAGCCATAAAGTTCACGGATGTTGTGAATTCATCAACATAGTAATCGATTTCTTCATTACTCAAATTCCGGTTATGTGGGGGATAAGCAGGTCGCTGCTGATGTCATTTCGAAATCTGTCCCAATCTGTGTTTTTATATGATACAAAAGAGTTTCGTTGATTCAATGGAATATCAAAATTTGGAATGGTCATTGACAATTTAAGAGGAAAGTGAACCGAAAAAGTAGAAAGACTAGATATTTCATAATTAGGATGAGAAGAATGTATCAAGTTAGAGGAAATTAGAAAGTGGTCCAGAAAAGAGTATCCATTGGGAAAAGAAGGAAATGAATTGCAAATACGAACAAATGCTAGAGAATTCATCTGTAACCAATTATAAAGATTATTACCATTGACATTACATGAGACATCTACCCATGCACAGTGTTTGGAGTTAAAATCTCCGCCAATAAATGCTCCATCAAAATTTCGTGATATTTGTTCAATTTTAGAAAGGCTGGAACAATTTCGTGATATTTGTTCAATTTTAGAAAGGTTGTACATGACTGGCATTCACAGAACTTGAACTGACAAAGGAGCATGCACTATCAGACGGTACGTGTCCTTCAGGAACAGGAAGGGATTCCATTGAGTCGCTCATATTCAGGTCAAATCGTCATCAGCAAAGATATTTTTATGGCTAGCGGCAACTTGGGCCAACTCTGCACAATGTTGAAACACGACCTCCTTAAGCAAATTTTCCGAACCTTTATCAGGTGGTTTCTTTTGCTTCGACCGGTCAGAAGGAATGGAACTAGCCATTTCCTCCAGCACTGATATAATTTACAAAAATCGAATGAACAACTCAAAGTTTATCAAATATTCAAAAAATATTATAAATATTTGTAGAATTTTTATTTTTTCCAGAAAAAATTATTATTATTTTTTATTGACAGTTAAGTAAAAGCACGTCTGAAATGTTTCACTGTTCAAACTGAACCCGTGCCATGCCAGATAATCTCAGGGCAGAAAATAAATTAAAATCTTTGAAAATTCTGAAAGCAATACAATGCAAGTACATACATGAGCTTATATAAACATTTTACAGTTCTGTTCTGTAACGTTCAGCACAGTAATACGTGCTCCATTTATCTTCCGCAGGTTAATGTAATTTGTGTATGCATTTCCTCGAAGCTTGGCGGGTCTGAAAACATATTTTCTGTTATTAGACTGATCATACGAACCCCCGTACATTTGACACACATTACGTTTGGAAAAGTAAACTAAAAGAGTACAAAAGCTCTTTTTTGTTAGATAATTTTCGAGAGCCAGAATGGTCGAAATTATCAGCGGCAACAAACAGTCTATACCTGACCACTCACCGGCACAGAGTACCCAACACCGACGTCATGTGGAAATATACACCAAATCTGTTTACTCATCGTGAGAATATTTTGAAACAAATTGCAGTAATTCAGCAACAGGTGTTTATCTAAATTAATAAAATAAGTACTGAATCATAAATAGTCGTTCATATGCTGTATACCGAATGGGATTTGTATCCGAATTGTGTTTGTTTATTTTTTTTTTCGCAAAAAAAAAACTCTGCCTTTGACTCTCCGATAGAAGCGTATTTCGTGAGTCAGGAAAATAAACTTGAAATCTTCGGATTCAATCGACTTTAGGAATACAGCATAGGACGGAATGATAACTTTTTTTCTCTCCCGAATCCGACAATAGTTTCGTTTGTTGTCCACCAAGCCCTCTGCAAACGAATACAGTTCCTACGATTTCAAAGAGGAATGGGCTAAGGCCAAGCCATACGAAGCAATACCGCATGAGAGTCGCCTGTCGTTGTTGAGGAAATTTTTGCCGGGCGGCAAATATGCCAATTTAGATGCCACCAAGCTGATGTTGGCCATGAAAGAGGACTTGGGAGGTATTTCACTGTTGCTGGGAATGTTGGGCAAAAAGTCATTTGTTGTCACTCACAATCCGCAGGATTTTGAAATGGTTCTGCGCAACGAAGGTATCTGGCCCATCAGACCGGGGATGGAAATTTTAACTCACTATCGCACTGTGATCAAGAAAGATTTCTATCAAGGCAACGAGGGTCTGTTGTCAACGTACGTATATGTATATGTAAATATGTATACTCTAATCTCAAATTTTTTTCATATTTTCTCCAGTTCTGGTGAGAAGTGGGGAAACTTTCGTTCTGCCGTCAATCCAGTTTTAATGCAGCCCAAGAATGTTCGTTTATATATGCATAAAATGTCACAAGTTAATAAGGAGTTCATGGAGAGGTGATCTAACGAAATACATTTCCTTGAAAGTCGTAAAAAATATTCTGATAATTCAAGAAGTTCCATTGAACGAAATATTCTGAGTGAATCTGAGCAACTGTTCTAAACGAATTTTACTCAGGTAATCGAAGATTAAGTCAGAAAGACTGAGTAAACATAACCCCGAGCCTGGGCAAAGAATTTTCTCTAAGAGCCTGAGCAAATTGTTTGTTTGAAAATACAGCGAAATTTGCTCAAGTAACCTGAGAAAATGTTCTAAATAGAATTTATTCAGAGAATCGAAGCAAATGATTCAAACGAAATATTTTGAAAGAATCTGAGAAAATTTCCTAAATAAAACTTATTCGCTGGATCTGAGAAAAGTTAGTAAATTTATTCAGAAAATGTTCTAAACAAAATTTACTATCAGCAATTTTCTTGAAAAAAGCCTTTTCAAAACATAGTAGATTTAAAAAAACTCACTAATGTTTTTATTATTTTTTTTCGGTAGAATACGAGCCATACGGGACCCAGAAACCCTTGAAGTCCCCGCTTCATTTGAAGAGGAAATGAATCGCTGGACCTTAGAATCAGTGTCTGTTGTAGCCCTCGACAAACAATTGGGACTTCTGACCGAAAATCGCAATGATCCCAAAGCTCGAAAAATATTTGAATCCTTAAATGAATTTTTCACATTGGGCTTTGAACTTGAATTTAAACAGTCCATATGGAAGTATATACCTACACCCTCGTACACTAAAATGGTTCAGCTGTTAGATACTATGCAAGACATAACCGAAGCATATGTCCAGGAGGCGTTGGATCGCATGGAGGACGAGAAGAAGGCGGGTGTGCCGGAAAAGTCTGACAGTGAGCAAAGTGTTTTGGAGAAATTGATAAAGATCGACAAGAAGACAGCCCAAGTTATGGCTATCGACATGCTTATGGCGGGAGTAGACACGGTATTTTTAGGTTTTCAGCAGTTAACTTCTTTCATTTCTAAATTATTTTTTTTTTAAATTTCCTTAGACTTCGACCACCTTTACCGGTTTACTTTTGTGTTTGGCCAAAAATCCAGAAAAACAGGCAAAGTTACGCGAAGAAATTCTCCGAGTGTTGCCCGAAAAAAATTCGGAATTTAGTGAAGATGGTTTAAAAAGCATGCCCTTCCTACGGGCTTGCATCAAAGAGTCGCAGCGCATTTATCCCCTGGCTGTGGGCAATGTGCGAGTAAATCAAAATGATGTCGTTTTGAGTGGTTATCGTGTGCCGGCGGGCAGCCAAGTTCTCATGGTATCAGCTACACTGAACATGAACGAGACCCACTATCCACGAGCCAATGAATTCCTACCCGAGCGTTGGCTGCGCCAAAATTCACCTACTGAGAATGTGCAATCCCTAAAGCCCAGTAGTCCGTTTGTATTTTTGCCCTTTGGTTTCGGTCCGCGCAGTTGTATTGGAAGGCGCATTGTGGAAATGGAAATCGAGTTGGGTATTGCCCGTTTGATACGTAACTTCCACGTGGAATTCAATTATTCCACCGAAAATGCCTTCAAGTCGTTGCAAATTAATATGCCGAACATACCGCTAAAATTCAAATTAACCGATGTGGAAAACTAATTGTGGGTTTAACATTCTAGCCCCCATATTCATAAAAATTAAGAAACCTTTGTTAAGACAAATTTCTGAAAATTATTGTATTTTCATAGATTTTTCATATCAAAGGTTTTTTAAATATGAATACGTGTGTAGATTTTTTGTTGAAATGAAAGTATTAATATTTTTTATAAAGTTTTTAAAAAGAAAAATTGAATATCTACTACACTTGCTCTCTCAAACTTCTTTTTGTTATCTGATTTTTGTTTTCCCCATTGAAAATATTTATTTATCGTTTGTTTTTACTGATTAATTGTATTTTTGTTATGTGGGACATAAAATAAACAACAATAATTATGGGTGTATCTGGTTTACACTTTCATTACCTATTGAGTCACAACGTGCGATTAGGAACCGTTCATAAAGTGGTTCATATTTGTTATGAAAGAAATTTATAAGTTTTTGATACTGAAAAGGTGAATATTTTGCCATTTGATTTCCCAGTTCACGCCGGATTTGTGACATGACAAAATCAAATATATTCAGTACATTTCATTATGAATAGACTAACAACGAACAACGCTTGCAAATTATTGATATTTTTTGGCTGAATGGATACGAATTATGTCCGAAGTGCAGCCGGAGACTGTTCACGAACCTCATAATATTGAGTATATGGTGCGGTTTATGGTCCGGCGGTATCTTTGGACCGTACTTCTTCAATGACGATGTTGCCCACAAAGCTGCGGTCAATGGAGCAAGGTTTCGTTCGATGATCACTGACTTGTTTTGTCCAAATTGGAATAATTGAACTTGGTTGACATGTGGTTTCAACATGCCACACTGTGCGCTATACCATGAACCAATTGGATTGGACACCGTCAAACGTGCGATTAAATGTGGGGGAACGATAAGTTTCTCGATATATATGTCTACTTAGTAGACTCTACTACTTCGGCGAGAACTTTGCAGAAGATGCACTAGGCCAGAAAACACGTTGTCTTTTTCAACGTCTGGTACCCGCAAAAAAGGGGGGGTGCAACGACAGATCGTTTTTTGGAGTAAGTGTTTTAGCTTCATTTACTCTGTAATACTTTTGAAATATATGAAATCTAAAATATTTTTTTATGAAATAAAATTCATTGTTATTGAGGCATTTCCATTATTCACATCCTTACCTTATTATGTTGCAATGTTGCAGCTATATCACAACAAGAAGTTCCTCCTCAAGCATTCAAAAGGTTGCACTATACATTATAGTTTATTTTTACATTTCTTTTATAAATAAGTTAAAAAACTCGGAAATATCATCTAACTTTTTTAGTCGCGCGCAACTTCTAAACGAAATGTCAAAAAGCAAAACAGCTGATTTCGATTTTCAATCACTCTCTCTCTCTCATTTCTGTTCCCTGAGAGTTTAGAATTAAAGATTTTTTGGCTCAAGTAAAATTGAATTCGCAATCAATTTATTCGTTGCCAATATTCATGATTAGGCTGTCAGAAAATTTCATCGAAAAGGTTTTAATTATGGTGTTGCCATTTCCATCAATTTCAGCGTCTTACCTTCTCGGATTGCCAAATGTTTACGATCACATCTCTTTCTGAAATACATTTGCGCACTTCTATGAAACTCTCGCTACACTTTTCTCAACTGTTTTATTCTCTATTTCACATACATTTTTTCCAGCAGTCCTGGTTTTCTTTTAACCATTGTAATCTTTAGTTGGTGATCTAGAATAATTGTATTTACTTGCCAATGAACGACTGCAACACTGCAACATTCATACAACTCAATCTTTCCGCCTAAAATCAGGGAATTGTATTTAATTCCTACCACTCCAAACTATTTTCTTTATTAAAAGCGGACAATGGAGCTTTTACGGAACAAGGTTTGTTTTGTAAGACAATCTCGCAGTCTGAAGCACACGTTTCTTCAATAAATAATAATAGTACAAAAACCAATTACATAATTATAGAACATCATATTCAGTTTCGGTTGTCATAACTATAAATAAATACAATCCCCAACAGTTTTTTTGATTCCAGCATAATTAATTGGGCATACAAAACGACTGACATGGGCATCGATGGTTAAAAAAAAGTGTAATGTATAGTGTTTGTCACTGAATATTCATTTCATTTATTAAGTTTCATTGCAATAATCAAGCCTTTTGGGCTTATAATTTTTTTATTTCAAACATAATATTAAATTACACCGCAAGTTCTCCATCATCTCAAAATCCCTCGTGTGTCTACTACGAGTTAACACTGGTGAAGTGCTTGACAAATTAAAACATATGACGGAAAACGGTAGAAACGGACGTTCACAATCTATTGCTTAGCCAAGACACACATCATCCAAGAAGGAAAACGCCAATCACAATGACCGAAAATGGTACATTTTACAAATTCTACTACTTTTTTAAACATCGCTTCAATTAAAGTGACGATTTTGTGTTCTGCCGGAGAGTTGTGTGCACTGAAGCACTGGACAAGTTGTCAAAGAAAAAATAATTCAGTTTTATGTTCTTTTTATTGTTGTGCGCGTTGGTTTTTTCTTTTTTCGGGCCGAAAATTAACATAATCTTGAAACAAAAAGTCACCGCATTTATCGGCTACAATTAATTGAATTATAATTTGCATGAAGATTGCCAGGAAAATAAATATAGTTGTATCAGAAAAAGAAATACCAGCGAAAACCCAGTTACGATGATAAAATAAATGTACCTACCACCAACACTCAAAACACTGAAAAGCTGCTGAAACAGCTGGCTCTCATATTTTTATTGAAGATTGTGATTGTATAAAGGTAAATTATATATTAGTGTGGCGGATTTACTTGTCTGACTTTCCGAAATTTTTGTATGTGACGAAATCAAGATCAAAGTTGTTGCTGTCGACAAAATGCACTCAACGACAAAGCCTACGTCTGTTCTAATGTGGCTAAGTAGATTATTTGTTCTGTAAATACGAGGGCTGTGTTAAGTGTTTGGTGAAGTGGTAGTAAAGTGGACTCCGATACAGGAAACCAATACATTAGATTGCGGATTAATCGTTTCCGGTCTCGCAGAGGTAGGATTTCCAGAAAAGGAAATTATGACTGGAATGTTTTTTCTTATGATCCACTCACTTACTGGAATTGTAATATTCGATATTCAGTGTGGATATGCTACCTTGTCTAACGAACTAAATGTGCGCTGAAATGAACATCGTCCTTTCCCTGATAGGAACAGGGGTTAGCAGGGATGCAACATCGAAAGAACATTAACTTCTAACAGTCAGGCAGCGTTAAACTGATAACTGACAAATGTATGCATGTTAAGTTTAAGGGGTGATCACAGACGAATCAGAGCGAGGACCATTAATAGATCTTGAAACTTCTACAGGATGTGACAGGATGAGGATATATTGCAGACATGTTCTATGCTACGGTTCGAGTTAGCAGTGCCACAGACAAAAGTGGTTAGGGGACTGATCTCTCAGAAGCATATATATACTCCCTATTTACTTCATAGGTCATAAGTGAAGAAGTGAAGACCCTATGGATGGAGGTGCATTTTTGTATACATCACCCTTACAAACCTAACCTAAACACCTTCCGTGCTGCATCCCCTGCTCGGGCCATGTTTTCTGCATGGAGTAATGCTTATCTTTGTTAACTTAAAAATATGCTAAATGTGATCGCCTAAAGCACTCAAAATAGTTAGTGTCTGGCGATCGTCATACAGGAAATCAGTCGCATATCCTGGAAATATAATTTTTCAACGTCGTTAATGCTGCTCCAGAAATAGAGCAGACAATGCTATAGAAAACATTTCTAAATGAAATGATTAAAGATAAGACACCCAGCCAGTGAGTATACAAATTAAACTGTCCGCATTTCACTGTTTTCAAAGTCTGTTTCCTTACGTAATATTAGGGGATATTCAGACGTACATATATTTTATAAGCACCAATCATGATCATCGGATGCGTATGTATTACAGGTTCTCTCTGAATCACTCCTAACACGGTCTAGAGATCGTTCCCCACCCTAATGTTTATACCGGTTGGTATAATTGACGGTGGTTTATTTTGCCGAAATCTTTATAAAGATTCATTAACAAATCTTCCTGGAACGAAATGAATTGATTTACGCCTGAGCAACGTAAGGAAATAATGCAATCTTGTGTAGCCTTTTATTGAAAAGATATTTTGGCCAGAATGTGGCATCTACCGCACCTCGTGTTCGCATACATCCGGTAGTGTCAGGGATGTCACCATCGTCTAGGGTGTACGACTCAGTCCTGGAACATCGATCTCAAGAACTCAGTATTCCACGCACCAAGCTGATGCCAATTTTGTACAAAGACCGCTAACAAGGTCCAATTGATGGAGTAATTCATGGCACACGACCATCCAGTTTGTTATCGTTTCTCAGATTGGACCTTAGCGCAGCTTGAAATGTACGACGGTTTTGCTCAAAACATATTTTTGCTTTGAGAAAGTGTATTTGTGGATCGGAAAAACCGTACGCGATAGTTGAGAATTACATAAAAAAATTTAAAAGTGTACTATATTCTGATTTAAAACGATAAATGTTAATTGAGTTGTCTCGTACGTTATCCAGATTTCAAATTTAATCGTTTGTCAGGTCAATAAACCAACGCTTATCTTTCGACAACCCTGCAAAACATTTTCTTTCATATCATTTGTTTAGCCAATTTTCACTCATCAATCACAATACACATACTTTGTAATTGTTTAAGCTATTGTATCTACTGTACATCGTAGATAGAGATACATATATATATATATATGTATATATATGTATTTCTTTATTGAGATAACAATAATTGTTTATAAGTCTTTCTGTTAAAATTCAATTTGATTATTTTCCCATTCAATACCCGAATAAGAGTGATTTATTAATGGAAAGCCGAGAAAAACGTAAAGTGTTATCGGCGTCGGTGTGTGCGTATTCGTTTCTCAATCCGTTTAAATAAATTAAGACATTATCAGTCATAGCCTGTTCACTATTGATTATTTGAAGTCAATTTACTTAATATTTAATTGAGTTAAAAGATAACAGTTATTTTGGGAATTTCAGATGTGAACGGGTTGGAAATCACGGGTTGGCTTTAAATTACAATATCTGTGCAAATAAATGAAAATGAAATGAATACATGGATTCTAAAATTCAAACCAAGAAGCGATATAAGAGGAAACATCCATTATCGTGCTTCCTGACTGTATCACATGCCACATTGCATGCGATACCATGAACCGAATGTGAGCCGATATTGGTGAGCAATTAATCTTACGCCCTGTTAATTGGCCCCTGGTATGCGCAATTGATCTCAACTTTTGTGGGCCACTATTAACAAAGACATCATAAAATATATTTTCTTAAATATTTCCCATAACATTTCATGAAGGAACTGACTCCGGGGAACTTCCCTGTGCACAATATAATTTGTATACTCACTGAACGGGACCAAAGGGCTAATGCTTTTCTCGATAGTTTTACATGTCTTAGAGATTACTCTCCCAATCGTAAAGTTACCAGCATTTACGTAGGGAAATAATTACGAGACAACTCGATCAACATTTACGAGGCGGAAGAAGCCGCTGATAAATTATTGTTTTACCAGGTTTCGACCGGGGTTCTGCTGAGTGGTAGTTGCACATTCTACCTAACGGCTGTCTATAGGAGCTCTAAAAAAAAAATCGAAGATTATGGGAAATCGTGGTTCCCCATTTTGCTCTAAGGATACTCAGAAATCTTTGAAAAATATTAAAGAATACATCTGATAACATTTTGAAATGGGTACGAGGGAAATACGACACGTCCTTGTAATAGGTGTATTAATGGTTTGTTACAATACAGCCATCATCTGTCATGCCACTGTCAGCATCACTCTAATGTTTCTTAATTCGGTTCTGCAACTTGGTTCATTACATTGATACATGTCCACGCCATCTAATGTGTCAATTTCAAAAAAGGCGAAATAGTATCTAGTGTTGTGTTTTTGACCACAGCATACCATGTCGAATATTTTCCAATACTATGTAATTTTATCAGTACCTTTCGTTTATGCGGTTGCGTAAGTAAAATTTGTTTAATATGCAGCGATTATTTCAATAAAAACAATTAAAAACTAACGATTTCACATGTGTCCATGTGTACATACATTCAATGCTAATTAATAGATAATTTATAGAAAAGTGTATTGTGCAAATATGGGATGTTCTCATGTGACAGACATTAAATGACGTAGGGAATTGAAATATTAATTTATACCAAATGGGGTATGGTGTAGCTCTAGCTATAGACACGATAGCCTTCATACAAGAGTGACTGACGACCAATGCCCAAACGAATACAGTACATATGCATATATTTTTAATTTTTTTTATAGATTTCTTTTACGAAGTCTCTATTTTCGTAGCAGACTTGTTGTTCTGGCAGTCCCATATCTAAAAGTGCAATATTTATTCATGATTGTGGCTGTATATCTTCTCTTTTAACCAATGTAAGTTTCTTATTATAGGGAAATGACTGCTTCAGCCATTTTCAGTAAACTGAAATTGTGCAAGTTCATTTATGTAGCTGCCTCGTCTGGCTTTGCATTCCATCAAGCCAATTCTCCAAGAGCTTGGTGGCGGTTCCGGGCTCTACAACACGAATGGCTTGGTCGATATACGTCTGAAGGACCTGAATCGGTCCATGACTGTACCCCGGAACATCGCCGAGACGGCAAGGCGATTGCTGATCTTCTTGCGCAAAACATCGATTGTGGAATGGGCTTTGTGGCAAGACGCGCTATCCTGGTGAAACCAAAGATCATTCAAGTACATGTTTTCAATCTCCCACCACAAAAACGGTTTATTTTACACATTTATGAATGAGTTCAATGCAAATGTACTGAATATTTTAACATGATTGTGATATTAAAACATTAATTACCAATGAAACAAGAATACATGTTGAACCAACTAATGAACTAGAAATTCTTAACACGCTAAAAAATCGAAATATAAACAAAGGTGCAGGTGTTGATGACATTCGCCCAAAGGACATACAAATTTACCTTGCCTTCGCAGAAAATAAGAAATTCTAATAGATTTTTTTTATTTATATTTCAATAAAGAATGAGTCTTTATTTAAATTTCAAATGGCAGAGCGTTATTTCATAATCAATAGAAATCACTGCGTCTATTGCAGTTGACGATTCAGAGTCCCCTTATTTTTGTACGCCGTTTGATTTCATCCCACAGTTCAACAGGGTGTTATAACCTAGGACTGATGACTTGAAGTGGCAGGTATATATCCCATGTTTATTTACCCGATCGATTTTGCTCTATCCAGTCTCTTAGAATTTGTCATTATTCAAATAATTGCCTACTTCTAAATCCGTTTTCATTCATCTATGCTTAAAAGTTCACATTACAGCTAAAACAATGATTTATTCTGAAATAATATATCTGCTAATAGATTCAGACAGCTGCACTTCTGCGACTGACGTGGCATTAAGTGTACAACTATTAGCCGATCCCTTCTCCTCTTATTTCATTCTTGTCTATCGTTGCTTAGCTTATGGGTGTTTAGTATTGCAAATGTGTTGTCGTATTAGCAATTGAAGTAGCCAACGATGTACTGCTACAATGCGCTTCAAACTAATGATGCTACCTTTCCTATGTATGACCAACCGGCAATTTATGTCAACATCAGCACTATTTTCCAAACACACAATAGCGTTTTCGCATGTATGTCTAAAGTAAAATCAATAAAATTACTACTTTAAGGTCTTATTAAACGCTCTGAATGACTGACCTCGTTCGCAACAGTAACCATGTAGTGGGATGCTAATATTGAACTATTTTTTTTCTTCTCTTACATTTAGAATTTAAATGGGTAGTGTGGGGTGGCAATAAGAAAAAAACACAATAAATACCCTTATCAATGATAATTGCCCATCATTGTTGTTGTTGGTGCATTGCAAAGTGATAACAAAAGCGAAGACAAATATTAGCCCAACATACATACAGAAGCAACCGCAGCAGCGTCACAGCACCCACAAAAGTGAAACGAACTCGCATCGAAACAAAACAGAACAAAAAAAAAACAATTGCGGAAAAATGAAGTCAAGACATGGCCTCCAACAGACGCCATTAGCCCTAATATAAATAACAAACACCCTGCACAAGCAAAACGGGTGAAAGAAAAATATTATAAAATCATCAAAAGAAAACAATCAAGTATTTTAGGAAATAAGGAGCGACGACGACGACGATATATTACTCAATTTGCGAATATTTTACGTTAACCCAAAAATGTTAACACGAACCCAAAAATTGATATTGGGTGTCACAATACTCATACTGGTCGATGTCATATGGGTGTCATCGAGTGAATTGACCAAGGTATGTTCTATATACAGACTTATAACTAGTTACAGATAATATAACCAATTACGTTTGTTACAGTTTCTGTATGAGGATGAACACTTCGAGAAGCCCTTCTTTTGTACATATTTTAAAACGTCCATGTTTACCATTTACTTGGTAATCATAGGATTAATAGCCCCCTGGAAGGAATCATGTGAGAGGCAAAATGGCAGCTATTCGGTAAGATATAATCCAATGATGTTATAAATTAAGTGATGTTGACTTCTGGTTCTGTCGAAAGTATTATGTGAATCCCATTAAAAAACAAATTGATTGTTATCTGGTAATCTAAAATTAGTCACACTTCATCACAATCATACATATCATATCTTTGTTGACTTCGATCCAAGCTGTTTGAAACCATGACTGAGTTTTTCGATCTCCACAGCAAAGAATGATAGAAATATGTCTGTTATTCTTGTCTCCACAGTAAAAACGAGTCTCAAGACATGGTGGTAATCTATTCGATATTCATCTGTAAACAATCTCTAAATAAGCAACAAACGATACCAAATTGCATACAAAATTATAAACGATATCTGTGTATGTCTAGATTCGAAGGAAAATGGGACTGGCTGTGAATGAGGTCATGCATGAAAATGCTGCATTCCTGTTACAAGACTACACAACGACTTGTATATTGACAGCTCTAGCTTATATAATCTAGTATGTTTCGGGGTCTATTCCAAAGACGTGGGTCTACAATTTAGCAAGGAAATTACTGTAGTGTTTATAACGCTGAGATTTTGACCATTAAATAAGTAGCAGAATGGCTGAGATATACCTTACCACAACATATCGCCCATTTACTTGAAAAGTGCCATAATTCAAAACAGGTTTTTACAGAAGTGCCGTTTAAGGTAATCAATTGCGCATTACTTAGTAAATATCGAAAGAAAACTATTGGGTTTTCCATAATATAGAGACCTGATATCTGTATATATAATACAGTCTAATACAGTATAATAAAGTCTATTCATATTCGAGAATTACAGCTTTTTCTAGAGCTATAAATAAAAAGTGAATGTTGAATTGTGACACCATTCAGGTAAATGAGCTATATGTAGTCCCGATTTACACAATGACTTTCTTCCCAGAGGTTTTCTTTTGAACTTCTCTCGAATCAGTGAGCTGTGCACGATATAATTTGTGTAATCACTGACCGGGACCTAATGTTTAAAGCCGGCTCCGAACGGCTAATGCTTTTCTCGAGAAGTTTTACATGGCTTAGAGATTACTCTCTTACTCGTTTAGTCGCCAGCATTTACAAGGTGGAAAAGGGCTTATTGTTCTCAGCAGGTTTCGAACCTGGGTTCTGCTGTGTGGTATGGGATTTCTCGAACTTTTGGTTAGCCATCTCCTTGACTTCCACTCCAAGCTATAAATAAAATTCCGGTTTAGAATCTAAACAAAAATAAAACAGTAACAAACGTATTTTTAAAGTTTTCCCTACAATATTCTCTTACAGATGATGGACCAGAATGCCGAAGACGATAGTTACTACTCACATCATCCTTCATTGGTATGCCACATATTCAAATCTTAATAGTAGCGTTTTTTTAACATTCCTTCCTGGTACCCCTTTAGAGTGATCCGACATTTGTACCCATTCGTTCAGCGGCAAGTGTGGGTAATGGTGCAATTTCTGGAACCGAAAGTGATGATTCCAGCATACGCTCAGTACGCTTCAGTAAATTGGCCGAAGTTAGGGAAATGTCCGCTCACGAGGCCACCGAAGCTCTAATGGCTCGTCTCTCATATACGGCCAGTATGCGTATAAGACGACAAAAATCCCATCATAAAACGGCCAAGACCGCATTATTATTTTGTGTTTTGGTAAGAAATTCGAAAATAAACCTGTGCCCTAGTTTATGTAATTTTGTTAATTTTTCTTACTTTCAGTGGTTCTTTGCCAATTATTTGTTCCAAGTTTCATTGCAAATGACCGAAACGGCAGTCGTTACTTTGTTAAGTTCCTCGTCGTCACTGTTCACGCTGGCGTTGGCGGCATTTTTCCCCTCAGCATCGGGCGATACATTCAGCATAACGAAAATCATTGCGGTAGTACTGAATATCGCTGGTGTGGTAAGTAAATTGAAGTATTTCGGATTAGAAATATTGTTTTAAATATTTCTTATTTTCTTTTTTCAGGTGACAATTACTGTTTCCGATATACATGATACCAACTTTTCCCGTGGTGCTCTTTTGGCTTTGTTCAGTGCATTCTTCTATGCTGCCTATTTGGTCTTTGTAAAAAGAAAAAGTGACACTGAGGAAAAAGTGGATATTCCTTTATTTTTCGGTAAGTTTTCACCATTTAAACTGGACACAACATCATCTTTTATCTAACAAGTCAGGAAAATCCCCGAATGAAATGAAAAAAATCCCTGTATCACTCGATTCTAATTATATTGGATCTGTGACTTGTTTTGTTTTCGATTTTTCAAGCATTATTATTTATTTAGTCACTCCCATTGTCACCGCCAGTATATTCTCAATTCCTTTTTTTTTTGGTGTACAAAGAATGCTAACTGAAAAAAAAAGATGCAAAATAAATGTCGTCCCAAGAGCCCACGATATATGGAACTCTACTATATATATTTTCCATAAGCACATACATAAAACTTAATTATATATTCACTAATTAATTGTTATTTCTACTTTTAGGCTTTGTGGGTTTATGGAACTTACTGCTAATGTGGCCGGTATTTTTCATATTGAACTTTACAAAAATCGAGAAATTCGAATTGCCAAATCAAAATCAATTTGCCATTCTATTTTTAAATGGTCTCATCGGCACCGTTGTGTCTGAAGCCCTATGGCTATGGTAAGCAATTACACATACATAATATTAAAAAAACATAAACTAACTTGTCTTTCTTTCAACAGGGGCTGCTTTCTAACATCTTCACTGATAGGCACTATAGCGATGTCATTGCAGATACCACTGTCAATATTATTTGATGTTTTTCTAAAACGAAAACCCTATTCACCGCTATTTTATATTGGTTCATTGCCGATATTCTTTGCATTAATTTTGGTGGCATTGTTAATGCGAAACGATGATTCGGATCCGTTAATGCGTCTGTTTAAAGTCATCTATAGAAAAATGTGCAGTTGTAAAAAACCAAATATTGTTAGGTAAGTTTTTCTGGGGATGTGGATGAGTTACGACGATACCAATTTCTTCTATCCAAAATATATTTTCCACTGAACATTTTAAATCGTCACCATTCTCATTAAATTTGTTTTTTTATTGGACCCAAGCTTTTTTTACGAAATAATTCAAACAGCATTAAAGGGAAAGGGCGATAACATAAATATCAACTCAATGAAATGCAAACATCGGTCTCCTTTTATTCACGATAGGGGCGAATACAACACCATTGTGATGTCTGCGAACAAAAATATTTATTTTATGGGCATTTCAAGATTTCCAAACTTACCGAAATTACCTAGAAACGCCAGCGTAACTTTTGGAAAGTTCTTAAAACTGTTGCGTGTTTACATCCTATATGATAAAACATAAATGGTACATTGTTTGAAAATTGTTTTCAATTAGTTTATTCATTCATTCTAGTTTAGGGTTTAGATTTTTTAACAGGATTCTTCGGCCGCTAATCTTAAGCAGACTTGACGTATCTGTCACCAGATTGCCATATTCATCTCCATACGAAGTTATGACAGCAGACGAGTCATAAGTTTCATTTTAATCACTGATATAATTTTTTGCCATAACTAAATCTCCTCATTTTGCCCTCTTTGCATTGCTGTTTTTTTTTTTTTTTCAAAATAGACAAATTTCCTACCTCCTCAACATTTGGGGTAGGAGCTCGCAACCGCAAGGTCGCTGCACATCGCACAGCACAGCGATAGGTTTTTTTGTTGAAGAAAACACTTGCTTCACTGTTGTCATTCCAACAATCAGTATCTATTCTACTGCTGTAACTACGAAAGAGTGCAGCCACAATTTTGCTTCATTAGAGATCGATCACAACGAAAGATAGTATGACAATTTGAAGGTAGTCGAAAAATGGCGATGTATAGTAATTGGATGCATTTGATCCTGTTTGGGTGATAATTTGTTTGGCAAGACAAAAATTGGAACCAACTTTTAGTTCGGAAACCAAACCGAAATTGGAAAGTCATTTTGTAAATTATGCAAATTAGTGCTAAAAAATAATAGAAGTTATAATTTGAAAAGATATTTATTAAAAGTGCATAAAATAGATAAATACATAGTTGGCTGATTGATTTTTCTTTCGCGCTTTTTATTACACAATGTGTTCTTGGAGTTGTATAAGCTCTCACGTTATAGTACTTCATGTACTTCCAAAACCGCGTTTGACTATTTCAATGTTCAAATAAGCAGAATAATATTCAAATGCCTTATAAACACATTCCCAATCCTAAAACAAGAAAGCCTTATGTCTCAGTTACTTTTAAATATGTATTAAATTTTTTATTTTTTTATTTTCAGAATAAATGATGAAGAGCAACAGGAATCGCTTATAGGAAGCAACGACTGATCATTTCACTAATTAAGTTTCCTTCCAAATATTCCAAGTATTTAAATATGATTTTAACCCACAAAATGAACGCCTAGAAATTTGCTCATTTCAAAAAAAATATAGAGTTCAAAACTATACTTTGGCTGTTATTATTTTAACAGAAAAATCCTGTATCCTGTTTCTTTGGTTTGTAGGCAACTCACATAAAAGCTATTTATCACCTTTCTTTCATTACTACGTACTAGATGGATCTCTCTTTTTGTATTTCTTTATTTATCGTGCATTTCTTTCTTTCAATTTTGTGAAAACAATAACACATGTACATGTCCTCTTTTTTTTAATAGAAACAAAACCATTGTACAAATTTGTAAATTTTTTAGCTTTTTTATTAAAAAAAAAACCAATTAGTCTAAACTTACTCATCATCGTATGTAATAACTCTGATTTGTACATCTTTTACTTATTGTGCATTAGATTGAATTTAAGCTACATAATTTTAATTCTTATTATTAGCTGTAATAATTTTATAATTTAAGTGTACCAAGAACGCATAAAAATATATTTTATTTGTGTTGTAACTCAATAACAATAGTTTTAGTATTATTAAATGAGTACTCTAATATACACACATACATACATATGCGGTATTGTACGTTAATAATTTAAATGTCGCACATTTGCGAGAAGGCCATCAAAAGAAAAAAACGTCGTTTTTAGTAAATGACACGCAATGTTTCATTCTTCTCCCAACTATGAGGTTTTACAATGTATTAATTGCAGTTTTTTTTACTGCGTTTAACATTGATATAATTATAAACGTACTGCATGTTGAAATGCCAAAGTATTAATACCACTATGGCTGTCCATTTAAAATTCGAGAACAACAAAATTAGAATACCTATTTAAAGACAAGCTTTATATCGTGGTGTAACGCTTTTTTCCCAATGAATTCTAAAGGCTAACTGAAGTCGGGATAGGTTACCTATGGTGCTAACCTACACAACTTTCATTGACGATTTCCAGATCCACTATAGATATGTTAATTTCTTAAACTTGTAATTAACGGTATCTGCTGTTGAGATATCCGTCGTATAGTCCCGGGATACCCGGCTTGCCACTCCTTTTCCCGGCATGAGCACTCCTTTTCCAACTTGGAAATTAGAAAAAGGAGTGCGCTCAGTCGACCCTAATTAAATCTTTCTGATCTCTTCTTTAATTGTATATTCTCGTTCAGGAGTTCTTCATTTTTGGGGTATGAGTGGGGTGGTCGTCTCAATGCATTAAAAAATACAGGGTTTTCCAACAACAGGTGTTATTTTGGTATTCAAAGAAAAATGTAATTTTTTGAAATAAATGATCGGATGTTTATTTCATAATAAAGAGGAAGGTATGTAAAACAACATCAGCCAAATGGCCACCACGACCACGGTTACAGGACCATATCCTTTACATGAAATTTTCCATAACCAAATCGCAAAGTGGCTGCCCTATGCCCTCGATAGCCTCACGAATTCTATCTTTGAGGTCTTGACGCTGGGCTGTTGACGTATACCTTATCTTTCACGTGGCCCCAAAGAAAGAAGTCGCAAGCTATTAAATCACAAATGATAACACGGTCCGGAAACATTTCCCGTAAAAGAGCAATGGTTTCGTTGCTTGCGTTACGTGGGCGTCACACTGAATTCCAGCTGTTTAATGGGGGCCACCTCTGTAAGAGTGGGGGGGTCATTCCGCTTTGTGGTATCTATTAAATAATGAAATAAAAATTAAAGCAAATGGTAATATTTTGCATTTGTTTTCAGCCAAAAATTAAAAATATGTATCTGCATTTTTACTTATCTTTACTTTTACTTATAACTCGCCTGTTTCCAAGCCTAAGAACAATGTTGCCTTCGCAAATTTATGTAGCAGTCTTGCATTTATAAAATTATCTGCTGCAAAATGCTTTCCACAAATTTTGTAATAGAATGGGATTCGTTGGTGGAAATCCCATAATCGACTTTCACTCCAAGAGATTGTCTCTTTCTATGGTAAATAATGTAACTCCTCCCAGTCCACAACCTCTAACTACGCATTTATGAACTCGTTTTACCGTGAAAATTCTGCAATTAGACACAAAAACGTGTGGATTCTGTATGAATAAATAAACAGAAATTTAAATTGAAATTTGATTCGGAAATTATGCTATATACATGTTGTTTTTATGTATATATGGACGGATAGTCATTCTTAAATTTAATCTGGAATTGATTCTATATCAATATCTATATAAGGTGTATAAAATAGCATACATTCTATTTCAACACCTTCCACACACATTACAACGCTCACTAGCGCCATCTACATAATTTCCTCTAGTCAAACATTTATGAAAGAATACTCTTAGGTCTGCTGTTTATAAAGTAATTGTGCGCACGTCATTTCTCTCTATTACGTGTCATTACCGGGGTTGTCAGATTTTTTTTGACTCTGATGCCGAAATCTGTACCGAAAATCACCAACAAATATTTTAATACCAAAAAAGCAAAATTTGTGGAAAAATGCCACATTTTATTTGGTAAATAGCATCAAATATATTTCACATATCCTAAGGTGTAATTTTGAATTTATATGTGTGCATCGACGCAAACCTAATCGAAAGCCTGTACAATAAATTGGCTGTGATTATGACTTAAATACCAATTTCGTAAGTCCGGGAGACGTATGTGCTGACCATTTCTATAAAATTCGCCAAAATAGTAATACATCATGAAGACCAAATCCGTGGAAAACTCGCCACTTTTGGCGAGAAATCATGAATCTGACAACCCTGGTCATTACTTCAGCAAATTCATCCACTGAGAACTGTGAATGAGATAACAATAAGAAAAAGAAACAGTTGATTATCTCAGAACGAGCGAACGAAAAAAACGCTTTGTATTTGCCCATAATTCTGAACACAATAACATTCGTCCGTTGACTAAGGTGCCGCACAGACGTTTCTGCGTGAGGTTCTCGAGTTTTATTGAATACCAAAAACAACAACTAAGGAAAAATGAAACTATTACTGGGTTTTTGCCTAGTGGCATTTGCGGCTGGAATTGCTAGTGCTGACGATAACAAAGGTCCAAAAGTGACGGAAAAGGTAAGCAGAGCAAGTTTTTTTTTTAAAAAAAACTTTTTGCCATTGCGAATTTATGTGTTTAAAAATAAAAATGATATATTATATTTATTTTCATAAGTTTTATAATAAATGTGTGTATGTATCTTTGTTTCTTTCTTTGAAAATGTTGAACATACATAGGTCTACTTTGACATCAAAATTGGCAATGAAGATGCCGGTCGTATCGAAATTGCCTTGTTCGGCAAAACTGTTCCAAGAACTGTAGAAAATTTCAAGCAATTGGCTGAAAAACCTGAAGGCGAAGGGTAAGTTTAAACTTTAGTTTTTGTCTTTTTAAGCTGGTGGAAACGAAGTGTGTGTGGGTGAGGAAAGAGAGCGGATTTCAAAAATGTCTTGTGTGTTTTTAGGTTAGGTTGTAATTGAGCTTAAAGTTTTTGTTCTTTTTGTGCACTTACCATTTTTTTTTTTATTATTTTCAAGCATAGATAACTGTACAGTTATGGGCAACAAACTAGCAGAATGTTTAGGAGAAATTACAAAATGATGATAAGGGATTGTTTATAAACTGAGATTATATTCGTTTGGCCCATTTTTTTTTCTTTCGTAATAACAATCATTCTTATCTGGGGAACTCGCTTCAATGGATTGGTTGTTTATATAAAGCAATTTCCTAATACGTGTCAGCTCGAAACCTATTTGAAAGTTTTTGTTTCCAAGTGAAACTGCTTCGGGTTTAGAACTTTTTCAACGACACCCCTTTGGATCAGAGTAAATGGATTTACAGTGAATATAGGTCAATATTTTCAGATGTACATACAACATAAATATGTATGCATGTGAAATGATTTTGTATCTGTTGATGTGCTGCTCTTGATTTATATTATGTTCATACATATTTATTGTTCTATTATGTTAGGGTCTGTTTATTATTAGGACACTATCATGTCGAACGAGGGTTTCTTTCATATACATATGCAAAACACATTTGCATCATAGATGTACAAATCTGTGACTTGTACAATGTTTGCCTTGAATATTATTTTAGCAAGTGTTTGTTGTTTTTGTTTGTTTACAAAAATCACATAAATATTTGGTGTCGATATATAAAAACATGCATAAGTGGAAGGTAAATTGCGCTAGGATTACAAATATACATAAAAAAGGTATGGAATTTGCATTGCAGGTCCCAAAAACTGACGCATTTTATAAGTGTGGCTACAAAAGCCAAACAAATTGAATAGGGGTTCCAAAAACGTTTCTTGTTTCCTCATATATAATTTTGATACATAAATTTCCATTAATCGAAAAATGTGCAATTTAAAAAAAATGATCAGTTATCTCCACTTTTAATCTTCACCTTTGTGCGAATGAATGACAGTTTCAGAGCTACAAAAAAGTAAAAGCAAACAAATTTTCCATTTTCGATAGTTTATCATAAAGACACATATCATACAATTAAAACGAGATTCAGAATAGCAAAACCCTATTAAAACCTATAGAGGATTCCCACTTTTGTTCACAATTTAGTGAAAAAAAAACAAATAATATTATGGCCAGTTTCCACTGTAAAGTATAGAATAAATAGTTCCGAGAATCCATCTATGTTATGGATATCGAACAGAGCTTATCAAATTTGCTTTTTAACTTTGTAACATAGAGGTGCAATTGTATATAAATCATCCATTGATATTGTTTAAATTGTTATCAAGGGTACTGTGTACATTTTTGAAATCAATTCACCGACAAGAATTTTTAATTAGGTGGCTTGTTAATAAAACGAAATATATGTACAAGATTCATTTCCTCTGAATATCAGTATTGACACATTTCTAACGAAGTTTTGCGACATGTGGAAATAAATTGATAAACGATTCACAGATTTTCAGTTTATTCCACCTGGAGTAATTATTGCATATATCGAGTGACAGCTACAAATCCAATTTGGTATTCATTTCTCTTTTTAATTAATCTCTGTCATACCGTTAACAAACATAAATCGCAGAAAATATGCAAATAACGAAATCGAAACAGTTTGAATGACCCACAGTGAACTTAATGAGAGATTGAGCCACCATAAAAAGATAGAGAGAGAAAAGAACTAAAAACTTGTCTTCATTTCGGTCTGTATGTCTGTTTGTGTTTTCGTCACAATATACGAGAGTTTTAGAAAGATAAGTTTTATATTAATGAGCTAAACAATTAAATACCCAGCGAAAGTTTTTTTTTTTTTTTAAATAAAAAAAAATTTGTATCGTTTGCCCGAGGAGCTTAGCGATTTGTTCAATACCATAAGAACTTCTTACGATTCTTAATGGGTCACACAACAAAACCAAAATAAATGTTTTTCAATGCACTTTCTGTATGTATACGAGTAATTAAACAATTAACTAGTATTCTAATTACGCCTTTTCAAATCATTTGAAAAAACAAATCAAAAAATAACAACACATTGTTTGACACAAGTGACCATTTTTTGCGTTTTAGATGGACAAAAACAAGCAACCACCCCCCACTTCAGTCATGTCATATTTTGTTCCGTCATCCAAGAGCATTCAACTCAATTTGTTTGGCTAAATTGCTAAAGAATTCTTTTGTATTCCAATAAATTATCATAGCCCCCTAACTAACTAATCAACGTTGTATCCATTTTTTTTTAGCTTTGCTGGCAGCAAATTCCACCGTGTCATCAAAGACTTCATGATCCAAGGTGGTGATTTCACCCGTGGTGATGGTACTGGTGGTCGTTCCATCTATGGCGAACGTTTCGAAGATGAGAACTTCAAGCTGAAGCATTATGGTGCTGGTTGGTTGTCCATGGCTAATGCTGGCAAAGATACCAATGGTTCCCAGTTCTTCATTACCACCAAACAAACATCGTGGTTGGATGGTCGTCATGTCGTCTTTGGCAAAATCTTGTCCGGCATGGATGTCGTACGCAGAATTGAAAATACTCCCACTGATGGTCGCGATCGCCCCACCAAGGATGTTATCATTGCCAGCAGTGGCTCATTGCCAGTGCCCGAACCCTTCGCAGTGGCTAAAGCTGATGCTGAATAAACCAACGCTTTAGAAGGTATTTTATAATAAGTTTCCTTATGATATAAGGTATCTTTTTTTTTTGAAGAAGAAAAATTTGTTTAAATTAAAGAGAAATTTATATATTGTAGATTTTAAAAGAGATATGAACATAGATTAAAAGTTTAAACAAGTTGTTGCATTTAATTCTCATTAAATTAAATTAAAACAAAGGGACTTTTCCCCCTCCATTACCGCTGTTCTCATTGCAAACTAAACATAAGTGATCTTTTGTGAATCTAAATAAATACGAAAACAAATCTTTAATAAAACGAGAAATTTGAACTTGATGTCTGTCTGTCGTTGCATTTTCTTGGCAGCCACATTGCGTGGGTAAGTCATTGAACCTGTTACCATTCTAGATTATGGTGTATAATGTGGTGGTTGGTTGGTGGTTGTGGATGCTTGGCCATAAATATTGATTGCGCCCTGCTCCCTTTTTATTTATGTCTGTGTACGTTGTGTTTTTTCAGAAAGAAAGAAATAAGACCGGTTCTGTGATAAATACACATTTGCAAGTTCGGCTGAACGTATGTATGTCATCGGCAGAAGCAGTTTATTTTAGCTTGTGGTTTCTTTGTTCGCTTATGTCTATTCTACATTGGGTTTGTTTGTTTATTAATTTGTATTCTTAGTACTGTTGGTAGAATAGATTTTGTTTGTGTCGCTATTTAGCACAATAGTTGTTTGTACGGTTTTTTAGCATTTGTCAAAAAATCGCTAATAGATTGTGATAAGTACGAATTTTATATTGACATAATCGTGTATGCATATTTCGTCGAAGAATAGGAATATATTCGGAACATTTCCTACTAAATTTAACAACAGCAGTGCGAATGGGAAACACCGACGCATCATTTGGCCTAAATTATAAAATATATTAATTGAAATTATTTTTTGAAAAAATAAAATAGGTCACAGTTATAAAATAGTCTTTTCCCATTATTTAAGATATTCAAATAGGGAGCTACGACTCTGCGCTTTTCGCGACTGGGAACGGCCCAAATTTAAAAACTTCTACGCTTGGCCATTTTTGAATGTGGCCATTGGCCATTTTAAATATGATGAGGAGAAGTTTGTTATACGATCTTCCCGACAAAAAAAAATTACACAGCCTTTTGAGAACATAATTAGAACTGTACACATACAATTAAAATGAATAAATTCTTTTCCAAATGGGAAACAATTTTATAAGTAATTCCATAACTCAAAGTCGTCGTTAGTCGAACTTTTCTACGGGATCATGTTGGTTAGAGTTATGGTGGAGCTGCGTTGAAAAAGTATATATAGAATGGGTTGTTAGTTTTTAGTACTTTTAGGAAAATGTCACATCTAAATGGTTCATTTCTTTTACTTTTACAAGCATTTGATGTAGTTTTAAGTTTTTAAAAAAGTTTCCCCCTTTTTTGTACCTTTTGTAAGCATTAGCATTGAAAATTTCATAGAAATAAGTTTGACAGCCAAGTTTGGGCAAATACCCCTATGTGCATCGGGTGTTTTTTTTTTTTTTGAAAATTTGTTCCTTTATGATGGAGTTCGGATTGGAGTGAACCTAATGTACAAGCTTTCATCCAAACAGTATGCTTGGTTTTTAGAGGAGTAGAATTTCGCACAATTAATTGTGTGGTCAACACAGAGTGATACATGACGTAAAAGTTCCACGACAGCGGTTGTGGTCAAGTCTTTTAGAGAATGTAATACGCGGTATACGATGGTAACGGCGGTACGAGGTGGTCGCTAAAAATGTTTGATTTTCTTACCAAAATACGAACCAGGATTTACTGTGTAGATTATGGAGTGCTTGAGAGAAAAATCTGTGGTGTCTGGAGAATAGGTTGTTGGATTTGTTGGTAGCATTTTTCGTGAAAAATTCGCTCACAAAGTTGGATTTGTAAAATGGTAAAATATCGAGGAGAAAAATCTATGAGCCCACAGTTCCGGTGTTTTACTACAATTTCAAGTGACACAGCAAGAACAACGGCGAACTTATTGTGACAGATAGAAGGGTATTATTTCCTGCGTGTTTTATTAAGGCGAATTTCATGAACGATTTTGAACTTTTTCATAATATAAATTGATTCCAATGTCTCCTTCGTGGGGGTTTCAATTTATAAATTCTATGGAACCTACTACAGCATTTTCAACGTTTCCAATGGACATATACGTCACCTCCTCTATTATCTGTCAGTCTGTCTGTCTGTTGCATGAAGTAGTATTAAAATGAGGCGGCACATCATATTTTTTGTGTCATCGTTACATTCATAATATATCTCTTAAGCGATGTTCGTGTCATATACGTTTGTGTCTTGTGTTTTACATAAACGATTTTTTCAATAAAGTTATGACGAACTTTATTTTATTATTAATGAAAATAATCTTCTATTTGGACCACCCTTTATATACGTCATCAATATGGTGAATGCATTTTAAGCCTTCAGCAATCTTAAAGTAATTACAAAACAATACCTAACAATTGATTTTGTTGACCAGTGTATTTAATATTTTCCCCGCCTTAGGTTATGCTAAATTGTTTGTATATTTAAAAGAGTAATTTGATTTAACTTACAAAAAATCTTCAATCATTCCTTTTTTGTTTGTTTGTTAAACCAGCTTTAAGTATAAAAAATGACAGTAGATTAGCGACTTCACCTCGTCAATGACATTTTAACCTTTATGATGATAGCGAAAGTGATTTCGTTTCGAAAGCTTAAACAAAATTGATTGAAAGTTCAAAAATATAATCGTAAATTTAAATGAGGGAATTAATTTAAAACGTGATTATCATGCAATATAGCATTTGACTGTATTTTATGAAAGTAAAAAAGTTTCTAGTATCTAATAATGAAATCGGTACAATAGGTGGTTTGAAAAAATGTGAATGGCAGAGAAAGAAGCACCTTAAGGGACGCAAATGTGTGGAATACACAATATAGACAGAAATTCATAACGTTGGCATGAACAGATGTCAGATGTTTATTCTGAGATACTTTATCCATTTAATACATTATAGTTGGATTTACAGATTATTTTGCCTGCAGAGTTCGGTTCAATCAAAGAATGTCAAACAAATTGCCTAAATTTATTTTATAAAGTGGAACTGTTAGCAGTCTTTAACGGACACCATATCCAACAAATGAGTGCTCGTTGGCGATCAATGTCTCAAATCAATCATGTGACGCACAGTGACCAGTGAGTTTTTGAGATGAAATGAATAAAGACAAAAAATATTATTTGTGAGGGAACAGAACGGGAACTTCTCTCGAATTAGTGACCAGTACAAGATATATTTTTTATACCTTCTGACCGAGACCTACTATTTCTTACTTACTCATGGGGAACTTCTCTCGAATAAGTGAGCGCGATATAATTATGTATACACACTTATCGGGACCTACTATTTAAAGACGGCTCCGAACGGCTAATGCTTTTCTAAAGAAGTTTTACATGGCTTAGAGATTACTCGTTAAGTCGCCAGCATTTACGAGGTGGAAAACACCCGCTGAAAAATGTTTGATGGTCTTACCCGCTTTTGAACCTGAGTTTATTTGTGTGATAGTCGCACGCACTACCTACCACTATGCTATTTCTAGATATGTTATGTATATGTGTATATAATACAGGGTTCTCCAATATGAGGTGTTCTGTTGGTATTCAAAGAAAAATGGAATTTTTTTGAGATAAATGATCGGATGTTTATTTCATAATAAAGAGGAAGGTATGCCGTTAATAATGAAAAACAACATCGGCCACCACGACCACGCTTACAGGACCGTATCCTTTTCATGAAATTGTCCATAACCAAATCGCAAAGTGGCTGCCCTATGTTTTCGATAGCCTCACGAATTCTATCTTTGAGTGCTGTCGGCGACGCTGGGCTGTTGGGCGTAAACCTTATCATTCACGTGGCCCCAAATGAAGAAGTCGCAAGATGTTAAATCACAAGATCTCGGTAGCCAATTGTGATCACCTCTTTGAGAGATAACACGGTCCGGAAACTTTTTTGTTTTGCGAACTGTGCCTGCAAGATTTTCATCATTTTTGTAGAGAATTTTAATAATTTGAATGCTTTGTTGAAGCGTGTATCGTTCTATTTTTAGTAATGGCGTAGTTTCTACTTGTCAAATGTCGAAGAATCAATGCTTGAAAAGTGGCAGCTACCGAAATATCGGGTGATTCAAAATAACACCTCTTGTTGGAGAACCCTGTATAGGCATATTGACCATAAATATTACAGTAATAAAATGAAAAACAAATATTTCAAACTCTTTACGAACAAAGAACGTAATTTCCTGCAGACATTCATACTCTTATTTCGCTTCAGATTGTGATTTTGTAGAACGCGTCTCTCATTTTACACAATTATTTCATGTGTACACAATTTCCATATCATGTTCCTCCACATCCACCCATACAATTTTTCGAACTCAGCACTTTTTTAATCAAACCTAAGAGTATTTGAATTTCGAATGAGAAATTGAAATAATAAATTGCGAGTAATCCGCACATACACAAAATATCATCATCGTTCTCTGTTTACGCTCTCGTTTGATCGTCTGTTCCCACAGAAGAAACCCCACAAGATACTTTGCACAGTTTTCAATTGGCACCCCACGCGCCCCATGCTCCCTTGCCAACCACACACCGAACAGAACGACAACAACATAACACCAACAACACTGTAAACAAATTGATACGAGCATGAGATTGAGTGAGAGAAGCATTCATTCACTTCCTCCAGATGGACTCCAGAACCACAGAAAAGATCAGAATGAAATCAGTATAGAATGCGAAACCATAAGTGAAACAAGTGAATTTCATAAAACAGATTTATTTAGAAGAATGTAAAAAAAAGAACAATAACAATTAAAGACTAAAAAAATAAAATAAAGCCGGATAGCATATGTGATCTCAAACGAAGAAACCGAATAATAACTAAACGGAATACCGAGCATAGTATATTGAAAAAAGCGCATACAACTGCACTCTTCAGCTCATCAGCCTCCACCCACAATCAGACGGACGGAATACATCTCATGTACACGCCATAAAATGCAACAACATTTTGAAATGGTCAGTAGTTTCTTGAAGTTTCCATTCCATAAGAAATCAAAACTAAATGCTAACACATGAAACAACAACAAACAAGAAGGTCCATTGAATTAAATTCAAATTAGAAAATGTTGACACAAATCATGGCCGTAGGTTCATTTGTTTTTGGTGATAAGAATGGGTGGTTATCAAAAATCTCTGAGCAATGATGTGTCCCAATCGGTTTTGTTTATGTTCCGGTGACTTTTTTCCCACTGGTTATGATGTCAAGGCGCCACAATAAAATAACACCAAATTCAATGTTAGTTCTCACGTTTTTATTTGTGGTTATTGATAAAAACGAAATGGAAGGGTAATTAAATTTGTAACATAGACGAAAAAAAAAAACAAGGGAATGTTGTTGTCGTTGGAGGATCGTGCCAAGCCAAAAATAGAGAAAAGGATATTTAGTCGAAATTTCCTGTTACTACAGGGTTTGGTATCCAAAGAAAAATGGAATTTTGTAAAGATAAATGATCGGATGTTTAGTTCATAATAAAGAGGTCGGTATGCCGTTAATAATGACAGAACAACATCTGCCACGACCACGCATACAGGACCATATCCTTTTCATGAAATTTTCCATAACCAAATCGCAAAGTGGATGCCCTATGTCCTCGATAGCCTCACGAATTCTATCTTTGAGGTCTTGAAGCGACGCTGGGTTGTTGGCGTAGACCTTATCTTTCACGTGGCCCCAAAGGAAGAAGTCGGAAGGTGTTCAGTCACAAGATCTCGGTGGTTAATTGTGATCACCGCTTCGAGAGATAAGACGGTCCGGAAACTTTTCCCGCAAAAGAGCAATGGTTTCGTTGCTTGTGTGGCACGTAGCGCCGTCTTGTTGAAAGTAAACGTTACCCAGATCAATATAATCCAACTCCGACCATAACAAATCATTAATCATATCTCGATAGCGCAATCCATTCACCATAACTGTTGATCCAACCTTATTTTCGAAAAAGTAAGGTCCAATGACACCGCCTGACCATAAACCGCACCAAACAGTCACACATTGAGGATGGAGGTGCTTCTCAACAATATCTCTGGGGTTTTCCGAGCCCCAGATGTATTTCATTGCCTTTTAACTTGAAAGACAGTTTCGGAGTTATAATCAAATTTAAGGCACACAAATATTTTGTTCGTCCATTTTTTTTAAATGTCACAAGAAATCGAAAACTACAAAAAGTCTCCATTTTTAATAATTTATATCATAAGGCCACATATCATAAAATCGACGGAGGGTTTTCGCTCTTATTCTGAGTTTAGTGAAGGTATTTTTTGTTATTGTTCAGTGTAATTAATGGAAATATTCGAAGTTTGAGACTAGTAAGAAAACTCTTTCCGTTTTCCCCAGTCTGATGCGACTTCTGTACAAAGACTTCGCAATATTGCGCTACTCAAATGTTCGATGTGTAACTGTTAATTTCTATTGGAGTTTCAAACACACAAAACTTTTGCACATCAGGTTTATTAATCGTATTATTAGCCGTCTCGGCGATGTCAATTGACCATTTTGCAGCTGAGATTTGACGCCGCACAGTGGTTGGAAAACAAAGTATTTTGGACACAATTCTGGAACTTCGGTTTGTCTAGACCTAGCGCAACGAAATTTTACACAACCATAGCCAAGGAAACTTTTTAATTGTAGACCTAAATTTGATTTTTAATAAATTGTATTTTCAGAAAACAAATCATACATTGAAATGGCTGCTTATGCTCTTGGGGTGCCTCTTAAATTCCACGGATGCGGCCAAAATTCTAGGAATATTCCCACATGCCAGCGAAAGCCACTTCGTGCTGATGAGAACATTTATGATGGAATTAGCCCGCCGGGAACACAATGTTACCATTTACAGCAGTCATCGTTTGGATGATCGCTTGGATAATCTTAAGGAATTTATCGTTGAACCGGAATTTCCATTTTGGAGAGAAGGTAAGCCAAATCATCACACCTATTTAAAAACATACATTAAACAACATTTATATTTGGTGTAGTTCAAAAGCAATCGGGAATGAAAGATCTTCAAGATCTAAGTAAAGTAAACGATGACAAGTTGGCAAAATACTTAGCCAAGGCTGGCTCGTCCTTGATGGACTACTTTCTGAATAATCACCAAGTACAGGAGTTACTAAGAATTGCGCCCGATGATTTTGATTATGATCTAATAATAGTGGATTTATTTTATACCGAGGCCTTGTTGGCTTTGGGTCATTACTTCCGAACACCGGTCATAGGTATTGTTAGCACCGATTTTGCCGACTATATGCAAAAGGTCCAGGAGAGCATTGTGCCTGCTGCCTGTTTGCCTTATGACGTTGAAAATTACGAAGTGAATTTAGGTTTCTGGAAACGCGTAAATAATATCAAGCAATGTTTGAGCAGGAGGAAGAGTTTTATTGGAGATCATTATGGCAGCCAAGAAAAAGTCATCAAAAAACACTTTAGCCAAATAAAAGGTAAGAACAAAAATGTGGTATTTAAAAGAACACAGTACCCTTGACATGATTTGTATACCTTCTAGGTTCTATACCCACCATTATGGACCTCCAATCGAATTTGGCTTTGTTGCTGCTCAACGATTACTATCCCCTCGCTACTGCTAGACCGTTGCTACCCAACATAATACCTGTCGGCGGATTGCAGATTCGTGGGCCCCGTGACTTACCATGGCATATACGTCGTTTTCTCGACGATGCTCGCTCAGGCGTCATCTATATGCATTTGGGCGATGAACAGCTCTGCTCCGAAATACCCAAAGAAAAGCTAGATGTTCTCTTTCATGTTTTCAGTCAACGGGAACAAAGTGTTCTATGGACTTGCCATGACGTGCAAAAAATGGAAGGACTGCCGAAAAACGTAAAGATACAACACATGGTGCCACAGACTGATATTTTGGCCCATCCTCATGTCAAACTTTTTATTATGAACGGCGATATGATGGGCCTACAAGAAGCAATTGTTCGCCACGTTCCGGTGGTGGGTATACCATTGTTTAGAAATGAATTGGATAATGTCATGTTGGCAGAGAAATTACAAATTGGCTTGCGCATAGACTATGCTAACTTAACGGAAACTTCATTAACTTGGGCGCTGGAATCCATGCTGCATAAAGAGTTCTATGTCCTCAACATAAGGGATGTGTCAAAAGTTTTTCGTGATCGTCCTTTGGGTGGTTTGGCGAGTGCTGTATTTTGGTTGGATTATGTTGAACGTTACGGAAGCCAGCCTTTAAAGACTCAGAGTGTCGGTCTGTCCTTAGGGCAAATCAACTTAAACGATTTGATGATATATTATTTCCTGATGTCGTTTGTCGCATTGGGTGGTTTCGTAGGCATATACTTTGTGGGAATGTTTTTATGGAAAAAACGACAAGCGGAAAAAATGCTTTCCAAGTTAAATTAAAATGTGTATTGACTAATACTAATAAAATACATTAAAAAGGAAGAAGTTTTCGGTTTAATCCAGGTGTTGAAATCGGTTTATGAATACATTCTTATTGGTGTTCTAAAGTTTTTGTAAGGTAATTTACGATATTTAGTTGGTATACACGCATTTGGTCTGCCATCAAGCCTACTGTCCAACTGGTACAGTAAATCTCATGTCTTAACAGAAAAGGCAGTCCTAAATACAAAAAAAAAAAAAAACAAATTGTAATTAACAAGTGAAGGTAGTACTAAAAATTTGTATTTGTATATATGTTTCTATGCTATTTTTAATGTATTGACACAAATTAGGGTTAATCCTTTAAAGTGTGCTCTAGACTTATGAAAAACCTATTAAATTGTTCACTAAGTATGCTACTATGTTGCTTCTCGATGCAGTATTCCCAAAAGTTCCACAATAGAAAGTTTTAAAATTGTATAGTTGATTTTAAAAACAAGCCAAATCAACTATTGTTAATCAGGTTCAACTACAGCTTTACTTATTATAAATTACATTTTTTCAGTGTACTTTTTGTATTTGGGGAAATCCGATGCCAAAATGAAAATACATATTTAAAATCATAAAAAATTGGAAATTGGTGTTATCGGTGAAGGTAATCTTGCACTTTTAAGTTATTTATTTATGATATTTCTTTGTTTACATTTGGAATTTCTTAATTAGTATAACATAGGCTACTTCAATCAGCTAAGGTTTAATTAATGTTATTTCACCATGAGAAATAATCACAGAAATAACGAAAATAAAACGTTAAATTTAAAGTTGAATTTTAATTAGTATGGCAATGCTCTTGAGCTCTCATCTTAATGAGAGCGATCTGGCAACAGTTCCCCGAACTTCAACTACAACCAACTTCACTAATTGCCCAATAAACAGCTGATACACATCTTTTTTTCGTGCCGTTCATGTGCGTGAAAACACGGTTATAGTTTCGATACATATATTTCGCATAATAATAAATAAAATTCGAAATGGCCATGTCACCCGGAATTAAGGAGCGATTGGAAGTTGTGTACGAAGTTGCCAAAACCACATTTCATTGGGGTTTTATACCCATGGTTTTGTACTTGGGTAAGTTGAAATCATATATTATGTAGTCATTGAATTGATGCTGGAACACTAACGTAAAATGTTCTATGATCTTTACAGGTTTCAAGAAAGGCGCAGAACCTGGAATGCCAGCTTTGTCAATAATGAGTTTATTGTGGCAATAATGTGACTGCAAAACCACATAATCAGATATTGGGGGTTTATTGGGAATAAAATATGTACTACTGCGTTACCAAGCACCTGCATTTTGCTAAATAAATCAAATCTTGTTAAGGCTTAACCATAAAAACTGGCTAATTTTATTGGTGAAAATTGAGCGCAAGTGACGACTATAATCTACTCGGAGAAAACGGTACGTTTTGTTTCATCATTTTATGGGGCAAACATGTAAGATGCAAATTAGTCTCCTTCGATAATAGATATGTCCAATCTATCTCACGGATGTTCACCTAAGCGTCTAGATCGGATAATTCACAGAGACCTTTGATTTGCAATGATAACATAGCCTTACGTAGTTAAATCATAGTTTCTAAGGCTGCTTTTCCGTATCATGTCATATATTCGTCAACGACAATTTTGTAACAGATTGCAAATTTTAGGCTGTTTCATAATTCCAAATAATTACGAACTACCCGTCGTCCATGAGTTCAATAAATACAATGTGGATCATAAAGTTTGACCAATGAACATCGATTCTGCGACGTGATAAGACATGGTGTGATTGGTTATATTCTCACATATTTAAGTCCTGGGAGGATAATCTGGCCGGCGACTGTTTGATTGCAGATTCCTAGCAATCACCATGGACTACTATTGAAGTTATTGAAACTACTTCTCATTCAAGTGGAGTAAATCATAAAGTTATATATTCTTCCGAAGTTTACTCAATGGGTAAAAGTCGATATCGAGTCACCGTATTATTAATTTTCAGTCACATATAAAAAAAACCTACTGCAAATTTCTAGGCGACTGGCATCAGAAACCATTGTTAATTGTGGTTTTGGATTTCTGAAATCAAAAGAAAGTCCATATAAAGTATGTCCAGAAATATCAGTTCTCGGTAGAGATTTTGGGCATTCACATATTCCACAAATATCGATTGCACAAAATATTTTGAAAAATAAGCTGTAGCTTTCTCTATTTGGAAGCAAAACTGTTCATAATTGACAAACAGCTACCAATCAGCATGGGCTACAGCACAGTGGCATAAATTATAAGGGTAAACTTTACTCATCCGAAGATAAAAACCATTGTAGTTTATTTCATTGAATTTCAATATGTAGGCGTGAATGTAGCCTTCGAGTATTATAAACATAAGATAGCCAGACCTGTACTCTAACTCAGGGTAAAAGTTTCATCTCAATAGCTGCAGTCGTTATGGAGTTATAGCGTTTTCCATTAGAGTCACATTTAAAAAATCACCTGCTACACATTTCTGGGCGCCTGGTATCGACAAAAGAGAATTGGCTGTTTCTTGGTTTTTGATTTCATCGTTGTTCCGCAACAAATTGGTGTATCGCAACCAATTGTTGTTTCTCAACAAATTTTTGTTTAGCAACACATTGTTGTTTCCCAACAAATGGTTGTTTCGCAACAAATTTTTGTTTCTTAACAAATAAAAAAACAGCGATAGATACATTTTTGAAAATAAGGTGTAACTTTCTCCATTTGGAAGCTACACTTTTCATAAATGGCAAACGGCTAGCAATCGCCATGGGCTACAATTCACTGGCGTAAACCATTAGGGTAAACTTAACATTTGCGAAGATATAAAGCTTTGTAGTTGATGTCATTAAATTTCAATATGTATGCGTGAATGTCGGCATACATTTTTATAGACATACGATAGCCAGACCTTTACTCTAACTCAGGTTAAAAGTTTCAAGTCAAAAGCTGCAGTCGTTATCGAGTTATAACATTTTTAGTTCAGTAAAATGTAAAAAAATCACCTACTACACGTTTCTGGGTGCCTGGTATCAGAAAATGGAGAATTGACTGTTTCTCACTGATGTGTGTTCTTGTAAACTATACTGCAATTCAAAGCATACTTTAAGGCTGACATGCATATTTATAAACTATCGTTGAAGCTAGGGAGCTTGCAATAGACGGAACATAACTTCAAATTTTAAAAATCATACAGCTCGTTCCTTCCTTCTTTTTTCTAGATCCACAATAAAAATAAAACTTCTCTTTTGATTTAGTAAAAGATGTTTTACAGCTTATATATATATATTCGAGATTTTCTTTAATTTTTCTGTGGGGGAAAGGGTGTAACACGTATAATAAAAATATTAAATAAAAAGGCAAACAACTATAATAATAACGAAGCCAATTTGCAAAAATACTTAATAACATTTTCTTAACTAAAACTATTTATATTAAAAAAACATAAAGAAAGCAATTAATTAATATTAACGATTACGGTGATATAAATTTCTTTCGATTAGAGAAATTTGGTGGAGATTTTTGTGTTCGTCTAGCCTCGGTACATATAGTTTGTTGTTGCGCCAAACGATCGGTTACTTCTCGAACACGATCGCTTAACCGGAACGTAGTAGTCGCAAGGGCCTTGCGTGCTGGTATAGGTGAGTTGGGCAACGATGTTGAGTGGCTGGATGAGGAGGATGTGATTGAGCCTGCTAAAAATTTTATAATAAAATCAGTTGGCATTTTATAAATTATTGAAATGTTTGAATGGTAAATTACTTTTGTTAGGACAAGCATCGGTTATAACTTTGCGTTTAAGCATCAAAACATCCATGCAATCTTTACTCTTCACATAGCCGCTGCTGGCCTGTGTACTCACATGATGTTCCATACAGGAGAATTTATTCTTCAGCATATTTACCTTACCCGGTTTGTCGTACAAAGGCGATTTACTCATTTGCTTCGGCTTCTCTTTGAGTAGGCTATTTTCCAAAGACTTTTTACGCATTTCTATGGTGTTGGTGAAATCGGAACGCATTATCATGGGCCCCGTGGAGGGATTAAGTACTTCAACATCTTCGATTACCGCTATGGTGGGATGATGCTCACTGCTCAAGAGTTCCAAAGTCTTCAATTCATTTTGATTGGCATCGAGCTCGGGTGCTTCGTCCGTAGGCACCACCAGCTCTAATTTCACCTCTTCGATATTGTGATCAGCCTGATGTGCTATTTCCTCGAGTTTTAACTTCAACAAGTCATGGGGCACGGATATAGACAGGTCTTGCAAGTCTGCTGGCGCATGATCAACATTATCCTTATTCGAACATTGGCATTGTAAAGAACCGGTAGCGCTACAATTCGAACACTCACTGTAACCGGAATCACTGCGTTCGCTGCACTGAGACTTCGTTATAACTTTCGGACTTCGCCGGGGTATTTCCTGGGCACTGGGTAATTCAATGCTAAAATCGTCGTCTTCTTCATGCAATGAACCCATGGGGACGGAAATATTGGGATTAAACATGGAGATGCCCGATATTGATGGTCGCGGACTACTGGGCAAAGAGCCAGCAGAAGAGACAGCAGAATTACGACGTGAAGCCGATAACGTAGCCATGCGACCTAAAGCTCTGATAGCATTACCAGTTTTCTACATCAGTACCAAGTTTTTTTTTTTGGAACAAAACAAAACAATAAACGTGAGCAAGCAATACAGACATTAAAGGCAAAACAGACATAACAATTGTTATGACAAATTAAAAAAAACAACAACAGCGCATTCCAATAACGTTTGATTAATTGATTCATGGTTAGAAGACTTGGAAGGGAATTTGTCTACTTACTTGCCATTTACGGCGTATTATGAATTTCTTGAGTTTGTCGGTGCATATCTTTTTATTGCCCAGATTTTCATCATAATGACCCTGTTTCAACCAGGGCGATTCAAGGCATTCTTCAGCGGTCAAACGATCCTCTTTACGATGCACCAAGAGATTTGAAATGAAATCTTTTGCCAGTTGTGATACACAATCAAAAGCATCGTCCTCGAAATCATATTCAGCTCGAGTTATATTGGAAAATGTCTCAACATCAGTGTCACCCATAAATGGTGAAAGACCAGACAAACTTGAATAGAAAAGCGAAAAATTAAATGGGAAATTTAAAATAGATATAGAACTTACAGCACATAACATATTACACCGACACTCCACATATCCGATTGAAAACCAATGGGTTCATAACTTATAATTTCCGGCGATATAAATTCGGGAGTGCCGAATAGTACTCGTACAGGCGAGCCGGTATTTAAGCGTTGTGCCAAACCAAAATCTATTATTTTAATTTGATGGCACGTCCTTGTTTTGCACATAATATTCTCGGGTTTAAGATCCAAATGCACGATGGACTGGCTGTGCATATAAGAAACACCTTCACACACTTGCCGCACAAAGAGTATGCAATCGCGTTCGGTCAAGGTGAAATCATCGGCCACAACACGTTCGAACAGTTCGCCACCGGTAATGCTAAGAAGATAAAGGGGAACAAGTTGTGAGACATCAAAATACATGGAACATGCACTTGGTTATTTAAAAATAACTTGTACCGAATAACTGAATTCTACTAGTTATTCATAGTACTGTTCATCAATACCAAACACAGATATTTTATAGTTATTATTTGCCGAACTTACTATTCCATGACCATAACAATTTCTCGTGGACTCTCGAACGAGGCAGCCAATTGCAACAGTTTAGGATGTTTTAGAGATTTCATTATGGAAATCTCTTCTTGGACCTTTACGCGATCTCTTGATTTGATGCACTTGATCATCTTGGCAGCCAAAATACGTTTGGAATCTTCTTTTTCTTGAACTTTGTAAACGACACCAAAACGGCCTTTGCCCAATTCCTCCAAAATCTGAAAACGATCCTTGAAATCGCCACCAGCTTTAATGGATATTGGCTTGTGGAAGTCTGAAATGAAATGGCAAGAAAAACGAACAATTATTGTTTACGGGTACCAGTTTCCCAAGGTAATGCATTTACCTTCTGTGGAATCTTCTATGTCCTCCGTGATATGTACATGATCGCTGGGTAAACCTGGCTCACTGCGGCCATGTATATTCTCAGCCCTCACACGAAACCTATAGGTAAGCAGTGGCTTAAGATTTTTCACGGTATAAGCCAAAGAATCAACTACGCTGGCAATCTCCAACCAAGACGATTCATTTTCTTGCTGATCAATTGAGGAAGAGAGATCCAACTGCTGCATTTCAATGCTAAAAGTGAAAAGTGTTTTATCTGAAGTATGTTCAAGCGAACAATATTTAAGATACTTACATAAATCCAGTTAGCATACAACCACCGTCATATGGTGGGCCACACCATGCTATGGCCACTCGATCCGGTCCTTGCGATATGCTCGGCTTACCGCTAGGCGGCTCGGGGGGTCCCTCAACGGCCACCGAAGCGACCGCTACATCGGTGCCAAATTCATTCATAACCTCTACCGAATATTTGCCACTGTCATCGGTGACAATATCTGAGATCTGCAGTACGGACTTACGTGATGATGTATTGATGATAATATTCGGAGTTTCGACAATAGGGCGACTCTACGATAAGGGGAAAAAACCAGTGAAGACAGATAAATTAGGGCAATAATCAATCATTTTTTTTGTGGAATGGAAAACAAACGAAAAACTAACTACAACATTGTGTTTTTTTTGTTTGCGGTTTCAAAATCAAACAAGTAAGCAGACGGACACCAAACACAGCGAACTATTACGTTACTTTACCGCAACCTCTGATCGTGACACGATGTTACGATCGAACTACATACAGATATAGACAACCACCAATTGGAAGTGAATTATTCTACAATATTTTCGTTTTGTTTTTTTTGTTGTTGCTCGTTATTCTATGGTAAACAAATGAATACTTGGACCTCGCGTGTGTATGTGTGTATGTTTCCTATGCATATATTATAGACAAAAACATTTAACGTGGCTTAAATGTTATAGTTTTGTGTTTATTTTACTTGTTGTTTTTGTTGAGATACAAACAATTATCTTTTTTTACAATAAAAGTTAATTAGTTCCATTTTAAAATATGTTTTCCATGAATATATTTGTTGATCGGACCTGTCTGGAAACGCGTAGAAATTAAAAGTGTTTATGTTCTGCAAAATCGCGTTTTCAAATTAGACTAACAGACTTTAAATGTGTTTGTTTATACAAGACTGAACTGTTGTATTGAGATTAAAAACAGTTGTTATCAGAGCGACCTGAAAATTGTTCAGTATCGTTTATTGTGATCTTCTGTACTTCTGCTCCTAATAACTTAAATCTCCTCAACCAGAGAGCAGGACACCTGCATATGAGGTGCTCGAGGCAATCGCCGTCTCCCTCGCCACCATATCATAAACCCGTCTGGCTGCATGTCTACAGTGTCCCGTGATAACGACTACTAACATAGATAATGATAATCTAAATCTATATAGAAGAGATTTCGAGCGAGTTGTCATAACATGACTAGATTTGCCTGGTGTTCCGTCATGTACTGGACCCAGGCCATCTGTCGTTCGCCTCTCTCATAGTTTATTATATGATATTGAGCTTGCATAGGGATAGGGGAATAACTACCTATGGGAGGTTGTCCTATATTAGGCCCGCTCATCCGTTCTACAATTCCCTAAAATATTAAACAGAATTACCGCATTCGTCCGCATAACAGGCTGCCTAACAGCTGGCAATGTACCCTTAAAAATGCACTGTTGTATGCGGTTTATGGACCGGCGGCATTATTGGACGGTACGTTACGGTCATTGCAAATAAATTGGACTCGGTCGACACGCGGTTTCAACAGAACGGTGACACATGGCGCGCGATTCCATAAACAATTTGAGAGGCAACTCAATTCACTTTCTGAAACTGTCAATTTGACATTAGTTTGTGGACGGGCACGTGAAGTCTCATATCTATAGCGTATCATCTACACGTATCATTCGTGAGATACGGGCCGAAATATTGTTATATCATAAAATGGACCACCGAAACCATTGCCTGGACAACATTTGCATAAGACATAAATGACAGCCTTTGATTTAAAGATAATGAAATATTTACATATCGCTCATTTACTTTAATAGTGTCACAACCATAGGATTCCAAATAGAATATAAAGTAAATTTTGAATTGTGACACTATTGAACTAAATGAGCGATATGAAAAAAAGGTTATTCACTTGAATAAATTTCCTGCCTTTTCTTCAATTCAGACAACAAATCAGAAGACAAAATTGGTTTCAGTCCATTAGAAATTTAACCCTTTCGTGTTTTTGGTGAAGCAAATTGCGGAATTAATTCTACTTTCGATAGAAATGGAATTCTGTGACTGGCCTAACACTTGAAAACCAATCGTTGACTGATTAATTCCATATATTTTAATCCATGACACGTTCTTTTCAATATCAAAAACATAGTGATTTCTTGTGCGAAAAAACTCCATAAAAGCTAGTGTTGTGAATATTAAAATAAACATAAATAAAACACGTATCAGTTAAAAGAAATTGATCTACATTCCGGATTTTTTCAACGAAGAGTTTAAATATTTTTTAAAAATGCCAATAGTTTTAGTGAAAGTTTTTTGGAAAAGGTATTTTTTTTTTGTAAATTCAGAATTTGAAGTGGTATTTTCATTCAGGGTAGATCAATATGTCCATGACATTTTTTATGACATCACCTTTGTGAATTAAAAATCAACACTACTTAAGTCAACGATAACAGACAATTTTAAAATGTGAGGACAATCTTCGCAGCTAATTTTTTTTGGCAGCTTTGAAACGAAATTGGTGCGAAATTTTTAGAAAAAACGAATACTTCGTTTTATCCATGGAATAATAGCTAATAGGAATCGGAGGCCATTTGCCGGTACTATTGCCAAAAAAAAAAATAGCTCTTTGAGGGGAAATTTTGCTAATTTAATAATAATTCCAAATATTTCCCTAACTCGGTGACTACAACCTACTTTTTACGGGTCTCACAAACGTTTACTAGATCAAATGTTATACAATTTTCAGATTCACCTGCTCCGATTAAATTAAAGATCGATTGATAGAAACATTGGAAAAGTTGTATTGAGCCAAAAGAGGAAATAAACATGTATTTGCTAAAAAAAAACAATATATTCCTATACACTTCCTATAGTTCCCCTAGAGTGGATTACTTTCGGAATCAAAAGAAACCATTTCGATTGTGATAGAAATATCAATCTCAAACATTAGAAACTATGCGACAACCTATTGTTGGCCAGTGTGTTGTAAACAGATGTCTGCCCTATTTCGCCACAATACTTATGACGTCATCTTGTTCAAACCTAACGTACATTCAATTGTCGCCCATACCGGCCTATTCGAATTGTAATCGTAACATGGCCGGTATCTTACCAAAATCGAGATGCTGTCTTGTATACCAAAAAAGGCAAAGCAAGTGGCTTTTTTCAGTCTCTACTAATTCGAAAAAGATACATATTAATGAACTTTTCATTGACGTCAGAGAAAAAGGCAATAAGTACCTTTATAAGTATACGTTCAACTCACATACAGTAGACATCTTTCCTATTTGTACAATAACAACAATATCAGTGAACAGACTGAATGAATGTTTACTTACCGCCTTATACCAAACGACTTGTGGTTTTGGCAATCCTTCGTAGATGACCGACAAACGAACGCAACCGCCAATTAATGCGGTGCAATCTCGTGGACATTCTAATATGTACGCTGGCTGATGTAGACGATCTTTGCTGTTCTTTAGATCGCCAATAGTTTGGACTGGTGTGTTACGTTGTTGTTCCTCAACGACTTGTGATGACGATGATGACGGCCTGGGTATAACCGCCAACGTTGTATAGGCTTTTAAAGTTGAATATGGTTTACCGGGATGTGTTACAAACAATTGAACTTCACCGCTGTGGGCTAAGGTAACATTATTTATATGCAAAATGCGTAGACCATCTGTGGTGGATGATTCCAACTGTAATGAGAGAGATAGCCATAGATAAATACACTGTGTAACAAAAAATTGAGTGTCAGTTATACTATATTATATATCTGTCTATATTAATAAATATTATCAGATAAAGTTTACCCCATAGAAACCATTCATTGCATGAAGCTCTTCCCAGCATTTCATCATTTCATTTTTTCTATTATCTGATTCTGCTCATATATTTTGATGACGTTGACTAAAAGCGAAATGGAATTTTATTATAGCTAACATTTATCTGATCGAGTTATATTACGGTAGAAAAAATCGACTTACAGAGAGTTTAAGGGAATTTGTCTCCTTAACTACCACTAGATGTTTGACTTATGGACGTTCGAATTATGGAAGTTCTATTGTATAAAGAAACACTTTTATTTCTTGTAAAATCCATAATTTAATAGAACCAGAATTTAATAGTTTAATAGATTTTGTCGGGCTCCAATTATGTTTTTAAAATGTGTCTAGCACGTACTATTTTTGAAAAATGTGAGGTTGAACATTAAAAAAAAAACTACCTTTAGTAGTTTTTTATGACGAAACTAGAGACCAAAATTTCTACTCCATAGAGATTTTCTGCTTTATAGTATGAGCTAATTGTAATTGAAAATGGAGTGAATTGTTTCATAAAAAAACTGTTTCTTATGAAAGAATACTTCTTGTCCGAGGAATTAATAATTACTGAAAAACATGATAACACTACAAAAAACGGCGCCGAAAATATGTCGGCTTCTTTGACGGCAAAGTAAAGGAAGTATATGTTTCGACGTTATCGTGTTACCTTGAGGTCTCTTATATTTTAAGCTACTATTCGTTTTTTAATTATTTTATAAAAAATAGTTTCTTGTGGTATTAAAGGTAAACGAACGAAATGTAAATCCAGAAAGGTAGTCAGTTATGGGTGTGCCCATTCCACATGTAACGGAGACTTTTGAATATCTATGAAATACGGAGCTAACCACATTACACCACAAATACTCAGATTTAGTGACTTTGACAGGTTAAGATGTGAGTGGTAAATGAATCAGACTATTCAGCTAAACGTCTTATGATAGAGAATTTTGTACAGTTTAAAATAAACCCAAAAGTATTACAAAAAAATTGACAGTTGATTATCATATCATATTATCATATGATTTGAGCCTCTGTGATGATAATTAAATGTGGCAAAAAAAATTTTATTTATAAGAATATTTTATCTCAAACTTTTTGCTTCATGACTTGTTTAAAACTACAGAATTTATCTTATCTTCAATAAATCCCGTGATGATCTAAAATCTAAAACAACAAAATATCGTTACCTTAATATAAAAATGCCCTAACTTATGGAAAAAACTTAACAATACCAGAAATAATATAGGCACACAAACATTTTCAACGAACTTTTTTTTTTCAAATTAATCATACTAAAAGTATAATTTAGGGATTTTTCATTAAAAAGTTGTGTGTGTATGAGTGCGGGCTTTTTTGTTTAGCTTACAACCACTTTTCCATTAAAATTTAAATGATTAAACGACTCTACAAGAATTAATCAAAAAGCGAATTTCGAAAAAAAAAAGATTTGTGTCATTTTTTTAAATAAATTATTTACAATTGTCAATAAAATACTTAATTAAAATTTGAATAAGAATTAACTGACTGTTCCATAAAACGAATTTGTTCGTTCGTTACAATTATCGAAATTGAAGGTGTAATAAAATGAATTTTGATCAGTAGTGTGAGCTTGTGTTCCATATTTCGATATCTAACATATATCTGAAAACCAGAATTAAATAATGTCTTAAATCCATTTAATCCAATCTTGTTTGCACCCGTCGATTTCGCCTTAGACTTGCCGAATCGACGTGGTGCGGGTCATGCATTAAACAATGGAACACTTTCTCTTCACAATTGACGCGTCCTTTATACATATGTACATATATTTTATTTTTATATTAGTGACTTGCGGTACTGAGAAGAAACTCCAAACACTAAAATAATTTGGCCTGTGCCAGGTTTTTTTTGTGGAAGGTCTGATTTTTTTTTGATGGCTCGTCCTGGGTTTATAGCGATCTTTTATTGTCGACTTCGTTATTGTTCTTTATCTGCTCTAAGGTGTTCCACATAAACTGAAATTTGGCCAACATTTGTCATACCTTCACAGTATTTACACAAGTTATACAGAAATGTACTTAAGTTTTTCAAGTTTTGTGAATTTTCAATATATAAAATTTCAAAACATTTTCCAATATTATTATTTTTACTTATTAACCGTTTTGCCGTTTGAATCACTATAAATATGAATTCGGGATCCTGTAATGTAACAAATGCCAGGGCGATATCCAATAATATCCTAGGGATATTATAAACTCGTTCAGATCTGGTCGAGCAACATTTTTTTATAATTGATGGTTTGAGGCCCCACGTCATAATAGCCCATTATTCCTGCACTGTTTGCTGTGCCCCTTTTTTTATAGCTTTTTTTTGTATATCTTTATTTTAAAGAAGTGAAATTGTTTTTGTCTTTCTTTTGTTCAATTTATCCATATTTTTCTGATCATCACGAAATTATTTTTTGGGTACAACTTTGCATTTAATATTCGGGCAATTATAACATCTGTATGTACATGTGTATATACTGCGACACGGATACGTTATATAGGCATATAAGGGAAAAGGGAAAGAGTCAGCAAAAAACAAAAACCAACCAATATAAAATTCACCAACACACAAAATAAATAAATTTCAATTTCAATGTAGTTTTTTTTATTGACACTTAAAGTCCGTCGCGTATGAAATTGGAACACTGCACGATTGAGAAATTGGCGCTCAACTAACATTTAAAACAAATAACATGTTGAATTTAATAAAGAAAAGAAAACCCGACCGACTGAACAAAAGTCAGTTAACAATTTGTTGTAGTCTCATAAAGAGAAAGAATTATTGTGTGCATTGTTCTCTTATTATAGGCGAACTAGAAAAATTGTAACTGTTATTCTCATAGTTGAGGAGAGGGTATGCACATGCTCGCGTATGGATGTTCTTATGACGATGATCACGCTTTTCCATTTAACATTATCACCGAGAAACTTTCTTTCAAAAACCAAACTGAGAGCGAGAGATATTAGAGAGTAAGAACAGTTGTGTGTGCCTCTTAATTTTCGTTTGTTGACTTCATTACTGTCAACAATAAACATCAATTAATCTTTGACAGGGTCGTCAGTTAAAATATATTTCAATTTTTATCTTAATCTTTCGAATATGATGAAACTCGGATGATAACCAACAACATATGACAATGGGCTGCTGCTACGATATTAAAGTATTAACTTTACTGTTAGCTATTTATGCTTGTTTTATCTTTTCTGGGTTATGTGTTTTATTATTCGTATTTAATCTACGATTCTATCTTACTTTAACCATTTTTTTTTTTATTAAACTTTTCTTGATCGTCTGTCTTTAATATGTGTTAAAATTCCTTGCAGCGTAATTTTATTTTGATGCCTATCATCGAACCGCTCGCGTTACGTACTGAATGCTAATTTATGGTGCATGTCTAAATTTGAGGTTTGTTGTTTTTTTTTTCTTCGGAGGGGAAGCCTCTTTCCTCATTTTCTTCTGCGAGAGATCTCTCGTACACATGAACGATGGCATTCGTCGTTATTGATCTTAGCTGTTGAACAAAAGGTTTGGTTGTGTTGTATCCACTGTAGAGTGACGCTTTAAACGAAGTCTATATGAATAGCAATAGGTGTGTTCGATTGGACATAATAAACAACAATACATAAACCCTACCACACCAATGGTGGCTTAGGTATGTTGTGAACGACCATACAATTTAAGATTCAAAATCATTATTGTTAACTTTGTATCGAGTTGTTTATAATGTTAAAAATGTACATATTTCAATAAAATAGGTATTGATAACACGAAGTTGGTAGATTATTCGTATCAAACACACCCATTATGTACTTGTGGATCATTGTGGTTATTCACATGGCTGTCTGTCCAATTACCTTCTCACACATATTGGGATTTCTTGTAACGTATATTTTGGACTAATATATACATATTAACATATGTATGTCTGTATGTAAACAGTAGTATGTACATTGCATGTAGTACTAATGTACGAGTTAACTGTGATTTATGAAGTGACCATGTTTGTCACTACGTTTGTTTGGCTGGTAAAATTATGGTAAAATTTAAAATAATAATGGAATGATTTGCAAAATGTTTGGTTGGTCTTTGTCTAACACGAAACACCAGGTAGAGTTTTCCGTGGATGATCAACTTGATTAAAGTTTTGAAGACATTTCGACAGAAAGTCAGTATCATATGTCCGTGGAAATCTTGAACAACATTGGGAAATAATGCAAACTTATTAAAACCGAGCTCTTTTTAAAATAAGTTTTGGCCTAAATTACGCCCCCTCTGTGCATGAACAACAATCACGGCCCCGTCGCACAGCGGGCCACAGAATCCAATATCATCTGCCAAAAGTCTAAAACTTGATCTAATTCTAAACAAAATAGATTTTAAGCATGGACTGGGGGATTATTTTGAGATATTAACGTTCAACATCGGATATACATGTTTATTTTTTAAAATATTTGCATTTTATTTTTGTATTTTAAGAACTATTATCTTTATTATGATGTCAACATTTCGTATATAGCAAATACAGTTTGGTTGCTGAGACTATCGTAAAAATATCGATTTTAAAAAAATATGACTTTACTCCAACAGAACTTTTAAGATTCAAAAGGATTTACAGAATAAAATACAAATTATTAATTACTTTTTCTCATTAACTTTTGAAAACAAGGTCGGTACTATTGTCAAAAATACCTCATATTACCAGTTTTAACAGCCAAAAAATGAGTGTTAGTACCTTGAAATTATCCCTCAGTCCTACCAAACATCCTATTTTCCGATGGAATTCGATTCTGCATGCTATGTTAACAAATAAAACGGCCGCATATGAAGATAAGAAAATCTCCATATGGGGAAGCCACTGCATTCTCTGAGAGTGACAGTTTGGTGCGGATTTTGGAGCGGTGGCATCATTGGCCTATTTTTTATTGAAAATTCAGGATGGCGCGACGTTCCACACATCCCACGTCACAATTTATCCTTTGCGCTCGAAATTAGGTACGATCATGTTATCAGCCGTCTCTGCAAAATCAATTGGCCGTGTCGGAGCTGCGGCTAAACTTTTGAATACCAATGTTATGCAAACAATCCACGAATTATTCGAGCCCTTATGCGAATATTACGCAGCCACTCGTTAGATAGAGCCAGAAACCGGCACTAAGCGTTTAGACAAATGTTGACTTTCAAATAAAGCAATAATATGCCGAAAAATTTATTATGGTCCATTCTTTTGAATTTCTGGAGAAAAAAAACTTGTATTTAAGTCCTACGAATGTATCACAAAATACTTTCGCTCAGTGTGGTGTAGGGTATCACATAATTGGCCCGTCCGATTTCTAACTTGTCCTTACTGGTTGCTTGATAATTTGTTTACGGCACTTTGATGTACAGCATTGAAGTCAATATACGTCAAATCTGAGTAGAAAACATTCGTCAGGCTGTTCGTAGACTGCGCGCGCATTGCATTCCATTAAGCCTCGCCTCTGTTACGGAAACATTTAAAAAGAAAACGTGTGCATTTCTAATAACATTGGCACATTACCCCAGTTGTCAGAAAACAAAAGCGAACGTCAACGACAGCCAAGTAAATTTTTAAAAAATCATCTGACAGCATATTGGCAAAGCTTTAAATCTGTATATTTCTAGGGTACATCCAAGTCGTTTTACACCAACCTCAAATATTCCAAATTATTTACGTTTGTTATCTTATTATTATGCACACACTAAAGTTTACGTAAAACTCGAATCCAAAAAAAAAAGAAGAAACTTACCGTATATTCGTATGAATCATCATTATCGGGGTTTTCATTGACTTGATGACCACACACAAACCATGTAACCTGAGCATCTGGGGGATAAACGCGAGCACAAAATGTTGCCTTTGCTGCATTACAGTCGGCCAATACGGGCAAAGGTGATTTGATTACGGCCAAACCGCTGTCATCGGCCACGACCGATTGACGCTCAATGTACAAATTGGTAGATGTGGAGCATTCGCAGCCATCGCTTGTGGTTATGTGGCAGGTATAACAACCAGAATCCAAATCAAATGCATCGAATAGACGCAAGCACAGCAAACCATTGCCATGATCAATGTAACTAAAAATTAAGAGGGAAGGGCGATCATTAAAATGCCGACATTGTAGTTGAACACAGAAAATATAAGAACGTACTTAAAGTCTTCACAGTCTTTGATCAGCTCGCCATTGCGACTCCATGTGTACGTGTAGGGTTGATTGCATTTTAATTCAAAGCATAAGTCAATGATTTCACCTTCGTTGTATTCCGCCACATCTGGCAGAGGTTTGACTATTTTACAAACGCTCTTATTGCGTTCGCCGACATCGTTTGGCAGAAACTCAACCGCAGTCCACGTTACAATGGGATCATGACCCTCACTCTCAATGATGCATGTGTAAATGCCCTCATCGTCTTTGGTTACCTCGTCTACCACCAAAAATGATTCGCCGTCCGTCAACTGAATGTGGACTCGATCGTTTTCTTGTACTTCGCAACCGTTGTGGTAGAATCTACACGACGGCACCGAGGAACCTCGAAAACCAGACGCCAAAGCCATACGGCCTCCAATGGCGGTCGATGGGCCCATTATACGACGATGCAAGTAGGCATTACGACGTGATGAAGAGGCTCGTATACTTCTGCCCGAAGGTGATTTTGAATACCGTCTACTACTGATGACATCTAAACGAGCGGTAGCTTCAATTCGTCCGTAATCATTCTCTAATGTTATGCGATAGAGGCCGGCATCATCGAATGAAACATCTTCAATCTCCAGATAACGTAAATCATCCACCTCTTTGATCATTATGCGTCCGGTGGGAGTAACAATCAGGCCGTCTTTATCCCAAGTAGCCCAGGGGGTGGGATGGCCACCTATGGCACATTGAAAGCGCACACTGTCACCCTCTTCCACAACACGACTATTCGGAATGGCTAAGAATTTCGGTGCACAAATAGCCTGTTGCGCATCGTGATAGCTACGACGATTTTCGTTAATATCGATGACCGAGCTGCGATAAGACAGTCTACGGGATGGTGAAAAACTACGAATGGGCGTGGAACGCGGTGTGGAAATGGGCGTAGAAGTGGCCGACAACAAACCAGTCGGTCGGGACAGCTGTCTATTTAGCATATTCTCCTTTTCCTCGGGCACATCGACAATAATACAGGCCGATGATAAATTGCGACCAATGTTATTTTTGGCCACGCAAGTGTATTCACCCTCGTCTTCGGGATAGATGCGCGGTATACGGAGAGTGGCTTTAATACCATCGTAAGTCATATCGAAATCTTTGCCACTGGGTAACACACGGCCATCTTTTTCCCAAATGATGGCAGGTTCGGGTAGGCCCTCCACATGGGCTTCCAAGGTAATGGCATCACCGTCACAGCAGCGCAAGTTGCGGAGGGGGCGTATAAAGCGAGGCAATGTTTCGACGTTTCTGGAAGTAAAATTTTGACATAAGAAAATTGTTTACATTCAAAAACATATCACTTCCATCTACTGTTAAACAATATCAGGGCAGCAGTGACGAAGCTATCAAGACAGACACATTTTATAATAAAACACAATAATACATGAACAACATACATCTTTTTGAGTATAAAACTGTCAAATGCATTATTGTTGTCAACGAGTACTGTTGTTACACACAATGCAATATTCCTAAATGTGTCTATCTTTGGTTGAACTATACTTACCCATGTCGTATGGATCCTTTCTCCATTGGTTTTTGTTTGAGTATATCTGGAAATAGAAAAATAGTAGAATTAATTACTTGTGGTATGTATTGATTTCATTTTCAAAGTGCAAGACAATCAGGGCAAGGAGTGCAGCATCTAACGAATAAAGTTTAAATTTTTTAAAAATGTAACCAATCAATTTTTAAAAATGTCAATCCTCATCCTAGTCTTTAGCCCGTAAATCCCTAATTTTTCTAGTTGGCACATATATTTATTTGCAAATTAAATCGTAACAGAAGAAGAGACCATGCATTTCACGGCTAAAGTAAAAATAGTCTATTATTTTGTGAAGAAATATCTGAAAATTGGTAAATTAGCACACACACACACAAATACTACTGCAAGTATATGTAGGGATAATAGATTCGCCATTCTCTCTTAAAATTCAACAACTTCAACGGATTTTTGCATAACTATAAAAAGGTGACTTGTAAATAATGATCTGGCAATACTGTAACCAATTCATACATGGCAACAACAATTAGTTCATACAACAACCAAGGATAAGTGGTTGGCAACGACTCATCAATAACAAAATATTAAGTTGGCATAGCCAAGTATATCCAAGAAGTATAGACATAAACCCACCATATGCCGGCATTGCCACATCAGAATCCACAGGGCACAGCTATACAATTTGGCAGCACTTTCCGAATAAGCTTCTATTAGGGCATTTCACACAATACAATTTTTTCCGTTCTAAATGTGAACATTTTGACTAGGATTTGTTTTACTTTAAAACAGTTCCCACACTAAACGAAAACTTTCATTTCCATTCATTTTATATTATTCACAGATTTTTTTCGCCGATTTTGCAGCGGATGAATATTTTGTTACTTTTTCTTCATTCAAGTTTCCACAATAAAAAAAATGGGATGTCTATGAAAATAACAAAAATTTAGCGTTCACATATGATGGAAATCCCATACGAGGGAAATTTTAGTCACATTAGCGGTAAATACAATTTTTTCTCAACTATAGCGTTTTAATCCAATGTCAACCTTTCCATATTTAACAAATCATATAATGCGAGTCCGACTTCTTTAGACTTTAAAATAACTTTTTTTTGGTTATTAAATTGGTCTTTAACATTAAATGTAAAATTAAATATTCTTTAATGTGATGAAGTAATCATAATATTGGGCCCTCTTGCTTAAGTGCACCTGTATACATGTGGGACCAACAAAAATTTGAACGAACATCTTGTGTTGGTAAACTTTTCTCCCTCATTTTGACAGAAGGGAATGCATGCGCAGGAATTATAATTGCAGTTGCATAAAAAAACCTTCAGTTCAATTCCTAAACAGTTTTCGACTAAAGTATTGTAAGACACATTTTTTATAAACTTTTTTTAAACTTATTTTTATGAATACGAGTGTGGGTCTTTATTTTTTTCACAATTTCAGAATAATCCGAAATAATCTACACAAAAATGTTTCCTTTTGTTGTCCCAGCTCAAAATTTGCACCGAATTACAAAAAAAAAAAAATTAAATTAAATTCACCTTAAACTCACGTTACAACTATGGAAATGTTGGTCCGACTTCAACTTACACTATAGGAAAGGTTTGCACAAACATGAAAATATCAAAGTCGTTTTGAAATTCGTTTTTGGCTCAAACATTAAAATGTTCCGTACACTATCAGATATTTTCGTCCATTAGCATTGCTGGACCAACATGTATGCTCGTGTAAGGTAGCTTGTAGTCAAAGTGTAAATTCTTAGTGAATGTTGCGATATTAAGCGACCTTTACACAGTCAAAACGCATGTAACAAAATTAGAAAATTAATATATTTTCAAGCACCGTCGGTTAGACGAATACCCATATATATTCACTAAACTATCATAACATTGTTCATCCATTTTGAACGTGTAAAGGCGCTGTAAGCAAAACTAAAAAAAATTATCAGCATTTGTCGTTTTTTTCGTGGATACTGCTTGGCAGCACTGTTCCTTATGCAATGCATTATCGACAATTTTGTCACCACTGTAGCCATCGGAATGAGCTCCCCTCACTAATTTTGTACAAAAAATAAAATTCTTTTCTTCTCATCTGTTCTTGGACGTGATTAATCCATATTTTAATAATTTATAAAAGAAAATAATCGCACTACAATATGATTATCATGCACGTGGATTTGGAACCGGGATTCCGTAAAGCAGATATAAATAGCATACCCACAATAAATAGCCAGACTATTTTTGCTTTCATAGCTAAGGTAGCACAACAACGGACGGTAGCCAGGTAAACTATACAAAAAAAAAAAATACGTCGACAGAAAATCTAATCCGTTCTTCTAAAAAAAAACCATTAGACAGACTCCAGATGCAGATCTACGGGTAGATTATGTACAGATACGACGTCTGGCCGAAGTTACTGATGTGAAGGCTTTAGTATTTCCCGCCTCAGCGGCTCGAGTGGAGTGTCACATAAGCGTTGGCATTAAAGTGGATACAAAGAAGCAAGATATAACGGAATCATGTTGTGAACAGTGCAAAGGAAAAGGTAAATGTCAAAAACTATGTTTTCCATTCTGGAAAAGTAAGCTGTTGATTGTTTGCTGCATAAACAGTGACAGGATTGTGTGTCGTTTACATCCATTAACTGCAGTGGGGAAGTGGTATTCTCCATTGAAAGTATTGGAGTGATGGTGGGGATCTATAGGCAGTTCCCTGATATGTCAAAGACGATAATATATTTTTAGCCCGAATTGTGCACAAGAAACAAAATTAAAAGCTACTAGAGCAGCAATGAGACTTAGGGAAACATGTGTAATAAGTTATCAAAACCATGAATATACTTGGGATAGGCGGACACAATACATGAAAAAAGATTCCATATTTCTGGAATGTCAGATGAGGCAGTATACCAAAACCTTTTCGCAACATACTTTCTTTACCAATACTTATAATAGCATTAAAATATTCTCCTTCTCGATTCAGATTCCTGTCCGCATATATTGGCCCTCATCTTCTGGCTTCATCGCAAAAGCACTGATACCGATACACCAGTTGTTCACGACTTTTGGGGCCATGAAACAGAGTCGGCCATGGAAGAAGGCCGTTCAGAGTCCATGCGTATACGTGACATATTTGCCTGCGACGAACTACGCATGGAATGCGACATAGAAGCTTCGGTTGTGACAGATGTGGAGGGTACTGCTTTCTTAGAGGCTATCTTAGATGAAATGGAAGGACAAGACCTAAGGGATTCAGCGCTATATCGTCATTGTCGAGGTGTTATGGACGAATTCGAACCTATCTATATACATCATGCCCTTCTGGACGCCACAAACAACGGCATAAAAGATGTCACGACCTTTATGCAATACATGGAGGAACAGTCCAAGCTGGGCCTTTTCGATCGCCTCACATCCATATCAAAAACATGCTATAAAACATCAATGTGGATGGAGACACAGTATATGCGATTACGTTGTTCTCTTATACATCGAATTGCGTCGCGGAAAGATTCAGTAGAAGATGAACAGATACTTGAGGCACTCTTCTGTAAGAATCGTGACTTCAATGTGGAGGAGAAGCAACAGATGAAGCAACACAAACGTTTCATATTGAAACAAACGGAGAAACTGGAAAACAAAGCCTATAATGAATGCGGACTTTTGTTAAGCGAAAGTTATCCCTACATATGTGCCTCTCCCGATGGCATAACCGATGATCATATAGTTGAAATAAAAGCACCAAAGACTGATGAAGAATTTGAGAAATACCTAGAAGGTCGTGAAACCATAGCTCCCAAATATATGGCTCAAATACAAATACAAATGTATACGGCCAATGTAACAAAGGCTCTTTACTGTGTGCTAAGCCCCACATTTGATACCAATGGAGCTTTGCATTATGTTTGGGTTCAAGCTGATATGGAATTCGTTGCTAGTCTGCTAAGTGCGGCGGAAGACTTCTGGAAGGAAGTGGTCTTTCCACGTTTGGTTAAAATTTACTTTGGCAATTCATAATTGCATCGCGGTAATTGTATATTAATCTCATTAAGTTAACACACATACAATCCCTCATCTGTCTGTGTATGCATCCATTTTCAGTATAACCATAACAATCAAGTGACGTTGAATCATATAGGAAACATAAATAAAACTTAAACCCACCTTGGTTTCTTTTTTGTGTTTATCATAATTAAAGAACTGAAAGTTGTTTTTACTTCCATGTGGGAAACTGGAAACTTACCTTTGGCAAATATTTGTAATGATATTACAGCTTTCGTTTCACCATGACAATTGGTGGCTATTACAGAGTATGTACCGGTGAAATCTAATTTGGCGTACGGAATTTCCAAGCGATATTCCGGTCCATCACCAATACGACGGAAATGTGGTGCGTCTTTGTAATATTCCGGCTAAAAATAAAAGAACAGAATAGTGATAAATGGGTCAACCAACATATTAAAAATTATAGTGTGTTTAAATACTAGAAGGATCTTACGATTAATGATATTACGATTAAAAACAAAAATTTCAATTTTTATGATTATGATGTTTCTCGAAAGAACACTCCAGACTGCTACCGGATAAGTTGATAATTATTGTAAGTAATACAACAACTTTTCTAGACATAACACTCTAAATATATTCTATTTAAAGCAGACTGATGACCATCCGGTAATCTCCCTTTTCTCACGAATCCTAAAATGCATTAGGATGTGATCTAAATATGCAATAACTTATTTGAGTATATTTAGGCTTCGGTCGTTTTGAGTCACAGTCCAGGAAATATACCCATTATAAACGTATTTACATGGGTATGGGTATGGAATTTAAGATTTAGCTAAAATTATAGTTTGGTCCCTTGTTACACAGGAAATTCAGAACTGCTGAACCAACGACAGTGTTTTTATAATCATCTACCTAATTTTTAACATAAAACTGTTTTGTCCATACAAAAATATCGGGTATCATCTGCTAAACAATAGTAACGAAATTCGTAACAGAAAAGATGATATTTCGACATTTTTTCTAAAACAAAAACGTTTTATATGGTTCGGTTTGCATCACTGCCACTTTTGTTTTAATTTTGCTAATCCGAGGACTAGGCTTCGGACATACATATATCTATCTACAGATACTGAGAACAACTTGTCCAAAATTTCATCGTTTTTCGCTCTCTACATGCTCACCTAAAGATTCATTGCTCTAATTGGATTGCAACTTTTAGAAAACATTCTTGTATTCGTCAACAAAACGTCACCGTTTTACAAATAGAGAATTACTTTCATTTAAAAACGTTTAATTAAAAATTTCGAAATCTATTCTTAAAAAACACCAACTGTTAAGGAATAGAGACACACGTATTTTTAGAACATTCACCTAGAATTCAATGGCTATTATAGGATCTCCAAACTTGTTATTGCCTCATTTGTTTAGACATGATTTGCATTAAACACTGATTTCATTCTTTTTGGAATTTAGTTCAAGTTTATGTTTGTTCCTATTCGCTTAACGAATATTTTATGGTCATATGCAAAATTTTAAAATAAAACAACAACAAACAACGTTATTTATAAAGGAAAACATTTAAGCTTTTATCTCGAAACGAAACGAATAATTCAAAAATGCATTTTGACATTTAGTAAGGACAAACAATCAGACGGACGGACAGCTAACAGACGTCGAGTTGTTACCTCATGACTTGATCTCTGTTTTTATAAAGCTGCATAAGCATTGTTGCGGTGCATGAACGCATGTGGCATATTGTCGCTGTCATCGGTGTTCGCTGTTGCAATGTGTACGACGCAACGAGGAGAACTCGTGCAAAATGATTCATAAAATATGAGTTTATTACAGTTAATTTGTTTAATGTTATTTTAATGCCATATATGTCCAATTCAATAGAATCAAGTGTTACACTGGCCCAACAACACCGAATGGATTGGAAAATGACATCGGCTATACACACACAACCGGCAAGAAGCCAAAAGGAAATGACACAACAGACAGTGGCACAGTGGTTCTAAGTACAATTTTATGTGTTCGTTTCCATTAATAAGCTAACTGAAAATTTATTTAAAATCCGGCTTGATTTTACCTTCATTATGCGTGTTCTCATCTACTCCCTAATTAACAGTCATGAAAGATTTAAGGAAACTACAATTACAGGTGTGTTTTTTCAAAGACATTTTATGGACCTGAACTAAAATTCATCTGTGAATTTCAAGAGAAATAATTGCAGCATTCCGGATTAAACATAAATTATTTTTAAGCTGTTCACTTAGGAAGGTGCAGCCTTCATTAGCTTTTGTTATTGAAATGTGTTAGGTTTTAAAGCTCCAGATGTTTGTTTGTATTATTTTCGCGCTTTAGCTAAACAGTCGAAATTTAAAGAATCAATAATTGTTAAAAAAAACTACCAGAGTAAAGAAAGAGAAAAAATATTTTGTTGGATTTATTGACAATTTACTGAAGATATTTCATTTTAACAAGAATTGTAATTTCTTCTTGTTTTTATTTGAATTTACTAAATTGTAAAAAAAAGTTTCCGGTTGACACGGATTTTTTTAAATTTGTTTGAAACTCCGAAACTGTCATTCAAAATTCAGATTAAAAAGGCATTATAATAAATTATGTCTAAAAAATTTTAATTTTTTACTAGAGAAAATAAAATGTATACCATTTTACATTATATTAGTACATTAAAAAGTAGTAATAATTTGTTGTCTAGTTTAGGCTGTGTTTAAACTTTCTTTATAGAACTTAAATTTAATTTAGCATTTCACATTTAGATCCAATATGATAAGATATAGCGAATATTTTTTTTAATGTTATCTCTTTCACTGTGCAACGTCGGCAACAACAGCAACATCCATCAACAAAAAAATGTTGGAACATATTTTACGAAAATAAAATAAACCAAACAAACAAGAAAGCAAATAAAGTGAGTAACATTTTTTTGTGTGCAAGATTTTGTGCTGCTGTGTTGCGTTTTTGTCATTAATTCGATTTTCCTTTTATGTTCAAAATGACATTGATCGGACAAAAACTACGTACGTAATTGTATATATTCTTAATATTTATGCTTAAATACTTTTATAATTGATGTTGATGTTCGATATGTGTGTATGTCTGTGCGTAAATTTTGAAATACATTTTTAACATATTAACTCATAAGTTGAATTTGTGTTTCTTTCTTTTTAAAAAGTTGCAGAAAATAATAAGTTTCTGCAAAGTAAACCTGCATTTTAACTTCTATGCAAAACGCAACAGGTTGGAGTGACTTTTTGGAGTGAAATGAAAATGTTGTTCCAACAAAGACCATCTGCATGCATTTTATTTATTTATTAATTCAGTAATACAAAAGCCCTCAGGGCCAAAAAAGAACGTGTTACACAGTTTTAAAATCCACAACCACATTCACATTAAAATATTATAATATGTAATATGTAATAATAAAAAGTTTAGTAGTCACTATTAGTTCAGAAACAAACCATACAATATTATGATATTGGCAAAATCTAGTTAATGAATAACTGATAGGAAATAATTAATGACTTTTAAACGGAAAACGTTAATGGAGTAGGAAAAAACTCGCAATTCACTTGGCAATTGGTTCCAGCATCTTCCACAAAAGATCTTTTTTAAATACGGAATTAAAAATTACTCATTGAAAGAAGTTTTGAAGTTAACAAATTTCAAAACATAAATCCGCAAAACACATGCAGGTGTGATGTCAAAAACAAATTGTATGTTTTTAATTAAAAAAAACGTTTAAGTAAACCCAAATTGTTTCGGTTTTAATTCAATTTTAAAATTTACAAGAGTACATATGACAAAAAAAAAACAGCAAATGTACAATTCATTGGGTGAATTGGAAATAATTTATAATTTCAGTTACTTCTTACCAGGCAAATATAAAATAAATTAAGAACCCATATTACAGCCAAAAATAAAATGTTCTAACTTGCTAGACAGATTTGAAATGAAATTTCACAGAACGTCTCAAGTCTAGAGCGGAGCTATGAGAGAACACAACAGGGAATGTCCGTTAAATTTTTACATTTGATCACACGACTAAATTTAGAAAATGTACCAACTGTAACTTGGCAATCGATTTTTACAATTTTACATGGAATTAAACATACTTTAATCCTGTGTCTTAGTACCTTTTTCACAAAAGCCAAGGTATACTCAACCGTCGTATTGTTCGAATTGAAATTTGAGAGGTTTTTAATTTTTCTATTCAAAATTGTTATTTAAAAAGACAGCAGGAATTTCGGGAAGTTCTTTATACAGTAAATGCTTTAGAAAAACAACTAAAAGTCTGGCATTGTGACTTTGAGCACTCTTTGTGCTCATAATTAAAATGTAATCAATTCGGGAACGACGTAGACAAATATTCGCCGATTCTGATATATAGAAAATTAACCCTTGGTCATTAAAATCGTGTGTTATGAATGAGACTATCGAAGAATATGTGTGACGGAGGAGAGTTAATAAACATTAATTTTTAATATTTTTGTTTGTTTCTTTAAATAAAATACTTTTATTTGTTTTGTGTCTGAAATTCATTGGAAATCCTCTTATATAATTCTGTATACACAAAAGATTTTGTACCAAATGCATGCTCTTGTCTTGTCGCTTCTTCACTCCTCCCACATAGAAAAATGAAATCCATTCAAAATGTAAAAATGTTTTTTTTTTTATCACATTAACAATTCTCCACATACCTTGCCTTTCTTAATAACTCGAATGTATGCGAAATTTTTTAAGGTATAAATGCGTCATAAAAATTGTAATCCGATATGGTATTGTTGGATGTTGTGTGTGTTATTTTTCTACAAATTTGTCTTATGACTTTTTTACTTTTGTTAACTTTCAAAGCATGTAATTGTTAAGACGTTTTTTTTCACTTTTTATTTTTTGTATACTTTTTGTATGCAGTTTGAAACTGAGATGACTTGAAAACACTACCAAACAATTGCAAAATACTTTGTACGCTATTCAATTTTCCTTTTTTTTCTCTGTTTTTCTGTTATGAATTTTTCTTTCTTTTTTTGTAATTCCGATTAAGATTTATTCTGCGAAATCCTTCGAACACGCACAACTATTAACAATTTGAATTGATTTCGTAGCACCATACTAAAATTGCAGTACTATTTTGCAGCGTTTATATAAATTTTAGAACGCCCAAGATTATGTGCGTTGTGGGGAACAAATAAAGAATCCCACATTAGCTATTTTTCTGTTTTTGTAATTCAAACGACATTTACACGAAATGGTGAATTGATACATAGAATTACGAATTCATTTGCTTTTACTGTTATTTCTTTACACCATTGGCATGTATGTAGGGACCACAAATTGCATACATTTTGAACTTGACTTTGAAATTGATTTTGAAAAAGGCACAAAACTATCGCGGAAAGTTTTTTTTGTTTGTTTTGGTTTTGTTTTTGAAAGCAAAATAGAACCGTTTCTGTACGGCCCACTTGTTTAACTCAAAGCGTTTACCCAGCGACTGATTGCACTGCATGTTTTGTTCCACAACTGTTGAGCGACGACGCTAGTGGAACAGTTGCAGTGAATGCGCAAGATTGCCTGCTTGTATATGTATGAGTGTACAGTACAGTCACTCCAAGCCAAATGAACGTAATAAAATATTTTCAACAACTCAAACGGAACAAAAAAAATTAAATCATAAAAAATGGCGCCTGCCGAGTGTGGACAATTCGTAACTAGATTTGGATTAAACGTTCAGAGCTAAGCGATCCCATGTTATACCACGGAAACTAACAAAACCATCCTTAGTGCCTGGGTCGGCCTATTCTATGACGATTCTAGGTATTCTAATTATAAGGTGGTATTGGAAACAGAATGTCTGAAGAGGAAATACCGAAAATACAATGCAATATTTCTCCAGACCCAATTTCCGAATATCTGTCTTATATGCAATAAATAATTGTGAAATAAATAATACCATTTTGTCCAACACTCCTAAACTCAAAAAAAAATATTTTTAAAATTATTTATGGATAAACTTTCTTTTAAAAAATATTCTTTAAAATGGTCACTTGAGTCGAAGGTCCCTTTATTTGACTGTAATTTTAGAAGATGTTGATTTTTATATGTAAGAGTAATGGATAAAGAGCAGTGGGCAAAAAAATTATATTTAGTTTTTTTTTAAATCATTTGCGGCACAAAATAAAATCCTACGGAAGAAAACATGTCATATTTGAAGGAAATCTATTGATAAATTTGAAAGTTATGGACCTTTATAAGAAACGAAATTATCCGAATAATTGGTTTTTGCTAATATTAATCAGTCGATTAATACATAGAAGCGAACTAAATTGTATTTAATCTGCAGTTGTCATGGAGGCAAGTTGTGTTTAGCATTTAACTATCGTGTTTATGCCAAGTCGGTGTTGAGAGAATAAGATCGTATTACTATAAACTAAAATCTGACATTAAGAAAATTTGCCTACGAGATTTAAAAGATGTTTTACGGATGTTGATCAATGGGTAATGGGTAATAGGGGGCCTTAAATTCGAAAGGATATGTTTACATCAGAAATTGTAATAACAAATATGACTGTCAGTTTGACAAATGAAAACGTATTATGTTAAACACAATAGGTCCATAATCGACATAACTCTGCTAATATAAACAAAGAATAACATAAGGTGTGAAAGCAAATTCAGTAATTTTGGGTCAGATGATAAGACAATTGTCTTGGCTGAATTATCGACGAATATTTTAGATATGTACTTTGATCATTTATTTCATCTCCGGTGAACATTATTATAATTCTGTGTCCGAGTTTGGCATAGGGTGACTGTATGTATACATGGACATATGTAACCGTTCATCTCTGGTGGGAAATCACTTTGAACACTGTAATGGTGACAAATCGGACATTTCGTACTTTTCTCAATGGTTTTAATGAAATTGTTCGGAAATTCGACTGCAAGACATACTCATACGGATGTTGTAAACTAGATAATAGTATGTGTGACATAATATGAAGCGTTTTCACTCCGTTCATATGACAAAGAAAGAAGTTCGTCGTGTTTCATTTCAATCTAAAAATTGGTGTTATAAGAAATTCCATCGTTAAACATTATACAGTTCATTGGATCTGTATAATTCCTGTTAAGTAGAATTTGCTTATTTTTGTTTTCAGATAGATCGCAAATAAAGATGTAATATAAAAAAATATCATCATTTTACAGTTTACTAATTTTTTTTCCGAAATATTTTATACTGTAGTTAACATTACATACCTTCAAGAAATCTCTTAACCACACAACTTCCGGCTTGGGATCACCGACAACCTCGCAGAATATGATGACTGTGTCACCTTCATAAGCCTCACTTGATCGGGGTTTTACAACGAACAAAGGTTCTTTGGAGTAACTGAAAATATTAGAGACAGAAAAATACATTAGGAATCCTCATCCCACTACTTATATTTCTTTAATGTAACTTACGGCAAATCCGTTGTCCTTATTGTTGGAACAATTCTTGTGGTTGGCTGTTGTACATTTCCATCGCCATCGATATCTTCCAAGGGCTCAACGCACACACGACATATACTTTCCGATTTGCCCACAGCATTCGATGAAACGCAGGTGTAGACACCAGCATCGTGCAGTTTCGCCTCTGATATTAACAATTCCACAAAACCGGTGGAGTCCAATGTTGCCATCAGTCTACGACTTGGTCTCAACTTTATACCATTGCGATGCCATGACACACCGACCGCTGGATAGGCTTCAACTTTGGCCGTCAGACGAATCTCTTGTTCCTCTTGCACTATGTAGAGGGGATCGAGTGGCATATAGAATTCGGGAGATATATAGGCACGTATGCCCTTGTCCACAACCAATGAGCAATGACAGGATACAGAGCCCAGCTCATTTTTGGCGGTACATGTATAGATGCCACTGTCATTCAAGCAAGTGCTGGCCAATTCCAGTGTATAGAATTGATTGTCTTGCGAGATGATGTATTGTCTGCTCGTCTCCAATAGCTGGTCATCCTTGTACCAAGTGATTTCCGGTTGGGGATAGCCCACAACTTGGCAGGTCAAACGAACGGGATATGTGACCTGGACCCGCCGGTCTCTGAGGCGCATTGTGAATATGGGCAAAGCATCACCGGAGGACGAGATGTTGTCGCTGCGTACGATTTCCTTTAGCCTAGTGTCGGCCTCGCACAGTTTGGCATCTGCCACAACCTGTAGACGGGCAAATGTTGACACCCTACCCTTCGAGTTGGTAGCTTCACAGGTATAACGACCAGCATCCGACTCCAAGACTTGCTTAATGGTCAAGGTACAAGTGGAACCTATTTTGCGTGTCTTTATGCGTTCATTGTCCAAATTAGGGCTGATGCGCAAACCATCTTTGTACCACACAATGTCTGGGCGAGGGCTGCCGCGAAGCACACATTCCAACACATATTCCTTATTCAACAGAGCCTTAACCTGGCCCGGCAGAATCATGGTGAACTCTGGCAGACACTCGACACCGCCCACCTGCAGTGGTTTCGATGTTTGCATCGAAGGACCCCAGCCATAACGATTCTTGGGAGTGACACGGAAATGATATTCAACATTGGCCTTGAGGTTGAATGCATCAAAGGAGTTGATGGGTGTGAGACCAAGCTCCTTCCAGATGGCGCCACCGTCATGACCCACCATCCAAGCTTCGACTTTGTAGGCAATGACGGGGGCGGCATTATAGTAGGGCGGTTTGCCCCAAGACAAACTTATGTGAGTGGGACCCGAATCAACCAACAATGGTTCGGTGGTTATAGCAGCCGGTGGATCTGGGGAAAATGTGTTCAAACAGCGTTAATACTCAACAACGGCAGATTGAAAGGCGCTTATAATATTTAAAATATTCGTATACTTTAACGCGGGTAAACTAAGAAATAAAACTTCTGTTATTTTCTTTTCCCCGGAGAAACATTTTTATTTTATTTGTATTATTATTTGTAAAGTGTTGTTTGTTTTTTTTTTGTTTGTATCGCTTTATGTGTTGTGTGTTTTGTACGTAAATGTAAACCTGGATTAGAGTGATGTAATCCATTTTGGAAATAAGAAAAAAAATAAAAAATTAAGCACAAAATTTGAAATCACGTTCATAATACAATCGTGAGCTAGGAAAAATAAGTAAATACTAATAAAAAAGAGACAATGGAAAAATAAATACAACTGTTGTTGCTGTTAAACGTTGATAATCCAAGGTTAGACTTGTGTTTTCGCATTTCGCAGTCGTTAGCAGAAGATGCATATGCACTTTTTTTTTGGGAAAAAAATCTTTAAATCATTAATAGTGACTGATTGTATTGAGTAACTCTTTCTGGAAAAAAATTAAGAAGTTTGAAAAAAAATAAAGACGTAAGTTTTCACTTCGTTCAATCAAAAATTTAAACGAAAACTGACACGAACACTGTAATAGTTTTGAACGGACGAATGGTTGACTGCCAACACAGGATTACAAAACAAAAACAAATACACAATGTTTAAACGGCAAGAAGATTTAGTTGATTTTAACAAAGAAAAAAAAACAGTGTAAAATTTTGATGTATTATGGTCCCCTATCTCTTTTAAATCAAATTCAAATACTTTGTTCTAACTCGAAAACGGCTTTGGTTTCTTTTTGAATACTAGAATTAAATTCGAACTGTGTCATTTATTAATTGTGTCTTGTAGTCCATAATTCAGTCAAAATTTTTTTTCTTACGAAAAAGATTAACTATCTATATGACCAAAATTAAGTAAAAATATTATTTTCGTATTTTCTTTTTTTAAATCTCATGTATAATTTAAAACAACGTCATGTTTTGTACATTCACACTTTTTTCCCTCGGATTTTTCAAAGTCACGACATTTAACTTCATTAACAAATCATCGGACGACTCCACTCACGACTAGACAACAAGAAAAAAAAGTAACAAAAAAAGTAACTTACCTTTGAAATATGAAACATCGGGATAACTCTCTAATGGTAGGCCCCACCGAGGCGCTGAAGGAGTTTCAGATCGAGCTCTAGCCATAACCTATAGTAGTCGTAGTCATACAGATGAAAGGGTAGAGTTTGTGACAATAACAAAAATTATTTTATATATATAAGCATATAATTAAGTATTAAGAAAAAAATTAAAAATATATATATATTTTTTTTTAATTTTGAAAAAAAAAAATTGCTAATAAGTTTTGTAATAGGCTACGCATTTTTGGAGCATTATTATATCGATAGAAGAAGAAGCGAACAGCTGCGTAAGACTTAATCTTTCTTTTTGGGAGTTTTAATCTACAAAAAGAAGTAAAGAAAGAAATAAAAGCAAAGCAGAAGAGGTGATTAAATGTTCTCATGAAAAAGCCAACACTTAATTGAGGACAGCACCCAACAACCACAAACACGAAAAACTCTAAAAGAGAATATATATGAATATATATATCAGAGGATCTTACCTCAACAGTTACGAATATTCGGTCAGTGCCGTTATTGTTGCGAGCCACCACAAAGTAGGTGCCCGAATCGGTTATTTGTGATTTTTGTACAGTGAATCGTGTGTAATCATCGGATACTTCTTTGCTGACACGATCGGATTTGGTGATATCTTTGGTGCCCTTCATAAAGGTCACTGAAAAAAATAAACGAAACGATTTCAATTCGTTGTTTGCCACAATTGGCAAATTGATGTGGTATAAAACTTACATTTTGGTTTAGGATCACCAGCAATTCTGAAGGAGAGCGAGAAAGGATCGCCGACGGCAATTCTCATTTCTGTTTCCGGTCTGGATAGGAACAACGGTGGTCTTTCTGTCTTCTCCACTCCGATGGCAACGTCGACGGTAGCCTGTGAGTCAATGCGTCCAAAGGCATTCTTGGCACGGCAAGTGTAGGTACCCTCACATTCGGGAGTGGCATTCATAATGGCTAAGGTATAAACACCACGCTCATAGAAAGTCTTAACGCCAGGCTGGCCGGCCAATGATTGGCGATCTCGCAACCATTGGACCTCGATGGGTGTAGATGTTTGCATAAATTCGGCGCTAATCGCAATAGTGCCGCCGCCACACACGGTCTGATTGCCCAGAGGTGCAATCAAATGTGGCTTATTGGGATCGCGGTGGAAGAAGCCAAGAGTTTTGTCTTGAGCATAACGTTCACGTCCCCTAAAGTCCACTTGATGGGTGATCTTATTTTCTGCACCCTCATTGCGTGCCATACAAGCATACAGTCCGGAATCCTTTTCGGTGGGAAGATTTACAATCAGCTTCGATGTACCGTCTTCACTGTCAATTTGAGTGTATTTTTCGCCAGGTATTATCATTTCCGTGCCCTTTAACCATTGTATTTCGGGGCGTGGCTTTCCACGCACACGACAATCCAAAACCAGCGTATTGTCACTGAGAGAATAAGTGTCTGTGTGTGTAAAGAGAAAGAGAATTAGTAACTGAGGCTTCTATTAAAACAGGTGATGAAACATTGGTGCAGCCATGTTGGGAAAATCCGCATCCGAGATCAAAAAGGAGTTGATCGCGGAGAGGCCAAAGTAGCTTGGACCACACCAAAGTCCCATTGAATCAGGCAAAAAACGATAACAATTGCACAGTGGACGATAAAACGACATGACATTTGATTTCAGGCTAAACACAAAACAACCCATGATCATTTTGTTCGATTTCAATGTATGACACTTTTCGTTCAATTCCTAAACCGCGCACGTAGTCATAAATACCTCGTATGGATTGCACAAATGTAGTGGGCTGCGGGGCATCTTCATAGTGCTTGTAGATGCGAATATTGCTCTGGGTCACGGTTTCGCCGTAATCGTTGCTCGCTCGACACACATAGTGGCCACTGTCGTGCTCTTCAGCGGATATGATCTCTAAAATGGCATCGTCGTTGTGGAATGTGGTATGGTAGCGGCTGTCACTCGGCAAGGGTCGGTTATTTTTGGACCATTCAATGCTGGTGTTGCCATCGTTGACCACGCTGCAGGTTAAACGAATATTGCCACCCTCGGCCACAGTACGATCGTGTAATAGGGAGCTGAACAGGGGCTTCCTCTGGGTGGGTATACTTCTGTATGTATCACGTACCATACTGCTGGAACGCACTCTGGTACTATCCTCTGTTACAGGATGTGTATAACCATTCATTTCCGTTTCGGCTGCGGCGGCCATCAACTTTTTCAAATCGGATATTTTTATATTTCTCGTAATCGATTCAATGCGATCATTGGTCTCGGCAAAACAGGAGAACGTTCCGCAATCCGAAGGAATGGGATTGCGAATGATAAGTTTGTGAACCCCTCCATGTTCTTCTACTACACGATAGCGGTTATTCGATATGGTGTGATCATCACGAATCCAGGTGACATTCGGTCGGCCGTGCACATTGCAGGACAAAACTATTTCGCAACGTTCGGCATCGAAAGTGGCTATTAAATGATTAAAGATTGGCCGTTATTATCTTGGTGCTCACCCTCAAGCTCCACCTGCGGCGGTCTGTTCTCAAACCAAACTTACCTGTAACCGGATTAAAGAAACTAGAAGGCAATTTATCCGAGGAACTATCATAGACCGTCAGATCACATGTACAATCGACCGTATTTCGACTATTCCGTACGACACACTTATATTCTCCCGTGTCATCTGGTCGAGCATCGTAAATTTCCAAACTCAAAGCCCCATTAATGTTATAGATCTTGTGGCGGGAGTCTTTAGTCACCCGTTCTTCACCCCTCAACCAGTAGACCTCTTCAATTAAACCGGTAACATAGCAAATCAACTGAGCCTTGGTACCCGAGGACATTGACATGGGCTTCATTGGTGTTTCCACGTTCAGTCTAAACTTAGCCTCCTTGGTACGTGACTTCCTTTCTTGACGGTCGTCTGTCTCATCCTTTGACAGTGTCTCCACCACATCCAGTTGTTGTTTTTGCTGCTGTGTGACTGTTCTTTGGGATATTTTTGGTATATAATCTGATATATCCACAAATTTACTAATTTTCATCTCGCCACTGTCACTGTCGGCATAGCAGGTGTACAGACCGGTATCACTTTGCTCAGGATGTTCAATGATCAGTTGAGTGATGCCATCTGGCTGGTCCACATACTTATATTTAGTGCCCTCATCGGACAGGAGAGTGTTATCCTTTTGCCAATAGACCGATGGTTTAGGATTTCCCGAAACTTTGCATTCCAATGCGAGACGATTTTCATGAGAATGATATGCATCTGTATAATGAGAACATACAAAAAAAAAAAACACACGTACATATAAGTGCATGATGAATGGACAGAAGGTGATTATTTCGCCTGCGGTTAGTTGTGAGATGTAATATATGTTTACATACCTGGACAGTTTACATTGAGGACAGATCAGATCACTTGTCAAAACATATAGACTTTCACTATTATCTACTATTACCTACCGTTAATGTATTTCGTGAAGACCGGAGGATCTACCTCCACTTTGCCCGTCGAGTATACAAACAGATTGCAAGTGGAGACAATTTCATTTTCTGGACCTCTTACCCGTAGTGTATAGTCGCCCGCTTCTTCTTCGGTGACGCCGACCAATTGCAACCATGCAATGCCATCCTGCATGGACATTTTGCTCTTGGGACCAAAGGCAATGGGATTTTCACCATGGAACCAACGTGCGGTGGGTTCAGGGCCGTCGATGTTAACCATCCATTTGACGTTGGAGCCCTCCTTGACGGTTCGGTTGGATAAGAAATTTCTAAAATAGAGGCGTTTCTTCAGGTCTGGTGGTGGTGCTACTTCACGTCTTCTGCCACCTTCTTCCTCCTCCTCCTTCTTCTTGCGTTTGGTCTCCTTTTCTTCTTCGGTTTCATCACCTTGTGGCTTTACTGGCGGTCTATCCTTAGCCGGCGAGGTAGGTCTTCGTACCCTGGGCTTTACAGTAACCATGTGAACGATTTCGGCTTTGCCTTCACGGTTTTCCGCTTGACACACGTACTTGCCGCTATCGGCTGGCGTGGGATCCATTACAAATAGTTCGCATGTACCATCATCGTGATCGTTTTGTTGATATTTGTCGCTGGCTTCAATTTGAACACCATCCTTTACCCAGGTAACCGTTGGGGTAGGCAAACCACGCACATGAACATCCAATTGCAGTTCATGCAGTTTTCCATGGTATGTGTCCTTAATGTTGCGTGTGAATGTCGGTGGTACATCTCCAGTACCGGGATCGGAATAAACTTCAAGGCGACAGGAAGTTGAAGCCTCTCCGGTTTCATCTCGTCCCCAACATTTGTATTCGCCGGCTTCCTCCATGGTGGCCGATGGAATTTCCAATATGCACAAACCTTCGTTGTAACGACCCCTGCACTTGGGGGAGTTTTGCAGCGGCTCGCCGTCCTTGAACCACTTGATTTGGGGTTCCTTTGATTCCAGGAAACAGGTAATCCTTACCTTTGAACCTTCTGCCACCACACGATCTTTCATAGTGGTCGGGAAGTATATGCCAATGACCTTTTCACGTTTCTTAAGACTGCCTGTCTCTGAACCAGTATCGGTAGCCGATGCATATTGCGAAGAGGCAACTTCGCCCTCGGATTCATCCTCCTTACGAGGCTTGCGTACTCGTCCCTTACCCTTTCCTTTTCCGCTTTCAGTTTCCGATTCTGCAGCCTCTGCTGCAGCGGCTGGTTCTACCTTGGGCTTCTCTACCTCCACATGTTTGGGTTTCAACAAATTCTTATCGGCGTGGTACACACCATGAATGTTGTCGGCAATGTGATGCTCTTTGCCCTCGAAATGCACCAAGTGAGTGATTTCAGCTTTTCCAGCGCTATTCTCCGCTCTGACAATGTATTTACCCTTGTCCTTGATATTGGGACAGTCGATGGCCAGCTCACAGGTGCCATCTGGATGTTGGAAAATATGGAACCTGCCACCGACTTCAATGTCAATATTATCCTTGAGCCACTGAACTTTGGGGGCAGGTTCTCCTCGAACACCCGTTTCCAAAATCAATTCGTTTGTATTCAAATGATAGGTTTCTAAATACAAAAACAAATAGCAAAGTTGAAAGCATTACGTAAGAGTCTTTGTTTGTTTCGTTGCAACAATATGTTGCACAACCTTCTAAAAATATAAACAGTGGTAGAAGATTGCACGACACACACACACAAACACATGTACGTTCTTACCTTTCAGGGGACGCACAAATACAGGTTCGGTTTCAGAAGAAACTGTGGGGGAGAAAACGAACAGCTTGGCCGATGTAACGATCTTGCAGAATTCATTTTGGGCGATTAATGTATAGGTTCCAGAGTCTTCTGGCTGACAATTCTGGAATTCCAGAGAGGCCAAACTGTCGCGGTTCCGGTTGAGTATACGTGGCCCGTACTGAACATTTTGGTCATCCTTCTGCCATTTAATTGTTGGATCTGGACCATAAACCACCGTCTGCAATTTTACCTTGGCACCCACCGCCACATAACGATTGGAAAGACCCGCATTGAAATACAACTGTGACCTAGGTGGAGGTTCTGGCATTCTGCTGCGTCTCTCGTAGTTAGCGCTGCCCTCTTCATCTTTTCCGCCCTTGGGCAGGCGAGGCTTCTTTTCGCCCTTACTGCCGTCCTTACTACCGTCCTTCTGACTGCCCGATTCACTCATGATGCTGGACAAAACACTTGACCGTCTGGAACTGTGTGTGTCCACCACTACACTGTGCGACGTCTGCTGAGTACCCAATTTATTCTGGGCAATGCAAGTATAATTGCCACTGTCTTGCGGTGTGGGCTTGTTAATGATTAACTCACAAATGCCATCCAAATGTTCGATTTGAACGATGCGATCATCGAGTACAACGGGTAGCTGGTCTTTTACCCAAGATATGACGGGTCGCGGGTTGCCACGTAGCTTGGTATCGATAATCAAATCGTTCTGGGAAGAGTGGTAGACATCTGAGGAGAAGACATGAGGTAAGAGACAATTGCAAAATTAGACTCGATCCTCGCGAACACTATTTTTGGCAACACACAAAAAGAAAAAGACGGACGATGGAAACACTTGTACGAACGCACAGCGCTGCCTCAGCGGGCCAACACCGCCTCTCAACAAAAAGATCAAATGGTTTTTGATTCTATTTTGAATCAGACAAACAAATCGATCGATTAAATATCGAGATCGACATCGCCACACAACACACAACACCAACACAATGACAATGTCTCTTGTCTTTGCATGTGGGTACACAGATGTATGAACACAACGAGATACATATACAGTTACATTGATCGATAGAACGGTACCTCTAAGTGGTAGTGCGAAAATGGGTTCATGCTCATCACCATCGGCTTGCGCAGAGTATACCTTGAAATAGCAAGACGTCTCTATTTCACTGAAATCGTTTCTGGCAACACATTTATAAACACCCGATGCCTCCCCGGTGACCTCTCTCAGTTCTATTATTGCCTTGCCTTCTTCGCTCAAGTTTTTCACGTTGTCGCTGTAGGTAACCCACTTGTCGTCCTTCATCCACCTGCAATTCGGTTCGGGACCAATGACAGTGCACACAAATTTCACCGTGGTACCCTCTAAAGCCATGCGGTCACGCAGTTGGGTGGCAAATTGTAGTTTTTGCTTTCCAGAAATCTTAGGTTCTGGCGAAGCACGGGGAGCGCGAGACCTGGCCTCGGCGGCGGCTTGAGCCCTCCTCTTATCGGAATCCTCCTTCGATTTCATTGCCTCCTCCATAGCTTTCTTGGCTTCCAGCTCCTTATTTTTATTTAGGCGACCTCTGGCATGGAAGATGCCAGGGACATGGTAGTGGAGATTCTTACCAACTTCCACGGTATGCGAAACTTGGGCCTCGCCACTGGAATTGATAGCCTTGCACAGATACATGCCACTGTCACGGTTGTTGGGCTTATAAATCAACAGCTTGTAGACACCATGCGCCTCTTCCAGCTTGGTGAATTTGACATTGGGTTTAATCTCAAACATGCCACGCCACCAAGTGACCACCGGCCGGGGCACACCATGAAGGTGTACCTCGATAGTCAACTCGTCATCACGCAGGTGATAGTATTCTATAATGAAATTGTTCAAAAAGTTAACATTTATCCAGAGTAAAATGTATCTGCATACCTCTCACTAATCTGAATGATGGTGGAGCTGGTTGATCCTTGAAAATTTCGTAAATTGTAACATAACAGGATGAAGTGACTTCATCGTTCGAGTTCGCTATAACACAGGAATATTCGCCTGAGTCCAAAATGTTCGTATTGACTACTTCTAATGCTAAGATATTATTGTTGTTGCTGATACGGTGGGTACCATCCCTCTCCAGTTGGCGACCGTCCTTGAACCATTTCACTGATAGTTCGGGTCCACCGGCAGCACAGGCCAGACGTACATTGTGGCCAGCTTCCACGGTACGATCGGATAGGAAGACAACAAAGTGAGGCAAACGCTTCTGTTCGCGTCTACGTTTCCACTCTTCGTCGCGCTCCTTTTCACTTTTACGCACGGCCAAGCTGTACTTACGCAGCTGGGTTGCAAACTCGACACCCTCTTCCTCGGCAATTTGTTTCCAGCGCTCTTCGTCGTCGGGGTCAGGTCGGGTGAAACCTTCAGAGGAGCTGCTGCTGCGTCTAGTCTCAGTGGGCAATTCTCCGACTTCGTCCATCTCTTCGTCCGCATTCTCTTCGTCGTAATCCTCATCGTACCTGGACTCTCCACCGTCTTCATATCGAGAGCTGCCTTCTTCACCCTCTTCACCTTCCTCGCCACCTTCTTCATCTTCTTCGGCCTCCGCTGCTTCGGCTTCTTCCTGTGCACGTCGTTCTTCCTCCTCCCTCTGTCTTTCTTCTTCCTCAGCTTTCAGACGTTTCTGGCGTTCTTCAAACGTTTCGCCCTTCGGCTTGGCCGCCAGCTTAGCAGCCTCTTCTTCAGCGGCCTTTGCAGCTGCTTTCGCCTGTTCCTCCATCTGCAAAACCAACTTGCTCTTCTTTGGTGGTGGTTTGGGACCTGGTCCGGCAGGTTGTTGATTTTTATCCTCAAACATTTTCTTGCTGGCTTTCTGGCCTCCACCCATTTCCAGTTTCAAGGATAACTTTGGACTGGGCGACTTTTCTTTCTTGTCCTTCTTCTTAGGGGGAGCCTTCTTTTTGCCCTTCTTGACAGGCTCATCGCCTTCATCAACATCCACACTATCTTCTCGGTCGGTAAGCGAATCACCACCATCACCACCCTCCGCGTCTGAACCAGCACCAGAAGGACTCAATTCTTTATCTGCCGACTTGCGAGGTGTACGGGCCTTTTTGCTGCCCTTTGGCTTCTTCTTCGGTTTCACTTCTTCCACTATTACCTCCTCTTCTTCTTCTTCATATTCCTCATACTCTTCAACCACATAGATAACCTCAACATTCGAGACATCCATTACAGCGGCACGATCAATAACCGAGAGATCAGAGGTTATATAACGCACAGGTTTTTGGGCCTCCAACGGTTCTGAAATGTCCATGACCAAAGCACGATCAAAAACGGCTGTGTTACAGGTAAGGAGCGTCTTCAAATCCCTGCCCAATTCAAAGGGAGTTTTCTCCTTCTCTTCACGTTTCAAGAACGGAGTTATGCTGCGCCATGATGAAGGAGTGGCACTGCGTCTCGTCATATACAATGTGAATGGAGTTTGACTGCGTCCACGAATTGGTGTAGCACTGCGTCCACGCAAACTGCCCGGCGTAGGCGACTTCAATTTACGTTTCTTCTGGGCAGGTACCTGTAGAGTATCCTGCGCTGGTGCTGCCTCGGGCTCCTCGGAGGCACGGGGATCCGCTGCCGCAGTTTCGCCTTCGGTTTCGCCCATCGTTGTAATTCGACACTCTTTAAATAGAGGATTACGAGGTAACACAACTAATATTAGTTATAAAAGATTTCGAGAAATCGTTCGATTTTTTTTCTTGCGGGTTTTTCCGTTTTCGTTTAGTTTTTGTTTTTCTATTCTTGATCACACACACATACACACACGATTCGTTAAATTTAAATGTCTCTGTGGGGGAGGTTTTAAGGACGTGATCGGAGATCGGTCCGTTCGTGGCGAAGCAAGTGACTCGACTGTTCCGAACGAACTGAAACAACCGTACGTTTCGAAAATTGAATTTCAAATGATCTGGTGAAACGGTCAATCAATTGCTGATCTAGTTGCGATGCTTGCCAAAAATCGATCTATAATTACACTTTATTGTCATGGACTCGGCAACGATTTATCAAACTTACTGCTACGTGAAGGTAAATCTTATTTTTATTTACACTTTTATGCAAATATTTTCGAAATGAAACGCAATCAAATCTACCTACTTATTTACATATAACATCCAATTGAACTGAATTGCTTTCATTTCGAATTCAATTCAATCAAATCGAATGGCCAAAAAGACGAGAGCATATTTTCGTTCATGTGCGAAAAATGAACTTGACCTTACCAGAGATGCAAATCGAAAAACAAACAAATTAATCAACATCATTCAATATACAGTCATCAGTCGTCCTACCTTGACATGTTCCATATTCTTGGTACGTCGTGTACAACTTACCTTATACGTTTGGACTGGGGAAGTTTCTATCACGAGAAGTTAGTAGAAATTGCATTTTCAAGCAAAACATTTTTAAAATAAAATGCATTTTTTTTTGGCAAAATATAGCGTTTCTGGGACTTAGTATCATAATTTCCTATTTGGCTAAAAATAACATGAATCGTACTATTTTTAAGATCAAACTAAGCAAAACTAATGCGATCAATGAAGCACTACGGATGCTGTACACTGTTGCCAAAAGACACGCCGACAGTTTGGTGATTAAAATGGAAGTGAAGAAAATAACGAAGAACCCAAAAAAAAAAAAAAAAATAGATCATTTGTGATCAAAATGGAAAAAAGGATCCCAAAGTGAATTGGGGGCATGTAAAAAGCATTTAAAGATTCTTCAGAAAAACATTTGCCATGCAGTCTCGGCAATATAGGACAGATATCTGTACGTATTTATCTCAAGATTTCATGAAGGAAGTGACGGGTCGAGCACCTGATAACAAATAATATACATGCAGTGCCGCTCAAAATAATAGCACACATATTATTGAATTGAATAGATGCAGACCGACTTCTTGAATGGCTTTTGTAGACGGGTGATACTATTTGGTGGAAAGGGACCGCGGTCGTTTGTTAGAAGATGTCCAGTGTCGAATATAAACAGGACTTTACAAAATAATCTGTATCATATTAAGGTATATGGCCAATATATTGGATAACAAAAAGTCAATGGACCGGTAGAAGGAAACAAACACATAGGAGAACAATCCATCGGTTAATCCGTATTGGTAAATATCGACGGCCCAATAAATACTCCGTACAAAGTTCTCCTCATCTTTGTATACAGTCTGGCAGGTCTATTGCATCTTCAATTTAACTTGCGTCCAGTTGTTTCATTCTAAACTATGGCAGCATAGTCCAATTCATACAATCGAAGGGCCAAATGGTAACAAATACATTTGATTTGAGCAACACCAACAGATGCAATCCTTCGAACGAATACAATTAAACTGCCACCTGAACCCATTAATTTTCTAATTAGTCCACCGAAAAATATCAAGGTGTGATTTCCGAATAATGAAAAATAGTTCGGAGCCATAAATTCAAATACCCTAACACATAAACCCAGTTGGACATAATTTAAATGTGTCCTATACGGTGCTACTTTCATCCACACGACTGTATCGATGCAGATATGGATTTGTCATTAATTAATTGATCCGACATAAATTGAATATTTCGCTTTGGCGTGCATGTAGGGTATCAATGAAATTCAATTTAAATAAATACTGCAGCTAAAGTAAAACAACAAAAACCAGAAAAAGACAAAACAATCGATTAACATACCTCTGATATTGCGAGTGAACATGGGCGGTGTGCCAAATTTATTGGTGGGTACATCATACAGTGTCACGAGGCAGCTAGTTTCCACTTCACCATTCCGATTTGATGCCACACATCTGTATACGGCCGCATCTTGTTGATCGGCTGATTTGATTTCTAAACAGGACAGGCCATCGTTTTGGGTGATTCGATATTTTGAATTGATTTCAAGGGGTTGCTTGTCCTTGTACCAGCACACTTGGAGATCTGTACCCGATATGCTGCAGGTTAATTTTATGTCGCTGCCCACCGATGAATTGCGATTGGTCAGTTTTATGTCCACCGAGGGCATGCGTTTGGCATTCCGCTGTTCCCTGAGATCCATGTACTCGTTGGGTTTTCTGGATTTCGCTTCTGTGGTGTCGTATTTCCTAGCGATATCTTCGATAGCGGTTCGATTTGTTTGTTTGGACACACTTTCAAATAGTTCGGGAATTGCATCCACTTTTTGCATTTCTGAAATGTCGCGGACTAATTTGCTAGATTCCACACCATTCTCGACACTTACTCTAGTGTCATCTTCGACCTCAATATTCTGATTATTATTAGTCTCTACCTCATCAATGAACGTCTTCGAAATTTGTATAGTCTTTCCTTCATCTACAGAAGATTTCTTGGATTTGATTTTCGGACTCTTCATGTGTACGTTTTTTTCGAGTTCTGTATTTTTGGAATACACTTCCTTATCGCCCTTAATTTCTTTCGCATTAATTTTAGTAGTGGATTCATCTAATTTGTTGTCTTCAACCATTTCCACTTCTTCGGCCTTTACTTCAGAAACGTCACGCTTCGATGGTTCTTTCTTAGCATCCTTTTCTTTGTCGTTATTGGTTGCGGTTTCCAGTTTATTTCCTTCCACTTTCTCAGCCTTGACTTCAGAAACATCAGTCTTCGAGGCATCTTTCTTAACATCCTTCTCTTTACCCTTCTTAACAGCAGTTTCCAGTTTCTTTTCTTCCACTTTCTCAGCCATGACTTCAGCCATCGAAGATTCTTTCCTAACATCCTCCTCTTCACCCTTCTTAACAGTGGTTTCCATTTTATTTTCTTCAACTTTTTCAGCCTTAACTTCAGATACATCAGCCTTCGAGGCTTCTTTCTTAACGTCCTTCTCTTCTCCCTTCTTAACAGCAGCTTCCAGTTTCTTTTCTTCCACTTTTTCCGCCTTGACTTCAGAAACATCAGCCTTCGAGGCTTCTTTCTTAACATCCTTCTCTTCACCCTTCTTAACATCAGCTTCCAGTTTATTTTCGTCAACTTTTTCAGCCTTGACTTCAGATACATCAGCATTCAAAGATTCTGTATTGACGTCCATCTCTTCTCCCTTCTTAGATGCAGTTTCAAGTTTCTTTTCTTCCACTTTTTCAGCCTTGACTTCAGAAACTTCAGGCTTGAACGATTCTGTCTTGACATCCTTCTCTTCACCTTTCTTAGTTGCAGTTTCAAGTTTCTTTTCTTCCACTTTTTCAGCTTTGACTTCAGAAATTTCTGCCTTCGATGCTTCTTTCTTAACGTCCTTCTTGGTTGCCGTTTCAAGTTTCTTTTCTTCCACTTTCTCAGCCTTGACATCAGAAACCTCAGCCTTGAACGATTCAGTCTTGACATCCTTCTCTTCACCCTTCTTAGTTGCAGTTTCAAGTTTCTTTTCTTCCACTTTCTCAGCCTTGACTTCAGAAACCTCAGCCTTGAACGATTCTGTCTTGACATCCTTCTCTTCACACTTCTTGGTTGCCATTTCAAGTTTCGTTTCTTCAACTTTTTCAGCCTTGACTTCAGAAACTTCGCCCTTGATAGATTCTGTCTTAACATATTTCTCTTCACCCTTCTTAGATGCACTTTCAAGTTTCTTTTCTTCCACTTTTTCAGCCTTGACTTCAGAAACTTCAGCTTTGAACGATTCTGTCTTGACATCCTTCTCTTCACCCTTCTTGGTTGCCGTTTGAAGTTTCGTTTCTTCCACTTTCTCAACCTTGACTTCAGAAACATCAGCCTTGGAGGCTTCTTTCTTAACATCTTTCTCTTCACCCTTTTTAGTTGTAGTTTCAAGTTTCTTTTCTTCCACTTTCTCAGCCTTGACTTCGGAAACGTCAGCCTTCACAGATTCTGTCTTGACATCCTTCTCTTCACCCTTATTAGTTGCAGTTTCAAGTTTCTTTTCTTCCACTTTCTCAGCCTTGACTTCGGAAACATCAGCCTGGGAGGCTTCTTTCTTAACATCTTTCTCTTCACCCTTTTTAGTTGTAGTTTCAAGTTTCTTTTCTTCCACTTTCTCAGCCTTGACTTCAGAAACGTCAGCCTTAAAAGATTCTGTTTTGACATCCTTCTCTTCAGCCTTCTTGGTACCAGTTTCAAGATTCTTTTCTTCCACTTTTTCAGCCTTGACTTCAGAAACATCAGCCTTGGAGGCTTCTTTCTTAACATCTTTCTCTTCACCCTTTTTAGTTGTAGTTTCAAGTTTCTTTTCTTCCACTTTCTCAGCCTTGACTTCGGAAACGTCAGCCTTCAAAGATTCTGTCTTGACATCCTTCTCTTCAGCCTTCTTGGTACCAGTTTCAAGATTCTTTTCTTCCACTTTTTCAGCCTTGACTTCAGAAACATCAGCCTTGGAGGCTTCTTTCTTAATATCTTTCTCTTCACCCTTCTTAGTTGCAGTTTCAAGTTTCTTTTCTTCCACTTTCTCAGCCTTGACTTCAGAAACATCAGCCTTGGAGGCTTCTTTCTTAACATCTTTCTCTTCACCCTTTTTAGTTGTAGTTTCAAGTTTCTTTTCTTCCACTTTCTCAGCCTTGACTTCGGAAACGTCAGCCTTCAAAGATTCTGTCTTGACATCCTTCTCTTCAGCCTTCTTGGTACCAGTTTCAAGATTCTTTTCTTCCACTTTTTCAGCCTTGACTTCAGAAACATCAGCCTTGGAGGCTTCTTTCTTAATATCTTTCTCTTCACCCTTCTTAGTTGCAGTTTCAAGTTTCTTTTCTTCCACTTTCTCAGCCTTGACTTCAGAAACATCAGCCTTGGAGGCTTCTTTCTTAACATCTTTCTCTTCACCCTTTTTAGTTGTAGTTTCAAGTTTCTTTTCTTCCACTTTCTCAGCCTTGACTTCGGAAACATCAGCCTTGGAGGCTTCTTTCTTAACATCTTTCTCTTCACCCTTTTTAGTTGTAGTTTCAAGTTTCTTTTCTTCCACTTTCTCAGCCTTGACTTCAGAAACGTCAGCCTTCAAAGATTCTGTTTTGACATCCTTCTCTTCAGCCTTCTTGGTACCAGTTTCAAGATTCTTTTCTTCCACTTTTTCAGCCTTGACTTCAGAAACGTCAGCCTTGGAGGCTTCTTTCTTAATATCTTTCTCTTCACCCTTCTTAGTTGCAGTTTCAAGTTTCTTTTCTTCCACTTTCTCAGCCTTGACTTCAGAAACATCAGCCTTGGAGGCTTCTTTCTTAACATCTTTCTCTTCACCCTTTCTAGTTGTAGTTTCAAGTTTATTTTCTTCCACTTTCTCAGCCTTGACTTCGGAAACGTCAGCCTTCAAAGATTCTGTCTTGACATCCTTCTCTTCAGCCTTCTTGGTACCAGTTTCAAGATTCTTTTCTTCCACTTTTTCAGCCTTGACTTCAGAAACATCAGCCTTGGAGGCTTCTTTCTTAATATCTTTCTCTTCACCCTTCTTAGTTGCAGTTTCAAGTTTCTTTTCTTCCACTTTCTCAGCCTTGACTTCAGAAACATCAGCCTTGGAGGCTTCTTTCTTAACATCTTTCACTTCACCCTTTTTAGTTGTAGTTTCAAGTTTCTTTTCTTCCACTTTCTCAGCCTTGACTTCGGAAACGTCAGCCTTAAAAGATTCTGTTTTGACATCCTTCTCTTCAGCCTTCTTGGTACCAGTTTCAAGATTCTTTTCTTCCACTTTTTCAGCCTTGACTTCAGAAACATCGGCCTTGGAGGCTTCTTTCTTAATATCTTTCTCTTCACCCTTCTTAGTTGCAGTTTCAAGTTTCTTTTCTTCCACTTTCTCAGCCTTGACTTCAGAAACATCAGCCTTGGAGGCTTCTTTCTTAACATCTTTCTCTTCACCCTTTTTAGTTGTAGTTTCAAGTTTCTTTTCTTCCACTTTCTCAGCCTTGACTTCAGAAACGTCAGCCTTCAAAGATTCTGTTTTGACGTCCTTCTCTTCAGCCTTCTTGGTACCAGTTTCAAGATTCTTTTCTTCCACTTTCTCAGCCTTGACTTCAGAAACGTCAGCCTTGGAGGCTTCTTTCTTAACATCCTTCTCTTCACCCTTTTTAGTTGTAGTTTCAAGTTTCTTTTCTTCCACTTTTTCAGCCTTGACTTCAGAAACTTCAGGCTTGAACGATTCTGTCTTGACATCCTTCTCTTCACCCTTCTTAGTTGCAGTTTCATGTTTCTTTTCTTCCACTTTCTCAACCTTGACTTCAGAAACGTCAGCCTTCAAAGATTCTGTCTTGACATCCTTCTCTTCAGCCTTCTTGGTACCAGTTTCAAGATTCTTTTCTTCCACTTTCTCAGCCTTGACTTCAGAAACATCAGCCTTGGAGGCTTCTTTCTTAACATCTTTCTCTTCACCCTTTTTAGTTGTAGTTTCAAGTTTCTTTTCTTCCACTTTCTCAGCCTTGACTTCGGAAACGTCAGCCTTCAAAGATTCTGTCTTGACATCCTTCTCTTCAGCCTTCTTGGTACCAGTTTCAAGATTCTTTTCTTCCACTTTTTCAGCCTTGACTTCAGAAACATCAGCCTTGGAGGCTTCTTTCTTAATATCTTTCTCTTCACCCTTCTTAGTTGCAGTTTCAAGTTTCTTTTCTTCCACTTTCTCAGCCTTGACTTCAGAAACATCAGCCTTGGAGGCTTCTTTCTTAACATCTTTCTCTTCACCCTTTTTAGTTGTAGTTTCAAGTTTCTTTTCTTCCACTTTCTCAGCCTTGACTTCGGAAACGTCAGCCTTCAAAGATTCTGTCTTGACACCCTTCTCTTCAGCCTTCTTGGTACCAGTTTCAAGATTCTTTTCTTCCACTTTTTCAGCCTTGACTTCAGAAACATCAGCCTTGGAGGCTTCTTTCTTAATATCTTTCTCTTCACCCTTCTTAGTTGCAGTTTCAAGTTTCTTTTCTTCCACTTTCTCAGCATTGACTTCAGAAACATCAGCCTTGGAGGCTTCTTTCTTAACATCTTTCTCTTCACCCTTTTTAGTTGTAGTTTCAAGTTTCTTTTCTTCCACTTTCTCAGCCTTGACTTCGGAAACATCAGCCTTGGAGGCTTCTTTCTTAACATCTTTCTCTTCACCCTTTTTAGTTGTAGTTTCAAGTTTCTTTTCTTCCACTTTCTCAGCCTTGACTTCGGAAACATCAGCCTTGGAGGCTTCTTTCTTAACATCTTTCTCTTCACCCTTTTTAGTTGTAGTTTCAAGTTTCTTTTCTTCCACTTTCTCAGCCTTGACTTCGGAAACATCAGCCTTGGAGGCTTCTTTCTTAACATCTTTCTCTTCACCCTTTTTAGTTGTAGTTTCAAGTTTCTTTTCTTCCACTTTCTCAGCCTTGACTTCGGAAACATCAGCCTTGGAGGCTTCTTTCTTAACATCTTTCTCTTCACCCTTTTTAGTTGTAGTTTCAAGTTTCTTTTCTTCCACTTTCTCAGCCTTGACTTCAGAAACGTCAGCCTTCAAAGATTCTGTCTTGACATCCTTCTCTTCAGCCTTCTTGGTACCAGTTTCAAGATTCTTTTCTTTCACTTTCTCAGCCTTGACTTCAGAATCATCAGCCTTGGAGGCTTCTTTCTTAACATCTTTCTCTGCACCCTTCATGGTTGTAGTTTCAAGTTTTTTTTCTTCCACTTTCTCAGCCTTCACTTCAGAAACATCAGCCTTCGATGCATCTTTCTCTTCACCCTTCATGGTTGTAGTTTCAAGTTTCGTTTCTTCTACTTTCTCAGCCTTGACTTCAGAGGCTTCAATCTTCCCATCCTTATCTTCACCCATCATAGTTGCATTTGCAGTTTCTAGTTTCTTTTCTTCAATTTCTTCCAATGCTTCAATGGACATTTGCGAAACAATTTGGATAACCGTGTCCATGGAGTTACAAAGTTTCAGTATATCTTCATAAACAGTCAAGGTGCGGATACTGCTTTCACATTTTTCTATGGAATCGTACTGACTGAGAGCCAAGGATTTAACCTTTTCTAAATCCGGCTTTAGTTGGGAATGCTTGATCTCCAGCATATCATCGAACATTACGAAGATGTCCATGGTATTCTTCTGTAATTCTATAAGGTTAGCTGAGGACTTATCTGCATCTTTTACCGTTTTCAGACGATCAGCTACGTTTTGGATGTTACTCAGCTTGGTATTTAGGCCATCGAACTTAGATTGCCAAGGGCTGATTGTAATGCTATCTACTTTTAGCTGCAGCGGCTTGATGGTGCTCTCAATGTTTTGAGCGTATTCAGAGTTGACGGATTCTACAAGATGAGGGTTGTCTGCGAGTAGAGAATCGATAACTTTTTCGATTTCTTCGGCAAATGGGGAACCATCGTAGGTATGAACAATATGATCCCTTAATTTGAAGATACATTTGCGTTTATGATCTTCGTTGGACGAACGGGAGGCTTCTTGCAAGTCATTCTTGAGGTCTTGAGCATCCGCCGAGTCGGGAACATTCTCTAATGCAGTCTCGACACAAGCTTCAACGGATTTCTGGAATAACTTGGTATCCTTGACAACTTCCAGGAATTGTGCAAACAAGTCTTTCATATTTTCCAGCTCCTGCAAAATCTCCAGTCCATCTGTTATTTCTTGTTTCGATAATCTTTCGGCCAAACGGTTCAAATTAGTGGAATCCACTGCAGAAGGTTTAATAGTTTGCAACTCAGAGATAACATCTTTGATTTGCCAAATGGATTGTTGAAGATTTTTGAAATCGTTGGTGCCGGGCAAGATATTGCCTTTGTTGTGATGATGTATGTCCATAATTCCATTAGTCAACAATTGAAGACTAGACGATAGCTGTTCTAAAACTGGGCCTATGGAAGGTTTATCATCTAGAAAAGTAATAATTTCTTGTATGCCGGGTTTAATGCCTTCCATCATGTCGCAGACTATTGATTTTCGTAACTTCTCATTACCATTAAGGATTTCCAAGAAAACTTTATTGAAACTTTGTGATAATGTTTCTGTAAGAGGTGACATCTTAACTCGATGACTTAATAGCTCTTTGGTTTTGAAGAGCGTTAAAAATAAACGTTCTTCAATGGGTGTGGAACTATCTTCAACTATGGCTGACTGCAGTTCAATTAAGTTGCTCGTAACAGCTTTTACGAATTCAGTATTTGCGTGATCTAGATTAGCTTTGGGAATGGTCTTGGTTTGGCTCAGGGTGTTTTCTATAAGGTCTATTGTTTCCTGTAAGTAGTATTCTAATATCTTTTCCTCAGATATCTCTGCCTTTAGTTTAGCCGCTTCAGCATCTTTGTGTACAGCTTTTTGGGCTGTCGTTTCTAAGCTCACTTCCGTCACTTGCATTTCATCCATATTAACCTTTAGATGCTGCAAAAGTTCTGCTACCAAGGGAGCTTCCTGTATGTGCTCTACAGATTTCTTTGGTTCTTGAAGTTTATCTTCCACGATTGCAAGAGTTTCTTTCAATTCTGCCACCATGGATTGGTTTTGCTCCATGAACTTAAGCATCACAGAATTGTTATGCAAAATACCTTCCTGGACTTCGATTAGGAAAAGTTGAGCTTCTGCTTTAATTTCAGATATCTCGGCTGTTTGTTTGACAGCTTCAGTATCTTTGGGTACAGCCTTTTGCGCTGTGCTGTCCAAACCCAATTCTGAGAGTTGAATTTTCTGTATGTTGACTTTTAGATTGTGCAAAAGATCTTCTACCAACGAAGCCTCCTGGATTTGCTCTGCAGATTTCTTTGGTTCTTGGAGTTTATGCTCCACAATTGTAAGGGTTTCTTTTAATTGCGCCACCATGGACTGGTTTTGTTCCATGAACTTAAGCATGACTGGATTGTTTTGTACAACACCTTCCTCAACTTCGGTTAAGAAAAGTTGAGCTTCTGCCTTAATTTCAGACATTTCCGCTTTTTGTTTTACAGCTGCATTATCTTTGTGAACAGGTTTTTTGGCTGTGCTCTCTAAGCTCACTTCTGACATTTCCATTTTCTCAAAATTAACCTTTAAATGCTGCAAAAGTTCTGCTGTCAGAGGAGCTTCTTGGATTTGCTCTAAAGATTTCGTTGGTTCTTGAAGTTTATGTTCCACAATTGTAAGGGTTTCTTTCAATTCTGCCACCATGGATTGGTTTTGCTCCATGAACTTAATCATCACAGGATTGTTATGCACAATACCTTCCTGGACTTCAATTAGGAAAAGTTGAGCTTCTGTTGTTATTTTAGATATTTCGGCCTTCAATTTAGCCGCTTCACCATCTTTGTGCACAGCCTTTTGGGCTGTCGTCTCTAAGCTCTCTTCTGCCAATTGCAATTCATCCATATTAACCTTTAGCTGCTGCAAAAGTTCTGCTACCAATGGAGCTTCCTGTATGTGTTCAACAGTTTTCTTTGGTTCTTGAAGTTTATGTTCCACGATCGTAAGGGTTTCTTTCAATTGTGCTACCATAGACTGGTTTTGTTCCATGAACTTAAGCATGACTGGATTGTTATGTACAACACCTTCCTGAACTTCGGCTAAGAAAAAATGAGCTTCAGCCTTAATTTCAGATATTTCCGCTTTTTGTTTGATAGATTCAGTATTTGTGTGTACGGCCTGTTGTACTGTGCTATCAATGATAACTTCCGCCAATAGCATTTCTTCTAAATTATCCTTAAGCTGCTGCAAAAGTTCTGCTGCTAAGGGAGCTTCTTGGATTTTTTCTTCCGATTTCTTTGGTTCTTGAAGTTTGTGTTCCACGACGGCAAGGGTTTCTTTCAATTCTGCCACCATGGATTGGTTTTGTTCCAAGAACTTAAGCATGACTGGATTGTTATGTACAATACCTCCCTGTACTTCGGTTAAGAAAAGTTGGGCTTCTGTCTGAATTTCAGATACTTCCGCTATTTGTTTCATAGCTTCAGCATATTTATATACAGCCTTTTGGGCTGTGCTGTCCAAACCCAATTCTGAGAGTTGAATTTTCTGTATGTTGACTTTTAGATTGTGCAAAAGATCTTCTACCAACGAAGCCTCCTGGATTTGCTCTGCAGATTTCTTTGGTTCTTGGAGCTTATGTTCCAAAATTGTAAAGGTTTCTTTCAATTCTGCCACCATGGATTGGTTTTGTTCCATGAACTTAAGCATGACTGGATTGTTTTGCACAACACCTTCCTGAACTTCGGTTAAGAAAAGTTGGGCTTCTGCCTTAATTTCAGATATTTCCGCTTTTTGTTTTACAGCTGCATTATCTTTGTGAACAGGTTTTTTGACTGTGCTCTCTAAGCTCACTTCTGACATTTGCATTTTCTCCAAATTAGCCTTTAGATGCTGCAAAAGTTCTGCTGTCAAAGGAGCTTCTAGGATTTGACCTACAGATTTCTTTGGCTCTTGAAGTTTATGGTCTACAATGGTAAGGGTTTCTCTCAATTCTGACACCATGGACTCGTATTGTTCCATGAACTTAAGCATGACTGGATTGTTTTGCACGAGTCCCTCCTGTACTTCGGTTAGGAAAAGTTGAGCTTCTTTTTTAATTTCAGATATCTCCGTCATTTGTTGGTCGACTTCAGTGTCCGCTTGTTTTGCCGTTTGGTTTGTGATTTCCAAGGTATTTTCCAAACTTTGCATTTGTACCATATTAGCCTTTAGGTTATGCAAATATTGTGCCATCATAGGAACTTCATGGAGTTTTGATCCCGGTAGTCGAAGTTTACATTCCACCGTTATAAGAGTGTCCTTCAGTTGTTGAACCATTGTATGATTAGCTTGCATAAATTTGTGAATGACTGAATTGTTTTGTTCAAGGCCTTCTTGAATTTCGCTTAGAAACTGTTGTGCCTCGTTAACATTTTCCATCAGAATGTGCATTTCTGCTTCATTCGCAGGATGTGCCAGTTTTTCACTGATGTCCTTCAGCGGGGAGGTCAAAGAATCGATTTCCTGTAAGAGTTCTATGATCCTTAAATTACCCTCGTTGTTCTCAATAAAATCGTAGATGGAAACCAATTTATCTTGTGCTTTTAGGAGATCAGAAAGCATTTCAGTGTCGGTGTGCTCATTGACATCGTTCATAGTTCTGAACGCCATCATTAGTTGAGTCTGCAGCTGAACCATAACGCTGGAGGATGGTTCAATGTCAACCTTTGCGTATTTACTGATGACATTGATGGTTTCCATTAAGCTTCTGAATGGCTGCATGAGATTTTCAAAACCTTCGAGCCGTTGGGTTTGCGAACATGCCACCACGAATTCGGATAAACTGAGATTTATTTTATCTTTCATTTCTGTCGCTAATTGCAGCTCCAACGAAGGCATGGCCTGTAAAAGATCTTCAAAAGTTTTCTCAATATCTTCGAGGCCAACTTCGAGACCGGATGATTCATAGGTGTGTACCAGACACTCCTTTAGTCTGAACATGGTTTTGGCCACTTGAGATTCCTTTTGTACTATGTTCTCCGTTTTTTCGGTTGATTCCAATAGATGAGTTTGCATGTGTTGCAAATCGGTCTTAAGTTCCCGAATAACATCTTCCAATTCGGATACCTCAATATCTGTTAGGTTTTTGGTGGTTTGCAAACATTCTTCCAATTGTTTTATACCGCCAGCTACACAATCCTTCAAGTCGAACTTTTTCACTTCCTCTTGTACACCCCTTACTGGTTCCACATATGACATAGCGGATGCAGTACGTAATTCGGCCATGGATTTCATTTCAGACAATTCCAATGAAGACAACTCCTCTATATTTTCAAATATTTGAGTATCAAACTTCTCACAGTATTTAAGGAGATTGAAGAGTGTGAGCGATTTCTCCTTAACGATTTTAAATTCTGGACATTCTTCCACAGAACTATACGATTGGTCCTGTTTCACATTCAATATGGCCTCTTTGAGACTGAGTAAGGGCTTAGCCCAAGCCTTCAAATATTCCAAACTATCTTGCTCGTTTAGACTAGATACCTGAGATAGAAGAACGTGTTCTTCTGTACAAATCACTATCTTCTCCAATTCTCTAAGAGGCTGCACTACTTCTTTCAGATGTGAAAATGTTGAAGTCTCGGCAATTGACTCCAAAGTGTCAAGTACCTGATGTTCCTGCACGGCTAAGAGATGGGGGGTAATACTTCTGAGCACTGCTGACGATGACATGGATACTTGAGACAATGTGGCCATTGACTCGGCTCGTTCCAGTTCTTGGGTATAGAACACTTTAACACCTTCCACAATTTCCTTTAAGGGTTGGGCCATTGCCTTCAGCTGGGATACTTCCTCCATATGCAAAGCCTTGACATCATGGTATTCTATAAACACTTCTATTTGTAAGGCACAGTGTTCCAAATTAGTCACTGCTTCAGCTATAGACCTGTGATCGGAACACTCGGAGATGGTGTGTGTAATACCAAGAACTGGCGATTGTAAAGTCCGTACCAGCGACTGTTGGAAATCTTCAATTTTATTCACCGTTGCCTTAACTTGTTCGGCGGTTTCGTCTTTCAGTGAGGTTACATCCACATCTTGACAGTGAAACAGCACCGAAGCTATGCTATTCTTCAATTGTCCCAAGAGTTGATCGACTTGTGCTCTCTTATCTTCGAATGATTTGAGCGGACCAGGTGCCGCATAATCGGAGGGCAAAGACTCTATGGTGGATCTTATTGGTGATATCTCGTCTAGAGTTGTCAACAACTCTTCGGTATCTGCTGCTCCCGATATACACTTTGAGATTAAGTTCTCCAAGGCTACTAAAGTTTTGTCAAATGTGTCTGCCACCGATATGGGTAGATTTATACCCGACACATCATTGAAGTATTCCATTTGATCTATAGCTGTTTTCAGTTCCTCAAAATGAGAGCGACAGTTTTTGGAAAAGAATTTGTTAAATTCATCTTTGGTCCTCATGCCGCTCAACTTTTCTAGGGATGCATTCAATTTGGTAATGGCATTGGAAATTGTTTTCAAAGCATTCACCGAAGCCTTGAGCGATTTCACATCGACACCTTGTATTTCTTGGTGTTTCAATTCGTCGACCATTCGTCTGAAAGGTACAATTAAGTCCGTTAAGCTACCTTGAAGTTTGTGGTCAATAAATTTCATTTGTTGCAGCAGTTTTATATTCTCCATCAAACGCTGAATCTCGTTCACTCCGTCGTTCAAATCGATTTTCAATTCCATTTCCTCTCTCATCGAGGAGAACAGACTCTGGTCCTTCAGAGCCTGTTGTTCGTCCAATTCTATTTCCTTTTGCAAATTCTTGTATTCGGCCTCTTCAATACCGATTTCTATGCGTTTTATCAACTCTCGTATCTTAAACAAGGTTTCCGAGACATCATTGTTTTGTTTGGCTGGCGAAAGATCCAAAATTCCCTGGCTCACTTTCACTTTATCGTTGAGGCTGTGTAACGGATCTACCAGGTCAGTTAGGGAGCCCGATATCGATTTCTGTTCGATTTGTCGCATACAATAGTTTAGCTCATCGATCGGCCGTTTTATATTCTCCAGTACAGTCAAGTGATATTTGTCAACATCCTTATCAATGACCTGGCTGATAAGGGAAGAAATCTCTTCCTTGAGTTTCGAAAGACTTGTGCTAACATTTTCTGGCAAACGTTCAGTGATGTGCTCGATGTTAGTTTCCAAATGCAGCACAGCCTGTGCCAAAGATTGCAACAGCTTCTTCATGTCGTCCGTATCCATGAACTGTTCTTCAGCCAAATGGCCGGCCATAATATCTTGGCTTAGTTGCGCCAATCCATTTTGTATTTCCTGTAAGGGAGGAACCATTGATTCAACAGTGGATACTGTGAGTTTTCCTGCTTCGATATCATGAGAAGGCTGGCGATGTATAATCTCCAGGCCTTTCTTCAGCTCAAACAAAGGCGGTGATACGATATCCAATACGGCCATATTTATCTTGTGTTCCGTACTATTGGTACCAGCTAAGGTGTGGGCTCTGCTCTCAATTTGTGCAACTACAGCTTGTAAGTCATTCAAGGGTTCCACCAGATTTGTCATAATCTTTTCGTGCACCTTCGTGTAAATGTCTTCATCACTTTCCTCTAATGTCAATTCGTTTTCCACCTTTTCCAATGCATCTTGAATCCTCATTACGGGCTCACATATGATGGATACAGAGGAGGCAGCTTTGGGCAAACTGGCATCGGCAATTCTTACAAATGGCAATGGTTCCGGAATATCCTGTAATTTGGCTACGGTTTCAGTGAAATGCTTGCTGGCCTCCAGCTCTTGGGCCTCTAGCAGTAATGCTTGAGATTTGATTGTATCCTTGGTTATTTCCAAGCCTTGCTTAATATCGTCCACTGTCATTTCCAAATTAGACCGTAAATGATCGTTTTCAAAAAGTTTCGATATAGACTTGACTTCATGCAAGGCCTTGATCATGTGATCGGCAATGCTGTCGATAATGCAAACACTGGTCCGTTGTATCAGAGTAGTGCCCGTTTCGTCGATTTCGACGCACTTTTCAATGACCTGCAGTGATATGTGCAAATTGCGAACATCATCTTTCATGGTCTCGAATAATACCTCCAGAGGAGTCTCTCCGGAATAAACTTTGAGCTTTGATTGTATTTGTGTTATGGGTTCTATGACATTTTTTATAATTGCTATGGATTGGTCAGCGGACGCCGGTGTCATCAACATAACCGACTGAGCAATAACCTCTGATTCAACAGCATTTAAGTGGCCATCAAGGATTTTCAGCATTTTGGCCAGTGGTAGGAGAGCCCTTAAGTTTTTCTGTATTTCATCGTCACTGCTCACCACTTTGGGATGCTTGGCGGTGGATATAATAAGACCGTCTCCCTCAGCCCCAGACAGATCCTGCAGTTGAGGTTCGGTGTCGGTAGTTTTTGAAGACTCACTTTCCGTTTGTTTTTTACCCTTTTTGCGGGCTGGAGCTTGTACAGCCTCATCTAAGGATTGATAAAATGAAGAATCCACGGGAGACTGCACAGCACTGGCAAATGTTTGTATTTCAGAGGAGTCACCTTCTTCCAAACTACTGCCAGTTTTCGAAGGACTTAAGAATTCATCAGCTTCCGTGGGTTTCGATTTCCTTCGTTTCCTGGTAGGAGCTGCTACCGCTAGCTCTTCTTCCACGAATTCTGCTTCCATTTTCGTTAAATCTTCATCTTGTTTTTTATCAACTTCTTTGTCATCCTTAATGGAGGAACCATGAATTGTTATTTCATTGAGGGAAATGTCATCGATACCAGCCTCAGTTCGCATATCTTCGTCATGGGCGAAATATTCGGGTGATATATCTATGACCACTGCTTCCATTAACAATTTACCAGACTGTGAGGTTTCCTTAACAAAACGAAGTGGCGGCAACTCGACGACATTGTGTTCGGTAACATGCTCAGAGATCTGGTCAGCATACATTTCCACGATTTTTATAGCTTCATCCTCGGTCAGATCAGGAGTTTCATACAATGACACCGACACCTCTTTGCCGTCAAAGGAAAATGAAACCTCAGTACCTTGCGGTGTTTCATAGAGTTGTGAAGTGCGCTCCTCCTGGATGGTGGAGAGTGAAAAGTTTCTCTGCAATTCATTTTGTTTATCTAACTCCTGTTTGCTGTGATCATCCTCGAATCCCAGTAAGGAGGCTGAACTGGCCACAACGCCCATGCAGTTGCGTGCCTCACAGGTGTATGTGCCCAGGCAACATGTGCCATCTTGACCAGATATGATTTTGTGAATATCGCCTGGTTTTAGTTCCACACCATCTTTGTACCACTTCAAGAGTGGCTGGGGCACACCGATAACTTTACATTCTAAATTGACGGCGCCCTCTTCGGTGAGGACAGCTCGTAGGCTCTCCAAAAACCGCGGTTTCTTGTAGTGACGAGGAATTTGCAATTTCAAAAAGCAGGAGGTAACACTCGTGCCGAACTCGTTAACCGCCACACATTTCCATTCAGCTTGATCCAAAAACTCCACATTCGCAATATCCAAGAACCAGTTGTCCTCTTCGCCCCGATAATAATTGTAATATTCACATACTTCTATAGGGATTTCGTCGCGGAACCACGACAGTAACGGTTCCGGTGTAGCTTCCAGCTTGACCATAAATTGAAACGGTTCGTTGATTTTAGTCTCTTGCGTTTTTAAACCTATTAAAAACTTCGGTGGTTGGTTGTTGACAGCTATTAAAATACGATCCTCTTCCTTCAGTTGATTCTGTATATCCTCGACGGTGAGTACAGCAACACTGCTACTTTCGCCCATGCAATTCTTGGCGACACAACAGTATGTGCCCAGAGAATTGGTTCCGGTCAACTGATAAACATCACCGGGTTTCAATTCTTGGCCATCCTTAAACCATTTAAGGATTGGCGTGGGAAAACCAACCACTTTACATTCGAATGACACTAAACCCTCTTCGGTTAAGATGGCTCGAAGACTTTCCATAAAACGAGGCTTCCGATAGTTTTTGGGGACTGAAACAAAGATGACGAAATACGTTAGTAATGCGTTCGATGAGAAATATATGAAATGATGATAGGTTTATCAATTGAAAACATGTAACGGAGCCAAATGTCGTCGTAGATACCTAATTATAACTTCGATAGGTATAATGTTGCATGTAAACAAATGGTTTATATGGGATTATAAAATAAGATAACAATTTATAATGATTGCAAGATCACAATTAATTTTAAAATTTTTTTAAAAATCATTATTGATTTATTCCTTAAGAAAATTAATAAAAAATTAATTCGTCTGATATGAAAGGAAACAAAATGAGAAGATAAGTAAAATAATTTGGTTTGTCGAAGTCACACAAATTTGATTTAAAAAAAAACACAATGTCTTGATAGAGTAAAATAGTTAAATGTGAATTTTGAAAGAGACATTCGTTTTACAAAAATCTATGTGGATAATAATGAATTTTCTTTCGTTGTATTAACCCTTTCCGTGGCAAATATTTTTTTTGACGGAAAGGGTTAAGCAAAGAGAATACGTAATTGGTTTTATACCAACAGTCAGTAAGATGAATTTAGGGTTTTTAAATACTCTAATTTATTCGCAGCGTTTTTTTATAATTTGGACCTTGTCTTTCTTTGGCAAATATTTCGGAAACAAGCTAAGTGTTATTATCATTAAATTAAAGTTATATGTAGTGCTGTACTACAATTGATGTCTTTAGGTCTTTTTTCATATCTTCTAAGCAATCCATTAGATTCCAAATTACTGCAGATCACAATAACGAAATATAGAAATTAACAGAACAATTTTTTGGTGAAAAACAAAGCATTGGCTTAGCGTTTCAAACCCTAGAGATTTACCGATTTGGCTTGGAATGGCTCATACAGGATATTCACGATCATCATTACCAGTTTTTCAAAACTCTTTCTGAAAATGTAAGTACGATGTGAACAGTACTTACTTTCCATATTTACCACACACGACGAAATGCCAACACATCCTTCATTATTGGTCACCACACACTTCCAGTCACCTTCGTCACAGGCTTCGGAGGGTTTAATTTCTATCATATAAACACCCAACCCGTCCTCAACATGTTTGTATCGTTCACCATTATCGACACGTCCGTCTTTATTGTACCAGGCTACACTCTTGGGCCATGGCGGCACAGCCACTAGAACAGAAAAAGAATAACAGTGTCAATATATCTGTAGAAATCTCTTTGTAATCTCAGAGAGAATGTTTAATTTCATTTATTTTGTTTTGATCTTCAAATTCGCCTTCTCTTTGCCCGACAGCAGTATCAAGAAAATTCACGGATGCCGTCGTTGTTGTTGCCGTTGATTATTTGCCGACCTGCCTCACTATGTGAGGTATTCCAAAAATTCTGTTTCAGTTCAAGTTTATGTGCGAACGATGCGATGTGCTGTGCGCTGAGTACAGAATTCTCTTCCTCCGAATGCCGGTGTCTTTAGCCATTGGGACGCGGCGTTGGTTTCTTTGGCAAGTTGGCTTCGGGCCAAAACACAAACAAATTTAATTAACCATTTTCCACATACTCACCTTGGCATCCGAGTATTATATGATCGCCAATACGAACACTCGCATTTTTTAATTCATTCGTAAATATTGGCGGGGGAGCACCATTGGCCACGCTAGATAGTGAGAGAGTGAAAGAGTGGTTATTCAAAACAATATATTAATATATTAAGAGAGAAAAAGATATCAAGAGTGTGACAGAGAGTGAGAGAGCTAATAACAAACAATGTCGTTTTTACCTATCGGCGGGTTTTAACGATCCCTCCCGACTGCCACGACCCACCACATGCACTTTAGAACATGAGTACATTTTGCCCATGCAATTCACCGCCTCGCAGGTGTAGGTGCCCAACGATGTCGGATCATCGGCATTGGCGGTAAGGGCAAATATATCGCCGGCCTTTATCTCTTTGGAATCCTTGAACCAACGCAATTGTGGTGTGGGCACACCTACTACTTTGCACTCCAATGACACGGTTCCTTGCTGTGTTAAAACAGCTCGCAGCTCTTCGATAAATTCGGGAGATTTGTATGCCTTAGGTACCATAACATTAAGATGGCAAATGCACGAATTGCGGCCACTTAGATTCTCAGCCATAACCATCCATTGGCCGCCATCTTCTAATATCACCGGACTCACTTCGAGCCAGTAATATGTGCCCTCTTGGATCTGTTTGATGCGGTCGTTTTCGCATATACGACGATCGTTGCGATACCAGGTTAGCTGAAATGTGTGAAATATGAGTACAAGAATTTCGTTAATTATTATTATATTTTCTCTACTTACCTTGACTTCTGTGGAACTTCGAATTTCTAGTAGAAATCTGGTGCGTGTACCGACTTTAACCGATAAATCCATTAAACGTCGGGCAAATACTGGTGGGTCTTCACCAGCCGATCGATCTTCCACAATAAGTTCGATATTCTTTCGAATGACATCATTGGCTTTTGTACGGGCAATAAGCGTATAATGACCGGCATCTTCACGCTGCACATGTTCGACGGCCAATTGTACAGCATTGCTGGTTTGTGTTATACGAAAACGATCTGAATTGTAGATGGGTACCTCGCCACGACTCCTGTAACATATGACGTAAAAAAGAACTTTTAAGATGTTTTTTTTTAAATGCGAAGTTTTCTTTTTTTTAGCCTGTTTCCATGTAGTACAATGGATAAAGTCTCATAAATCCCTGGAAAGCACATAAACTATAACCACAGTAAATGGCTATAAATCTTTTCTGGGCGAACCAAAAAACTATTTTCTACATAAAATCATATACATACATTTAATTTATTACCATCATTATTGAATCGCTTAACTGTCACACTGTGCTCACTTAATAAGCGAAATAAATATTTATACATTCGTCAACATGTCACGACGAAATTCCGAAACATTCACAAAATGAACTGTTTAAAAAACACTCAAACAAGAAGACATTTATAATTCAGAATATAATTTTAGTGTTTTCTTTTTCCATTTTTCATTTCAGTTTTCAACATGACATGTCATAAATCGATTATGCTATTTCGATTTTAGTGGGAAACATTTTTTATATTTATTGTTTTAAGAGTTTTTCTTTACACATTTTGGCGTTATTGTTACATATTAAAAATGTGCACCTTTTGAAATTTGAAATAATGTAATTTAATATAATTGTAATTAACTTCGTTTTATATTAAAAATTTTAAATTTTGTAAAAAGTAATTTAATTTTTCGACTTTGTCATAATCTTTATTATGACGTATATTTTGTGTAAAATTTGCCGATGCGGGAATATTTTAGGCATATCACCGGCAAATTAACTCCGATTGGAATAAAATTTAGCATTAGGAGAACGGAAAGGAAAACTGCTCGGCTACGAAAGTTTATCACCACTATCGAGGAGCAAATTTTCCACAAAAAATACCGATTCCCAAAATTCCAGACATGCAAATTTTTCACAAAATATGAAAAAAAAAATACACTGTAATGTTCCAATGCAAACAGCTGATTGTTCGAAAAAAGAGGAATACCCAAAATCTGCATGATTGGCAACAATTTGGAAAGGGAATATAAGAAGGGTGAATGGGAAAAAAATGATTTATTCGCTTTTTGGGACTAAAAACTGAGTCTCTTGTTGCACTAATTCTACCCTATCTGCCATGTGTGCAATTTCGGGCAGGCAAAAGTTATTGTTATTGCATTATTCAATTCAAAAGGTTCTATTGGTGCCAAGTCATATTTTGTTATTTTTGAAAAATTTAAAATGACCTAAAAATGTATTTTTAGAATTTAATAAAAATCTTGCATTTCTGGAATAGAAATTTGAATCATCAACACAGTACGGTCTATATTATGTAGTCAAATTTTAATTTACAATTTTTTTCAATATTTTATATATATATATTTTTAAAAAACTAATTTTTTTTTCAATTTTTTATATATATTTTTTTATAAGAAACTAACATTTTTTTTTAGAATATTTTAGTCTCAAAAAATGGTGTGACTTTACAGGTTTTTTACCTTCATTCTTGTTATTACCACCGTGTTATGGAAAATATGCAACCATCAACTTAAGCGTTTTGTCCATATCTTCAAGAATTAAGAATCCGATTACTCTTGTAAAATCGTTATTCATTTAATATTTAAAAAAAAAATTGCTTCATAATATAGAACATAGTTTTATCTTCATATAACCTAAATTTCATATAAATCATATAATTGGTCAATCAATTTCGGAACACCAAGATTTTGAGTAAAGCCTAACCCCAGGTTTCATACAAATTTAAAAAACCTTTGTTAAGAAAAATTTATGAAAATACGACAAAGTTTAATTTAAATTGTTATGAATATTTGGGGCTAAATGTTAAACTTTGCAATGCCGCAAAAAAAGAAAATATAGTAGTCATTTATACGACTATAAAGAACAACTTTATTAGGTACTTATTAAATAATCTGACCTATATTTTGATTAGTATAGACTCTGTTATTGATAATTTCATATTTATTGTTTTAATACATATATATTTTTTTTAAATTTACCTTTTACGATATACTGATGAAGCCGATGAAAGTGTACCGTGATAGTTTTTGCGATCGTTGCATTTGCAACATTTCGAACAACCGTTGCCCATAATTTGTTATTCGTTGAATTTATTCAATTGTTTTAAGTCGTTTGGGGGGTTTTCTTAACACTTATAAAAATATTTATCAATTATTGTAGTGACTTATTTTTCTTTTGTTTTCACTTAATTCGTTGGAAGATTATGAACAATGTTTTTAACGAAGACATATGATGATGCATCAATGCTAAATTGTATTACACAAAAAAACATGGTAAATATTTTAATAGGAAAAAAACCGACAGTATATCCAAATTGTATAATTAAATTTCACATCTCGAATATATTGACTTGATATTCTGCTTATCCTCCACCACCCCAAAGAATACCAACGTATATTTTACTCGGAAGTATTTAGATTGTTACGCGACTGCCATGGCCTGCCACTAATATGGATTTTAATTTTGCACTAATTATACAATTTTAAATTTAAACATACACTCTCCATAGCCCACCCCCAAGACAGGGACAATCTGTGTGAATGTGTGAGCGGGCGGATATGCATTCACAGACACGTTTTCCATGTAACATTTTAGTCGGTTTTGTTTGTGTTTTCAAATTATAAACAAAAATTCTGTTTTTATTTAGAATTTGGCATTCTTTTAGAGTTCTCATTTCTGTGTTGGAATTTGTGTACAGACACATTGGCAAAACAATAAAAACAAAAATTATTTCACTTGCTATTCCGACAAAGAAAACCTAAAATTGTTAAATTTACAAATTCAGAAAAAAAATATACGGATTTCCTTTGAGAATGACAACAAAGGAGACTATATAATATATAAGTTTTGACAGAAAAGAAAGACCAAAGGGGTCACAGAATTTTGGAGAGAAACTTAGCAGATCTAGTTTTGATGTGGATAAGTGTGTACATAAACGCAGAGGTCGGCATAGAAACATGCACGACAACGTTTTTGAACGGATTGATCCAGTCCTACCACATCTCGGTTAATAAATAATTCAGCCATTTGCAATTGGAAATTTTACAGAGACCTTGGTGAAGTGTATTTGTGACTTATGTCTGGGAGATGAACTCCCCAGTGGGTTCTAAGAAAAACCTCGGTTCTTAGAAAAATTTATCGTGGTGGTGGTTACGACTTACCAAAATATGTTTTTCCCTTTGTGATTGTCTCTCATAGAAGCAAGATATGTACATTTTAAACAAAACAATCGCTCAGTTTATTGGTTATAACTAAGCTAATTAAGAATTTCAATCAAGTAAAGATGTTTTGTTTACAAACAGAATTATTGAAAACTCCACTAAAGACATCAGAACAATATCTTGAATAAAATAAATGTCGTTGGAACTTGAAAATTTTAAAAAATCTATTTTGTTTTTTCCATTTTTTGCTAAAGAAATACCAATCGACTTTTTGTTGTAAATATAAAAAATAACTACGTAAAAATTACTTACGTAGGATGAATTGTATTTTGTGTATATGTGTTCTTAACAATTTTTCCCTATCGGCTTTAGTAAAAATAATCACAATTTTGGCGTTGTCAAACATTTTTCTAACTCGTGTCACTGTGCATTGGTTGCAGCTCTCAGTGCCCTGAAGTTTTATCAAATCGATTGGAAAGATTGCATTCCAAATAAAAAAAAAACATTGGTGATTTATTTTTATTGCTACGGACAAAGCGCAAAGATTTATTTGCTGTTATTAATACCAAGGAATGGGTGGTGTAGAACTTATACAAAGAAGAAAAAAAAACGGAAAGATTTATGTGAAATGAATTGTGAAATAAATTGGAAAAACTCTCGATACATTTTCAGTAAAAAAAATACAACCGCTCTTAGTCGTTCAAATATGTCCTTAGGTCGCCATCAGTGATTATATGGCTCGCTGATGTAGGTGAAACTTTTCCCGTCTGTGTTTTTATGAAATTTTAAGGAAAATAACGGAAATTATGATTCAATTCAAATAATTGTAAACTTGAATAAAAAATCAATTATTATGGGTAACATACATTTTTTTTGTATTGGCAATTAAAAATATTCAGCCCTGTCACTGTAATATGCAGAGCCGCCTATGGATTTATATTACATGGTACTTCATAATTATATTATACTAGTAAGTTGTAATGCGCCTATGGCGCCCGTTAATTTGCTTGAGAAAGTATTTGTTACTTAATTTTAAAAATTTTGTAAAAAATATTTTGAGAAAACTATTTTGTAAAAAAAAATTTCGAAAAAAAATAAAATTTGTGGAAAAAAAATTTGTGGAAAAAAAATTTTTGTTGAAAAAAAAAAATTTTGTTGAAAAAAAATGTTTGCTGAAAAAAAAAATTTTCGTTGAAAAAAAAAATTTTGTTGAAAAAAAAATTTTTGTGGAAAAAAAAAATTTTCTTGAAAAAAAAATTTTGTGGAAAAAAAAAATTTTTTTGAAAAAAAAAATTTCTTGAAAAAAAAAATTTGGAAAAAAATAATTTTTGTAAAAAAAAAAATTTGTAAGAAAAAAAAATTTTGGGAAAAAAAAATTTGGGGAAAACACAATTTCTGTACAAAAAAAATATTATTTTTTTTATTATTATTATTTATAGAATTATTATAGAATGCCTATTTAAATTCCTACGTACTGCGTGACAGAGTCAGTGAATCAGGGAATCAGTTTATCAGTGAATCAGTGTCGAGGGTAAATATATATTAAGATTATTACATAATTAATTAAGAATAGTACTAAATTTCATATAAAATGTAAACGATTTCTTACAAATTTTAAAACATCTATATGACAGGTTCGATCTTTTTGAAAATTTCACAGAATTAAAATATGGAGTTTGAATGGAGAATTTTTGATACACAAATGTGGCACTGCCCACACACAGGAACACTTGAAAGGGACATATCTCATAACCTATTACCGGTACGAAAGTGAGGGACCTCCAAAACATCCATATTAAAAACGTTGGCGCTTTTAAGGCCAACTGGCTTGAATCTTAATTGAAAGTTGCTGCTGATATGTGGCTGCATGGGTGACAATTGGACAAAGGGGTGTGTCACCGCCCATATACCTTACAAATTTTAAAATCCCATATCTCATGAACAATGTGATGTGTTGGAATATAAAAAGCTTGCAACATGTTTAACACTGATTTTATGCACCTCCTATTCTGCATTATACTTTCTTTCTCTTTATTAGTCTTCTCTTCTTTGTACTTCCGCTAAGGTTACTGTTTAATAAATACTTCTTGTACATATTGTTCCGAAATCTACCGGCTATAATTTATAACATCACAACAAGATGTGTTTGGGTAAACATGTTATTGACACAGTAATTAGAACGGCGGTGCCAAGTCCCATGGATTTTATTACAGTAAATTACTTTCCCCACGGGGAATTGTCAAAGGCTATATTAGATCCTCATTTGCCAGAGGCAAACTGGAACTTCAATTGGAAAGTTTGATATTTTTTAGAAATCTCGAATTTATCAAAAATTTTAAAAACTGATTGGTATTTAGAAACCTTTACGAACAAAAGATATTCTTAAAAATCATATGCGCAGGAGATGAATTTCGAAAACTGATATGTATTTAGAGCAAGCGTTCGCAAATGGTGGGCCGTGAAGACATGCAAGTCATTTATAATCAATATGTTGGGATTTATAATCAATATGTCGTCGATCATCTGTTGTTTGTTTTCAAATTTTTTGAGTTTGTGTGCAGTGAGGAGAATGTAAAAATTGGATTCTAAACACGGATGAAGAACAACTACTACAGTGTGTTATTTGTCACAAAGTTCTTTCAAACGATAACATAATATTTATGAACAATATTTTATTTTGTTTGGTTGGTCGATTTTCACTTGCCTTTAGAGCCAGTGGAATTTTTAGTTTCCCTGCGGACAAATACAATTGTATACAGTTATTTCTCTTGAAATGAAATACAACACAGGACCAAAGCGCTTGGAAATCATTTATTAAACAGGTTGTAGAGCCAACTTAAGTAAGTATGAAATACAGTGCGAGCTCAATGATTTTACGATTTTTTTTAACCGTTTCTATCTAATTTTCACAACAATAAATAGTTTAAAAATCACAAATATTAAGCCTTTTCTTTATATGTAATTAATTAACTTGTTAATATAAACTCCAACGACAAACGTTCTGATTGTGTTTCGCGTTCTGAGTAATCGGATTTCGTGTTTACAATTCGGCAAACGGTGTGACCTTGAATGTTTCGTGTTAAATTGGCACCACAACACCGAAATTACTCCCACCATTGAACTGTTCAAGATCAGTTTATCAATTATTTTTTGCCACTTCAGAGGATTCACGATTGCCATATAAATAAACAATTCCGTGCGCTGGGTACGCGTGTACGCGTATTAGGGAGTATCGAAATAAACAAAAATTTAGTTCGCCAGAGAAACATATTTTTGGACTAGTGAAATAGCACACAGATTTTTAAAATGACAATGCTTTTGACAAAGAAAAATACTGTTTTAAAAAAATTAAAAAAAAAAAATATATTTTTTTGGTTTTGAATCATATGCTATGACAGCTCCTTATTTGGGCATTATAAAATGTAGGCCAAGTCACGTTGTGAAACCTTTACAATCCTCACGTGTTACTGTTTGGTGGGCATTTTGGTGTGGCTGTGTCCTTGGAAATGAATCGTCCTTAAAAGGATTACAATAACTTCATATGTTGGCAACTTTTTGTTGGTCTATTGGTGATGATATGGATATTGACGATGTTTGGATTCGGCCAACGAACACAGAAAAAACATATTTTTGAAATCAATTACGAAGTTTGTATGGAATTCGTCAATTCAATTACTTTTTTAATTGATTTTCTTCCAATTACAAAAGTTGTGAATTCAATTACTCAAATTTTAAATAAGTAATTGATTTTTTTACTATTTTTTACATGGATTTCGCCAAGAATTTGTAAGTTCAATTACAACATTAATTGATTTCCAAGCTTAATTTCAATTACGACAGTAATTGAACATTTTTGGCCCGTATTTTTTTCTGTGAAACAATGAATTTATAATTACGCCGAAAAACGTGCACCCGTGAACATTTATCTTCTGTAGACCAAAATTAAAGAACAAATTCTATATTTCCATTCAGAATGTGTGTTTAATTAGCATTTGAATAAGACATATGAACCTGAAATACACTGCACATTGACCATTTCTTGATTTCGATCCACCTTAATATATGTAATATTTATTTATTTCCAATGAACCATTTAATTTATAATGTCTGTGCATATCGACACAATCACAACAAACATTTTGTTTTAAATAAATTAACAAAAGAAAACGAAAAAAAAAGAACTTTTAGTTTATAATATTCGAACATTTTTGAACATATTTGCACTCAACGGATTGGGTATTTCATAAAAACATTTTAAATTGTCTGAATTAAAAAGTCGCCACTTGTTTCAATGCAAAACATAAATTTGGCTTCTAAAAGCCAGACGATGTTCTCGTTTCGATTATCGTTGTCTTTTCATTTTGTATTCCGTATTAATTAATAAAACAAACATTTAAATCGGCAAAAACATAAAAGTTTAAAGAAAACATAAATTAAAATGCTAACTAGGGACAGGGCGGGCTTTTTACATTTTTTTTTTTTGCAATTTAACAGACAACAAAAACGTTTGTATTTTATCAAGAAATTTCTCAATAGACGCCAAAAGATTTTCTACGCAATGTTTTTAGTTTAAAGATGATGCGGTGATTTGTGTTTCTTTTTTTTTTGCTTTTCTTTCAGTCTACTTTGTTTCACAGCCAACAATAAAAAATCGAATGAAAAAAGTCGTATTCGTATGACTGTATGAGCGTATAGAACGACCGCCGATGTATAATTCCTTTTCATACTTATTCAACTGAAAAAAAATAAACGTCTACATGATGATGTCGCCCAATGCACAGTGGTTTCGAACGATAATAAAGCGCGCTATATTTTCAGAAAATGATTTTTTTTGCTTACTTCTTCCAAATCCCAACTGAAAATCCAAAAATGCAAGTGCTACTCGCGTTATTAGCTAACTTTAGGAACACAGCTAATATGTATGGCTCGAAATAGGTTTTACAGATATAGAAAGTATTGTTGGTCTGATAAATTCTTTGTACATGGTTCTCCAACAAGAGGTGTTATTTGGTATTCAAAGAAAAATTAAATTATTTGAGACAAATGATCGGATGTTTATTTAATAATAAAGAGGAAGGTATGTAGTTCATGATGAAAAACAACATCAGCCGAATGGCCACCACGACCACGCTTACAGGTCCACATCCTATTCATGAAATTTCCATAACCAAATCGCAAAGTGGCTGCCCTATGTCCTCGATGGTCTCACGAATTGTTTTCACGAAAAATGTTTTCCACATTAAAGGTTGATCGAACTAATGACATATATTTACATTTGAAGATTAAGCTAGAAACTTCGCCTTGGAGAAAAAAATAAATACGTCGATTCAACTCTCTCCACCCTTGTATCGATCGATTAGAAAGGAAGATATGATAGAAAGTTATCGAAATGTAGAGTTGAGGTTAAAAAGTTATCGAAATGTCAAAACCCTTTGAAAATTTGTCATTTAACATGTGTCATGTGATCAAATGATCAATTATTAATTGCCTTTAATTAAAAACAATAAACCGTTTAATTAGTATTTTTAGCGAAAGTTATCAGAAATAAAATATTATCAGAAATAAATCATCACGAAACGTAAAAAAATATATTATTTACTGTTCAATGATTAAAAAGATACATTTTGATCATAATTTAACTGGTTTTATACAAAAAAAAAGAATAGGCAGTCCTAGTTAATGTGTTCCATTTTCCATAATTGTTTTACCCGTTTTGGGGGAAAAAAAAACAGTTCTGATGACACAGGTGTTCCAGTTAAAAAGCGAGACAGTAAAGAAGTTGTGGAAAATAATCCTACTTGTTGAGAAGAACATGAATTGGTTTGGGAAATTTCCCAAATATGCCCATATATCGCCATAATCTTGATATCAGATTAAAACCTGGTTTTATGTACCTTTTGGCACTTATAAACCTATCACTTGGTTGATTATCTTCCGATATTCAGTTTCTCATCGGATTAATGAGTTGATAACACTAGTAAACCCTCTAGTGTCCAATTTTATTGTTCAGAATAATTAATTCCTCCGTACTTCACAATTTTGGCTGTGAAAGCCAATCTCATTTGTCGGGATTCCCCGAATTAGACAAATGAAAGGACGAACTTAGGTCGGCTATAGACTGAGGTTTAACTTATATCAAAAGGTATGGGTGTTGGGCGTAATTACAAGAGCGGATCCGGATACCGCTAGGCACGATTAGTGATCTTGGCACACATTATACTGCACAACTAAAACCCTTGCGAAGGTTCTACTAGTTAAAGAATCTAGTCGGTAGGATATAATTCCCTTCTTTTTTCGAGGTGGTGTTTAAAGGAGTTGTGTCTAACTTTTGCAGAAAGCTCCATCTAAGTTTGTTCACAGTCGAACCTTTTTCACACATTGTAGTGTACACAAAATTTATAATCATTTTATTTCCATTTGTAACACTGTGCATCTTTTGTTTTTTGGTGGTGATGTTTTATTTGTTTTTTTTTTTTTTGGGTTCTTTCGAAAAAAGTCGTGTATATTTTCACATTTGTTAAGACCAATTGTTTATTATGTAATAAACACACAAATTATAAATTAAATATTACACATTCGGTTACAGCCTTTGGTTTGCTTTGGATGGCAAATGCAAGGGGTGCAAGTCCAAGTCACAGATGTTCACTCAAATTTACCACAAACAAAAAAATTTCGAAATTAGAAAGACCAGCCATCATCGCTATCCATACAAACACCAAGGAGAATCTACGATTTGTTTGGTAGACCCATAGCATTAGCTTTTAATCGGGGAAAATGTTGTATATTTTTTACGACTCATTTGCTGGCGTTTTTTTTTTTTTGTTTAATAAACAATTTTATGTTGTATGTTTTATTACAATTTTTACTTTTTTTTGGAATACTTTTTTTCTTCTGCGATTTTCACTTTTTCATGGGTTGAATTTAAAAAATCACTCTTGAGATTATAAATCCGTTTCATGTAGTTTCAAACAAACAAAAAGGAACGATTGATTATGTATGAGTCTTCAATATTTTTAAAACTATATCTATGTATGCATGTATATATTCGCGTTTTGATTTCGAAATCTTTTTAGACAATTTTTCTTTCATATATCTCAAAAAAAAAAAAAATATATTTTTCTTTCTTCTTTTATTAAATTTAATTTTGCCGCGACGGACAACGGTTGTTTTTATTTTCGTTCTTCTTGGGGCGATCGTCAAAGTTGGACTGGCGTAATTCGCGTGAATGCCAACGTTGGTTGTGGGTGCTCACCGAAAAGTCTTGTGGGATTCTCTTGGCGCAGGTGATCTTTTCCTGAAAATTATGCGCATTCTTCTAAGCATTTTTCTCAAAATCTGTGAGAACCTCTAGAAATAGAGGGGCGGGGGTTTTTTGTTGAGCATTTGTGATTTTTCTGTTTTTTTTTTGCTTGTTCCGTTTAGTTGGCGAGACAAAAGTGTGTGTGTGTGTGTGGTTATCTGTTGATATGTCCCATGTTTTGCATGTGTGTTTTTCGGCTTTTCTGGCATTTAGAGGGCTAACTGAATTTATGTTAATACGTTCTTGGTGTCACGGTACAGAAAAGTCTCATTTTGTTTGTCACAATGTCAATATGACATTGAATAGATTTTCTTCGCCATGGCGCAGTGTGAATTGTGATGGGTTTCCATCAATTATTTACAGAAGCAGTGTAAGGACTGTGATTTATAATGAGTACACGGGACAAAACAGTTTTGTAATATATAAATTTAACACTTCAATATCCGAAATGTACAATTTTATAGGCGAATTCCCAAACGACCTAACAAGAAGGGTGTTTAGATTTTGGCATTGGCTGTGTTCAATATCCCGCCGCAAAACATTGTTCATCAAACTGCCAATCTCAGAGGGTGCATTGGTTTCTCTACAATCACGTGCGGGCATTACAATCCCCAGATGTGGCAGTATTCCTTGTTAACCAACAAATTTGATGTTTCGAGCAAAATCGTTGTCCATTTGGAGCTGCCTGGTGTAGGCGAATAATGCGAGCTCTTTGTACAAGATTAATATCGGGCTCTTTCCCGGCCGGTAAGTCGTTGATATCGAGGACGAGTCAATGTCCCTGGACTGGCACACACTTGTCAGAGTGTGTCATACTGGATTTGTCATAGTACATATTCAAAATTACATTGTTATGAATGTAGCTTCCTGTTGTCTTATTCCAATACCACTTTTGTAATCTCTTATTATTTTGAAAGTAAGATCTACAAAATGTAACAAAAATATTTTTTATTCTATAGCGAATTTCTTAACAATTTTGCAGATTTCGGTTGAGAAGCTAACAACCTATAAATAGCACATTGTTTGATTCCAGTTTGAATTTATAGATTCGAAATTTGTTTACTTGCATATCCATCGTTACCCCCACCATTTAATTTTGTGTGTTCCATAAACACAATCTTTGTTTGAAAAGACGTGTATACATTGAAATTAATATAGAATTATGTCAATTTGAAATGTCTGGAGCAAACATTTCAAACTGGAATATTTTTGAACGTAGGTAACAGCTGAAATTTCTACTGGAACGTACGATTTGTGTTGTTTATATTATCTTTAAACCAACGCCAGAACAAAAATTAACTCGTTAACTTGTACAATACGATTAACTGAAAACTATCGGATAACGAAAACTGAACGTCCACAGCCATCACATCAAGCAAGCCACTTTGCTTAATTCAAACTCCGTTTAAATGAAAACTATCGGATAACAGAGAAATTATTTGTAGTCAAAGTTTGGATTTTACCAGAATTTTTTGGATTTTTATAAAAAAAAAAAATTACCAAATTTTTGTAAAAAAAAAAATTACCAAATTTTTGTAAAAAAAAAAAATTACAAAATTTTTGTAAAAAAAAAATACCAAATTTTTGTAAAAAAAAAAAAGTACCAAATTTTTGTAAAAAAAAAATTACCAAATTGTAAAAAAAAAGATAACATTTTTTAAAATAAGATTAAGTTTTTTTTAAAAAAATTGACCCAATAAAATTTGGTAATTTTTTTTACAAGAGGCTTATTTTTTTACAAAAATTAGGCTGATGAAATTAAAAAAAAAGTAGCAACTTTTTGCTTTTTCGTAAAAAAAAATCAGAAAATTTTTTATAAAAAAACAGCAAAATTTTTGTAGAAAAAACTATTGAAATTTTTGAAAAAAAAAATTACCAAATTTTTTGAAAAAAAATTACCAAATTGTAAAAAAAAAGATAAAATTTTTTAAAATAAGATAAAATTTTTTTTAAAAACAATTTGATGATTTTTTTATAGCAATTTGGCGGATTTATATTAAAAATTATTTTTGCTTTTTCGTAAAACAATCAGAAAATTTTTTTATAAAAAAAACAGCAAAATTTTTGTAGAAAAAAACAGCAAAATTTTTGTAGAAAAAACAGCAAAATTTTTGTAAAATAAAATCAACCAAATTGTTGTAAAAAAAACAGCCAAATTTTTGTAAAAAAACATCACATGTTTGTAAAAAAATTGAGCAAATTTTTGTAAACAAAAAAATCAACCAAATTTGTGTAAAAAAAATGACAAATTTTCTTTAAAAATAATCAGCCAAATTTTTGTACAAAACAAAACAGCTAAAACTTGTAAAAACAATCTGCCAAATTTTTGTAAAAAAAATATCAAATTTTTGTAAAAAAAATATCACATTTTTGTAAAAAAAATTGACCAAATTTTTGTAAAAAAAAAACATCCAAATTTTTTTTGAAAAAAACACCAAAATTTTTGTAAAAAAAAAAAATCTACCAAATTGTTGTAAAAAAAGCAGCCCAATTTTTGTAAAAAAAATATCACATTTTTGTAAAAAAATTGACCAAATTTTTGTAAACAAAAAATCAGTCAAATTTTTGTAAACAAAATGACAAATTTTCTTTAAAAATAATCAGCCAAATTTTTGTACAAAACAAAACAGCTAAAACTTGTAAAAACAATCTGCCAAATTGTTGTAAAAAAATATCACATTTTTGTAAAAAAAATTGACCAAATTTTTATAAAAAAACAGCCAAATTTTTGTAAAAAGAAATTGACCAAATCTTTTGAAAATAATCAGCCAAATTTTTGTAGAAAAAAAACCAGCTTAAACTTGTAATAACAATCTGCCAAATTTTTGTAAAAAAAAAACCCTCGAATTTTGGTAACACTTTAAATTTTCTTGAACATAACCCAGTTGATGACTTTAGAGAGGAAATGCCCATGTTGAAGATAAAACTTTGTTCCGAACGAACAAACGATATTTTTTAACCAAATTTCATTAATTTCGGAAAGCAAACCTGTTAAAATTCTAAAACGATGTTGTTAATTCACAATACTACAAAGGTAAAAACCATTAAAAATTAGTAAAAGTGCGGATTTTCACTGATTTCGGCATTTCTTTATTAAAGACTCATCTGATTTCTTATGATTTGCACATTAAAGGACATGTGTGTTTTTTTTTGGGATTAATTTCGTATATATCCCGATCTTGACTACAAACTCCAAAACCACACAAAGTAAAACCAAACCAAAGTAAAATCAAAATTTGTTCGTTTTAAAATTTTGTAATAGGATTTCGTCGAACTGTATTTGTCAAAATTAGCTAGCCAATTAATACCACCCCTTTTAAAGGGTTAATACTTAAGTCATATTCATCTGCAGATTCAGAAATAAGCACTATACACACACACATGGATCTACATACATACGATTTTTCTTTCAACTGACTCAATATTTGTGTTGGCATTGTTTCAAATCATAAATTTGTTAGATTCATAGACATGCATACATCCTCCCATCCCATCCCATTCCATTCGTATATTCTAAATTTTTCTATTGTAATTTCACATTTTGTTTAAACGAAAGTTAAATTCTCTGGTGAAAAACGACCAACGACGAGTAGACAAACATAACAAAGAATTTCTTACTCCGTCATCAATCTTAATATAAATCTAAGGTCTTTTTAGTTGCGTATGTTCAAAACTATTTACAAACAAAAAGCCACCAAATAATCCTAAAATGTGAATAACTCATGATTGTGTCAACATAGATATAGAATTCAAATGCAGACTGACAAATATATAAATGAAAACTATATATAATACTATTGTATGAGACCACAGCGTCACAATAAATATTAATTGAATAACCCAAACAATCGGAGATATTAATACATAAGCGACCTCTGGTGGTCGTTGGGGAAACAGCTTATAAACCAAATAAATAAATAATATACTGTTCACACTTACCATTCAAATTGTAATGGCAGTATATCCACTTCATTTTCATCGGTATCGATTTTGACAAAAAATGTCGCTCTTTCGTTCGGCAAACATCGTACTAATGAACTCGAATTTTCGCTAAATGATATATTTGGGGGATTGTTGCTGGAACTTTGAGAGTGTTCTCCATCTTTACCCAGAGGAAAACATCGGGATTCTGTAACGGAAAGAAAAACGTATTAAAAATAAATTCAATTACGATAAAATTCAAAATAAAGAAATGAGAATATAACGAATAACTGCAATATTTCGCTTGTAACGCTATTTAAAAAAAAAAATAACTTGGAATGGAAAACTTGCATGTTGACGTTAAAGAAAAATATACTTGAATATAAATTCATGTACCAATTTTGTATAGGCTGTTTTTAAGAGCTTCAGCATGTTTTTTAAGAGCTGAACAACATTATTTCACGAAAGCATAATTCGGATAAGTGAAAAATATGTTTCAATTAAACAGTCTAAGGCCCAATAAATGAGTTAAGATTGATCTCGTTTTTCGTTTAAACTTTAACTTCTGTTCAAATTCAGTTTTTTTAGTCCAACTTTAACTGCTTCTAATATTGGTTTGTTTTCAACTGATGCCGAAACCCAGAAAATTAAAGAAAATGAAAAAAAATATTTCATTTTTATTCTTATTTTCCCCTCTTTTCAGTAAATATTTACAAAACTTATGTACGAGCATACAAGTAAAAAAAAAAACAGCTGACACAAGCCGTGATCCCCTTGACTTTACTATTTTTTTTTTGTGTAAATCAGCCCAAAATAAGAATAAAAAATTATATTTTTTTTCATCTTCTCTGATGTTCTTGTTAGCGGCAGTGGACAGCTAAAATTTCCAAAATCCAAATCTTTAACACAGGCTATATCTCTTTTTCACACACTTGTGCCCAGTCTACGTGTATAATAAACAGAACAGCTTTAGTGTATATTTCGCAGAGCTCTATTTGCATTTGCCGGACAAAAATCATACTTGTACTTGCCAAAATATTTTTTACAGGCATAAGCTCACAGCTGTTTGAATATGTAAAATACAACATAAAAAATTAGAAGATCAGCAGGCGCTGGCAATAAAAAAAAATGTAAACAAATTAGATGTGACAGTAGCTTTGTGTCGCTGCCTGATTTCTACACAGACTCCAATTCCATGTGACTTGAAAATGCAACCAATCCTTATGTGACACCAACAATTCTACCTTTGCAGTTGTGATGACATACCATCCACAATGTTTTGTAGTGATTTTTGACTGATTATTTTATGTTTTTTTTTTTTTTTTTGGCAATGTTTGGTTTATTATGTAGTTCTATTGGGTGTGATGGCATTTGATGAATGCTGTGTTGACAAAAGATAAACAGCATACGTTTTTCACTGCACTTATAAGCACAAAGCTTTTTTTTTTTTTGTTCATAGACAACACATAGTGATTCTATAATGGATGCTACGTTGGCCTTTTAAAAGTAGATGGCACAAATGTGACATTTGAACGAACTGTATCAACAAGAACCGATGTACTTTCATCATATGGGTAACACACACCTGTCGACATTTTCCCCAACATCACAAACATCAGATTTAATTTCAACAGAACCTTTTCCAGGATCACTTGCGATATAAATCATTGTCGTCTGTCATAGTCACAAGATAAAACATCCTGATATCCGCAATATTTCCAGCTGAAGATTGATCTGAATGGAATCCATCAAAGACTATGTTATTTTCAGATGCCACATTTAATATGAAGCCAAATGTATAAAAAAAAAAAACACACACACAAATACAATTGCACATCCAATACAGTGATTTTTATGTCAGCAAAAGGAAATTGAAACATAAACATAACATGACAGAACATGTTTACATACAGACCAAAATAACATATCTAGACTACAATATGTTATTTTGTTCTGTATGTAAACATGTTCTGTCAGGCCAAGATGTTTGTTTAGCATACCAGTTCTGCCTACAATAGGTCCTCCATTCAAACATGTAATCGATTTTATTGGATGCATAACATCGTCAGTTATGGACTTCAAATTTTTTTTTAATTTTGGACACACCAAGATACCAAACCTTGGGTTACATAAATAGAAATTTCACATACAAAATCATTTAAAATATATTTCCATCCTGGGTATGTACAGACGTATTTCCCCTTACATTCCCAGAAGAAACGCTCTCAAATCAGTTGGCTGTCAACGATATAATTGTATTTACTAGGTGAAGTATTACCAGATTTGAACCTGGGTTGGCTGTGTGATAGTCAGACACACTACCATTCACTTTTAAACACGATTTTGTAGCACTAATATAAAAAAAACAAAAAAAATGTAGGCGTGAAAATTAAAGAACTGTTGAAATGGTATGTGCGTACAAGGGGTCGTATGATTTATACGAACTTTAATACAAACAATGCGCATACGACAAAAGAATGTGATGTACAGCAGTAAACTCTACTCGGCAATACCTCTCTCTCTTTAAGATGTATGCACATTTTACTATGTACTAAAATATAATATGGACTATGGATGTTACGTGTAGGGAGGAGACTCTGATACCAGACAGACAAACGTGGATTAATGGAACACAGCTGGAACATGCTGTTATACAGATGGTTCGAAACTAGGGAAGAGAAGGGGCTGGGACTTTATATTGAGTATGGGTGCCTGGTCATCACGGAGTTAGTGGAAACGAGAAAGCAAATGCCTTGCCCTCACTTGCCAGGGATTTGCAAATAACAAGGATAGGGGAACCTTTCGGTGCTACGCTTTCTAAAAAGATGGCAGACAAACGCCCATATCACGCTGAGGAATAGTAAAACCATTGGGAAAACGACAAGAATCTTGTGGTATGATTCAAACGAGGATAAAACCAAACCATTGCTGAAATTTAGCAAAATAGAAACAAGTTAGATCATAGGTAGACCATAGGTAGTAGACTGCTATGGTGTGGTTTGTAGTGTGTGGCACTATGACACAAGAGATCACAGCTACAAAACCGGGTAAGACCATCAAACATTTGTCTGCGGCTGTTTTCCATCTCGAGTAAGAAACCATGTAAAACTCCGCTAGAAAAGCATTATTCGGAACCGGCTGAAATCAGCAGTTGAAGGTGCACGACCATCCACCCTCACAACGCTTCTCTGTTTGGCCTTTAGAGTGAATCAATATGGACAATGATTTTGCTCACAAAATAATTTTTCCGACGAAGGTATTTTCAATTCACACAGCAGATCGTAGTGAAGCCAATGCATCCTGTGAGAGTGACTGTGCGTATTTCATAGCGGTGACCCACTTCTCTTTGGAAATGCTGCTGGAAACGCCATTTCTGTTAACGGTGAGTGCTACACAGTTATGATAAACCATTTATTTGTGGTAGGAGAATGAAAACATGGACGATCTTTGGTTTCTGCAGCATGGTGTGTTGTGTCACACAGTCCACGCCACAATCGATAGGAGGTGCGATTTGACGGTGTTAGATTTTAATTCTGTCGTAAAGTGAAGGGTCGATGTTATGAGAACCGGCCCTTACGGCGAAAATCGAGCCATCCCATTGTGTGACACAACCAGAAAGCTTCAAAAAAATCTCAGAAATTTGGATCGACAAAATGCGGTACTGCGAAGCCTGCCTCTTGAAACAAATCGAGTTCCATAAATATGGGTATTGTTTGCTCTTTCGCACAAAAAAAATATTTTTACTCATTTTTTTTTAGTTTGTCAAAAACATGTCGATGGCTTAATTTAGAATGGGCGTGACTCGTTTTTTTTTAAATCGCGTTTTTTTACATCCCACAAAAATTTCAGAGCTTTGTGATCCAATATACCGGATTTATTGGCCTTTTACAAAAGGGCGTAACCAAAATCAAAAAAAAAAAAAAAGAATTTCAGAATTAAATTTGTTGCGCATTTTTATTTGAAATTGCCTTTAACATTTTTTTATGTCTGAAGTTTTTCAAATTCTATAAAGTGTTTACCTTTATTACGAAAATGCGAGTTACGCCCTTTCTAAACCAAGCCATTGATGTATTTGTATTTGGACCGATTTTTTTTTTGTTTTTATTTTTTTTTTTTTTTTTAATTTGTAAAAAACATGTATGTATCTTAGGGTGTCCCAAAAAGAAAAAATTTTTTTTGCTCACGCGTTTTTGGATAGATTTTAGGGTAAGGAAATTTTGAATTTTGTTTAAACATTTTTTGGAAGTGGTTTAGAGGTCGCACAAATTGGGTTTTTGTCAAAAAACGTGGTTCCCTGCCATATTTTAAAAATAATTTAAGATTTTGTCATTAAATAATTTTTTTTTAGATCTTAAGTTAACAGTTCGTAAGAAAAACGTCCAATCTTTCATTTTAAGTTCAAAAACCGGCAGGTTTGTCAGCGATTTTTTCCATATGGCAGATTAAACTAAAATTTTTTTGTTTTTTTTCAAAAACATTGACTTTAACGATTTATAACTTTTAAAATTTCTATTAAAGTTACAAAAACTAATGATGCAGTTTAAAAGATAAATAAATTCTAAACAATTTTCATATAAAAAATGTTTAATTAGTCGTTACTAACCCAGAGTTATCTACATTTGTCGAATTCAATCCATTGCATGAAAATATAATACTAACCTTTAGGCTCCCAACAAATCATAACCAAGAAAAACAGAAAACACAATACTTTAGTTGTTTAAAAGTTATTTATTGCGACTCTTTCGATGCTGCTCTATGCCCTGCAATAAATTTTGAAAATCTGTTTCAGAAGTTGTCAAATTTGCGTAACTGCTTGCCAAGGCCACACCACGTTCGGCGCCGTCGTTTACCACATACAATTGTTGAATTTTGTTTCTTCCATGGAGAAAGTGTTCGTTGGTTTCCCATTTTTCTGGATCTAGTTGTAAAAATGCTGTCGAAATATCGCAGACTTTAAAAAAGTTAAGGCTAGCTTCAGAAATAAATGTGTAAATTTCTGCATTTTCAAGCAATTCTTCTTTCAAATTGGCCTTTACTGATTCCTTGTCTATAGTTGGACGAAGTAGATTTTTTACCATTAAACGTAATGTATTGCTGTCTATACGTTCGTCAAAAAATGCTAAGGCAGCCAATTTCTCCGATAAGTACCACTGATGCCGCAAAAACGTTTTTAATGCAGCGCTTGCAACACTGTCACTCCAGGAGCGATCAATCGGCGCCGAACGTGGTGTGGCCTTGGCAAGCAGTTACGCAAATTTGACAACTTCTGAAACATATTTTCAAAATTTATTGCAGGGCATAGAGCAGCATCGAAAGAGTCGCAATAAATAACTTTTAAACAACTAAAGTATTGTGTTTTCTGTTTTTCTTGGTTATGATTTGTTGGGAGCCTAAAGGTTAGTATTATATTTTCATGCAATGGATTGAATTCGACAAATGTAGATAACTCTGGGTTAGTAACGACTAATTAAACATTTTTTATATGAAAATTGTTTAGAATTTATTTATCTTTTAAACTGCATCATTAGTTTTTGTAACTTTAATAGAAATTTTAAAAGTTATAAATCGTTAAAGTCAATGTTTTTGAAAAAAAACAAAAAAATTTTAGTTTAATCTGCCATATGGAAAAAATCGCTGACAAACCTGCCGGTTTTTGAACATAAAATGAAAGATTGGACGTTTTTCTTACGAACTGTTAACTTAAGATCTAAAAAAAAATTATTTAATGACAAAATCTTAAATTATTTTTAAAATATGGCAGGGAACCACGTTTTTTGACAAAAACCCAATTTGTGCGACCTCTAAACCACTTCCAAAAAATGTTTAAACAAAATTCAAAATTTCCTTACCCTAAAATCTATCCAAAAACGCGTGAGCACCAATGAAAATCGAAATTTTTGTTTTTTTTGGGACACCCTAATGTATCTGGACCACCCCATAGTTGCAAAGCTTTTCCATAAAAATCCCAATCATGAAATGTTTACAACAGCGTAATGTCTATGATATTCCTTTTTCCCATTCATTTACAAAATTGGGCCATCTAATAATAACATCCGCAGAAACAAATTTATCGCTCATTTGAAGACAGACATAACCCAAAAAACAAAAAATATATGTTTTATGTTGTCATATTTACATTTTCTTTAAAAAAGTTGCCTGCATAGACAGTAATAACAATTAGGGAATCATGTGTATGATAACTTCGTGGTATTCATTTTGAGTTGTGGCAGTCTAATCGGAAATGAGCGACATGTATAAACACAAGTACACCAGATAATTGGACAGGCCAACAAAATTGAAAATGTGGTTACACACTACCACTGGAATGTGTGCCATTAAATGTGTGCCCCGCCATCAGACAACCGTTATATTTGAAACAACAAATATATGTTGGCATCCCCCTCCCCCCAAATCATCTACATCGGTGGACTAATAGCGCGGACATACATAGGGAATAAGCTCATCAAATACATACAACAAACAAATGCATACTTACAGACATACGAGTACAGACACATACATACAAACATACATATATGTATGCATGTACACTGAACCAAGAAAACTTGGATGACACTGTATAGTATATGTGTATGTATATGATCTGTATGTAGGAAGTGCGTGTGTGTGTGTGTGGTGTTGTTGTCGAATGTGGAGACAAAACCCCACAACCCCCCCTTCAAAACATTTAAGGAAGGAAATCATTTCAGTTCAAAAGTGTAATGAACTTTCGATGCTAAAAATAACAAAAAAAAAGTTCTAAATTTTTGGTCTTTCTAAGTGAGTGGAATTAGTATGGCATATTTTTATATAATAAACAAAATTCTGTATACACACACATATGTACGTATGTACAAAACATAAAAGCATGTACGAGTATGTTTTGTACATACACTTGGGTTTCCATCGTATATCTTTTAAGTACTCCGGTATAAACGAAAATAAACCGGCACTCGATCACCGCTGTGGTGCATTTGAAAAACATAAGTATCCATCATGGACCTTATGGCTACACATATCCAAACGGGAGACTTTGTGTGCAGATGGGCCCACTTTTTAACTTTTAAATAATGTACTAGCAGAAAACAAGGGAATTGGAAAGAGGAAAGAACGAGTAGAGTTTTTTTTGGCACAGCGGGCAGGATAGACACTTACTGGAAGTAGTTATTGGGCTTGGTCGGGGACAACTTTTTTGGTATTTTTCATCATAGTCTGACGAATTCTTCTCAAGCCATTGAATGCCTGCGCACAAAATTTAAAATAGAACATGAACAAATCTTCTGTACAAGGAACCACATCAACATCCTCCAAATTCTGGCACGAAAGGCTCAATAGCGTTCCCCATTGACTGTAAAATTATTTGCGGCTTCGTTTTTGAAGAAATATGGACCAATAATTCCCTCTGACCCTAGGAGAATACCGAACAGTGATTTGTGTTAGGATATAACGGAGTTTCAACAATGACTTGTGGATTTTCATTACTCCAAATGCGACAATTTCGTTTATTAATCAAATGTGAACTTCATCACTGAACAAAATCGGTATCGGTGGCCATTATTTTGTTGATAAACTTGCACGATTTGCAAACGTTTATTTTCCGATCTCTTGTTACTCCGAGTCCCGGAGATTTACTTGGCCGAATTTGCAAACGTTGTTCTTTAGTAAGTTTATTCATTCTGAAATGGCAAACCAAACTGAGCATAAATCAAGTGACAGCTGTCAAAAAGACAACTTCGGAAAAAAGGGTGGTCAGATTGAAAACCGCTCGTTTAAAACAACATCCGGTAGTTGGTTTCGTCTTGAAGACAACATGCATTTGTTGTTCTTTAGTAAGTTTATTCATTCTGAAATGGCAAACCAAACTGAGCATAAATCAAGTGACAGCTGTCAAAAAGACAACTTCGAAACAAAGGGTGGCCAGATTGAAAACCACTCGTTTAAAAAAAACATCCGGTAGTTGGTTTCGTCTTGAAGACAACATGCATTGTTTGTTGTTTTTTTTTTTTATTGATTTTGTCATACTCGAATATTCACCAGCGGAAATTCTACAAAAAAAAGCCATAAGCCATACTGCTTGTTTTTTTTTTTTAATTTTTCATAACATTGTGGCTTATTTTAGGAAACTGAAAGCTGCAATGCTCACGAAATTAACTTTTTAGTTCACAGGCAAAGTTTTTTTTTATTTGGTACTCAGTATCGAGTACAAATATTTCAGCATTGACTACGAGTGTATTTACTTTTTTCAAAACACATGGATTATAAGAACTTTTATTTCAAAGTATCGTAATTTTCATAGGTAATTCAGAATGAAGTTCGAATCTCCTCGTAAACCCGACCCCGTTCCAAAATCAGTGTATAGATTCGCCTAGTTTCTACAGTTTAGTTTGTAAATACAGTCAAACTTTCACAACTCGAATCCCGTAGAAAAGTCCTTGACTTATGAAATTACTTATCAAATTCGTTTATTTGACTAATGGAAGTACCACATATTTAGAAAACACACTAAAAAGACTTAAGTGAAATTGTTTTACTTCCCAGAAGAAATTATTTTAAAGTGAAGGTATTTTCTAAAATAAATATGAAGAAAAATCAAAAAGCTGATGTTGGGGGCTCCCTTAAATAAGGCACATACTACTGGGCTTCGGGAATTTCCCGACGGGAATTCTCAAGAAATTTTCCAGATTTTTCCATTCCGAATCGCGAGAATTGAAATTTTTAACATTTCGAATATGTCAAGATATCTCGAGAAATCCATTTTCTATAAAAAAAATATTAATAGAAACAAAGTGTAGAGTGTGAGAAAAACGACCAACTTGGTTGTTCAACTCAGTTTTACAACCAGTTGTTTCGACCGCATTAGAAAAATATGACTTTATTTTTAATAGTTTTGAGAGCCCCAAAAATTCTTTGTTTGGTAAGAAAATTTATTCGACATAAAAATTGTGTCATGAGTTGTAACTTTCTGACAGAAACAACGAAAATTTCGACGCAACCTAAACGGAAAGAAAATTTACATTAGACGCTCGCTTCGGTTATATTGTATGGATAGCTATGCGATATTCAGCTTAAGTAAAAAAAAAACAACAAATATTAAATGATGCAATGTGAACGAAAATATCAATCAGTGTGAAGAAATACACCAGAAAGAGAAAATAAATACAGAATTGTTTCGAAAATGACGGACGAACGGTAAGAATGTCTCTATTATTTATTGGTGTATTTTTAATATTTTTTCACAACATTTACTTACAGATTTTCACGAAAACAGATTGCGATTTTTCACAGCGCTATCAGAGTATTTTAAGTTTGTGCCAAATGACAACATCGCTAGTTAGGTGTTTTATTGGTTAATAAGCAAGCGGTGAACGATAGCTTGTAACTAAAACACAGCTATTAAATGAATGATTTATCATAAAGACCGCCTAAAAAAAAAAATATTGATTTTTTTCTACATACATACATACAAGATAATATTGGAAGATCTGCCCAAGGTCTAAAAAAACAATCGCATCACACACAGCCCATCTGGTATCGTCCATACGAATGTAAAACAATACACTCCAAAAAAAATTGAAATAAATTCATAATTAAATTTATAATAATAAATTTTAACTTTAATCAATATTTTTTCTTTTCATTTCGTTTTTATTACGTACACTTCCAGCCAAATGCCCACAAAATTACATAACACAACAAGGAAAACAACAAAAATTGTACTAAATACAAACACAAACCTGATGCATTTTCATTGGATGCAACGGCGGAAACCACATTTGTTACTGTTTCCGTATGATTCAGTATCGTTGACGTTGTTGTTGTTTCAGTGGTAGTAATGACGTCGGTGTTGATGGTGGTTTCGGGAGGTGATATTAAAGGATTAACATTTGAATTCTCCATGGACACAATAATAACATGAACAAAATTTGGCCAACAACAAAAATAGGGACGAATTTAATCGAAACACACGCACAGCGATATACGATTTTTTTTTCTTTTTTTTAATGATGATTTCCGATGTTTTTATTTTTTTTTTTATTATAAGTTTCGTTTGGTTTTTTTTCTCTACGAAAATCGTTTCGTTTCTTAACACAATTGATTTTAAATACACACAAAAAAAAATACTTTCTTTTTAATATGAATTTTCAAAATACTGCATTTTCATACATTATTTTTACGTATTTTTTTGTTTCAAAAAAAAAAAATTAAAAGAAAATATAAAAATAAAAATAGCAACAGAAAAAGGAAACAGACGAAATTCAAAAAATAAAACACAGTGCTGCAGATATTTTAGGGTTTCAACAAAACAGATTCGTGGATAATACAGAGTAGTGTAGTGAAATATGTAATGGTCTTCCAATTGTTATGTTACCAAATGATTTGTTTAAGAATCGTTCATTTTCGTTCATCACATTCAGGCCTTGTCGGAAATCACTTCACATTGTTGTGATATCGTTTTTACAGAAATGGTGTTTTGCGCACAACTATTTGGAAAATCGTGGGATTATAGATCGGCCAGGTAAACCTAGCTTACCTGACTGTTTTCTGTAGTTACTTCATCGGTAAGAAGAATACAGTTCTGGTGAAAATAGTTAAGCTTATGATTACTATTGAAAGTGGACGGATGAGTAAAGAATTTACATATTTGGACGAATATAAACTAGAATTTACAAAAAACCTGTAAAACATGGAAGTTCCAGTATTATGTGGTGTGGACGTCTTTTTCGTATCAAGCTGTAGGGTAAATATATTTGATAAAAAAGTATGCTTTCAACCTTTCAAGGTGCTTTTAATCTTGGTTATTTATTTTTAGCAGCAGCTTTTTCTGATAAGTTTCAAAATAATGAATGATATGATGAACAAAATTTTTTGGTACATAGACCGTAGATCTAAATACATACAGCGAAAAATATATTTTATAGCCAATATTTTTTGAACAATTCTGATGTAGTACAGTGTACTCTCGAAACGAAAACTATTTCCAGTACCAATCCGCTTTAGACCTCTTGTGTACTTCTCTCATAAGTGTACAAAATTCTAAGCCCATTAAATAAAAATTATTTAAAAAAAAAAATACTCTAAAAAAAATAATTTTTTCTCAAAAAACCTAATTTTTTTTAAAAAATAAAAAAAAAAATTTAGATAGCAAAATATTTTTTTTGACTTTTTTTTTCTCATAATTCGATAACGAAACAATTTTTTTAAAATTAAAAAAAAAAATATTTTTTTTAAACTTTTTTCGATAATGAAACTATTTTTTAAATTTTTTTTAATAAAATAGTTCGTCTTTAATAAAATAGTTCATATCTCAACAAATATTAATTAAAAAAATAGAAAAAGAGAACGGTTTAGGTACGCTATCACTTCATACTGAAGGACGTGAATTCTAAACTAAAAATTCGTAAGTCCATCCACCACAAACATTATAATAAAACCAGTATATCGTCACCAGAAATCCAAAATGATCTAACAAGCATTTTCATAACTTTACAGGAGAAGAAAAAAAAACTTTGTAAAATCTAAACACTCTCCTTGTTATGTCGTTCTGGAATTCGCCTATAGAATTTGAATTTTTGATATTGATGTGTTCAATTTTGTAGGCACATCTATTTTAGGTCATCTCACAAGAATCAATCAAAAACAATATTTTTGGATTTTTGATGTTTGGTCTTAACTGAATACTGAAACAAGCTTTCAGAAATCTCATAATTTGTCCACTCCAACTTTCGAGGTTGTCAACAAAGTATATCGTGCATAGGTCACTGTTTATAAAGAAGTTCCCCGCATGTTCCTTTATGGAATGTTAATGGAAATAAGTAAGTTCGTATGTCTACATTACGAATTATAATTGTTTAAATGGCTTAGGGTTTGACATTTGCTAGTGTATTTCCGCTATTATGTCAATCACAATAGGACAATAAAAACAGCAGCCTACTCTGTAATGTAAATGTAAACAGCCCAAAATCTACGCTGGTGTGATGTTACCATCAAACTGGTCTAATATTTGCCCTCGATATTTTTCCGATTTGTTTGATACTGAAAACCACTTTCATATCCATAAACGGTTTGGTTGATTGAAACCCTAACATTGTTGCACTGTGTAATTTTATTTTTATTATTTTATGAACATTCAAAATCATTTGTATGGTACAACCGACGAGTTATAGAGTATTTATATTTTTAGATTCACAGAACAACAGATATAAATGAGAATGAACATCATAATGACAATGATGATGATGACGGTGATTATTATATAGTATATTATAGTGTATCGTTCACAAGACTGAGGCACAGACACAGACACACACACACACAGAGACACGTTTTGCTTAATGTACACACACGTTTAATAATTTTTAGGGAACACGGGCCACCATAGGACCATCCAACCGAACGACCGACCGACAGATCGCACAACACTGACTGACTAATTTGTCTAACCACAAACACACAAGTGCAACACACGCACACGGGCAAGTACGATGACCGACAGACAATTTTCAATATTTTCTGGTTTTTGGTTTTTGCTGTGAATGTGGTGCGGTTCCGCTTCGTAAATGTAGTATTTTCGCTTGGATTTATAATATGAATTTTTCCAATCCTCTATTTTTTTTTTCTTGTTTTGTTGGTTATAGTATTCTTTGTTATTTTTTCTTTTTCGGTCGTCGAGGCATTTTCTAAAAATTGCACTTTTTCCTGGCAGGTTTTGTTATGAAACAATTTAACGACCGACGTATCACCCTTACGGCCAAATTCGCCAATTTCTTGTCGTATTTTTCCATACGGACTTTGGTAATTTATGATTTTACCGATCCAAAACACATCGTGAATCACATGAACAAATGAGAGGGAGGGACTACAGACATACCCACCGTAGCTGGCGGTATCTATTAGATATATATATTTTTTTTTTTTCAAAATTATTTTTTAAATAATATACTGCATATATCTGTTAAACAAAAAGTGGGTCTTTCTTTAATTTTTACCGTATACTTTTTTATGTATATATAGTCGTATATATCTTTAATTTTTTGAATTTTTCAAAATTTTCAATATTCGTTTTAGTCGTCGTCGACGTTCACACGCGATCATCCAGCCAAAGCAGTACCTGGATCTCCGATAGTTTTCCTCAGACTGAGTAGCAGCGTCTGCTGGGCCGGTGAAAAAACGCGAGCATTTCAATTTTATTTTTTTTGGCTTTCTACTCTACTTAACACCACCCCCCTTAAACTTTCTTTGCTTTCTCCTGCCTTCGTTGTGCCGTTTGTCGTACGATCGCTACAAAGAAAATTGTGTGAGAATGTACATTGCGGCGCTTTTCTCGTTGGATTCTAAAATAGATTGGTTCGTCGTGTCTTTCGTTGAAGAGATGATGACGACGATGATGATCTTCAGCAAGTGTGTGTGATGTTCGTTCATTCGGCGGCTGTCTAAAAAATATTCGAAAAATTGTTATAAGCAGTAGCAGCATTCGTCGTTCGGTGCATTTTCATGTCTGCCCGAGCCTTCTCACAATTGCCCACCTATGTGCCACGTATTTAGGCATGGAGGTGCGTGCGTCTATGTCTGGCTAATGGGCGTCTGTCTGTATGGGTATGGACTTTAGTAGTTTCCGGGATTTATGAACTACTTGCTACATACGCATCAAGTACGTACATATGGTTAACACTGCACCCATTGATGTGATTAAAAAAATGCATTGACTGTTGTCAATGGGTTATTTCTAATAGGTACTCAAGTTGGCTGAGGTTCCACTAGCTGAATAACAATGGAAAAATATGTTACTAGCTGAATAACCTAATATAACAAAATAATTGCAGTAACAATTTCTACAATTAATTGTCCTACAAATATTAGTTTAGTAAACCAATCTTGAGAATTCAAGGGCCATTACATCCACTCAAAGTCATTGTTGGGTGTTTATGTCGTTTCATATGAATGGCCAAATCTCCATTTAATCGAATGGTTGATACTGATTAACCATTTTACGCCCCTGTTCTGCCTTTCGCTTTTGACTGAAAGTGAACATCTTTGACAACTTTCACTCTCGTCGAAATTTTGGAGAATGTGTTTCACTTGAAAATACTCGGCGAAAGTAAAAATTTATATATTGAATGATAAGTTAATCGAGTAAAAAGAAGTTGAGAAACAAAGTTTGAAATGTTTTCTGTCTATTTGGATAATTCAACATTTGTTTAAAGCCATTTACTAAAAAAAAGTTGATAATTTCAACCCCTATTTGTCACAGGTAACATTCACTTTGGTGGAATGAAAGTGAAAAGTGAAATAGAATGAAAATGAAAGCTGAAACAGGGCTGTTAGATGTGATTGGTATTAAGGAATTTATATTTTTACACAGCCACATATTTGTAAGGCCTTAGAACGCAAATAATTCAAATTATTTTCAATATATTAAATAGTATAGACCAAATCGATGTCGGTTTGAATTTATCGAATATGATATGATCCTACTGAATGCAAAGATGCAGAAGTTCGCAGATTTTCAACTTCTACAATTTGTAGTGGTCAAAATGTTTAGTATGAACTTCGACTTTTTTTCTCTATCCTACAACCTGTGCTCAAATCTATGTGGTTCAATTGTTAATCGCAAAACTTCCTATTGACTTCAAACATAGGAAGATATAAGTGTTTAATGATTTACTGTAATGTTTATTGACTTCAAACATAGGAAAATACTATAATGTTTACTTAAGAATGTATTAGGTTGCGAGCGGCCGTGATTTCAGCGATTATCACACAAGAAACCAGGTTCGTAATTACTAAACTTTAAACTTCTCCACAAAAAGCTTCAGCCATTCGAAGTTAACTTTAAACAGCAGGTCCCGGTCAATGTATATACAAATTATATTATTTGTTCCTTCATGGAATGTTAAGGAAAATACGTAATGCACCATAATATGCGCCACATTTTATACAATCATTTCACGTATTGTTTACAACAACCCGTAACTTGCCAAAAACGACAAGAGAATTTAATAAATATTTTCATATTTTGTGGGCAGAAAACAAATTTGAAATTTTTAAATGGCTATGATTGATTTTTATGTAACATCTCTACAATTTCGGCAGCTGAAACCAAATATAACATAATTAACAAAGCTCATAAAACTAATAAATCTTTGAAATCATCTTCCCAATTCTCTTGCGGCCGAGTTCTCAATGTACCCGGCATTTACTATGAGCTTGCGCCAAGAGTAAGAAGACCAACGAAAAAAAAAGACAAAACACTCAATTTTTTGTTAAGTTTCTTTTTATACACCGATCGTAAACAGTAAATTGTTTATTTGTAAATAATCTATATGTTTTAAAAAAAATATTTAAAGTCCATTAAGAGAGAAAATAAACTAAACATATACACGCACACACATATACAATTATAATTATACTACTCCCTCCTCAATTGTTTAGCTATTGTTGTTCTACTGCTAGACGTCGACTTGGTCAAAATAATCTTGTTTAATTTTTTTCTCGACATTAAGCGTATTCGTATTGAAAATACAAATGTATGTATTCCGTTTTGTTATCCGGGGCCATTATGACAAAATATACAAATTAAAGTCCATCAATCAAAAATTATACAAATTGTTGTTTTAAATTATATTAATAATAGTCTTTTGTTTTTGTTTCTTCTTCTTGAAAACTAATTGAAAGTCACTGTATTAAGAATGTGGTTGTTCGAAGGCACTTTTACACTGAATAGAAGTGGGAGTTAAACCGTGACTTCCCCACCGGTTTTGTAAAGGGAGAAAACCAGGCCAAGGAAAAGCGGCCGAATACCGATTGTATACTTTTTAGTCGTGATTTTTTAGTCCATCGAGCCTCTTCTTTTTTTAGTTGTTCAATACCCTGCGAAGAAGAATTGTAAATGGAAAAGTGTAAAGGATTTTATTTTGTATTTTAGAATTTGAATTAATTACCGTTTGATCGTTGAGTATGGCATTCAGTTGTGTGCCCAACATTATGATTGTGAATATGGCAAACATTAACGCTTCAAATGTTAGGAATAGTAAAAGAAATATTGTGGCAGGTGGAGAATATGGCGAACACTGACGCCATTCATTACGTACGCATTCCGCAAAGGAAGTTAATACCAAAAATATTGCATGCACCGATATGGAAGCGATATAGAACTGGAATACAATAAAACGTCTAAATAACAATGCAAAGGTTAAATGCTCAACGAAGATGGTATGAAATGAAAAAAACTTTTTTTTAGAAACATTTTTAATTGGAAAAATCTCAAACTTTGTTAAAGAAGCAATTGGGAAAATCTCACATTTTGAGAGAAATTTTTAAAAGATATTGAGAAATGTTGAATAAAAAATATTTTCATATTTTGTGGGTGAGAAGAAATCTCTCGTACAGAGACACATTCTAAAATCTTCAAATAATAGGACCATTTTATCGAGGAACATTCAATAGGTCTAGGTGCCTTTATATGCTGACATCAACGTCCAACATTAATTCAAACCTGCTATATAATGTATTTCCTTCAACATTCCATTAAGGAATAGATAAATCAGTGAGCTGTGAACGATACAATTTGTATACTCACTGACCGGGACAAAGCCGGCTCTTACTCGTACAGTCAAATATCGGCGACTTTAAGAAAAAGAGGTGTGAACGGCCAATGAAAAGTGTTTGATGGTATTACCAGGATATATAAACCTAGACTTGTAAATTTGTTTGTGTGATAGTCGCATACAATAACTACTGCCAACTCTGTTATAGTTGCCGCTTCGAAGGTGTTTCTACTTACTGTAAACAAAACAAAATATTTCTGGTTATTTTCACCCACACAATTGTTCACCCAAGGACAGTGATGATCCATTTTTCGTATACACCTTTGACACACCGAACAATGGTGGGCCCGCTCTGGTTTGATACTGCAGCATTTGGGACATTTGAAAATCATTTGACCCTCTCTGTAGCCCATTTGTTCGATCATTTCTTTGGTGGCATTACCTCGGGGCACGGCACCCTAAAGACAAGAAAATATTTGAATCATAAAAACACTCTTCTTATCACAACAACAAAACGACCTAATTACAATAATCACACTTACCGGATCTGATAACATTGTGCGTATGTGGGAGGCAAAGGCCAGAAAGGCTAATATTTGGAAAATAATCATATTCACTGTACTGAAAAAAGGATGTGGACTGGGTAACAAGATGACTCGCATCACCACAAACTCGGCAAATAATATGAGAAACCAAGTCAATACCGCACAGAAAATACCGCAAATATCCTTGACACACCAAGCCAGTCCACCACAACAACGATTATGTGGATCGACATTCGAAATACCGTGCATTGGCGTATACATGACGCCGAAACAAACGAATTTTCGTTGGTAAAAATCGGTTTCTCTGTTTCCCAAGAGAAGAAAAATGGATCAGCCAGATTTCACTTCCAATCAAAACAAAAAATTTTCCCTTATACAGCTGTTCGATGATTGAATCATCAGGGTTGTTTTGGTTAAATGTTAATGTTAACACAGGGTTGTGTGTGACGTTGCCAGATGGTATAACAATCGGGAAAATCCAGCATGTTGACTGATTCTCTGGTTTAGTTTCATGTTTATTAAAATAGTATAAAAATATATGCATATATGTGTATTATGTATGGATGGTCAGTCCTTCTTGTACTTTATCATAAAGCCATATATCGAAAATGGGAAATAGATCATGTAAACCGATTGAGAGTTTTCGCTTTTATTCACAATATCTCTAAGAGAGACACATCAGTGTTTGCAATTTTGACCCTGAAACAAAATTTCGAATACAAGAGATAGCAAATTATTGACTGTACAAGTAAATTATGGATTTATGCAAATTTTAGTTTTTTTTAATAAATCTGCTTTAGCCAAATCTAAGTTTGTTCTATCACATCTTAAGAAGTGGATTGCGTAAAATGTTTACGTTGACTAAAGTTCAAACTTGACTTTTTGGGAATATTCGACCACATTCGAAACATCCTGGACATATATGGAATGTAAATAGGGTTTTCATAATTTGTATTGCAAATAAAAATTAATTTTGGGTTTTTGAATGAATAAATAGTTAAAGATGCATTTACCACCACCTTGTTAAATTATTCAACATTTTTAACATTTTGCACATTACCTCCTCTGATAATTTTGATAGATTATATTTTATTAAAATCAGTTAACATTCGTAAAAGCTACAACTGGTACCGATTCGTCTCATCTGAGGTGTAGTAGAGTTTGCCACATTGTACCGCCTCCTGTTTTGGAATATCATGGACAGATATATTCCTAGAAACCGGAAAACAATTTTAACGAAATATAATGTTCAAATCCTAAATCAAGCAGCTAGAAAAACATTTTGTAATATTATAAATACATTTCAAGCAGGTATGGAAAAGAGTTACACAAAACTGGGAACATTTTCCGAATTCTGGTAATCTTGGCGATTGATCAACTGACCGCCTCGGAGCTGCAGTTGGATCCCGTATGACTTTTTGTGGGGCGACTTCAATGGGGCAGGTCAGAGATCGATACTATGGGAATATTTTATGAACCGATTGTGAAATAAATCCAAAAATTTGCCAGCAAAGTATTGATAGGATGCGGTGCGGTGCTCCGAGGACGGGAGAAGCAGCCGCAAATGAGTTATTTTATTCACATAAAAATGTACATCTATTCCTGGGAAATGACCACCGTAGCTTATGCATCATAAAATCGGGCATGTCCGTGAGATGCTTTATAATTTCAAACATTTTATAGTGAAACAAAGTTTACGACCTTCTTTTGAAGCCACAGCTGAAGTATTTGTCACGAACACTTTTTCATGCCACCGAGATCTAAAGTTCATAAACAATTTACAAAATCTCCAGCACTAATAAATTTCTATATTAAAACTTATGCGTACGCACAGAAAAAATCCAACTTTTTTATATAAAAAACACTTTATTTTAATAACTTACATAGTTCTTTAACTAAAACTACTATACAATATAGTTTTTTTCTCGTAATAACATACAAGTCAGTAACCCCCAGACCACCACCAACACACACACTCATTCAAGCCGGTGTTAACTTAGCTGTTGGCTCCACCAAAGCTATTAAACCAGCCACCGACGATATCGCTCCCAATATGCCAATAGTTCGTGGCGTCAACTTGGTATAACCTAATGCCGTCAAGGGTATGAAGAAATCACAGGCGTTCTTAAGAGTATCGACGAACACATCTTTATGACCCAACACCAAGGCATACGACTGTAAAGCCAAACGACTGAAATCTTTGGTCGAATTGATGCGGCATGGAATGGAACGTGAAATGCCACTCCTTGCACTGGCCTTGTGAAGATCCACCAAACGGAGTATTTCATAAAAATCACGACACAAATTCATGATAATTGACAACAACCAATATTTGTTGGCATATTTGCCCCATTTTTTGGCATCGATACTCTTAAACAAACCGGTGCGGGCCAGCCAGAGGAAGTGGTCGGCAAACAAAAATAGTGCCTGTGATAGTTTACTCGCTGTCAAGGTAACGCGTATGGCTATGTCGGGATAGTAATGAATCGAACGCAGACTGGCATAGAATACATCAAAACACTTGCCAAAACGTAGCACTGGAAACAAAATCACAGAAATATATTCATAGGTTGTCATGTTTACTATTCCATCATAGACTTACATTTACGAAATGTACTCAAGATATATTCCAATGATTTGAAATTTTCCACCATGCCCGGGCTGTTATCGGCAGCCTCCAAAGTATCCCACATTGCTCGAGATGCATACTGTATCAATCTTGAAGGTTTTAATTATAATGACATAAATAGTATTATCATTAAAAAAGAAAACAAAAAACATTGCACATACCGGGCTATTTTATCACGACCAGCTGCTTGACTGTTCAGCTGCACCCATTTGTCCATATTCATTTTGATGAGTGTGTCGTAGTTTTCCACAATACGCGTTCACAAATCGTCAGTTGAGTTTTCACTAATCGTTGAGTGACACAAATATTTTTTTATAGCCAGAGCTACTGAAGGAACAGTAGGTAATCTGTTTCTGATAGTAACACTTTCTATTTTCCGACGTCGTTTAGTTTTAGTAGAGGTACAAGGTTCGAACCGATAAACAAACAAATAGTACATTGTGGTAAATGTTTTTTGCCTTGCCAGATGTTTTACTTTATTAATAAAAAAAAAATAGCCGGAATCTCTTATGGGTAAAAATATATGAAGTCAACCAATGAGTTTCCCTCACCAATCCCGAATTGGCTGAAAGTTGGTACGAAGGGAGTGTTCAATATAACAATAGCATCTGTCAACTTTCAGTCTCCTAGCTTTTCTACTTTCAATTTTATGACGACTTTAATTTGAAAAAAATGATTAGAAATGTACTGAGATGCTTTAACACAATTTTTAATATCTCTGAAAGTATTATACGTACATAAATGATCAAAGGCTTATTTTGAAGCTAAAATTATGCACCGTTAAATAGAAATATTAAATAGATAATTTTCGGACAAGGATATCGTGGATAAAAAAGGACTAAAATTGCCGAAGGATATATCTCAAAAAGCGATATTTTTAAAAATTTCAAAAAAATATATGTTATTCCCTATTCTGTTTTGCACACGTCTTTCAACTTTTAGCCGTGGATCTTTATAATTGAATGAGTTATTAAGAAAATAGTTCGCAAAGGTTTACGTATTCATACATTTTTGTATTTTTTAAACAATTTCAATTAGTATTTTAAAATAATATTTCATATCATACCAGTGAATTACAGTTATATTCATTCAGCTACTAGTAAATAATAAAAAATATCAAAAACCTAGATTATATTTACTTATTTGTAAAGACTTTCAATTACAAAATCGGTATCTGCCGAGTAACGCTTTACTTTAATGTTAGTTTTTCCCACAGGTACAAAAGAATGCAGTTTTTGCGTCCCAGGAATAGTACGCAATTGTTTAAAGCGTATTTGGAGGAATCGTACTTCTTCATCGTAATCTTTTACTGTTAAATACTCGAAGTTACAGTTCAAAAGATTACCCAGGCACCAGTCATATAAATGTCTTGGAGTAGTTATTTGACCTTGTAATGGACGCTGTAAACTGGCTCGTCGTGCTTCTCTCTTTACAGTACCTCCAAGACCGTCGCTGGGGCCTTTTCCATGACTTGTTTCAAAAAAATGCCATTCAGCATTACATCCAAAATCTTCCATATGATAACATAAATTTATAAAGTTCTTTTTATTTTTAAACTGGGCTGCACTGCCGTCTGAAAAATACGTAATTTTCTTCGGGATTGTTTTAAACTTGTTCCTCAAAAATACATTCAAGTGGCGATGAAACAGGTGAACAGCTACAGAGTCGTGTATAAGACAATCAGATATTATTATAAAGTTTGTATGTTGTGTTTTTCCGTCCGATTTAAAATAAATAGCAATTGGGTATAACGTGGCTTGAGAGTTGTTCCAGTGAAATCCCTGGACTGCATCCTGAACTGTAAAAGAAGCATTTTCTGAAAAATCACAAACTGCTATGTACTCATTTTCTTCCAAATTGGATTTTCTTTCGCTCAGATATGCTGCCTGTTGTTTTGCGATAAATGAATGAGGTAATAGAATTTGAAGCTTTTCACACAGGGAATCCACAAAAACGTCGGCTTGGCTAATCATAGTCTCCAAATTATCTCTATCTACACTTATCCATTGTTTATATGTTATTTCATCAATATCATTTTCTTCTAGTAATTGATGCAGTCTCGCTTTTAAATTTTCCATTCCTGGACACTTGATACATTTAAGTAGGTGACACTTTGAAGAAGCTGGATTGCATGTCATTTGTTTCAAACAATCTTTGTAACATTCTAGCTTATAATTTGGAGCATCGGCAGTTAATTTTTTTAAATTTATACCATCAATCATAAGTTTTACATTTTGATGCTTTGTACATACACATACGTTATGAGATCCACTCGCATTTGCTAGAATTATATTCCGCGGACGAAGCTGGCAAAACTTGGAAATACCTATTTTTGTTGTATCATGTCGTTCCTTGAATAAAGCATACATTTCTCTTAAGTTCCCCAGCAACAGTCTTTTATTTTTTCTGACTTTTGTACCGTTTTCAACAACAGACACGAAATCTTTGTATACGGGCATACATCTGCTAACATCATCGGATTCGTAAAAGGATTTTACTAAAAAACTCGTCTCTGGTGAAATTGGCGATCCCAGTTTTGGATTGGGCGTACTCATCACACCCTTCGTTTCAACCAAATGCTTAACTTTTCGCGCCATATAGTTTGTTACCTGGAATTCTTCCTCAATTTTATGTACTGACCAGCTTTTTGGTAAAATGGTTAGCAGTTGGATTTTCTCACTATTTGTTGGTATTGTTTTAAACTTTTCTTTTAATTGTTGTATTATTTCGGATTCTGGGCATATATGATAAGGTGATTGTGTTGAACCAGGGAAAATTGTATTTTTAATCGACTCACTTATTTTTTTGAATTTTGTATCTCTGTACAGTTTATGATGTAATTTTTTCTTTTTGATTGGAGTTTGTTCCAGATATGGTAAAGATTCGTTTAATTTGGAAATAGCAACATCTTCCGTGCCTGATGCAATTTCATCGAAAGTATCTAAATTTCCGCTTATGTCCGAACCTTCGTCTAAACTAGATTTGTTTAAATTGGAAAGCTTTTTTCTACATGCCGCACAAATTTTATTTGAGGTCGTGATGTTTTTATCCGTAATATACCGTAGCATCCATTCTTGAACTCGTATTAAACTTTTATCGCGCGTAGTGTGTCCGGATTTATTAAAAGGATTACAGCAAAATCTTGAATTGAATGGCATGTTTTCACGGTCACAGAGTTTGTTGAAACAGTTTTTAAAATACCGCACCCGAAGAATTCAATGAAAAATGCAGCATTACCAAACTGACAATATTCTCATAGACTACTTTCTTAATATATTTTATATTGCATATATTAAAAAATACATTCAAAATTAAAGATTTTATGAAATATCATAACTTTTTCTTGGGAATTTAATTATAACTCATTCCATGATGACGATCCACGACCAAGAGTTTGCAGACGTGTAGAAAACAGAAAAAGGATTAATATACATTTTTTTTTAATTTTTAAAAATATCGCTTTTCGAGATATATCCTTTTGAAATTTTAGTCCTTTTTTATTTACATTATCCTTGATCGATTTTTTTTTTTAAAAAAATGTTTTTAATGGCTCATATTTTTATCTGTAAAATGAGCCTTTGATTATTTACAAACATTAAATACTTTTCGAGATATTTACAAATATGTTAAATTACCTCAGTGCATTTTTGTTGATTTTTTTCAAATTGAAATGGTCAGAAATCTTAAAGTACGAGGGCTATATGTCTGAAAGTTGGCAAGTATTATTGTTTTGTTCCATAGATCATGTATAAACAATATTATCAAATTCGCAGATGATGTGGTCAGAAATGTTAAATTTTCGGTTGATTTCATATGTTTTTACCCTTATGTTATGTTCATATCGGAGCGAGTGATTAAAATAAAAGGGAAGATTAGAGTTTAGGAAGTGAAAAGTAGCGAAGTTTCAACTCAAATTACGGCATCCAAACACGAGATTGGTATATCGAAAGAAATTCATATTTTGTGTGGAACACGTTTTCACAACCCAATGTTCCAAGAACTTAGTCACACAAATGTCTTGCTCGATATTCGTTAAATAATTGTTTGCATAACTTGTGTACTTCACGTCTTCAAATAGCAGCTCCAAAGTGACCAACTGACGACACCGAAACGGTTGATAACGCGATTAGTGAATTTGAAGGGCAAAAGATCGGATGCAGATTAGGCTGTGCAACATGAAGCGCCATTTCTCTACTCCAAAATCCGCACCAAATTATCACTCTCCGAGTCATTGACTTTTCGACGATATGTGTAACATTTCAGATATGCGGCAGTTTTGCTTGTTAACATAGCCTCCGGGATGAAAATGAGCTTCGAGTAAAATCATTGTCCATTTCCAGCAGCTCTATTGCCCAAACTGAAAGGCGATAAGGAATCGGATGGTCGTGTGCTTTCAATGGCTGAATCAATTGGACCTTACAAGCAAATAATGCGACGTCTGTGTGCAAAATTTCCAACCGACTGATGCGTGAAATGTTGAGTTGTTGAGATCGATGTTTCAGGACTGACTCACACACTAACGGAAACGTTGTCCACTAGCATGGCAGGCTCACGAACTTTGTCTGCGACATATGTTATGCTTAGCTGTAAAATCTTCTTTTAAGATCCAAAAACACATTCTTAAGGCCCACCCGAAAACAGACATTCCTCTATGCAGGTGCAAAACGACGATTCCACAGGATTTTCTATGAAGCTCTCGTACTTATGTTTCCGAATGCAATACTCCCAGACCTAATTATATTTATCGAGAATTGGTTTTAGATGGCGACACTCACATTTTAGTCAATTAATATGGGCCACAACAAATATTTACAGATGCATTCTCATCTTGAATGAAAATTCTCTACGAATCCCAAAAAGTTTAAATTTTTCACAGTTCACCATAAAACGATACTAGTATTTTGTAAGATTTGGCTATATTTCCATCAGGGCCAAATGGCAGAAATATGAGCACCCATAATTTGGATTTGGATACTTAAAACTAAGCTCAGTCATTCAATGCTACATCTCACTCACAACCATAAAGTCAATGCCATATTACAACGCACTCCATAGTGCAGGGATTGCGTATGAGATTGCGGTTGTATACTATTTTACTTAGTTTGTTCTGAAAATGTCGTTTATTTGATTTATTTGGCTTGTAATTTAAAGCCATACGGTTGTTTGAAACTACTTATTATAGACTACATAGATACAAGTCAAAGTCGAGGATATTCCAATTGGATCACTTTTTACCTTGCCTTGATTGGTGCAACGCAAACTTCTTATCTGTGTACATTCATATCAATGCATACTACTAGTCTGTCGTTTCTTTGGACATTGTTCTTAGGTTCAGCAAGACAACTGCCAACGAAAGATGTGTTCTGCAATTTCCGGAGTTTTTATGTATCTCAATAATTTGTTAAATTATTGTAGAAATTGAATTTTATAGAAATTCTTTACGATGTTAAATCTGAACAAAATTTTAAAATGTTGACCAATTTTTTGCCACCCTTGTTATGGTTATGTTTTTTCGTGTTGCACTGTGTAAGCTACAAGGTGGTCTTCTTATGTGTGTTCTATATAAATTTGTATACATAATTCTTTGACATACAGATGTGTATGACTTGGAATGCAAAAAGGAGTTCATGTGATTGGACTATAAAACAATAACGATTATTTTTCAGTCGTGTTCATTATTTGTTGTTACATTCCATTACGGTACAGACGGTGAACTACTATGAAATCAATGACCTGCGCACGATATAATTTGTACACTCACTGAACGGGAACTACAGTTTAAAGTCGTGTCCGAACGACTTGTTTTTCCAGACTAGCTTTAAATATCTTACGAACGTCACCGACATTTACTAGGTGAATATACGATAGCATGTAACGAAACTCTGACATTTCATTTCCTATTTTGTGGAAATAAGGACAAGGATTTCCGGAAAGTAGATCCATTTCCAATTTCGTGAGGAAATTTTCCCCTAAAATTTCAAGAACGCTATATAATGCACATTATTTTCTCGGGCAATAGCAAGTACGATTTTCTAGTCTTAGAATGAGTTTTTTTTTGTAAAGACCTAACCTACAAAATATGATGAGAGAGAGATTGGCCGGAATCATCAATGCCGTGTCTTGGAGCGATCGCGCGACTTAATTCAACGCTGTGCAGTGGTATTTTGAACAGAGTCGGAAAATATATTTGTCCGACAAAATGTTGACAATTTTGACCGAAGAACGTATCATATCATTAATACAGACATCCCATATAGATACTAAAATCTCTGAGTGTGGAAGTATTGGGGACACCACGAATACATTTTCATATTCGTTGATTTGTAGCACATCTGCTCGTAACTAATGTATAGGAAATATTATGATCGATAAGTTTAATTCACTTACGTTTTGATGTGTGCTTTGATGAGGGAATTCAGTGGTTGGCCGTACTTTGAAATATTATGCTCCACAATATTCACTTGTGTGTTCTGTTCTATTTTGTACTATTTAATTCACCCACTTAATTATATTTAATAAGTACTTCGTATATCTGGCGCTGTCTCCTTTCAAAATTTCATTTATCAGTGATTTTTTTCCCAGACATGCAAAATTTAACTTTTCGCAAAGAAAGAAGGGAAAGAATTGGCGCGTCATCTCTTCTTCTTCTTTTTTCCATTCTCCTTTGCCGCATGCATCGCAGTAGTTCGGCTGCAAACTCTAGATGTCAGTAATTCACATGGCAATACTTGAAACGTTTTCCGGTTAAAATACACCGTTTGCCCTCTGTATGGCTTTTGATAGGTATACAGTGAACTAATGTACACCGAAACTTTGAGTTTCAATCGAAAAATCACTACATAGTTCAATAACACATAAAAGGCCACAAAATCACTTCGTCTGAAGGGGCCATAATTGATTGCAACTCTGCGAGTCGCCGACGCCGTCGTCTTCGATTGTGTTTAGTATCTTATTGACCAACAATTGTGTGACATTTACTTTCGGGTTTTTGACGCGTGTCGATTATTCGTAAACATCTGTCAAAAGCTGCGAAAAAAAACCTTGGAAAATAGAAAGTGTAGATCCAGAACTGGCTGAGTTGAATTTTTTAAATTTTTTACTTTTATTATATTAAATAACTAAAAATGGCGGTAAGTGTTGATGGGATTTGTGTTGGAGAATTGAAATCTAAACGAAATTTACCATTGCAGCCTCAACAGAAAGGAAAACAGGGTACAAAAGGAGCAAAACAAATTGTTGAGGAAAACAAGGGAACTCTGAGCTTCTACCGAAACATGTCATTGGGTGGAGCAGCAGCATCGTTGTTGGTTAATTTCGTGTTCTTCGAAATAGGCAAAGTGACAGTGGTAAGTTGGACCATAATGTCAAGGGAATGTTGTGTATAATTAACGGGTTTTCATGTTCCCACCATAGATTATGAGCATCCTCTCACTGTTGGTTTTGGGAGCAGCATATCAGTTTATGGCATTCATGTCGAAAGCCAAATACTCTGACACGGGAGCTTTGTTGGATTCGGGCAGTGATTTGAATATGGAAGGTGGTATAGCAGAGTAAGTTCAAGGAATACATACAGTAGTTTTTTCTTTTTTCAAATATGAACCTCTTTATGATTTAGGAATGTTAAGGATTTGATTATTCTAACTTCGGGCACCATGCTTTTGTCGATGTTATCCAACTATTTCTGGTTCCTTTTGCTCTTGGCTCCCTGTAGAGCACTGTGGATGTTGTGGGGAAGCGTTATTAAGCCTTGGATGGATCAAAAGAATGCCACTGAGGAGCCCGAAGTCAATGAGAAGAAACAACGGAAATTGGAGCGTAGAATGCGTCGCCAAAGATGAAAACAGTTATGCAAATTGTTTCTTTAGGCACAATTTTTAGTTTCCCCGCGTCATTATAATATTAAAATGTTTTGTTTTTATGTTGCCATTGTTTGGTTGGGTTAGGAAAAACAAAGGGATGATAGGCGACATACGGAAATGTCTCACCCTAATTAGTATACTCTATGTTCCTCCAATAAGTCATTGTAGAAAACTCAAATGGATTTTTTATGTTAAAATAACTGTATTTTTGAGATTTTCTTTAATAACAATAATACAAATATTTTGTATTTTTAAGTAAAAAAAAAAGTAAAGAACTGTAAAAATGGGTTTAATTTTTGGGTGTTTCTTCGGGATCTAGCCCGGACTTTTTCATTTCCACAGCCAACGAAAACAAATAATCATAGCATTCGGCCCTATAAATAGCAGAAGAATTAGTTACTTAAAATTCCAAGATCTGCTCAAAGTTCTCCTACATGTGTGACTTACATTGTTTTTGCCTTTTCCCATGTCTGACCCCAAACATAGACACCATGGCGACGCACAAGAACTGCCGAACATCCAGGATATTTCATCATCGCAGCATACATAGAATCGGCCAAATCCCTTTCAAAGGGTGTATTCTCTATAATCGGCACTACAAGCTTTTCATCGTAGCGTAGATAGCGTTTCAAGTCATCATCAAATATGCCTTTTATCATTTCCAAATGCGTACAACGGAATTCATTGCCCGGCCACAAGAGTGTAGCCATAACAGCGTGTTGCGAATGTGTATGTATGACGGCGCCGGCATTTCGATGACGATAAGCCAACATAAACAAAGGTGTACACTGGCTTTTAGATAAACTGGAAAAGAGCCGACATGGAAAATATTTCAGTGAAACGTTAAGACCACCTTCGAATGTACTCACTGCTTATAATCTGGTGGCAATTGAATGTCTTCACCTTGTATATTTTGTACGAACAAATCTTCCGGTTGTATACGCTCTTTCTGCACACCACTGGGAGCTATATAAATGTCATCACTGCAGGTTAAAGAAGCTAATTAATATGAGCTAATTAACTGTGGTACAGGAATAATGATCAATGATTATTGTAGTGGACGATTCATAATAATGAGTATGGGAATATAACCCAATAAACTAAATTTGTTGCAATAATATTTGGATTCTGGATTTTACCGTGTTCGATTGTAAGACCTTAGACCGCCATGCAGTGGGGCTACCAATACCGTTCGAGCCTCTGTTTATGAATCGTCAGTAAATATTGAGATCTGATTGAGATTGAAGAAGTGTCTGACACATTCCTCTCTAGATGGTACGGAGACTTTGAGGATTTTTCGAAGTTCCTTATCGTTGACCTGTAGTCAGTGGTCTGTTTTAATTAGCCTTCCCACCGTGCTTCTAGAATAGATCTGTGAACATTGGTCTTTTTTGGGCATGTTTTCAACTTCAGCTGCACAACTCCTTATATGGACATATGTGGGCAGAATAGCGAGTATTATTTCCAGAGCAGCTTGGGGAGCTGATGTCCTAATATAGAAACTATAGTCTCACCAGATGAAATATAATATAAATTATAGCTATAACTAGTACTACAGGGTTCTCCAAAAAGAGGTGTTATTTTGGTATTCCAAGAAAAATGGAATTTCTTGAGATAAATGATCGGATCTTTATTTCATAATAAAGAGGAAAAACAACATTAGGCAAATGGCCACCACGAAAGGAGGTATTAAATAACAAGGTCTCGGTGGCCAATTGTGATCGCCTCTTTGAGAGATACACGGTACGAAAAGTTTTTAGTTTTGCGAACTGTGATTGCAAAATGTTCACCATTTTTGTAGTGGATTTTAATCGTCAATAGTTATGAGTTTTTTTGGACAGTGTCAGTCCTTTTGACTGGTGATGACATAATATAGCCGGATAGAACTTGAACTACTATGCAAATTTCATGACGGTGTACATTGATAAGCATAACACATTCAAATCGACCACTTTTCTACCCCAACAATGTAAACCCTGTTGCTCCTCATTCGAAATACTTTTTTAAGGCATTAAAACGTAGAAATAGAAATTTTCATACACAGAAATAAGTCTGCTATTATTTGGTTGGTTCATAACAGTCTAGGGAGTCGTTAACAAATCCTAGCCAGGTCTTTGTTCCTTTTGTCGAAAAGTAACAGAAGTTAACATTTCCCAAAATTTAAATTCGACAGTTGAAATATCACTTCTCGTCGGGACTGCGAGAAATAATTAAAATATCACTTACGGTAAGAAAAATGTAACAAAGCGTGTTGTTAAGACTTACTTCAACTTCATGGAAATTCCTCCTCCCGTTCCAGTAACCCATCCCAAGTTATAAAATTGTTGACATAAAGATGGTATCAGTTTGCGTGGATGCTCCTAGAATATTCAAATCTTATAAATAAGTTCATTTCATTTAACACGTTGACTTACCAAGTTCAAATCATTATATATGGAAGACATTTTTTAAAACACTGACTTGTAATTACTTCAACTAATCCCCTAAACTGATAAGACATCGACCGGAGAGATAACTCTGAATTGGCCTACCCATCAAACATAGAAACTGAAACAGAACTGTCATATCAGGGATGATGAAGTTGGTATAATAGTACTTTTTGATACATTTTCGGCATCAACTGCATCACTTGAAGGGCCCTATTTCATACATTTTATCATTTTTCCTATCTGCTGTTCAGGTGTCTTGCAATGCAAATTTCTGTTCCTTTTCGTGAAGAATGAACAAGAGTTTAAAAAAAAAGAATATTTGGTCCGGTGAAAAGTACAAATATACTGCAATGGTCTGATCAAACGTCAAAACAGCGTGAAAGTTCCACCGTTTAAATGCACAAAGCGACACCAAAAGAAAATTGAAATAAAGCCGGATTACTTGACCGTTGCTGTAACGTAATCGCAACCATAACGTTAATGGAGTGCTGATTACCCCAAAATATGTGAAGGACCATTTTTCTTTTATGCTTAATGTAAAAAAACATAAACAATATGCGAATTTATTTTCTATTTGCTGTTTGCTTTGAACTAATCAGCTGTTTGTTAAACTTCACTTGCTGGATACAAAAACCTATTTTCCACACGTTCGTCCATTACGTTACCTTACGACTATGGCCAAGTACCCATTTGTACATATTTCATATAAAGAGAACATATCAGCGGACACATCACGGTTACGATTACGATCACGTAACCCGGTCGATGTCCAAGTTATTCACAACATCTATAAATATATGAAAATACTTTATATGGTTGTGAAGTTGTAGAGGGACACTTATATATGTAAAAAATTCTTTTTGTGCAGAATTTGACTACCTACGGAAATTGTATCCACAAGAAATATTTCCAAAGTTGAAGAAAATACTAATTATTTTTTTACACTACCGTTTTGACTTTTCCAATTAATACTAATATAATTAGAAGAAGAAAAATACAATTAGTAATTTTTGGATTAATTCGTTGTTTTTATAAAACATGTTTTTAACGTAGTCTTCATCTAAGCAGCCGCCTCCGTAAGACAATCGAAAGTACATGGCAATAATTTTGTAACTAATTCTTTCCTGATACAATCCCAATTCACACTTGTAGGATTCAGAGGTAAGGGCAATGGAAATGGTCGTACTGCCAATTCCTTTTGTGCTTTTCGTATTTTGATATTTTGAAAGCAATTTCTTTTTAAAATTCACAAAATTCCCATCTTTAAAAAAGTCCCCTAATAGAAAAAAAATTGACTAGTGTAAATCGGGACAAATAATTAATATTTTCCCCGGTATGTTTTGAATCCTCCTTCGTAACCGCGTGGGGTTGCCACTGGGAAAAAAATGTATTCTGCTCCAGTGTTGTCACTTAAATAATTTGCACAGCAATAGCGCCGCCGCCGATGACCAAATTGCCTCGGCTCGGCTCTCTGTTTCAGAGTGATTCAGTTCAGTTCGGGTTCAGTTCAGTTTTTGTGGCGTTAAAATTCCGTGGTAAATTGTACCACTTCATAAGAAAAATACATCAATAGCAAGGTCGACGCTATTGCTGAATTGAACAGGTAAGTTGTTCAATTACAATTGTATATTGAATACTACTCAGAAAACGTTAACAGAAAAAATCTGGACACCAGAATATCGGCATCATCGTTCGTTGCGGCATTTTTGGCACAGGCAGGCAACTTCTCGTTTGCAAGAAACGAGAAGTGCATGCTCACACCCCTGCTTTGCTGCTGTTTAGGTTTCACCAGTCAGTTTGTTTTATTATGGAAGAGCAGAATTACGTTGACACCGACAAAAAGTAGAGTAGACATTTTTCCCATTTAAAAAAGAACGCATCCTAATAATCAGGATTCCACCATCCACCATATAAATTAGAAACCTCCTTGAATTTTATATCAGGTGGCGTTAAAAATATACTCTTGACGTGAGAGGTAGCCTGAAAATCTCACACCACTGCGTAAATATTGAATCCTGCCTCTACCAGTTTTTTTTTTATGTAATACAGTCCTAGAGATGGGAACTGTTCAGGTCATTCGTGTGTTGTAGTATATTGATTTTACCCATTTTTCTCCTACTGGAGATGTCATATATTGACCAACATGTATTTTTTTTTCTGTTAATTTATTTTTTGGTCTTCGTAGGTATGATTGTTGTTTGTATTTCGTGGTTTTGTGTGTGTTGTTGTATGTGTATTATTTAACAAACACCAGCCATGACTTTCACTTTTATACAATAATAGTGCCATTTATATTTTACTAATTTGCTCGCTCGCGTAATATTCGCAAATTTTTCGTTTATAATGTATGGTACACATGTTTCTTGTGTCTTCTTTTTTCTGCTCATTTTACTAGTGGTTCGCGTAAATTTGGTCTTTTGCGTGTTTCGCAACTCTTCAGTGGACCAGACAAGAAATTCCGGAATGTTTTTTTTTTGTATAGAAATCGACCATGCATCAGGGATGAAAAAAGGGATTTGTGAAATGGTACTAATTCACAATTATGAATGTACGTTTCAATTGTGGAAGTGAACATAAATATTTTTTACGGACATGTTCTAATCCCTCTTTATATTTATGGGAACTTTCGAACATCTTAATACTTTAAATCACTGTGAGTCGGTAAATTAAAAAAAAATTTAAACTTAAAATGATAACGTATATCATGGTCTAGATTTCGGCAATAACTCTTTATTTCCTGTTAAAAAAAAACAATTGAAGCTGGAATTAAGTTCGGCCAATATGAGAAAACTGATGATTTTTTTCTTATAATTTGTATACCACTGACCGGTATAATTTGTATAGCTACTGTTTAAATGCGACTTCGACGGACGATGCTTTTCTAGTAAAGTACATGAGGTGAAGACAGCAGCTGTAAAATATTTGATGAATTTGCCAAATTTCGAACCTGGGTGTACTTCTGTGATAGTCGAACACACTATCTACCACATCACGAACGTCGGCAATATTTTGACAAGATAAATTCGACCACACGTAGCGCCGTCCTGTTGAATCTAAATGTTGCCATGGCCCGATAACGAAATAAGCACTAGTTGAAAAAAAACGATAGATGACCCTTTATATAATCTGTCGGTTCCTTAACCCTTTCATGTCCGATGTTGCCTATAGGTCCCGCTTTCATGTCTTCTAAGTCCCGCTATTTAGATTTTTTTGGCCTGCGGTTTTGACAGTTATACGAAAATATATAGACCTTATTCTGCTCCACCGCTCCAGGAAATCGAATGTAAATAGAGATATTTTTCGACACGGTCGATGAAAAATGTAAATATTCAATTGAAACCCGATAAAAAGGACTGGTCTCTTTAATATTTTGTTTCGGAAATTTGGCGCTTAATAAGCGAGTAAGACCTTGCTTACAGTTCTGTTAATTATAGCCAATGCACCAGTTCATCTACAATTAGAGCATCCAAATGTGGATGAAGCAAACTGAATTTAAATTATACATCTTATTTGAGCTGAAATGAACCAATATCCTATTTTTTTTATGGATATTACATTTCTTTTGACGCGAAATTCCGAGGAACCTATGTAAAAATGTAATTTATTTCGTCATACAGGTAGGGCGTAGTAACAGAAATACCAATTACTAATTCTAAGAATTTTTTCATTGTAAACGCAAATTGTTGTTGCTGTTAACAATTTCACCGGCTTTTTTTGTATATATTTTCAACATAAACACAACGAATAACACCAGTGATGGTAAATGATGGCAGATTACACTTTTTAGCACACTCGAATAGTTAACGGCCCCTAGGGAACTTAATATTTGAACACCTTAAAGCATTTGATGATTTTTTACAGTGGTTAATAAAGCCTCGTCCGCTCATGGCGGTTCAACTTTAAAATCTTCACCAAAGGATTCAAGCCAATGAACGACTGTTTTGCTTGTTGACACAGATTCCGAAATAAGCATAAGCATATTTACAGCTACGGCTTATTTTAAAAAAACTTATGTACAGCAAGTTTATCCTATCGATAAACACCTATTTTCAATAAACTTACTCTTCAAGCGTAAATCGATTCATTTCGTGCCACGGATATACGATACTGGCTTTCTGTCAAGTTTTTTTTGGCGGGAATTAACTGTTGCCGTCAGAATAATATTTATTAGATGGATCATTTTTGATAACCGAGATACTCAAAAGAGGAAGGGTCGAGTCATCAGGGTGTCATTTTTCGAGCAGAGTGGCCGGAGACAAACACATTTGTTCTCTGTTTTGTACCTGTCTATCTTGTGGTGTAGCCACCACGGCTAGTCACAATACCAATCTAGGGTAACCAACCAACAGAACGATGGAATTTTTGTTGTTGTTTATAATCGGAAATGTGCCTATTTTAATTTACTCAAAAATTAGCCAAATGTATAGCTGTATAGCTTGGCAATTTTACCACACATTTTGGCACGACCTATAATTTCGTAAATACCAACACTGAACAGCACATCACAACACGAGAGTGTGTAAACATCATCCGATCCGATGAACCGGCAACACCATTGGTGCGTTTAATATTTTTTTTTCCTAGTGAGCAACAATGCAAACACTCATACTTGTTAGCGGGTGAGCGTGCTGAGAGGGGATATACCAGGAAAGCAAATATTTATTTAGTAAAAAAAAAAAGTTTTTACCCACGCCAGTGCTCTTGTATTTGTTGTACACATTATTATTAAAATTAGGTTTTTAAAGTATAGGTCAAATTTTTAGATGGCAAAAGAGCAAATATGTATTTACTCTTAAGTAATTGTACAAACCCTATGTGTGTAATAGTTAATAGCACCGGTTTTGATATTCGAAGTGCGAGACATCAACAATAATCATTCATGTGTGTACTGTGTGGAGAAAGAGAAAAAAATGCATGTGAGTGTGTTCAACTTAGGTAGTTCTCTATTGCAGAAACAACTCAAAAGACAGAAATATCATACGACATCGCAACCACGTTAATACATACATAATACGTACTAGCAGCAACAACAACAACAAGAGAATAGTAGTAATGATAACACGTCAAGTCGTCAAGTAGCTAATGATAATAAAAAGGCATGCATGAATATATACATATGTAGGAATGTATGTAGCTACGGACTAGGTATGTAAATGACTTTGTAAACAAACGGACAAATAACGTCACTAACATTTAGAGTTGCCACACTGTGTGATATGCTGTGTGTGCGCGACTATCACTCAGTTAACCCCTACGTTCTCATTATTGTAAACGCTGGTGACTTTGCGAGTAAAAAAGTGATCTCTGGGCATGTAAAACTTCTCTAGAAAAAATATTAACGGTTGGAAGGAGGCTTTAAACACTCCTGTCCTGGTGATTCACCCACTGAATCGAGAAATACGCGAGTAAGTGGGCTTTTGTGAGCATTTTAAAAATCCAATTTGCAACAGTTTCAGTTAAAAACCCCAAAGAGAAGAAATTTTCCATAACCAAATCGCAAAGTGACTGCACTATGTCCTCGATAGCCTCACGAATTCTTCTTTGATGTCTTGAATCGACGCTGGGCTGTTGGCGTAGACCTTATTACTTCACGAGGCTCCAAAGGACGAAGTCTCACGGTGTTTAATCATGCATTTCAAGGACCCAATCAGCAATGATCGGCGGCTTGAGTTCTTGTGTTAACTGAACTTTATAAGCCTTCAAACCCAAGTCTTTATGCAAAATACGGTGTAATGAAGTTTGTGGAATGCCCATTTCCAAAGAACGACGAGGAATGGACAAATCTGGGATTTCTTCAACACTTTGGGCTACAGCAGCAATATTCTCAGTTGTTCTGGAGCGACGTGCACGTGTTTTATTCTTCACATCACTAACTTGTCCTAACAGCTCGAATTTTTGCATCCATTTTCGGTATTGCGGTCCGACAAGGTGCTTCACGATGACCCAAAAATGCTTTAGTTTTGCGAACTGTGACTGCAAGATTTTCAACATTTTTGTAGTGAATTTTAAAAATGTCAATGCGTTGTTGAAGCTTGTGTCGTTCCATTTTTAGTAATGACGTAGTTTCTACTTGTCAAATGTCAAAGAATTAAAGCTTTAAAAGTGACAGCTACCGAAATAACGAGTGATTCAGAATAACACCTCTTGATGGAAAACTCTTTATATTTTGACCACTTTCTTTTTTCATAGTTTTTCCATAACTGCTCAATTCTAAATTATTAAAATAAATTTGCTTTAGTTTCCTTTCGTATTTTCTACATTTTGTCAAATCATTCAGTAGCAGCACTTTCTTTCTGACATTCAGAATGCTCAATATTATTGTTGTTTTCGTTGTTTATGCAGTTGTAATTCCAAACCCTCGATAAATATTTGAACACAATGACTCTTTTGCTAATTAAAAATTCCGTTTGACCCATATTTTGAATGAATTTCCTACATCTGGTAACCTTGCACTTCAAAAATAATAAAATTAAAAAAAAAAACTCAGCAAAAACGCATACAATTTTGAAAAGAGAGTTTTCGTGAAATTGTTGATCGGTCGGTCGGCAATGTCAAATCTCAGCTGCTTTATAGTCAGCCGACGACGGCAAACACAACGTATACACTCATAATGTATGCACGTAGCTCGTCCCGTCTCGTACCACATCACCTCTATATGCATGATTTTTAGTGTTTTACTAAATTCAAATGACACCACAGTTCAGTTTTCATTTAACTCGTGTGAGGTGAAGATCGATAGTGTGTTTGGAGACAATTCACCTGTAGCGCGCTCTCAGCACAACGACATAAAATAACAAAACGGTTGGTAGTGTTCAATAAATACCTAAACTAGAAATTAAATCAAAGTGTGTGAACTTTGTTTTGTTGGAATCGGGGAAAAAAACACCGATTTAAACTTTGTACACTAAAAACAAACCCTACACAACTATTTTATATTTACCCAATGTGTGAAATGGGCATGTGAAAGAAACAAGAAAAAAAGAGGGACTTGTGATACAAGCTTTATTTTCCGTTAATGGCTTGAGAGTTTCTTTTTCTTTTCTTTTGATTCCGTGTTTAGTGCTGTTCGTCTTTCGACAAGTTTTTGGGTGATTTTGTTTGCTCTTGAATGTGTGTTATAAAATAATTTAAAAAAAAAAAATTGACAGTTGTGTCGAAAGCTATGAAAGAAAAAAGAGAAATTTTTACCGTTGCATTTCAAGCGAAGCTCTGATCATATTATTAATGATATTTCAGCATTCACAATCGATAAATATTTTGAAATATGTATTTTTTAACGAAATAAAAGCTAATTAATATTATAAAATATTTAAAAAAAAAAAAACACTATTAATTTATTTTACCTCTTATCTCTTTTAGCTGATCTTTCAACAGTTCACCGTAGAAAAACACAAAAATAAATTGATACTGTTTGATAACATTTACACAAATATTTTCCGTTCAAAATGTCAGCAAAGGCAATTTGTGAAGCCACTGGAAAGGATATTTTGAATCGTCATTTGAATGAACAGGGTGCCGGTTTCCAAACATGTCGTTTCGCCACAGTTAACACGACAACCGATTGGTCAAAATTGGCCGCACAAGAACCCTGGCTATTGAATACGGTGAGTAAAAAAACCTACCTAGGTACAAATCATACAATGCATAAGAGGAGATTTACACCAACCAATTTGGGGTTAAAACAATTTTTCGATTAAATCAGTATTTTGTTCAATGCATCGATAACAAATAAGTATCGGCTACTTTAAATATTATATGAAAAACGCTAACGCTTAGTTAGTTTTTAAAATATCACTAATAAAATAGTGACCTACTGTAATGTGCATTGTATTTGCACACATTAAATAAATCGCAGGTGTATTCATTAATTTATGGCATGCGTGCATGACAAAGAAAAACAATAAGATAATGCGTACATTAATGTTTTTGTGAGGGAAAATACCATTTTCTGTCTTCGATTGAAATCTAAAGAAAAATTACAAGCGTTTCGTATGGTGTTCTTGGTTGCACAAGATTCGGCAAGCCTTTTTTGATGTCGGGGGCGGTTTTCTCCATGTTGCACAACATGTTTCATCCTTAATTCATTCTGTGTCGGCATAAAGCTCTCAGTTTATTCTTCGTGGACATTTTATGTCGGCGAAAATAATTATAAATATTGCAAAAATGAAGGAAATAAAATGCCACGCCCCTTAAAATGCGCTGAAATCCACGAAAGTCAACGTGATTTAGTACACTCCGCTCCAAGGGGCCCTCAGGGCCGTACAAATGTTTTCGCCCACCTTATATGATAGAAAATTGGGCATCAAATTCGCTCGGGGTTCTAAACTTGTAGATCATTTAGTGTGGGAACAAAAAAAATATGACACTGTTTAAAGTGGGTCCGGAGGTCTTCAATGTAAAATTATTGATTATTTAAAAACAAATATTAGATTAGAAGAACCACAATCGTGCCGCGAATAGTTTTTTGTATATTGGGAATCCTCCTGTAACTTCCTTTTATTTGGTTGACCAAGATTATGTGAAAGTGTACGTTTATTTAAGGACCCTTGGACCCGAGCAGTTAGAAAATAGTGCAGGTGTTTGGAATCTATGAAATTTTCTTGAATATTCGGAATTCTTGTGCATTTCCCACAATTATATGAAAGTGGGCGTACACCTCTTGAGGGCCTTGATGACTCCTGGGACCCTAAACTGCAATATTCACGTAAATACTGTCAATGCAGTTATAATTGATTCCTTGCCAAAAAAATATAAAAATGATTTAATGTTGTTTTCTTTCTGTTATGTCTATACTACTACATATATAGTTCTGTAAATATGAGTGTAGTAATCAACCATTTGCAAATAGTGTGTGATATCGTATTCAGAACCATTTACGCATGTTTCTTAAAATTCCAGCCGGAGAAGTTCTCTCATTGCATTGACATTACTCTCTTACTCGGCATTTACGTAGTGGTCATGTTTTGTTGTTACCAAACGGCCGCCCTCTAAAAACATTTATTGCGCTCTATTTTTTATATAAAAAATGGTTTTGTTTTTCATTTCATATTTTAATTTATTTCTATAGACTTCCTCATATCTATCTCGTCATTTCCATCACATGGTCACGTCGTATGACCATTGTAGTAATGAACACATGTATATAATTACACACACACACTATTTATATTAATTACAATTATTCTGTGCATTTTGTTCGATTTGCCGCTAATTAAATGTCACTGCAGCATTAATTATCAGTATTATACACATTAGACAGACAATTTTGGTTAGGAAAAATAAGCATTGGCCGACATGTAGAGAAAAACTCAAAAGTAAAAAACAAATCGATATTAACATCCGTATTGGTGTGGATAATGCGGGAAGGACGATGATTGATAATAAAAAGATGTAAATCAAACATGAACATTTTGTATTGTCCATAAAAGTTGATAAAAATAAATGTGTAACGCCTAGACTATTCCAAACAAATTTAAGTTGGCTCTACAACCTATAAGTTTCTTATTCCGTTTCTGACACCTTGGAGTGTTTATGAAATGTATATGTTAATGTTTATTCATTCATATAGTACTATCAAAGACCTTCCAGGCGAAAAAAAAATGTATTACATGGTATTTTATACAAAATGCAATGTCTGTCGTCACTATATTTGATGCATCTTAAGCAAGCTCATATAGATGGTTTTATGATGGCGAATATTCTTAGGAATTGTAACTATTTCCAAAAACCAGACAGCTTCAACTGTCAAGATGTCACAATATTACAACAATGATATTTGCCCCTCATCCAAATTATTATGAACCCTTTAATAATGAATGCACTCCACGGAGGATTCCGCTGGACCCAACTTAAACCGTTTCTATTAGTTTGTATGGAGCCCTTAGGCACCTCGGTAGGAGAGATGGTAGCGTGCTAGCCTATCAGCGAAGGGGGTTGTGGGTTAGATTCCCACCAGAGGTTTTGGTATGTCGCTGCAAAAATCTAGCCATATGGTCTGTCACCCGGTTTACCCTTGGACCCAAAGAAATTAGAATATTAATTTACTTTGAATTGTAATTAAATACAAATAAAATAATAATAATATCGAGCCCTTATTACGAAAAAAGACAGACAACCCTCGCCCGTAAAAATTCCCTTTTTTTGCACTTACGTCTTTTTCGCGGTAAATGCTCGATATTAGAGCTAAAGCGGGGAAAATTAGCCAGCCCTAATCTTCCAAATGTATTGAACTCGGACGTTTGTCTATTGATTTTCCTTTTTTTCTGCAAGAACATTACTGACCAGAATTTGCTAAAGAAAAAAAATGCAGACACTTTTTCCAGAATCTCTCTGTTATGAGCTCCGCACACGAGAGCTATGGGGAAATCAACAAAATAAAATGACTTTATAAGTTATCTACAGGAATTGGATCGATCGACTGCAAGGGGCTACCAACAATCACTACAAATCTTCGTTATCGTCATAAATACACAAAATATAATATATCGCTTTATAACGAATACAACAACTTGGCGATAAGTTTCAAATAAACAAAAGGAGCTTTAATGTCGTTGGGGTTTTACAGACAAACAAAACGCAACAATAAAAGTCAAAACAGGTGACATTACGCAAACATGCGAGAAATTTATGACATTCGAGATCATAGATTGTTTTCCATATTTTATCTTGTGGAAAATCTGTAATTAAAACAAAATTTGATCTCCTGCTGGGTTCAGACACGTGGTAGCTTTTGTGTTGGGTTCATATTATTTTGACTTCCCGAAATATTATTTCACATAACTACCGGCAAAATGAAATACATTTTGTTTTATGTTATTCTCGCAATAAGAGAGTGAGAACGACTGTTATCTTTCAAATATAATTTTGCCGGCTTCTATGCTGTCCATGAGTCACACAATTCAATTCCAAATCAAACACAGCGATATCAATAGGAGTCAAGGTAATTGTTGTAGTACTAAAACACGACCGCTGTCGTGTGAGCCCTGGGTGGGAACACATTTTGAATGAGTTGTTGTATGCTGTGGCGTGGCAGCTGTGGTCTGGGTATTTTGCGTTGAAACACTCACGCCACCTTAACATAATCGACAGGCTGGCTAAAGCACAACAACACGCCATCGTTTAACAGCTGTTGACACTGCGACTTCTTTGCCTTTTCACAACATGAGATTTATTTGTTTATTAAACAATAACAACCTGTTGTTGTTTAATTGGTTTTACTATCGTATGTTGTTTTTTGCATTTATTTTATTTTTTTTCTGTTTTTTGATTTTTCCCAACTGTGTTGGAGACTGGCCGCTACAGAATTATATTCACAAATGTGGCATTTATTGAAGTGATTGAGGAGAGATGATAAGCATCTCTCGGATCGTATAAATAAATATCATGCCAGGCATATACGACAATGTATATGTTAATGGTATTTATAAAACTAATACACATTTGTTTTCAATATATTTTTGTATTATTTATTTCAATAAATAAGCTTGGTTTGGTTATCGGAGAACAGTTATGACCATTTAAAAAATGCCATAGTGAACGTTAGCGGCGATCTTCAAACCTGATATCATTTTTTTTTTAAATCTTTAATAGTTGTCAAGCAGTCAGTGTTTTATATGAATTCTGCAAATTACTATGATCGCTCCATAGTACGTATTGTCTGGTATTGTCTACCTCGTAACTAAAATTTAATTAAAACGTAGGAGAAAATGTCATAAACGGTAATTTGTGTTTTGGTTTTCGTACAGAGGCTCACGTCAACAATTCTGCACAAAGCGCAAGAATGTTGCCAGCTTAATATCCGGTCGTATTTGCGCGTTTCATTATCCCGGAGCTCATTTATCCTGCATCACATTTCCGGGACACTTGCACATACTCTCCAGTCTACACCAAAAACTTAACAGCGATCGCTGTTTAGTCAGTTTTTTTATATTTAATAGAAATTGATTGATACTCACTTGTAAAGTGTTTACAATTTTTGTTGTTTATTACAACTTTGCTACCAGCTGTTTTCATCAGGCTCATAGCTGTAATTCGCGAATTGGAAATTGTTCAATTTTCATTTGTAATTCATATGGCAGACGAAAGTTAATGCGAACGTTATTCGAAGCGAAAGTCAGCGACCGTTTCTCGGTATCTACCACACAACCGATAATTTACTGTTGGCCTTCTTGGTTTCTACACGAAAACTTCTCCATGCGAATCGGGTATGTCTGCGCACATCTTTTTACTTTTCGAAAATTATCATCTGCTGCTAGCATGTCATTTTATTTGTATTTTATGGCAAAATCAACGATTTTGTTATCAGCGGACCCCCAAGGAAAATAAATTCGGCCACTATCTCTTAAAGCGCACTGTTCGACAATTGCCAGTACAACGAAAATTTGAAGATAACAATAAATGGTCAATTTTTGATTCCACGTCTTCATCAACAGGTGTGCATGTTGTTTGAATCCACAGATTCATGCTCACTTTTCACAGCTTGGTGAATAAACATAGATTTTCGTTTCTTTTGCTTTCTGGGACTTGATTTTGTTTTTGACTGGATGTGTATAATTGTGGACTGCTAGGTTGTGATATGAGCTTTTCCAACTATCACACGGCAAATCCAGATTCTTAGCCTAGTAAGAAGAGCATGCCTTTTTCAGTCGCCGATTCTACATTTTTCGAGTAAGAGAGTTATCGCTAAGCCATTGGAAACTTCACTAGAAAAAGCGTTAACCATTCGAAGCCGGCTTTAAACACTAGGTCCTGCTACTTGTCAAATCTATTTACATTCTAAATGGACGGTGCTAAATTTCCTACAGTATTTGTCAAGCCTTTTCTTGGTTAGGGTGATGGTTATTTTGCGCAAAAAAGAAATAATTGTAAAAGTGTTTTGAAGCCTTCACAATTGCTGGTCCGATTCTAAAGTGTATCTGTGGCTTTCAACTTTCCAGTTTGAATGCGATTTCAAGTTTCGTAAAAGCCTCGATTTCGTTGCAATTTAGTTTGTCATTTGTCACAAATTCATTATTGTTTCAATTAAATTTGTATATGTGACAAAATTCATATATTGTGTTAAAATTGTTTTTCGCACTAAATCAGGTGATGTGTAAACACGTGCATTATTTATATTCCCAATGTGTTGTTTTTGAACTGATGTAATTTTCAAAATGAGCGGTTAGTGACTGCATCGTATTTATTTTTACAAAACAATCAACGTTAATTAAATATTAACACAATCAATAATAAGAGTATTGAATTGTAATTTGTTTCTATCATTTCAGCCTTTGGTTGTAAAACCCGATCAACTTATCAAACGTCGTGGAAAATTGGGTTTAATTGGTGTCAAGAAGAACTTTGACGAAGTCAAACAATGGATTGCCGAACGTATGGACAAAGATCAACAAATTGGCAATGCCGTAGGAAAGTTAAGGAACTTTATCATCGAACCCTTTGTACCCCACACAGATGTAAGTACATAATATATACTGAATGGTATGGCCAATGGAATATTAATAACTCTTTACGATCAGGCCGAGGAGATGTACGTTTGCATTTATTCGCATCGTACTGCAGACACCCTGCTATTCTATCATCAAGGTGGTGTTGATATTGGCGATGTTGACGCCAAGGCCTTGAAGTTGGATGTGCCCGTGAATAGCGATGTCACATTGGCCGATATCAATGAGAAGTTGTTAACCCATGTACCGGCAGCTAAGAAGGAGCGTGTGGCCAAATTTGTTTATGCACTGTACAAGACCTACGTTGACTTGTATTTCACCTATTTGGAAATCAATCCCTTGGTCGTCACCGACACTGATACATTTATATTGGATTTGGCGGCTAAGCTGGACTCAACCGCCGATTTCATTTGCCGTCCCAAATGGGGTGATATTGAATATCCACCACCATTCGGCCGTGATGCTTATCCCGAAGAAGCCTATATAGCTGACTTGGATGCCAAGAGTGGTGCTTCACTAAAAGTGAGTTGTTATGAACATGCAACGTTTGTTATATCTAATGTTTATTTTTGTTTTCCTTCTCAGTTAACAATACTTAATAGAAATGGAAGGATTTGGACAATGGTTGCTGGTGGCGGTGCTAGTGTCATTTATTCGGATACAATTTGTGATTTGGGTGGTTCCACTGAATTGGCCAATTATGGCGAATACAGCGGTGCTCCGTCGGAACAACAAACCTACGAATATGCCAAGACTATTTTGAATCTTATGACTTCGTCACCCAAACATCCTGAGGGCAAGGTTTTGATCACGGGTGGTGGTATTGCCAATTTCACCAATGTCGCAGCCACTTTCCGTGGTATTATTACCGCCCTGCGGGAATTCCAACCGAAATTGGTAGAGCACAATGTCTCCATTTTTGTGCGTCGTGCTGGTCCCAATTACCAAGAGGGCTTACGCAAGATGCGCGAATTTGGCAGTACATTGGGCATTCCATTGCATGTGTTCGGACCCGAAACTCACATGACTGCCATTTGCGGTATGGCTTTGGGTAAACGCGCTATACCACAAACAACTAGTGCAGAGTTTTCCACTGCCAACTTTTTATTGCCCGGCGGACAGAATGCCCAGCCCGAATTGAGATCGTTGACGGGAGACTGCGGTAATGGTGAGTTAATGAAATTCGAGTATAATAATATTTTTCCTATGTATAGGAATATCTCAGGATGACAAGGAAAGATTTCATGAAGATGGAAGAAAAAAAAATAGAGACTGTAGTAAGAAAATGTATGTATTTCTAAACATACATTGCTGGTTTAGTGCACCCTTTTTTTTTGGAATAAAAATGTTTGTGCCGACAGTCAGTTTGAAATACATCCTACTACGTTATATACGGAGGAAATTCTGTCAATCATTAAAAACCGGTCACACATACTGCATATCTTACTTACTTATTTCCCTTAACATTCCATGAAGGAACAGACGGGGAACTTCTATCGAATCAGTGAGCAGTGCGCGATTTAATTGTGTATACTCACTGACCGGGACCTAGTGTTTAAAGCCCGCTCCCAATGGCTAATGATTTTCTAGAAAAGTTTTACATGACTTAGAGATTACTCGCTTACTTGCAAAGTCGCCGGTTTGAAACAATGTCAGTTTAAGAAATATTCAGTTGATTGATCCCCAATTCTTTCGAATAAAATCACATTGAATCCTAAAATAGTTCGAAAACATTTTCTAAAATGGCACAGAATGTTGTTGAGAACACAGAATATTAACAAGTAAAAGCTGCATTCGGAGTCTCTTCAGTTTGACATGGAAATCACCGTGAAGGTATGAAGACGACCACGGCGTGCCAGGCCAGTAAACCAAACAATCCAAGTGCACCCAGGCGACCTATTCGCTGTGTGGTCGAATTCTCGTTCTTTGTTGTTGAGGTCCACCCAACACTTCTTTGGGTGCGATCGCAACTCCACGCCGAGCCGAACTGTGGTTCCGAACGGCTGAAGGTTTTTAGAAGAGCTTTTATATGACTTAGAGATTACTCTTTTATTTGTAAAGTCACCAACATTTAGGTGGTGTAAAACAACCGCTGAAAATGTTTGATAGCCTAGACAGATTGCGAACCTAGGTTTGTTATTTGATATAATTCAATACAAAATAACGTTATTGTTTATTATTATCACCCACCCCAAAAACTCGACTTTTTAATACGATTATATTTTCGCAATAAAATTCATGAAATCTTTTCCTTCACAACTTTACATTGTCACTTTACTCTGCTATAGTATACTCTACTCTTCATCAGTATACAGAAAATATTGTAACATTTCTTTCAATCTTTTTCGTCTATTTCGTATGTTTTTGAAAAAAAAAAATTAAATAAAAATTGAATCCTCTTGTTTTATGTAATTGATTTTATTCCTTGTCTCTACCTAACTACCATCCGCTGTGTGATAATGTCTTTATGGCTCTCTCGAAAAAATATCTCATCATCATATGTTTCCCTCATATGGTGTCATCATCACATTATTATCACCACATACCACCAATTAATCCATACTAAATTTGCCATGTAACTTTTTTTCTTTCCAACATTACCTTACCTATCAACCACCCACCCATCCTCCATTTGTATTTTTGTTAATGTTTTGTACTTGTTCTTCCTTCAAATGTTTTATTTTTTTTTTATTATTTTGGTTACCACCTTCTTCCCATCTATGTTTATGTTCCTCCTTCCCACCACCACCGTTTGAATGATTTGAACGGTCATCATCATCATCCCTACGTCCGTACCGTAAACTATCCTGTTATCGCTGTGTCGTGATCGTGATCGTCCGTCCACTACTACTCTACTGTGCCTGTGAACAAAATTCAAAAATTTTTACAAAAAAAAAAACAATCGAAACCATTCATTTCTGTGTGATAATTAATATCATCAAATCACAACACACACACACCAATCGAATCAAACAATCAAAAAAAAAAAAAGGTTTAGGTTCACCTCAACAAAAGATTAAACTACCACCTATCTCGGCAGATGATGTTAAAATCAACAATGACGCTGTCGATAGTGTAGTTAACACAACACGCAAATTCTTTTCCAACAAAACCAAGGCTATTGTCTGGGGCATGCAGCAGAGAGCGGTGCAATCCATGTTGGATTTCGATTTTATCTGCAGGTAAGTGTAGAACTTTTATAGTTCCCTTAAGTTTAAGCAAAGTGCAGCTCTAGTTTTCGCATAGCGTTTTGTGTGATAAATCTCAAGTTTAGAACTCGACACAAAATTGTGAATAACATCGAAACCCCTTTATCAATTTTCATGATGTATATCTCATTTAAATTGTAAGATATGTGCATTTATGATAAATTATTGAAAAATCGCACTTTTTTTCGTTTATGAATTTGTTTTGTAACTCCGAAACCGACATTGTGATTTAGGTTGACGATCTTTTGTTACTCCGAGTCCCGAAGATTTATTTGGCCGAAGGTTGAAGATAATTAAAACTCAAATTTTATTTTAAATCGGACGAGTTGTTTTTGGCTTTTGACAAGTTATGACAATTATTTGACAATCAAAATACCAAGGGTAGTATCTGATTTTTTGTTGTTGGGCCACTACCTTCTACTCTTGTGCCATGAACCATTGCTATACACAATGTCGACCATTTTTTGTACTCAGAATTGTAGTGATTATTTAGTACGAAAACATTTCATTTTTGTTGTCCCGTGTAATCAACTCTTCTAATATTTTCGATATACCCTTCTGGGAGAAAACGTTTTTCCCTGTGGCTTTTTAGTGCCAAATTTCATTTGCTCCATCCAATGGAAGAACTTATAAATATGAATCATTTTATACATGAGTTTTACATGGTTTTGAAGTTCTTTGGAATCGCTCTAACATCGGATCTTCTAAACGCCTTGAAATGTATAAAATTCCTTGTTGTGTCAGCGAGCAACAACTTTTCTCAATCTGTTGCCGTCAATTGTTATTACCATTTGTATTTATATATTTACACATTGACTCTTAGGGACATTTTTGAGGCCTGTTGTTGACAACAACCATACAAATGTGCAATTGATGTATCCTAATGTTCATAAATTATACATCTTTTCTTCCATAAACGTTTGACGTTCTAACAAGCTGTAAATTTAATTATTAACGTTTAGTTTTTGAATGTATTGATGTCATCTCTAATGTGTTGGTTTTGAGGCGCAACTGCATTAATTTACATGACAAACATCGTGACACATTCACTGAAATGTATGGACATACGGAAGAACTTACTGTCTGTTTCTATAAAACGAAATGGATCGTTCGTTACAATTTAGTACGAAAACATTTCATTTTTGTTGTCCCGTGTAATCAACTCTTCTAATATTTTCGATATACCCTTCTGGGAGAAAACGTTTTTCCCAATGGCTTTTTAGTGCCAAATTTCATTTGCTCCATCCAATGGAAGAACTTATAAATATGAATCATTTTATACATGAGTTTTACATGGTTTTGAAGTTCTTTGGAATCGCTCTAACATCGGATCTTCTAAACGCCTTGAAATGTATAAAATTCCTTGTTGTGTCAGCGAGCAACAACTTTTCTCAATCTGTTGCCGTCAATTGTTATTACCATTTGTATTTATATATTTACACATTGACTCTTAGGGACATTTTTGAGGCCTGTTGTTGACAACAACCATACAAATGTGCAATTGATGTATCCTAATGTTCATAAATTATACATCTTTTCTTCCATAAACGTTTGACGTTCTAACAAGCCGTAAATTTAATTATTAACGTTTAGTTTTTGAATGTATTGATGTCATCTCTAATGTGTTGGTTTTGAGGCGCAACTGCATTAATTTACATGACAAACATCGTGACACATTCACTGAAATGTATGGACATACGGAAGAACTTACTGTCTGTTTCTATAAAACGAAATGGATCGTTCGTTACAATTTGTTAAAATTGATAGGGTTATGACATGGGGTTGAGACTTGATTCAATCCTGATTTTTAGTAATATGTCAGAGAATGACGGAACGTACGCCCAAAAGAACCAGATTTACTTACTGAGAAATTTTCTTTATTCTGACGATTCATAACAAACGATAGAATTGGTTGAAGGAAAACCGTAATTAATTTTAGATTCGATTCAACAGATTATCCAAATGGTTTAAATTGGTTTTAGGCCTTCTAAAAGAGCTGTTAGGGAAATACACTGTTTCAAAAATATTGTAGGACAAATGTTGCAGAACTTTTGTATAAATTAAATGAAACCATGCAGTATTATCGGTGTTGATGCTTAACATTATGGGGAAATATGAAATCACACAACTGTGCACCCATCACACCATGCTGACAATATAAACATCTACTCAGTTAATGGAAATAATTTGTTAATATTGCACTGGCACATTGTTCTCCTTCCCATTCTCACAACTTGCCAATAATGAATGTATTTAAATAGTCAGAATAAAACAACGCCTAAGTATTAAATATAATTCTAAATATTGACTTTCTGTTTGCTAATCAAATTGTTTATAATTTCTTTCCCCCACCCCAACAGACGTGATGAACCTTCGGTCGTTGCCATGGTCTATCCCTTTACTGGTGATCATAAGCAGAAATTCTATTGGGGCCATACGGAAATCTTAATTCCCGTCTACAAGAAAATGTCCGATGCCATCCATAAGCACAAGGATGTGGATGTAATGGTGAATTTTGCGTCATTGCGCTCTGCCTACGAGTCGACCCTGGAGGTATTGGAATATCCACAAATACGTACGGTGGCTATTATTGCTGAAGGTATCCCGGAGAATATGACCCGTAAAATGATTTTGGCAGCCAACAAGAAGGGTGTTGCCATTATTGGCCCGGCAACGGTGGGAGGCGTGAAGCCCGGATGCTTTAAGATCGGCAACACTGGTGGTATGTTGGATAACATCCTGCATTCCAAACTATACAGACCCGGTAGTGTGGCGTATGTCTCCCGCTCCGGTGGTATGTCCAATGAATTGAACAACATTATCTCCAAGGCGACAGACGGTGTTTTAGAGGGTATTGCCATAGGTGGCGATCGTTATCCCGGTACCACATTTATGGATCACATTATGCGCTATCAGGCTGATCCTGATTCAAAGTTGCTCGTTCTATTGGGTGAAGTGGGTGGCACTGAGGAATATGAAGTCTGTGCCGCTCTCAAGGATGGCCGTATTACAAAACCGCTGGTTGCCTGGTGCATTGGCACCTGTGCTTCTATGTTCACCTCGGAAGTACAATTTGGACATGCTGGTTCATGTGCCAATTCAGATCGTGAAACGGCTACCGCTAAAAACAAAGCTCTCGGTGAGGCGGGCGCTTATGTGCCCGATTCGTTTGACTCGTTGGGAGATTTAGTGCAACAAGTTTATGCCGAGCTCGTGAAATCTGGCCGCATTGTGCCACGTGAAGAAGTGCCACCACCCACCGTGCCCATGGATTATGCCTGGGCTCGTGAATTGGGATTGATTCGCAAACCGGCTAGTTTTATGACATCCATTTGCGATGAAAGAGGCCAAGAGTTGATCTATGCCGGTATGCCCATCAGTGAAGTGCTGAACAAAGATGTCGGTATTGGTGGTGTCATTTCATTGTTGTGGTTCCAGCGTTGCCTACCTCCCTATGTGTGCAAATTCTTCGAAATGTGTCTGATGGTTACGGCCGATCATGGTCCAGCTGTATCGGGTGCACATAATACAATTGTTTGCGCCCGTGCTGGTAAAGATTTGGTGTCGTCCGTTGTCAGTGGGCTGTTGACAATCGTAAGTATAGATGAGAAATTGTTACATTTGTTACTACTGTAAAATGAAACTGTTTGGTTGTCCAATTCAAGCGAGGCTAGAAACAAGTTTTGTCTTTTTATAGTTAAACAAAGTGTATCAGTTAACCAACAATTGTAGTTTTAAAATTTGCTAACTAAAACTGAGTTTTACTCTACACAATCAGACCTAACCCATATTTCTATTTTCTCTTATTACAGGGCGATCGTTTCGGTGGTGCTTTAGATGGTGCTGCCCGTCAATTCTCCGAAGCCTACGACTCGAATTTGCATCCCATGGATTTCGTTAATCAGATGCGCAAGAAAGGTCAATTGATTATGGGCATTGGACATCGTGTTAAATCCATCAACAATCCCGATGTGCGTGTAAAAATCATCAAAGAATTCGTCATTGACAACTTCCCCTCATGTCCATTGCTGAAATATGCTTTGGAAGTTGAAAAGATTACCACAAGTAAAAAACCTAATTTGATTCTCAATGTTGATGGTGTTATCGCCACCTGCTTTGTGGATATGTTGCGTAATTGTGGATCATTTACCAGGTGATTACAACGTCTAAGTGCAAAGTGTATTTCGGATAATAATAATGTATTTGTTGTTTCTTTCTTTTTTTTTGTAGCGAGGAAGCTCAGGAATACATTAATATTGGTTCTATCAACTCGCTGTTCGTGCTGGGCCGCAGCATAGGCTTCATTGGTCATTTCATGGATCAGAAACGTTTGAAACAAGGTCTCTATCGTCATCCATGGGATGATATTTCGTATGTGATGCCTGAACAATTCAATTAAGATGTATGCCCTAATCTTTTCGCATAAGCTAATACTTGGAAGCAAAAAGCATCACAGGCCAATAAAATTCTCTAATTTCCCCCCTCTCTACTCATTGATAAGAAATATGTTAAATTTACAAAACATGTCACACATACATTTATACTTTTCTCATTCCTTATTTTTGTAAAATTTCATTTCCCCATTCTTTTTTACAAATATTTTTATATTTAGAACGGCATTTATATTTTTTCGCATGTAATTTTGATTATCCCCCCCAAATATTCTCTCTCAAATATCATTTTCTTTTCTTATTTGATACTTAATTGTTTAGTTAACAATAACTATATATATATGTACACAATTTAATGTGTATTATATATACATACATTGATGTTGATAAAGAGTTTATTATATTCCATTACAAAACAAAGCAAATATATTCTTTTAACTACACAAAATGTTAAAAAAAAAAGTGCACTCGAAATTTAACAAATAACCCAAAACAAAAAAAAATTATGTAATTGTTGACTTGCAAAAAATTCTAGAATGAATGCACAAATGTTCGATAATACAAAATACTATTATAAAATAATACTACACTAGTAGAATGTCTGGAGACTACAATTAAGAAAATATAACGGAAAGAGTAAAAAAAAATAAAGATATTAAAAAAAAAAAATTAAATAAAATTGTAGAGCAATTTACTTATAGTTATCCACTTTTGAGCTGAGTAGTAGGCAAAACTATCCCGAGTATCTTCTTATGTACATTTGTTTTCACAGCGGAGCATTTTTTTGATTTGATTTGTTGAAAACGAATAAAAAAATGATTTGGGTACTCCTAACTAAAGAGATAGGACACCTTGTCGTGTTCGATAAATACTAAATATTTCGCAATTGAATTTTATTTCATCGGGAATATTCTGTTCACTTGAAAGGCTGCAAAATCTTTGTATAGATGACCACTGTTTGCTCCTAGTGTATTTCTTTCCGGCGGAGAGAAATTTTACTTCAGGGAGAAGAGGAGCAAACAATTCAAGAATAGAACTCTCTCTCTCGGTGAGCTAATGCAAGAATGCATCTTTATGGCTGTGAAACATGGGTTCTTGCGATAGCAGATGAAGCTGTCCTGGGTGTATTTGAGATAAAAATCCTTCGCAAAATCTATGGCCCGATTTGTGTTAACGAGGACTATAGGCTTCAAACGAACCGTGGGCTGTATGAACTATATCCCGATATGGTCGTAGTTAAGCGCCATATTAAGCGATTGCGCTGGCTGAATGCAAACGCTCTAGCCAGAAAGGCGTTGGACGACAACAACCACGGAAAGTGCAGACAGTGAAGGCCGAGACTCCGGTTGAGGGACCAAGTAGAAGAAGACATGAAAATCCTTGGTATCACGAACTGGAGAAGACCAAAGTGCTTGGAAATCATTTATTAAGCAGGCCAAGGCCAACAAGAGGGATGGGCAATATCGGACCAAAGGGGAAAAAGTTCCCCTTTACGGGACTAAATATATCCCGGCCATAATCAAATTTTTCAAATATTTTTTTTCACTACATCTGATTTTTTTTGGTAAAATTGTTCTAAGTTTATATAATTTATAGATGGGGAAAAAAATCCCAAAAATGGGCGTGCTCATGGGTTCCGTGGACCCTTGGGGCCCAAAAGAGGGCCCATTATAAACATGCGCATATGGGTATCGAAGTGCAACGAACTTTACTCACGAACCCAAATATGCCTTTATTTTCATGATTTGCCTAAATTTTTTGATCCGGTTTCTGGGACTATCGGGTCACCAGCGGCCCAAAAACCGTCCCTTGACAAACATGGACATATGGGTATCGAAATGCAACGAAATTTTCTCGCGAACCCAAATATGCATTTATTTTCATGATTTGGATAAAATTTGTGATCGGGTTCCTGGGACTATCGGGTCACGAGCGGCCCAAAAACTCAGTTAGTTTTCTTATTTATTGACTTTTTAAGGATCCATGATGGAGGGTATATAAGATTCGGCCCGGCCGAACTTACTATTTGTCCACTTGTTATTTTTTTTGTTCGTCTTTTTTGCGTAATTTCGGTTGCTACTTTATTTAAATTTGTATCTATTCATTTATTATTCAATCTTAATTTAAAGTTGAAAAATTATACTTTATAAACTTGATGTTGTAATATCAAATGACATGAAATAGTTACGGTTACGCTGATTATAAACTAGTTTTTGAAAAAATTTCCTTTAAAAGCCAGTCAAAACTATAGGGTTCTCCAACAAGAGGTGATATTTTGGTATTCCAAGAAAAATTACATTTTTTGAGATAAATAAAACATTAGCCAAATGGCCTCCACGAACACGCTTGCAGGACAATATCCTTTTCATAAAATTTTACATAACCAAATCGCTGCCCTATGTCCTCGATAGCCTCCAGAATTCTATCTTTGAGGTCTTGAAACGACGCTGGGCTGTTGGTGTAAACCTTATCTTCGCAAGAAGAAGTCGCAAGGTGTTAAATCAAAAGATCTCGGTGACCAGTTGTGATCACCTGTTCGAGAGATAACACGGTCCGGAAACTTTTTAGTTTTGCGAACTGTGACTGCAAGATTTTCACCATTTTTGTCGGGAATTTTAATAATTTTAAAAGCTTCAAAAGTGACTGCTACCGAAATATCGGGTGATTCAAAATAACACCTCGGTTGGAGAACCCTGTATGAAGTGTAAATCTTACTTAGAATAGTATGCATCCTTTGCGACATTACAACACTACATAAAGAGATAGGCGGGGAACTTGTCTCAAGTTAGTCGGCTGTGGCGACATATGTCTGAATACTCATTGACTGGCAACTGTAGCCGCCTCCGAAGAGCTAATGTTTTTTCTAGGTAAGTTCAACATGGCTACTCGTAAAGTCAGGGCCGAGTAAAATGGCTGGTGAAACATATTCCACTGACGAACGTCCAACGCATTTTCTAGAGATGTTGTACATGTACTTATTGCACTTACCCGTAAATTCGCGGAGCCAAATATTGGCTGGTTATTTTGTTAAAATCCGTTAATTGTATGTTAACATCAGACGCACTTTACAGTTATAAAAAATAGATTTTTTTTAAAACGAAAATAATAAGAAGCCGATGTTGACACCGCCGGCAATACAAAAAAATTCACTGAAAGAGTTATGACGGCGTCGTAAATATCATATCGGCTTCAAACTCTTTTTGAAATAATAACAAGAACGGAGGAATCTGGAGCATAGGTGAGGATGCTATTTAGAAGGTAGTAATTCCTTCTGCCATGGTGCAGGATCTTTACCCCGCAACCCGTTTGGAATAATAAAACTACACACGAAAGTTAAATTTGACCCGTCTTAGATTACGTGCTTTGTAAAAATGTATTAAAATCCAACGATTTCTCATATCACTCGGTAATAGACAAATTACACGGTATCACGTGATTTTCCATACTTTTTTTTTCATCCAAATCAAGTATTCGCGACATCTCTCACAGATTTTTTACCTCGACTACTGATTTTGGTCAGGTTCTTCCTACCTTATTACATTTGTTCGTATAGCTAAACAAAATTATATGATAATGTGATCTGATTATTAGTTTTTAAAAAAAATGTGGTGAATTATAAACCAACTTAAATGATTACAGATTATCTTATAATTGAAATGAATATCCGAACGCAGTAGAAGGTAAAAGCCACTGGCCTGAACAGCTGATAAATATCAACATTGTCGTGATAAAAAACTTCATGTGCATGTCCTATAACTTGTTGTTGTGATTAAGAAACTGCGTTATAAATTCCGATGCCGTCGCATGTTTTAATCTCTCCCATGTAAACGTGCCATTACCATTGCCATAACAGCGTCGGTATATTTTGTGCCTCTTATCATGAAATTCTAGTAATAATAGAACATTGGCAACCCTGAGCACAGAGTGTTTTTGATATAGACGTAAAAAATTTTTGACGAATATTTTACGGTAAAAATATAGATTATTTGTTTAAACAAAAAAAAGAAAAACATTATGCAAAACCATTTCCAAATTATCGGTTGCCTACGAATATTGTAAGAATAAAAAGACCATTTTATGAGCACGAGAGGAACTACCACAATAATTCTATGAATAACCAACGACCAAACACCAAAACTGAAATTGCATTGCAAAAAGGAAGAACGACGAAAATAATCAGACAGCAGTCAGACAGACACCAGAATATCTGCATCATCGTTCACAAACAACGGCAATCAGGCAGAAGACAGTGCAAGGAACGAGAGGAGCAGAAGGAGAAGTGCTCACACCAAGCACCACATTGTTTTGCAGTGCATGCAAAAAGTTTGTCTGTTTAGGTATCATCAGTCAGTTTGTTTTATTTTGGAAGAGCACAAGTACATCGAGCACGACGACGATATAATACTTCAAAAGTGGAGTAGACATTTTGAAATTGGTTTTGGGAAACTTTTTTCTATTTAAAAATAAAACAAGACAACAGAACGCAACCAAACAAACGAACGTACGATGTATTCTTATCATCGTCTGTGGTTATCAATGCTAGTTTTAGCTTTTCTTACAACTACAATGTGCGGTTTTGCCAATGAAGTGGAGATTTCAGAGAGCACCACCGATTTAAAACATGATGCCCATCATCTGGAGACACAAGCTGCGGCTACACTCAAAGAAATGACTGATGGTGGTGGCGCTGGCGGAGGAGGTGGAGGTGGTGATCTTGGTATAGAACTACATGGCAGTCTGCGCTTTGAACCAGCACATTTGGATTTCGGTGTTTGGTCCGTGGGTACAGTGCAACAGCACACTGTGACGCTGGTCAATCAGAATCGAAACCGCAGCGTTTATCTAAGTTCGGTTTCGGGAAAGACACTAGCATTCTACAGTAGTTTGTTTGAAGCGAAAATGGTGCCACCGAATGGCAATACCACCTTTGATGTGGTCTTTTTGCCCCGAGAACAGGGTGCTGTAAGCACGAGTTTACATATACACACATCGTTTGGCAAATTGCGGCTAATGGTAAGGGGAGAAGGACGCGACTGTCCGTATAGGCTGAAACCATTGGTGGGCATAAGAGCGCCGCTGAATGCAACGTTAATGCCCATGATACATATGTACAATCCACATGAGAAGGCACTGCAAATACTAGAGGTGAGGATAAACATTTTTTTTTTTTTTGCATTTGTTTACAAAGTCTGCTGAACGGGTATACAAATTGCTGCAGCTTTGTTTGGCCATACGTGCAATGCTCATATTTTCCCCTTACCCGCAGACAATTGGTAGATCTGATCATGTGTGCATGTTCCTTTGTCCTTCTGTTGTGAAGATGCTATGAGTCGGCAGATAAGCAAAACTAAAAGAATATTTTGAAGAATTGTACGACATGACCTTTCCCATATTCTCCACGTTAGGAAGATGGAGTGTTTATTCATTTTGTGTATTATCGCGTACATGTGTCATTGATCGCCGTAGAGTTCTCTGATGATGTAACAATGTCTGTCTACCGGCAATAATCGCTCAAAATAATAAAGTTAAATGTTTTATGTATAATTGATGATGCTGCTCCCCCCTGAGTACGAAAATTGTATGCGTGACAATAAACGTATTTCTTCGACATCTTCCACTAAATCAAATGATACATGAATACGGTTAATGAATACAGTAAATACGGCAAGTCAATACAGTAAATACAGCTAATTAAAACAATAAATACCGCTGAAGACTAAAATTCGGGCTTCACCTACATATTGTAACGCATTTGTCCACGGCTTTAATGTAGTGCCTGAAAAATGGCGATATGAAATGTTTGACCCAAAATAGCTGACTTTTAGTATTTTTGTTTTAAAAGGTTGGTGTGTTTATTCGACTCAGGTATAGAGTCATATCAAGATTATTTTTTTCCAAATACAAGTTCTGTTTTCTTCTCTTTTGTAAATGCGACGAAATTGTTGATGATATCTCCTAAAGTGATCATCGCTAGAGTGTACAGTGTCGTTTTGGAAAGATTCCCCTTCAATGTATCCCATACACATCATTCAACTAATGTTTACTATTTTATTCATTAGGTTAGGTCAAGAATGTTTGTACATAATTTTTTAATTATGTGTTCTGTGTTCATGGTTCGCTGGTGGTTCCGGCGTCTCTTCGAGGTGCATGCCAAGGAATCTGGTCAGCTCGTGACAACATATCGTTTGGCCTCCTCTATACCCAGGGCAGGCGTTCGTCGCGTTTGTCTCAATTCGAGTCGAATTTGAATTGAGACGGCTGCATCATCCAGATCTCAGCTGAGCCACCACGACTCCGGTTTTTCTCGGCAGACTTTGCTCCTCTTCACACGAATCTGAGGTATGGTCTCGCAATACTACACTAGGACGATGTGAGTTTTGGGCTATTTACACCGTGTCACTATGAGTTTAAGACCGTCTGGTATGATAGTTGGTCCAACGTTGAACGATCTGCAACTGCATTTACTGAGTAATACATCCACTTGGTGAATACGTTTTAGATCGAAAAGTTTCTGTATAGTCAGAGAGCTCTAAGATGAAATTGCGACGCATCACTTTTTGAGCAACTGTAATTTTGTTTTAGAATAATCTCAAAATGTTTGTTTGATGAAGTTAATTCGGATAACAAATTCATGGAACGCATTATCACAAGGAAGGAGTCTTGAGTATATGAGTAGGACGGGCAAAGATGCCCGCAAGCATAGAAGTAATGACCCTCAAATGAAATAAAAGCTACTGATGTGAAACCCCTGTGTTTCCGAAACTCAAATTACCTTTTTATGGATCCCAAGTTTGCAGTGGATTAAAGACAAACTGTAAGGGAATCTGGAATATGCCTGCAAGCAACACATTGTTGACGACGTCCGAGTCCTAATTTAATAGTAAAATTTTTTAATAACTTTTGTTGATGACATCCCATTCAAAATATGCCATTGGAGGAACCAGAAATGGCCCGTCAACTGGCCTATTTCTAACACATACAATGTTGTAATTTAAACATTGCAATGTGCAATACATCCTATTTTAAGCTTAGATTGTGTCATTGACAGTAGAGCTACCAGGAAGACTGAGGGCTGAGGTCTGTGTTCGATGTAATCAGTTAATAGTTTTGCAGTCAGACTGTCTACCATATTGAATATGAGACACGAATATCGAATGTGAGATGTGGTGTAACATAAAACCCCATCTCGAGCCATATTTTGTCTGTTGTGGTGGTTTGGTAGGTAGTGTATGCGGCTATCACACAACAAACCCTGTTTTGTATCCTGATAAAACACATTTTTAAGCGGCCGTTTTCAAATTTGCAAATTCTGCCGACTTTACAAGTAAGAGAGTAGTTTCTAATTCATGTATAAAACGTCTCTAGAGTCGTCTTTCGAGAGATTTCAGAGAACTTCCCTGTCTGTTCCCTCAGGTAACAGGGTAAGTCTTATAATAATATTACCGTATGCAATTTTCACTATGATTTACCACTACTTTCAATGCTTATATTGAAAACCATTCAAACTCAATACTTGAAAAGTCGTGGGATGAATCTGGTTTTAACAATAAGTATACATTGTGTCCGCACCAAATTATACATGACGACATACCCAACACACAGAATGTGATTCAGAAACCTGCCATAGTATCTTAGCATAAAGTAGAGAAATCTCATATTTTTAATTTGAATTGAAGGCGAATCGGTTTCACACACTCATCTGAAAATATTTGCGCTTGCAAGTATATTATCAATAGGAAGGTAGTTTGAGTTTTGGTTAAGATCGGTAGGTTATCATAGACGTTTTTTTTTTTTTTGAAATTAGAACCAACGATATAAAATCATTCTGTCATCATCTGTACTGTCTGTGAGAATTTCAAAACAAATGCAGCTGAAATCACAACACAATGTCAGACTACGTCAGACTATTTTTTTTGCTGAAGTGGTGAATAATAGTCTAAGGCATTAAAGAGGATTACAGAAAAATCAAAATAAAACTGAATACATGATAAGCAGGAGGCACCATGGGATATCCAACAGTGCTTTATGTTAACGCCAACTCGTAATGAATCATAGGTTCGAGTATTTCTGTTGTAGAAGGCAACAAATTACAAACAATTATAAAAAATGCATTAAGTACGACATGCCGACTCTGGCGTATTGTCCACAAACCATATATGTGTGAGTAAATCCGTTTTTTGTATTTTTTCTTCACTGTAATAAAAAAAATAGGCATAATCTTATAGAGTATGTTCCAATTGACGTTAATGGCATAGAAGGATTAGCTGTTGATATTCATATTTTCAAAAATAAAGACAAAGATAATTTTCGGCTTTTGTAATTAACAAAAAATGACAGTCAGGATTTGTTTACTTGTACTTGTTAGTGTATTCTATAGCTTTAGCTAAAGCTAAAAAATATTTTTTTGGTTTCGGCTCTTTTTATAATCCTTTATTAACTCTCGCCCGATGAAAATAATCCATTGAAATTAATATATTTTCTTTTTCTTTTCCCAGATATACAGCAGTGGCGGTCAGTTTAAACTAGAGTTACCTAGTGGCGATCCCGAAGGACCCCAGGGTCTGTGGGAGATACCGCCGTACACAACAAAACCCATTATACGTATACGGTTCCAGGGTTTCACGGCGGGCAATCACTCCGCCTATATACGCATTAAAATAGCTGAACCACATGAAGACAGCGAATGCGATGACGATTCATCGTCGTCATCAACAACAAACACTAAAGAACAAGTCTTGGTGATACCCGTTGAATTCGAAATATTACCCGACTACGGTGTGTATGCCGTAAATCCCCTTTTGGAATTTGGCTATTTAGCCATTGATGCGGACACAATAAAGCCTTTCGAACAGAGATTATCTTTGAGGCATTCCAAAAGTCAATTGGAAATGAACCATCTGAAAATCGAATCGTTTACACACATAAAAGGAGTTACGTTGACGACGGCTGGCGATGATGACAGCGAGATCTCCACCATCTCAATAGATCCTCTAGTAATTTATGAGCCAGTAACCAGATTAAATGAGAAATTGGAGTTGGTCCTAAAGGATACAACGACAGCGACAACAGCAGCGTATACATATCATAATGTAGAGCTAATATTACGAGCGCATATATTCAGGGGTTCACTGCATTATGATGCAAATTCGACACTGTTTCTGGATCATAAAACACCACCAGGCGGTGGTGGCGCTCAAGTGGACCCGGACGACTTCGAGAAGGACAGGCACATAGTGTTGCGCAATGATTTCCAAACTCCCCTGGCCATATATAATATTACAAGACCGCATAATGAAACGTCTAAGCTAAGCTTATACCTCAAAACGTTGGAGAGTGGCCTGGTGTTGGCGCCGGGGCACTCGCTGGATCTATTAGTGGCTTTTAGACTAGCTAAGAAGCATCAACAGGAAGATCTTAAAGATCTTACAAGAAATTATAAGACTGCCATTTATGTTTACACAAATATAACAAATTTTCAAATACCCATTGTTATAAGTTCAACACGTCTGTTTGTGAGCACGCAAACACTGTCGATATGGCGCTCAAATAGTTCAGTTTATACCAAAGAATTACAACTAAGTTCCATACCTTTGCGAGAAATCTCCCACAAAGGCTTTATTATATTACAAAATCTTAATTCAATTCCGATCAAACTGGGCAATTGGGATTTCCAAAACGCCCCGGGCGTCCACGTTGCCATCCATTTTATGGGCTGTATACGATCGGCGGCCATTAACAAAAGCAATGACTACACCGTCGATTTAGAACGTAGCGGATACAGATTCAATTCTCAGCTGCATGAAGGCGACATAGCCGCATTCCAAATAACATTGCAGCCGTATACCACGGAGGTGGATACAGTCTATTTGAATATTGCTACATCGTATGAGAATATAACAGTAGCCATAAAGTTTTCCATAGCCTTGGTAAAACTGGAAGTGGATCAGGAGAAGTTGCATTTTGAAAATTGTTTTCCGGTAAGCGTAGACCGATGGTATACGAGAATAATACTAACTACAACTTTTCTATACATTTTAGGGTAAATTATGTTCCTCTGAATTAAGTATACGGTCCAACTTCAAACATGCCATTCACATGAAGTATATCAACTTTACCGATCCTGGTCTAAGATTCGAAGACAGAAACACACATGGCTCCAAGATAGCACCGCAATCCGTCACTACTGTGGGCCGTATTTATTTTGAGCCATCCGCCCTGTGCGGCACTCGTTGCTACATACCTCAAGAGACCGACGAGGCCAGTACCTTTCCAACTACTGCACACACGGTCCATACCTTCAATGTGCCCCACTTCGATGAAGTGGAGCTGAGACGACGTACCGAATTGTATCGTCAGTTTAAATACTACTTTCAAAATTTAGACTTTACGATAACCACCAAAGAAATGCAACATTTTCAGCTGAATCTTATGATTGAAATGCAGTGGCCTCAGTTGGTGACGGGTCGTCAGGTGATGCCCACTGTTGAGGTGAGCAAATCCCAGGTGTATGAGTTGAAAATTTCAAATCCTTCCGATCGACCGATACTCATCGATTATGTGCTGGCTGATCCCACTTTGGCTAAGCAGACACAAATATCCTTGCCACTGGAAGTGGTCATACTAATGCCAAGCTGTTACTTGACCGACAAAGCGGTTTTTTCTCTGGTCAACCAACGGCCAAAGAAACCAATGCTGATACCGGCTCTATCGAGCATTATGGTGCCGATACAATTTCAATCCAACTATGTGGGTAACTTTTGTACACTTTTACATTTACGCAACAATCTGACGCTCTATGAGGGCATCTGGATTAGTGCCAAAACTGTACAGTCACAATTTCGTTTGGGGAATCGTAAGCCGGGTTCTCTAACGCCGTTGCTGTTCGAAATTACAGAACAGCAGCTTGCTTCGGCCTGTTCAGCGAATGACGAGGAAAGTGAAAAACAACAAACACAGCCGCAGGTAAGACGAACAAGTTGTAATTTGAATGTTGAAAGTATTCCTTTTTTAAATAGTTTCAAATTTGAGGAATACTTGAAAAATTCCCACGAGTATTCATACGATTGATTTCTTCCTCGACTCTCTTACTTAGTTGCATAAGTTAGCTCGACAACCTATCCTGTTGGAGTAGGCTTGTTTAAGAGACAATAATATTCTCCGAATCAATAACGTCTATTATCTTTTGTTTCAATTATATTCACCAGATTACACTCCAGACTGCACTAAAAAAATTATACATCTATTTTGATCAATCGCATTTACCATCTGATCTTCTCCTGTTTTTTTAGGTCCACTCACGGCGTGTGTTCACAGCTCGCAATTCGGGTGAACTACCCATATGGATAGAAAGTTTTTGGATTGGAGATCAGCCGTGTTCGGGCTATGGCTTCCAGGTGATGGATTGCAAAGGTTTTGAACTTAAAGCAAACTCATCTAAAATTATTGAGATTGTTTTTCAAACGGATTTTACGGTAACTCGCATATCGAAAACCTTAACACTCAAAACCAATTTTTCCTATGCTCTTAATTATGTGCTGGTGGCACAACTGCCCTCCAACGGTCTAGAGCAGTGCAACGCTTTATTGATTCGACCACCCTGGGAAGAAAAAATACGCAATGCCACAATTGTTATGCTCATGATAACGTTCGTGCTAGTTCTTATAGCCGTTCACATAGACTACGGCAATATAATGTATACTCAGTCATCGCTGTATGGGGCCAGGGATAAAGGTCACGTACATCCAACATTCAATTTGCGAAATATTGCCATGCGTTCCAGTGGCCAGAATAACAATGAAGGCCTTGCCGCAGATGGTGATTTGAACCAACGGAATAAGTCGACTTTGAAAAAACGCAACGTTGGCAAGAATCAAAAGCTGACCAACGGAGAAGCGGCGGCGGCGGCTGCAGCGGGTTCATCATATGTGGCCTTACCGAATACCTTGACATTGGCTGAAATGGTTAGTTGGACATTTGGTTCAAAAACTACGAAAAAAACGTGTAAAACCAGTAAAAGTAAAGAGCAACCGGCGACACCGTCCAGCCCTAGCAGTTCTGCCACAGTGCCAAATGACGTAAAGTCCACCAAGGGTAAATTGAATGAAAAATCATTAATGGATAAAATGGATGAGGATTTGAAAAAATCGCAAAATTGTAAAAAGCAGCCTTCTAAAGTCCCAGAAAAACTCCCAATAAAATCCTGCAGTGAGGAACAAAACCCCGTCAAAGACGATGCAGGAGAAAAGGAGATAAGAAAGAAAAAAACAGCTCTGGTGGCAAAGACTGCAAGCAAAGCTGTGATAGGGCACGTGGCCAATGATTTGCCCAAAGAGCACCGAAAGTCTACGGAAGTATCTGGCACAGCTTCGCAAATAGAATTTTCGCCACGGCTACCAACAACACCACCCCTTCCGCCGTCATCATCGTGCGTGACAGCCAACCGAATAAATCCGGTCGCAATAACCCCATCGACCGAAATAAGTAATCAACCAACGTCTCTTCCCAAAGATGGCTCCACTGGCCGTAAGCTTGGCAAAACGCCCGGCAGAGAGCGGCGTAAACAAAATGCACAAAACACTTCGCCAGCCACTTCTTCCTGTTCCTCTGCCTCGACATCATCTTCCTCGTGTTCATTGTCACACCATCCCGCCGCCACCATGGCAGGCAAACGCTATGAACGAAAATCTAAAAATAAAGCCTCCACTTCCCTAAAGTTCTCACCAAACTCTGCCCACACGCATTCGATGTACTCTCCAGCGGCTATGGCAGCCGCAGCCAACGGACACAATGATCAAACATTTCATCCAGACGTTCTATCTCCCTGGGACTATGGCAGTCACATAACATTCAGTGACGTTTTGCACACACAAACCCAACAATTTGCCAATGCTCAAGCGGCAGCAATGAATTGTTCCCCGACGACTCCGCTCAATACTGATCTCATACAACATTCATCTTCTCTGTTTGATGTCATGCCACCACCGGCGACACAGCCGAGTCGTTCTGCATCTGCCACGTCTTCAACTCAAAACTTGTCACAATTTCCAGGAGCTTTTGAAAATTCCGAAATAACAGCAGCTCTTACGCCAAAAAGACCCTTAAAGCCAACTGCTAATGATCTGGGACCGATAGGTTCCAGAAAATCACCTTCGTTAACTCCCGCTTGGGAACCATTGAACAGTGCCATAACAATGCAATTACCGAGGCCATTAAATACAACCGCAGCAACTACTTCAACACCCTCACCGTATGATTTACCAGCGTTAAGTACTAATTTTGGTTACAATGATTTAATGACAGCCCGGCAAACTATCCAACAGATAGCATCCGCTCCACCATCACAACCTCAGCAAGCACAGACACAGCAGCACGATTTCGATATAGAGGCCAAACTTCGGGCAATTAATACCCATGAGATAATGCGATTGAAGCAATTGGAACAACATCTAATGCTGCAGCAGCAGCAGCATCAACAATATCTCAATTATACGCAGGCAATCAATAATAATTGGTCGACACCATCCACATGGACGCCATTCATTGGAAACGGTAATATGGCATCATGCGGTCCAACCGATGTTTTCGGTTCGGCTGCAGCGACTCCATCGTCTGCCTGGTGTTTGAGTCCAGCATCGACATCTGATGGCGCCATGGAACACCCTTACCCAGTCCAACTTTTGCCCATCGCTTCTGAGGCGCCTACTGCCCTCGTTTCCGCTTCTTCGAATTCTCCTGCTATGGTTTCATCACTAGGATCTGCGACGTTTGATACCAATGGCGGTACTGCAAATGGTGGCTTACATGCGGACAATAACAATGCTGCAGATAATATGCGAATGTTTAATTTGTTTGGTGACCATAGTTCCATATGGAATGACAATTGGAAACAATCTACCCAACAGCAGTCGCAGCAGCCACAACAGAAACCATCTCCATCGAATCAGGAGTAAATGGAATACTTGTTGAGGTATGAGTGCAAATTGAAATGATTTAACTTTGAGATTGAGGGGAAATTTCCTTGTTACTTGACTACAAATTCTCTTCGAAAAGGAAAACCTGATTCCGAAAAGGTTTAGTGGAACACATTTTTAAAATTTGTAGAATCACCTCAAAAATGTAAGTTGGGGAACCGGACAGGCTTATGCACAGATGGAGATAAGGCATAGTCTGAGATGTGAGAGGGCAGCCGTGGACCTCGCCCTATAGAATACACAGCAGTTAGATGGTGGAAACTAAACCAGTTCTACAATAGGAGAGGATCTAGATCTTGTGTTGTTAGTGTAAGAGCAGGGGGAGTTTTTTATGAGCGCTGGCTGCCATAATACTGACATCAACACGGCCAACGAAAACTTTCATTGACATAGTTATGGCTTCGAACGGAACCTTTTTTGAAGCTCTGGCGTTTACAATTACAAATTAACATTTCCTGTTGATTATTGAAACGGCTGCAGTGTGGTAGGTTGTGTGTGCGACTACCACACAGCAGAACCCAGACTCGAAACACGGCAAGAACATATGCGGCTCCTTCCCCCTTGTAAATGCTGACGACTTTACGAATAAGTGAGTAATCTCTAAGTCATGTAAAACTTCTTAAGAGAAACATTAGCCGTTCGGAGCCGCCAATAAACAATAGGTCCCGGACAGTGAGTATACACAATTATATCGCACACAGCTCACTGATTCGAGAGAAGTTTCCCTTCAGTTCCTTCATGGAATGTTAAGGGATATAAGTACGTAATTGACACAAAAACATCAATAAACTTTTTTTAACAGACTTTAAAAATTGTTGTTTCCTAGCAAGAAGTTTCCCTCTCATATACTGTCAAAGAGCCGAGCCTTGTTCCAGCCTTAACATTCAATCCACCAAAGTGAATGTTAGCTTTCACTTTTTTGACGAATTGGTTTCACAGGACTCTCTAATTATTATTTTTTTTTAATTCGGTCTTACATTTTGTGAAGTATAAATCCTGTGAAAATGATCGTAGCATAAAACTTAGATTTGATATCACACTCGTTTCGATAACTTAGTCCGCTGGTGAAAATTGGACAAACAGTTTCAAGGGACTTTCGAATCTCTAATTCCTGAAGAGCAACAATATTTCTCAGATCATGCAGCTATGCCTGATTAAAATCTCAGCGAAATCAGTTTTTTAAAAAAATCTTTTTTTCTGTTGATCAAACAATTGTTTTTTCCGAATTTCCAAATCGTTTGCTTTGTATATGATGTAATTATAACCACAAATTAATCGTTTAGAATCGTAGCTAAGGAAATTTCTTCTGCTGCTCCCATTGTGATAACTATTAATGTATTATTATTTCCCTTTACAGTGACCGCTATTTTATTGACGCACGCACATCATTTTGAGAAACCTTTAGCCGCCCTTGTTTAAAACCAACAACCATCACAAACATCGCTTTGCGTAAGATTTAACATGCAACTTTCTTTTTAACGCTTTTGATATAGACAGAATATATTGATTGATTATTATTACTACTTCAGCAATGGATGTTTACAGCAAATGAAACAACAAAAACCCCCCACTTGACATTTTCCAAAACTCATTTTTCATTTATCTAAGTTTTGTTAATTAATTTTAAAGTCTAAATACTGTCTCGTAGAATTTTAATTTTACTCCCACACACACACACGATCCTTGCGATTTTCTAAAAACACAAAAGGATTTAAATTTTGTTTTCCAAAAAAACAAACAAACGTACCAAAAGGCCAACATACGCAAACAAAGAACAACTATAACAATATAACAAACAACAAGTATAAATTTATGTAACCCATGCAACCAAGAACAATACTGTTTAATTCCACACAACGACTTCGACTGCTCTCGATTTTCGTCTTCGACAACCGTAATAAGGCTGAATGTCTTGGCCAACCAGCCAATCCATTCAGTTCTTCAATATTCAATTTTAATTATTCAGCGCAACAAGCGAGAATGTATTATAACAAATAAATACTCAAATGATAATACATTTATTTAAAACCTGATGGGGAAATAACTTATTTTTTTTTTCTTTCGTTTTTTCCTCTTATTATTCTTATTTCTTTGTTCGTTCTTACAACTAATTCTAACTTTAATAATTTCATTTAACTTAACTGCCAAGCACTGAAGTTACAAATGAAAAAAAAATGCAACAAATGTTTTTTTTTTTTTAAATTCTTTCGGAAAAAATTGTTAATTTTTATTTTTTTTCTTCAAATTTTCATATCTAAGATGTTTATGAAATAGAAGCCTTTAAGAGCTTTCAAAATTTGTTCTTTATTTGTTTCGTATTAAAGAAAAGTGTTTTTCGTCAATTCTAAATTTTTGAATTTTTCTTTTAAATCAACCAGATGATGAAAATTATCTAAATATGAATAAAAACAAGCAAGCATTCAAAAACCTATAAAAGGTTAACACACAAAAAAAAAACTAAATGGCGTTTTGTTTTATTTATCTTTGTACGATATGACGCCCTTTTCTATTAAATCGGGAATTTCGACGGCCAACCAGGGAGCCAACTGAAATGGAATAATCAAAAAAGGTTACATTATAGATGAAACAGAATCAGGACACAAATGCAGGGTTCTCCAACAAGAGGTGTTATTTTGGTATTCAAAGAACAATTATATTTTTTGAGATAAATGATCAGATATTTATTCCATAATAAAGACGAAGGTATGCCGTGGATAATGAAAAACAACATCAGCCAAATAGCCACCACGACCACGCTTACAGGACCATATCCTTTTCATGAAATTGTCCATAACCAAATCGCAGTGTCCTCGATGACCTCACGAATTCTATCTCTGAGGCCTTGAATAGACGCTAGGCTGTTGGCTATGACCTTATCTTTCACGTGGCCGCAAAGGAAGAAGTCATAAGGTGCTAGATCACAAGATCTTGGCGGCCAATTGTGATCACCTCTTCAAGAGAAAACACGGTCCGGAAACTTTTTAGTTTTGCGAACCGATACTGCAAGATTTTCACCATTTTTGTAGTGAATTCCAATAATTTCAATGTGTTGTTGAAGCGTGTATCGTTCCATTTTTTGTAATGATGTAGTTTCTACATGTTAAATGTCAAAGAATAAAAGCTAAAAAATGACGAAATAACGAAATACCAGGTGATTTAAAATAGCACCTCTTGTTGGAGAACCCTGCACATGTGGATTTTGAAACTTTAATTATGTATTTAACTTGAATATTGCACAGAATCAATTGATATTGTCATTCAGGAAATTATCAGAGGCTGGATTAAAAGAAAGTTCCGACAATGATACAATTTCCATAAAATAATATATTCTGCAAATTCTTGGAAAATGGAAATTATTGAAATTGTCGTCAAAGAGGAAGCTCTAATTTCGGTTCGAATGGGAATGAAATGTTAATAATCAAAATTGTCGCATTCGGTTTGATTTCGGCTCAGTGGGGTATTGTATCGCAACCGGGTGCTGTGAACAAGGGAAAGCCACGATGAATATGCCTCAAATCATCTGTTTTGACAAAGCGCATTTGCATCTACATATGTAAACGACCAAAACTGTCGCATCCGTGGATCGAAAAATCCTCACAAGATCGTTGAGAAGCCAGTGCATCCTCAGTGGGAGATAGTTTAGTGCGAACTTTACAGAGGGGGCATCTTTTACATTGCGAGAAATTTCCCGAACGCGACTAACTTGCGATTGCAAATACATTTTAACTTTCACTCATTTTGTTCAACCTACCCCCAAAGCCATGGCATGAGCAATGCCAAATTTCGGAACATTACGTGCCCACAGCGGTTTAAAGTGATCGGTCAGACAAATTTTACCACCACGATACATTTTAGCTGTTTTGCCATCCAGCTCAGGCAAGGCAATTTCTGGTGCAGTCGCCGGGTACGTAACAGGTATCTGCAATTTGGAAAACAAAGAAGGAAACTAAATGATAATCATTCTTTTGACTTGTTAGTCCATCACCTACATCAAATTCCACATCGAATTCATATTTCAGAAGATTGTGCATATACCAACATTTGCCAAACCATTTGGTGCCTTCTTTGTTGGATTCCAGACGGAACCAGTCGGTGCCGGACTCTTTGTTATTTTGGACATACTAAAATCAGGAGAAATTGAGGGAGTTTTAGCCGCCGCTTGCAATGCAATTACACGAATGTTGAGATAACCTTAATCAAGCCTTGGTATTCTTCTTTCAGACGTTGCACCCAAATGTCTTTATCCCTGGGGCCAGCTCTGGTCTGTAGCAATGGTATGCTGCTTAGTGTTTTCCTAGTGCATTCATCTACCATTTTTTGGGTTTTATTCAAAGTTCCACGGTCTTCTAATGTTTTAATATTTATCAAAAAGTATTTGTTGTTCCTTGTTCAATTCCAGCAATGCAGGTGACACGTAAATATTAACATGGTTGCCTAAACACTGGCGCATACCTTTCGTGTGCAACTGTGTCAGAAACATATGTGTGCAGTGTTGCCCATCACTGAGAATAAAAATCACCTAATTGCACATTTTTATATTTTGGAAGAGGGGACTCAAGCTGAACATACTTAAAACGTTCAAGCGAGTAACCGCCTTTATTCTCTCTTCTCTTTGCTCGCCGGATTCTCAGTTGCGTGTGCTAAAACTAATGGGTATGTTCAGTGTAAACCTCAAATTGCATGAATTTTCCAATTGGACTATTTTCCAAGTCTAGGAAAATGAATGCATTTTTAATAATTACACATGTAAATGAAAAATATACGAAAATCATGTGATTTAACCCGTTGCGACTTCCTTCCTTTGGGACCACGTGCAAGATAAGGTCTACGCCAACAGTGCAGCGTCGCTCCAAGACCTCAAAGATAGAATTCGTGAGACTATCGAGGACATAGGGCAGCCAATTTGCAATTTGGTTATGGAACATTTCATGAATAGGATATGGTCGTGTAAGCGAGGTCGTGGTGGCCATTTGGCTGATGTTGTTTTTCATTATTAATGGCATACCTTCCTCTTTATTATGAAATAAACATCCGATCATTTATCTCAAAAACTGCCGTTTTTCTTTGAATACCTCTAGTTGGAAAACCCTGTATTATCAAAATGTGTGACGATGATTTTACTCTTTCTCCAACTCATGGTATCACTCGAACTCATAGATGCGCCCTGTAGCTATGATCTTAGTTTCAGTGACTGTTTTAAACTTCCCATCGGCCGATGGATTCTTGATTTCGGTGCTTGGAAATTGTCTGTAACATGGGCTTACCGACGGTTTATTGTGCGTTGTTGACGTAATCGGTTAATTAAGGTGTTCCGTGTTATCAACGACATTCCACAATAAATTGTACTCTCTGAGATGTATGAAGAGTCGAATTGCGGTGGCTGAGCAAGTGTTCCATATTTTCTATGCAGCAGTTATTTTCGGAGATCTAATGGCCAAAGGTGGACCTACAATGTCGAGTGGCCAGCCAAACTGTTATTTGCGATTTCTCAGATTAAGTTTGATCAAAGTAATTAAATGTAAGTTTTTTTTTATATTTCAATGGCAAATTATTTTGGTGGCTTTCCTGAACTGCCTCACACAGATTTTAGAATACACTTCGTTGTATTTTTTTTTTTAATTATGAAATAATTATGAAAATTAGGAAATATTTTCGAATATTCAGCAGCGATCGAGACTAGAGTACTGCTTCAAATGCTCTGCTTCGGAGTGCAGTCGAATATATTTCTTTGCCGGTATCGACTGCAACGAATGTTGACAGCTTTTTGCCTCTCCACGGGGACGATTCGTGAAAGAAGTAGTCAATATTCCGTTTGCCACGGTGGATTGCAATGGTGGTTTCTATTTTGGCTTCTTTTTGGGCGATGTTTGTATAACGAAAACATAGTACATGCCATCGATGGGATAGCAAACAAAAAATAGATGTCAATGTTTTGTCAACGTTTTAGTTATGCCTTCCCAGGCGTGGCAAATCATTCGTGGTAAATATTTAGAAACCGGCAACGAAAGCAACCGCAAACACAACAATTGTCCAGTCTGTGCGATCGATTGTCCGTTTCTCCACTTCCACAACACTCAGAGACGAAAGAGGAGGACCACTCAAAGAGCATTGCAAATTGGGTGACAAAAACACACAGCACTGTCTGTGTGTGTGTGGATGTGTGCAAAATGAAAAAGGACATTTTGATATGCCCAGTGAGATCCAACCGAAGAGAAGCAACACCGAAACGAACAAAACGACAAACACAAGACGGCATGGCATTGCAGCACTGTTGGAAATCCACAAGAAATGGTAGCAGTAGCGTCACCACACACCAACGTAGCCAATCTCTTCAACCGTCTTGCAATGAACACATTTCATGTTTTGGTCGGCTCGACGACATACTCTCGGCTCTTTGCTCACTGTCGCGAAGAGAGATTGACCACAGAAAATCGTAGAACTCAGCAGGTCCCAGGTCCCCTGTGGAACAGCGGGAGTTTTCATAATATTTTGGTTTATTACTCCTGTTTCTGCAAGCAGAACGAATTTGTCAAACCCAAACCACCGCCGTGTCTTTTGCTAGAGCAACAACACACCGGGGTGCTCGGCTAAATAGCATCTTTAGACAAATTGAGTCGTTACGCTTCGTTGTCCGTTCATAGTTCGTGTTCTTGTTGTTTAGGTTATACACTTCATATTCATGTCGTCATGTCGGTACATTTAAGGAGTTTCCTTTTTCATCCTCTCTCGCTCTCTCTCTCTTTCACACACTCTGTGTGTGTGTGTTTTTTTTCATGAGTTCCGCTATCAATTCAATATCACTACAAAACTCCTAGAGAAATTGTTGTTTCTTTACGTGTGTTAGCAGTTGTTTTTTTTTCACTTAGGTGTTGTATTTGTCCACACAGGGGCCGTCCCGCCATACCACTCAATTGTAACAAATTATCAACTTGGTTTGGATATTTTTGTGATATTGTCACTTAAAAAGATATAATTTTGTGTGCAGCAAAAAAAAAAAAACAACAACAAACAATGTGGTGGCTTTTGTCATCAAAGCTGAATATTAGTATGTGTTAATATGCTCGTTTTGCTTACTGATTCTATGGCCAAATGTTGTCGAATTGTCACATTCGATTTTGTGTATCATCACCGAACATAGAAGTTGGAGGAAAATGACAGATGATTATGGTGTCATCATGGCGAGAAGACCTTTGACAAGAAGTGAATGCTGGAGACTTTGTAATTTCCATAAAACAAAGAAAATTTTTAGTTAAAACGAAAACAAATCCGGTTAAAGGATTTGACAGCTGCTTTATTGGAAGGAAATCGTTTTTTAAAAACATTACTGCCTTAGCCAAGATGTCGAGCGACAACGTTCGCATGCTTTTTTTTTGTAGATGTTCCTTTTGACACGAACAGCTGAACAAAAAGCCGCTAAACAGCGGTTTGTTAATAGGTTTAAAAACCAGTGAAAAAGTTGCAGTCGGGTAAACCGACTTATATATACCCTCACCCTCAGTAAACACATACAAGTCTCATATTCCAAAGTATCGGAAAGTCTAAAGTGACCGTGGCTACCAGAAGGGGAGTTGCCAGACTTCCAAGTTTTTATCCAAAACTTTGTCTAGCTTTACTAAATACAAAATTTGGGCTAGATCTCGTTGGGCATATTGATATTATTACGCGTTTTCTATGGTAGGAGGGATGAATTTGTATGGGAGGTGTCAGAAGGGGAGTAGCCAGACTTCCAAGTTTTTGTCAGAATCTTTGTCCAGTTATACCTTTAATTAATACAGAATTTGGCCAAGATCGAACTAGGCGTATTGATATTATGACAGGATTTCTAAAGTGGGCGAAATAGACGATTTGTATGGGAGGTACCAGAAGGGGAGTTGCCAGACATCCAAGTTTTTGTCCAAAACTTTTTTTTAGCCTTAGAATTGCTAAAAACAGATTTTGGGCAAGATCTCGTTGGTCATATTGATAATATTACACGGTTTATAAGGGGCGGGATGGTACATTAGTATGGGAGGTGCCAGAAAGGGAGTTGCCAGACTTCCAAGTTTTTGTCCAAAACATTGTCTAGATATAAATTTACTAAACACAAAATTTGGGCAAGATCTCGTTGGTCATATTGATAATATTACACGGTTTATAGGGGGCGGGATGGTACATTTGTATGGGAGGTACCAGAAAGGGAGTTGCCAGACTTCCAAGTTTTTGTCCAAAACTTTGTCTAGCTATAGCTTTACTAAATACAAAATTTGGGCAAGATAGCGTTGGTCATACTGATAGTATTACACGGTTTATAAGGGGCGGGTTGGTACATTTGTATGGGAGGTACCAGAAAGGGATTTGCCAGACTTCCAAGTTATTGTCCAAAACTTTGTCTAGCTATAGTTTTAATAAATACAAAATTTGGGCAAAATCGCGTTGCGCGTATTGATATTATTACACGATTTCTAAAGTGGGCGAAATAGCAGATTTGTATGGGAGGTACCCGTAGGGGCGTGGCCATATAGCCCATATGCAATCCCATAAGCAGTTTTGGGAAAATATTAAGCCATGCCAAATTTCAGAGTGATTGCTTAACTCTTTCGAAAGTTATCGTGCGTACCAGCAGGACACACAGACGGACGGACGGACAGACGGGCATGGCTCAAACGATTCAGAAAGTCATGAATCATGAATTTGGTTCAAAGACACCTGGGTTCTAATGTGAATATTTCGAGGTGTTACACTTTTGAGCTGTATCAAATGATTTATACCCTCCCACCCGTAGGGTGAGGGTATAAAAAGCTCGATGTCGAAAGAATGCTTTTCTTAGAGACAAACAGCTGTTTAGTGGCTTTGAAATCAGCTGTTTGTCTAAAAAGGAGCATGCGATCGTTGTTTTTCCATAGTCTTTCGACATCCTGCTTTTTTTTTATCACAAAAAAAAAGCATGCGAACGTTGTCGTTCGACGTCGTGTCTTTGCTGTTAGTTATGGAAATGAGTTTCATCCTTGAATATCAATAAAAACATTTTTTGTTTTTTTTTTGTTGATTTTTTTTCGAACATTTTATTTTCCAGAGTTTACTTTTTGCCAATTCATGAGTAAATTGTGAGATGTGCCAAAGTTAATGGACTGGCGGTATCTTTGGGTCGTATATCTGGAGCAAGGTACCGTTCGGACTTTTGCCCAAAATGGAAGAATTAGACTGGGTGGACATGTGGAGTCATCAGGACGATGCCACATGCCAGACTGGAGGCAATGCCTTCAACTAATTTAGACGTGAGTTCGGTGAGCAATTAATCTCACGTTTTGGTCTCGTTCGTGCGTTTTGTATCCACTAGACCATTTTCTGTGAAAGGCAACGTTATACGTATTCGACTTCCTGAAATTTACAGGGAATATTAAGGTTCTATTGACGTTTAAGAAAATATTTTTTTCCGATTTTTTAAAAATTAAGTAAAAAAAAAATCAAATTTTAAAAACTACAAAAAAATAAATTTAATAAAAATAATTTTTAAAAAGAAGTTTCAAATACCTTTAAAATAAGACATTCAAATCTCTTTACTAGTTTTTGAAAAACATCAGTTTAAAAGTTGTCATGTCGGATGACTTTTCACAATTCGAAACAAGGGTAAAATATTTCTTAATATTTAATACGTCTGGGAAAATCTAAAGTCAAAAAGGTGTTCGGTCTGACATGGAATGACTCTGATGCGTGATTTTTGAATAAAAACGACCTTCTTTCATTTAAACGAAGTGAGTATGTACTTTTGAACTTGTTCTATGAAACGAAGATAGAAACGTTGTGGCACCACAACTAAAATACATGTATTTATGTACAATTTAAATTCAGCCATATGGTCTGTGTCACCCGGTTTACCGTTGGACCCAAAATGTACTTTGTATTGTAATTAATTATCTTTTTTTAATATATATTTACCCTCGACACTGATTCACTGACTCTGTCACGCAGTACGTAGGAATTTAAATAGGCATTCTATAATTCTATAAATAATAATAATAAAAAAAATAATATTTTTTTTTTGTACAGAAATTGTGTTTTCCCCAATTTTTTTTTTTCCAAATTTTTTTTTTTTACAAAAATTTTTTTTTTTCCAAATTTTTTTTTTTTCAACAAAAAATTTTTTTTTACAACTAAATTTTTTTTTTCAACAAAATTTTTTTTTTCCACAAAATTTTTTTTTTCTACAAAATTTTTTTTTTTTAAGAAACATTTTTTTTTTCAACAAAATTTTTTTTTTTTATCAACAATTTTTTTTTCAACAAAATTTTTTTTCCATATTTCAACGGGCGCCATAGGCGCATTACAACTTACTAGTAAATAAATAAAATACAAAATAAAAATATATAGGCATATTTTTTTGTTGTTAAACAATTGTATGATTTCTTATATCCGAATAACGGATATATCGAATAAAACAATTACACTGAGGTACTACTAAAACACATCAGCTGTGTTATAACTTCAATAAAACAATAAATGGCGAATTTCCTTTCTTAAGCCGTTTATTTTCATATTGCAAGCAATAGTGTCATATACAAAAGTTGCATTGTGACGTCATGCGCAGAGTGAGTTAAAACGTTGCACAATTCTTTGCGTAACCTTTATTGTCTCAGCCGTGGCTATTGAAAAATGTGTCCGCTTAAGACAGGTGCCCGTTAGATGGGAGCTTCCTTTGTGCATTTTTGTGTTATAATTATTTGTATGCAAACGGCCAGACCGCAAAGAAACATCGCCTTATATTCGCCTTATCTTTCCCAAACAGAGTATGCCACTAGCCTCTAAGACCCAAGACATAGTTTGGTTTAGACTTGCAGTGTAACTAATTCGGATTCCATTAAACTCTACATTACAATCTGAGCTTCAAACAAGAATTTCATCAACTTTTAGGGTTAAGTGTCGACTGTGGAAGCCCCTGATTTGACTTAGTTTAGGCTTACTTTCATTGCACTCATACTTAACGTATATTTGGGGACGATTTGTGCGAGATGGAGATTTATTTTAGATCCATTGTCTGAAATATTCTTAGAATTCCCATTTGTTTTCGTTTTCGATTGACTTGTTTTCCCCTTTCTAAACAAATGAACACCCTTCGAATATTCACACAAACGTCGTAAACCGTTGGAAAATCAAATTGCCTACAAATAGATGGCAATTTTCATTTCTTTGTATGTTACAGTTACGTTTCTAGACCTCTGACACGAGAAGGTCCGTTTGTATTTCATATTCAGTTGCGTGAGCAGTTATTGGAAGGAGAGGGAACTTGTTTAGGCCATAAGGTTACTAAAACTTTATCTCACTTGATCAAAAGCTCAACAACTGATGGCATGTAAGGAAAACATTTACACAGAGACGTGTGAGAATACAATTATCTTTATTTAAAAGATAGATTACTGTTATACAGGGGATTCCAACAAGTGTTATTTTAATACTCAAAGAAATATGAAATTTTGGAGATAAATGATCGGATTGTTAGTTCATAATAAAGAGGAATAATAATACCGTGTTACAAAAAATCGATTTTTTTCTGTCCTATGAACCAAATGCACATATTCGGAAAGAGGGGGAAAAATAAAAGTACACGTGTATCGGTGATTTTCATGTACACGTCAGATTTTTTTTTTTTAAGTTTGAAGTATAAAGCTCTTAGGGGCCTGTGTGAAAGCCTTTGGACCGATTTTTAACCCTTTTTCAGTGATCCAAACGAGCTGATTTTTGGCAGGCAGACTCGTGGAAATGTCTGTATCACGTCAAATTTTTTAAAAACAATTTTTATCAATTCTCAGATTTTCCCCAATTTTTATTATTTTTGAAAAAAAATATTTTTTTTTTCACTTTTCTTAGCATAACTTGAAGAGACTCCAAATTTTTAAACTACTTAAGCGTTACGAAAAAAAAATGTTCTTTGAACTGAAACCTTAAAAAAAACCATTTAAAAAAAAAAAATTTAGGAAAATCTGAGAATTGATAAAAATCGATTTTTTAAAAAATATGACGTGATACAGACATTTCCACGAGTCTGCCTGCCAAAAATCAGCTCGATTGGATCACTGAAAAAGGGTTAAAAATCGGTCCAAAAGCTTTCAAACAGGCCACTACGAGCTTCATACTTCAAACTTAAAAAAAAAAAAATTCTGACGTGTACATGAAAATCGCCGATACACGTGTATTTTTATTTTTTCCCCTCTTTCCGAATATGTGCATTTGGTTCATAGGACAGAAAAAAATCGATTTTTTGTAACACGGTGTTATTTAATGGAATAGATTTTCTGAAAATAGATTTGAATTTTCCCAGTCATGTGTTTAGAAATAATTTAAAAACTCTGAATTTATAATTTTAATATCGCCAATACTTATTTGGTTAACTAGTCGGTAAGGATTTTTTTTCTCCAATGACTCAAATAAATAAATAAATCGAGAGAAGGTTTTTAACGACACCAACCACTCGAGATTGTATTTCATCCAGATGGATGTGCAAATCGTGAAACAAAACATTAGGTGGACGTCTGTCCGCGACTGCATTTAATCCCGATCGATGTGGTCCCGCTTAAATAAGAATTCCCCGGTTGACCGATCCCGTCGCTTAATCCCGATCGATGTGGTCCCGCTTAAATAAGAATTCCCCGGTTGACCGATCCCGTCGCTTAATCCCGATCGATGTGGTCCCGCTTAAATAAGAATTCCCCGGTTGACCGATGCCGTAGCTCAGCCATGGAATTCTTAATTAATCGGGACCACATCTATCGCGATTTAATGCACTCGCGTTTACTCGATTTGCTCTTTGACGTAGCGAGGGTTTGCAAGTGACAGGAGGTGGAATCCAATTCGCAGTTCGACTTGAATCTGAGTATGATCTGCAGTTCACTTGAAGGTCCCTGTGGCCTGGCAGCCACATACGGTGAATGTGGCACCTTGAGAGATCTTGGGCAATCCAGAGCTAATGTGGAGTTCAGAAAGACTGAATCCAGCGATGTAAAGTTCGGTTCATAATCAATTGGTTTTTATGAAATAGAATGAAACATGTTCCTTGGTCATTTCTCTGAGTTCTCTCCGCAGTAATTTTACACAAATGACAACAACACCAAATTGTCGACCGCCAAGTCGACCGTCATAAGATCAAACTGGCAATCTATTCAATACTCCAAGGACCAAGGACGACCGGACAAATATTAATAAAGTTAAACACAAAATGTCAAATACCACGAATGAGAAGGCAAACGGGGCATATTTAACACTTTCCCAAAAACGAAAGTTAAATTAACGTTAAACGTAAGGTGATCACTCGTTCGGGTCCTTGGCGACAAATATGGAAATTAACGGAAACTATTAACGCACCCATTTCACAGGAAATCGCACATGGCCCACGGGCGAACACCAATAATAATTGAATTCAAAAAGCGACAAACTTCGGCAAGGGCGCGAGAGATCCTTTTCCAGCATGGTCCAATAAAAATAAATTGTACCAAACAAAAAAAAAACAAAAAAAACAACATGAGCCAGAGATTTTATGAGGACAGTTTCTTCTTTATGAACAGGTACGATCGATCGATCGAACCAATTGTCTTCTTCTTTATGCTGATGTGTTCAATGTCATCGAGTCCCACGGAATTTTTGTGGAAAAAATGCATATTTGTAAAAAAAAAAAATTAGAGCACAACAATAAGTAGACGGCGACGGTTGGCTGTTCGTGTTCCGGCTAAAAACGCCGCTGTTGTAAAACAAAACCCAGGCGAAATGCTAAACAATGGCGTGCAAACAAAAAACTTGATCTACTTTCATGATACAGTTTTGGTGCCCGGAACGACAGGAGAAATTCCGCGAACATCGTTGTCCATTGTTTTGAGACATGCACAAAAATGCACACAAAACAAAAATTAGTTCAGAAAAAACATCAAGACAAATGCGTCGCAGCGTAAATATTTTAATAATAAATCGCGAGGTCAGTGGGAATGTCATAAAAAGGACAAGCACACACACAGACACAGACTGACATACATGTACAACAGAAAAGGAAACTAGAACGGCCATAAAACGTCACACAAAAAAACTGATCTAATTTCCTAATACAACGAGAGCATATCTTTTTTGTAGAGGAAACCAAAACACACACACACACACTGTCCAACAAAAAAAAAAAACTAGGGATGGACGACCCACACACACACACACACAGACACAAACGACACATTTAAACGACATATCCGCCAAATATAATTGTTTGTTCTAATTTTTATGGCCGCCTTTTACAAAAATCTGAACCAATAAAAATGTTTTTTTCAAAAACACACGGTGAATTTGCAATGCTTAGGAAGCGCACCACCAACTTCTACCTAAACGAGGACACAGCCACCAAACCAGACCAGACCGTAACGTACCGAGCCGAACCATTTTTATAAAAACAAAACCAAAAAAAAAATGTTCCAATTTTTAGAAAGAAATTCCCCTAAAAATGCACGTTCGAGCCAAACAAGGCCATGCCATGCCCGCCACTGTCCCATTTCGCAGCCCATCGTCCATCGATTGTTTGAAAAAATGACCTGCTTTTCGGCGATAATTAGTGCGCGATAATCACTGCTGTCATGTTTTTAACGCGAAACAGGACCATCTCGCTGGTCGGCGCGCCGTTACCACAAAAAAGTGCTCGTGCGTTTTGTTGGCCATAAAAAAAGATGCCAAACAATCGGTTCGCCAACACAACACCAAAAAAAAAAAAAAAACATTTCCCTAAACAATGGCCAATAATAATTAGGTGATATAGTTTTTTTTTTTGCTCTCTCTCTCTCGGCCGTGTTGTTTTTGTATGTGGCTGAGGTGACGCGTGATCGCCGTGTGTAGTGTGTGTCGTGTGTTGTCGTTCCCGCTAAAAAGGTGGATATTTTTTTTTTGTTTCAGGTGGTTTTTTGTGTTCTCATTCGGTGATCATCTTTTATGAACCAATAAAAAGATGGAAATACGAGCAAACACACGCACGCACCGTACGGTTGTGTGTGTATCATTCACGGTTTGGATTGAAAACAAAATGTAGGGCAGACCAAAATGGAAACTGTGAGGAGAGCGAGAGAGACAGATACAGATAGTACAACAGAGAATTATCCATTATTTTTTTCGTTTAATAACGCACCCCATTAACGACTCTCCAATTTTCAGTTCACTCTCACTTTACTGTTGACTTTTATTGCTATTACAACAAGGAGCGCATCGAGGCCAGTTCCGTGAGTGGCAGGCATAGGCGTAAGGAGGCTAAGCCCCCACCGAAATCCGCTCGGCCGGTTGCGAAAGAAGTAAAGGGTGTTTTGTATTGGGGTATAGAACTTTAAGTTGGCATCACTTTTTTAACTGGCGGCCATTTTGTCAGCTGTCAAGTGATTAATATTTAGTTTGGTTTGCCATTTCATCATGAACAGGTTGACAAAAGAACAACGCTGGCAAAGCGTGCAAATTTATTTCGAAAGTAATGGTTCAGTTCGCGAAGTTCACGGCAAGCTCCGTCCTTTTTATGCCATTACATCCACAAAAACTGACTGTTTGGTGTGCTCTATGGGCTGGTGGAGTCATTGGGCCATACTTCTTCCGAAATAATGCTGGAGAGTCATGAATGTGGATGAGTTGTGGTTCCAACAAGTGGTTGAAAATTGGACCTGTAGAATTGGCTTTATTCGAGCCAGCCGCGGCGGCCACATGCCCGAAATCATATTTAAACATTAATGGCATAAAATTATCCTTCCAATAAAGCCAAATTGATGGACATTAAAACGATTTTCATGTGTTTTATTTCAATTCGAAGTTCTATACCTCAATAAAAAACACCCTTTATTTGAATAACAAGATGCTATGACCATGAATGAGGCTCCCATCGTGCCAATTGGCAGGCTAGGGAACTTACCTCGCTTTATTCGGTTGCAAAGTCCAATTGACTCAACAATTGGAGATACATGACCATTCGCTTCATAATCTCTTGTCAGTTTGGGCCTCAGTTGGCGAAATGGACAACGATTTTGGTTTAACACATGCAGTCCCCATACGAGGGCATCTGCTTCAAGTATGACAGCTTTAAGAACATTGACGTAACTAGACAATTTTTCCTGGAGAGCTAATTTATGCGGGGCGGGCTAGTTAGGCCTAAGATGAACCCTTACTACAGGGTTCTCCAACAAGAGGTATTATTATGGTATTCAAAGGAAAATGAATTTTTTTTGGGATAAATGATCGGCTGTTTATTTTATAATAAAGTGGAAGGAATGAGAGACAACAACATCAGCCAAATGGCCACCACGATCACGCTTAAAGGACCATATCCTATTCATGAAATGTTCCATAACCAAATCGCAAAGTGGCTGCCCTATGTCCTCGATAGCCTCACGAATTCGGTCGTTGAGGTCTTGAATCGACGCTGGCCTGTTGGCGTAGACCTTATCTTTCATGTGGCCCCAAAGGAAGAAGTCGGTGTTACATCGCAAGATCTCGATGGCCAGTTGTGATCACCTCTTCGAGAGATAACTCGGTCCGAAAACTTCTCCCCTAAAACAGCAATGATTTCGTTGCTGGTGTGGCAGGTTGCGCCGTCTCGTTGAAAGTAAATGTTGCCCAGATCACTATCATCCAACTGCGACCATAAAAATCATTAATCATCTCACACAGAAAAAACATATTTTTGAAATCAATTACGAAGTTTGTATCGAATTGGTCAATTCAATTACTTTTTAATTGATTTTCTTCCAATTACAAAAATTGTAAATTCAATTACTCAAATTGTAAATAAGTAATTGGATTTTTTCAATTACGCGTATTGAAAAATTTATTTACTCGAGTAATCAATTTTTGGAAATATTTTCAATTACTGGATTAATCAACTTGATTTCTCGAGTAATCAATATTTTGAAATATCGTGCACGATAGAGCAATCAAGTCACCATACTGGTGATCCAAGCTCATTTTCGAAAAAGTAAGGACCAAACCACACCAAACAGTCACCACACATTGAGGACAACAATAACTCTGGAGTTGTCCGAGCCCCAGATGCGTTAATTTTGCTTGTTGACATAGCCACCGAGATGGAAATGGGCCTCATTAGTCAAGATGACTTTTCGATGGACTTTCGGATCATTGTCATGCATTTCAAAGACCCAATCAGCAAGAGACGACGTGTGGTTGATGATCGGCCGTCGTGAGTTCTTGTGTTAATTGAACCCAAGTCTTTATGCAAAATACGGTGTAATGACGTTTGTGGAATGCCCAAATTCCAAAGAACGACGAGGAATGGACAAACCCGAGGTTTTCTTCAACACTTTGGGCTACGGCAGGAATATTCTCCGTTGTTCTTGAGCGACGTGCAGGGGTTTTATTTAACTTGTCCCAACAGCTCGAATTTGTCCACACATTTTCGGTATTGCCTGGTCGGAACAGGTGCTTCACGACGATCCAAAAAAATGCTTTAGTTTTGCGAACTGTGACTGCAAGATTTTCACCATTTTTTTGTAGTGAATTTTAGTAATTGAAATTATTGTTGTTCATTAAATTATGAAAAAAAAGGTGGCTGAAACTAAGTCCAGCTTAGTAGATTTTTATTTAATTACAATACAAAGTAAAGTCGCTTCTCTTCCCAAAAAAAAAAAAAAAAAAAAAAGTTCCAAATCCATTATGTCGATGGGAATTCCTCTATGTGTCTCGGGGTTAAGTGGCCATATCTGATTTAACAAAATGCAACCCTACATAAGAACTTATCAAAAACTCCATAGCATTGGGCTACCTCTCACTTTGAATGTCGTAGACATTGTGTACAGTACAGTACGTCGTTTCTCTTCTCTAAAAAAAATCCGTGATGTCGTTGGAAACGTTCGCTTGCTTTTTACTGTGACAAACAGCTGAGTGACCCCCAACACTGACGACCAGAAAGACACAGCTAACGAACGAAAACGAAAGCATGACAGTCAAGAGAGTGTGGGTGGCTTTTTTTTTTTGCGAAAGGCTTGTGTCTTTCGGGCAAGGGTTAGTGGGCCGCTCAGCGTTGCCGTTGATGATACTAAAGTATCAAAATGATACTTTTTTTGGGTCTTGCCACTTTTTTGATACTTTTTGTTTTTGATACTAAATTTGATACTTTTTGTTTTTACATCCCTCTATGATCAAATCAAATGTTGATGTAGATTATTTCGATTTAATATCTGAATTTAATTATAAAATTAAAGATGCAGATGAATTTGTGAGCGAATATCAATCTTTGGAGGCTTTAACAAAAGAAAAAACATGGCAGCGCCTTTTCCAAATTAGGTATGCTGAGGAGTTTTGGGGGAAAGTAGGAAAAATGAAAAATTCCTACAACGAGCCCTTGTTCCCTACATTAAATAAATTTGTGTCATATATTTTTAAACTGCCACACAGCAGCGCTTGCGCTGAGCGTATTTTTTCAAAACTTTCTCTTATGGAAAATATGCTAACAAATAGACTCAAAGTTCAGACCTGTAATGAGAGACTATCAGCTCTTAATTTTGTAGATACTGATTAGAAGATTGGAAGCCAAACCCGGAATTAATTGACAAATACCGAAAAAAAAAATTATTCATTACTTTACATGAATTCGTATTTTTTACCTTGTTTTTTTTGTTCAGCTTACTTTGTACCTAATTTGAAGTAATTTTTAAATAAAAAAATCGTTTTAAAACGTTTTATACTTTTTTTTTTTTAAAAATGATACCTTTTTTTGGTACTTTTTTTTTAAAATGATACTTTTTGTGATACTTTTTGAAAAAAGTCAACGGCAACGCTGGGGCCGCTCAGCTGTTTGTCACATTAAAAAAGCAAGCGAACATCCACATTGTTTTAGAGATTCGGATCTACGAAATATAAATGTATGCACAAGGTAGGGCAAACAGGCGGATAACTCCATCCCCCCAATTTCTTTCATTTTAAATTTTGGATATTTAATAAAAAAACACCGAAACAGCTGCAAATATTTCGAAATTTTACTAAGAACTCTGGACCCATTTCATATACATATAATCGAAACACGCCTCCTTCAATCCAAAATGATTCTGCTCATGAAATCCCCTCCTCACACATGTACTATATCCGGCGATTCCCTGAATGTTGTTACAAAACTTGACATAAGTCAGCGTTCGAACCGGGAAAGGTAGGAAGTAGATTAAGCTGAGCACGACGAGATTAAGATTGACTTTACAAATCTTGCCAAATGTTATGTTAAATCCTGGACTAAGTACGTGTAAGTATGGTCAACAAAAATGACAACACACACACACACACTCACTCGCAAAATTCCATAACATTTCCGCAACCAGAGCGGTGCCATAATGTTACGACTCCCATCATGCAAAGCAAAGTTAGAGGCAAAACTGACTTAACTTCACAGTCAACCAACCAAGAGGTGACTGAGTGGTGACTTTACATGTTGCAATCTAACGTACACACACACACACTGACACAACAAACAAAACATGCGATGTTCATCCTTTAATCTACGGCCAACAACAATTACAATCCGTTGTGAGTTAATCTAAGGGGATTAACGAAAAATTAGAGCAAACGAAATAATTGCCGAGAAACGGCGTAACAAAAACAACAGCGCCGAGCAGGGACCTGCCGACATGACGGACATGACATTGGACATGAAATTGGTCCCAACCATTGTCGTGGACAATGACTCTGATCCGGTTGTAAAATTCAATAAATCCACGAAAGTATAAAAGCGAACCGATTACGTTAAGTAAGAAAACAAAAGCAAAAGGTTGACAGACAGACGGACGGGGAAGGACGGACGGACTACAATCACCGCCAAATGACAAACGAGACATCGACGACAATGTGGTCGCACAATGCCAGGGAAAGAGGGCATTTCTCCCTTTCATTTTTCCTTTAACCATTTCAACCCAGTTCGGAACGGCGACCAATGGCCATTGAAACAATAAAATTCCGCATAACTCAATAAACGTTGGACGGACGACATCGGAAACCAGGGAAGTGCTCTACATTTATGAAATTGTGTTAAATGTAAGTGAAAGGCTCAAAACTCAAACTGCGCTTGCGGGTGGGTGTCCTTCATAATCCGCTGAAATTGTCCGCATGCTGTTGTTGTTGTTGTTCTCTGGTCATTTGTTTTGTTGTTTGTGCAATCGATTGTTCAAGATGCTGCAATAAAATCTAACTTGAATAGAATGAGACGACCGGTCCGCCAGTCCGTCCGTCCGTCCGTCGTTCAAAGTAAAAATTAACTAATAATAACGCTGCTTATGGGAAACGGATTAACGCCCATAGTACGCCGTCGCACCAACGCAAACGTCTCTAACACTTTTAATCCCCTTTCGTTTTCATTTCGGTTCGCGACGAAATAATCATGCAGCAAATGTCACTTTCGGGTTCTTCCTGTGCGATGAGGTGAGAGAGAGAGAGAGAGAGAGAGAGAGCGATTGTGTGTGTGATATGATTGCTTAAAACGAGGGCATGTAAAGAAGTTGGGAAATGTAGATAGCTGGCATTCTTATTTATTTTATGAGGTTTTCTGTATTTTTGTAGAAATTCATCGAGGAATAATCGCGAAAATACGCTGGGAACTGTCAAACTGAGATTATAACTTGGACCGGAATGAGTAATTTCATATTTTTTAGTTGTCTACACCATTTTTTTTTTTGTTGAATAACTTTGAGACCATCTCGTCACCTGAAATCCAAAATGAGGGTTTCTTGCTGTAGAAATTCAATCACGAGGGAAATAATCGCGGAAATACGCTGGGAACTGTCAAACTGACACTGATAACTGAGATTATAACTTGGACCGGAATGAGTAATTTCATATTTTTTAGTTGTCTATACCATTTTTTTTTTGAGACCATCTCGTCACCTGAAATCTAAAATCGTCTTTTCGATTGATTGTTGTGAAATGTCCTAAAAGACATGTCTGAACAATTTTACTCTGAGATTATAACCCAGACCTGAAAGAGTAATTTCAGTTTTTTAAGTTGCCTGTACTTTTTTTTTTTTTAATTTCTTTGAGACCTTTTTTGTCACCAGGTTTTTACACTGACATTATTAACCTAGACCTGAATGATTAATAAAATATTTTTTAGTTGTCTATACCATTTTTTTTTTTTGAAAAATAACTTTGAGACCGTTTCGGCACCTGAAATCCAAAATGAACCCAGATACAAAAACTTAAAATCGTGTTTTTGAGAGATTCTGGGGAAATGTCCTTATTGACATGTCTGAAAAATTTTACCAAATTTATAGACAAACATCTCATTCATGTGGCTGTCTCAACGGGCTTTGCAGTAGTTTTTTTTTTAACCCATCTTCATTTTCAAGACATCGTCGAGACGACTGATAAACAGCTGGCCGAAAAGTGCTGCCAAATTTCCCCCCTCCCTTAAGACTTTTGTGGGATTAGAGTAACCACTAGATGGACCATGGAAGCAACTGTCCTTACTGCAGAGCTGAGACATTTTCTATACGGAAAAAATGTCTCTGAGACATTTTCTATACGGAAAAAATGTCTCTGAGACATTTTCTATACGGAAAAAATGTCTCTGAGACATTTTCGATACGGAAAAAGTGTCTCTGAGACATTTTCGATACGGAAAAAGTGTCTCTGAGACATTTTCGATACGGAAAAAGTGTCTCAGGGGGCTGAGACATTTTCTATACGGAAAAAGTGTCTCAGGGGGCTGAGACATTTTCTATACGGAAAAAGTGTCTCAAGAGCTGAGATATTTTGATTGAGTTTCGTTTAGACAGTTTACAACAGCTGTCGAAAAAGTGCTGCCCAGTTTTCCTCCCTTAAGTTTTTTTGTGGCCTTAGAGTTTTCTTACAAAGCAAGATCAGAGTTTTGCGAGAGAAATGAAACATATTTTGAATTTCACTATTTAAATAGGTTTGCATTTTCAAAAGTTGTTCAAGCTTGAAGCGATTCATTTCGTGCTAAGGCGATAGGATACGGACAATCTGTCAAGAATTGGAGCGAGAAGGAGCTGTCACTGTCAAAATAACATATGATCCGAAAGGAAACTGCAAGATGGTCCACTCGGCATACACATGCTGAATTGTAATTAATAATAAACTAGTAAGTTGTAATGCGCCTATGGCGCCCGTTGAAATATGGAAAAAAAATTTTGTTGAAAAAAAAAAAATTTTGTGGAAAAAAAAATTTTGTTGAAAAAAAAAAATTTTGTTGAAAAAAAAAATTATTCTTAAAAAAAAAATTTTTGTTGAAAAAAAAAATTTTTTCTTGAAAAAAAAAAATTTCTTGAAAAAAAAAATTTTTGTGGAAAAAAAAAAATTTTGTTGAAAAAAAAAATATTGTGGAAAAAAAAAATTTGTTGAAAAAAAAAAAATTGGAAAAAAAAATTTTGTAAAAAAAAAATTTGTAAAAAAAAAAATTTTGAAAAAAAAAAATTTTGGAAAAAAAGAATATTGGTAAAAAAAAATTTGGGGAAAACAGAATTTCTGTACAAAAAAAAAATATTATTTTTTTTATTATTTATTATAGAATTATAGAATGCCTATTTAAATTCCTACGTACTGCGTGACAGAGTCAGTGAATCAGGGAATCAGTGAATCAGTGTCGAGGGTAAATATATATTAAGATTAAATAAATATAAACAAATACACATTTTTTTGAAATGCATGGGTTTTTTTTTACGATTTCTCACATTTATTGGGATGCCCTCGTTTAACTTTAGAGTTGATGCGGGCCTGGCTTTGTAACCTTAACTCGCTGGTACCCTTTCCATGCCCGCACACACACACACTCTAACAAAATACTCAGCCAAACAGTCACTTAGTTAGAGTTAGAGTTGAATACGTTGGCCGTACATCCGAACAAAACGAAAGTGTTGTTTTTGGGCTGGCCTGGGTTACCTGTGAGGGGACTTTGTTGGTATTTCGCCCATGCAGCAATGTTATCCTTCCGGATACTAGCGTTACATTTAACTCTATGTGTATACGTTGTTGTTGGTGTTGTTGTTGCTGTTAGATGATTAGCATACAGGCCAGAGAAACATTTTTCGGTTTGATTTGGCTGTGTGCGGAGAGGGGTTTCTGACCATCGCTAGTCAGTCACTTTTCATGGTTTTATGACTTGTAGTAATGTATTGTCAAATCCCCGCACACACACACACACACATTTACAGCTACAAATATCATAATGGGTTAGTGTGGCTGTTGTTGTTGTTGCCGTTGGCCATCTTAACTGGTTTCGATTTAAAGCGATTTGTTGATTTGCAAGGACCTTGGCAATGTGCTCTAGATAATTTGAAGGAATTCATTTGTCCTCATATTGCTACACATTGCGCGCTCACCTCGCCACGGCACGCAATAAAGATGCGCTGCGTTTTTCCCGTTTTCATGAGAATTATTGAGCGGATTCGCTGGAAGGCCCAAAAGGGATAGTGGCCGAAGGAGGCGGTATGTTTGCAGGATTGTGGAAGGGCACATTGAAGCATGTGACAGCATTGATTGCATTTTAATATCAAGTAATCGGTTCTGTTACGCTTAGGCAGGATTTGTGGACACAAACGTTTGGCGGCAGATTTCCCTATTGCGTCTATGTGGGCAATTGCGGGTTCCGGGTTACCGGACATTTCATAACCTGGGGGAATAGTTTATGGGACCGATGGTGAATCTTGCAGACACAGTTCGAAGAGGTGATCACAATTGCCCGCCGAGATCTTGTGATTTTACACCCTGTGACTTCTGTCTTTGGGGCCATGTGAAAGATAAGGTGTACGCCAACAGGCCAGCGCCGATTCAAGACCTCACAGATGGAATTCGTGAGGCTATCGGGGACATAGGGCAGCCACATTGCGAATTGGGATTGAAAAAACTTCATCAGAAGGATATGGTCCGGTAAGCTTGATCGTGGTGGCCATTTGGTGGCTGATGTTGTTTTGTCATTATTATGAAATAAACATCCCAAAAAATTCAATTTTGTTCCATTTTTTTTTTTTTTTTTACTAACACTCAGGGGATGCCCCTATGGATGCAATGCACTGTGTTAACCATAGGAGAGAAGGTTATTGGTGGGGGGAAAGAGGGAGTAGTGTCATAGCAGGCAGGAAAAACACTTGCTGCAAGATTATTCCACATGCGAACAGTACGGCTGAAGAACGAATTATCACGATTATCAAATGAGTATGAATGACAGAGATGGCTGTGGATTGGCTTCACCGCCTGACCCAACAGGTCGTCAATGAAAAAGAAGAAATAGAGCGGGCGAGAGGTGAGAAGCTTGTGGCACTCCGGCGGTCAGCCTTTGCTCGTTGGCTTGTTCGTCTGTATTCGTTAATGGATTGTTGGCATAACATCGTACTCCACCAACAAGGACTAGAGACTCCCAGATGGCCAATTGACAATGCCCAGACGGCTGATAACACGAATTACGAGCCGTTTATCGAAACAATCGATTGTGGCATGGACTGTGTAGTAGGGTGGAGTGAAATTCAAAAAAAAAAAGTTAACCTCGGAAAGAGATGTAGTCTGGGGTCCTAATGAGGGGAAAAATAAAGAAAAAAATTTTAAAAAATTTTTAGGGGTCGCGCCACTCCCTCGAAATTTGGAAATTATCGCTATTTTGGCGTTGATTTTAGAAAAATCCTAAAAAGTTTTATGTCAATAAATGTTTGCAATAGCGTAAACAATGAAATAAGGGCATGAAAAAATTTAAAAACAATTTTCTCATTGTTCATTGCTCATTTGGTGTCGGTAATACCTTCTCTCGATTCATATCGAGTTTTCTCAGGGATCGCTCTATACGAGTTGTTATAGATGGGGTCTCATCCAACGAGCATAGGTTGACCGCAGGAGTTCCACAAGGCTCTGTCCTCTCTCCCTCTCTATTTCTTATTTTCATTGACGACTTGTTGGGTCAGACTGTGAACCCGATCTACTCCTTTGCGGATGACAGTAACCTATGTCATTCATACTCATTTGATCATCGGCCAGGTCCTCTGGAGGTCGAGGGCAAAAGGCGAATGATGAATGACTCACTTAACCGCGATTTGGCGACGATTTGTGAGTGGGGCCAAATGAATAGAGTAGATTTTAATGCGCAAAAGACCCAGTGCTGTTTGTTGTCACACAAACGTTCACCAGATCCAGCATCGTCGTCAATTTCTATGGGTGGTGTGGATATCGACGAATCAGATACTCTTGATGTTCTGGGCATGAAGATACAGGGTGATGCTCGCTGGGCTAGCCATATATTCGAAGTGTCGAAAGAAGCATTCAAGTGTTTAGGCTTTTTGAAGCGGTGCAAGAAATACTTCACTCCATCTGATCTCGTAAATATTTACACCACCTACATCCGGCCTAAAATGGAATACAACTCGCATGTATGGGCAGGGGCTCCATTAACATCTTTGAAGCTTCTGGACCGTGTACAGAGGAGAGCGGTGGTGATGATAGGGGATGGTAGGGTATCCAGCTCTATTGTCTCCCTACAGCACCGCCGAAATTCTATAGATATTTTAATGGTATCTGTTCAGAAGATATCCGTCGTCTGGTCCCTGACGTTAGAACATTTAGTCGGAATACACGGCTATCCAGGGTATCTCATCCGTTCATTGTGAAATGGCCGGTTGACCGGACGACGCACTATAGAGAAAATTCGTTCTTTAGCCGAACCGTTCGTATGTGGAATAATCTTCCAGCAAATGTATTTCCTGCCAGTTGTGACATTCAGAAATTCAAAACAAATGTCAACAAACACTACTCCCTCTTTCCTCCTTCCGATACCCTAATTTCCTTCCGCTAACACAATGCATTGCATTTATAGGGGGCATCCCCTGAGTGTTGGCCATCAAAAAAAAAAAAAAAAAAAAAAATTTCGAGGGAGTGGCGCGACCCCTAAAAATTTTTTAACATTTTTTTCTTTATTTTTCCCCTCATTAGGACCCCAGACTACATCTCTTTCCGAGGTTGACTTTTTCAAATTAAAAAAAAGCATGTTTTCACTCCACCCTACTGTGTAGTAATGCGAGCCATCTGGCTCCAAGTGCATATCATCAGACGTTGGGTAAAAAAAAAATGATTTATCAGGCCTCTGTAGAGTTTCTAAAGCGCTCCGAAATCCCCTTACTAAACGGTCACTCTTTTGGGCTTCCCGTCGATCATGTGCGACTTTTCCAAACCACAGAGGTGGTAGTTTTGATTGTCAGCATGAAAATGAACTTTGTTAGAAACGAAGGTTTTATTTATGTCCATTTCTAGCCGCTCTAAGGTCTAAACTGAAAAGCGTGGCTCAACTGCCGGTTCGCAACATTAAACAGATTTCGTTCAAATTTACACCAGTGCTTGAACAAATTTCAGCAAACAAGTTCGTAAGTATATTTTTCCATACCACAAATATACACTTGTTTGTAGGTGATAAATATCAAATTTATATGTATGCATTTTTGACTTACTTTTTATTTTTTTTTCAATTTGTGAATCTTAATATATATTTACCCTCGACACTGATTCACTGACTCTGTCACGCAGTACGTAGGAATTTAAATAGGCATTCTATAATAATTCTATAAATAATAATAATAAAAAAAATAATATTTTTTTTTGTACAGAAATTGTGTTTTCCCCAAATTTTTTTTTTACCAAAAATTTTTCCAAAGACGTACTTTTTTAGCGTGTACTAAATCCAAACATAGTTCAAACATTAAGTCGAAATTTCATATCCGATAATTTATGAACATGCGTGTGTGTGTCATTTGCTTAGACAAATAGTTAAATTGCTGAAATTCTCCCTTAATTAAGTACTTAAATTGACAATATGACAAGTTACGACATGAAATGAAATATCTGTTAATTTTATATGATCACATCTTAATTTGTTGTCATATCCAAAAGAAAAAAAGCCAAACGGATGACAATGAAAATATTTGCACGGATGACTGGGCTGAGAATATTGTGAGTATAAACATGTGTATGTGGGTATTTTCTTATATACAGTGTCGCCGAAAAGTATAGTCATCTGACTGAAAATCAATTGTTTAATATTCAGAAATTTACGCTTTGCCTAATTATCGAATTCCATTGTGATATCATGTGACAAACAGCGTGAAACAGGAAGTCCAGAAGACAACACAACATGTATGAAGAAACAAACAATTTATGGAGCCACATCTGCCCCAGAACAAAGGGACAAATCGTATTTTCTTCGAGCTGGGGTGAAAACTTGATTCTCCGCTGTCCACCACGGAAAAATCTCTTACCGATTGAGCTGAAAATATTGTTGGCTTCCCAATTAAGGATGAACTTGGCCATCCGCTGTCCTCGAGGCGAGTGTGCAGCAAATTTGGCAAAGCTCAGATAATCTGCATTTTTACAAAAACAATGGCGAGTAAGGAACGGTTTAAGATCCACAAAGAAAAACGACTCATATGCAGAAGAAGTGGACAAATGATTAATTACTTTATGTTTTGGACAAAATTGGTTCAAATTCACTTAAAAACGAATTTAATTTTTTTTATTTCCCTTCTCATTTTATATTGCTAATAATAAGTAAATAAACATTAATGGATTAAGAAAAATGTGTGAAATTTTTGTTCTGTATTTTCACACATTTTTCTTATCAACGTAAATGTACAAAAATAATCGGCAATTAAATAATTTTATAAAAATCCAATTTTAATGATATTGGGTAGCATTTTCTTTTACTAAGGGCAGCTTCCCCCGGCGCGGATTTCTACTATGGATGGTGGGTTTAGCGAAAGTAAATATTCAGTGCCTGCCTGAATGTCCTGCCATCAGGGATTGGACTCACTGATTCGAGACAAGTTCCCCGTCTGTTCCTTCATGGAATGTTAAGGGAAATACGTAAGTATTTCCTAAGTCGGATATTCGTCTTATAGTCCCTGATGTTGGGACATTCAGGCGGAATGCTTGCGGCTATCCAGAAACTACACTCCGTTCATGGACAAATGGCCGGTTGATGAGACGACGACCTGTTAGAGGGAGCTTCTGAACTGTTTGTATGTTAAATACTCTTCCAGCCAGTGTCTTTGTGACTTTCTTAAATTGAAGACAAATGTCCACAAAGCCTACTCCATTTTTTCTCCCATCAATTCCCCCGTTATTTTATTTGCGATAGCAAATAAATTACACTACTCACCAAAATGAAAAAAATTTCATGTACTCCGGATGCGATAATTTTTTCTGTGTAGATAACCTTGACATGAGCTCGAAAAACGCAATAAAAAATTTTTTTTTCGCTTGGTTTTTTTTTTAAATTTAAAAAAAAAAAAATAAAACAAAAACCAAACGAAAAAAAAATTTTTTATTGCGTTTTTCGAGCTCATGTCAAGGTTATCTACACAGAAAAAATTATCGCATCCCGAGTACATTTTGACTGTTGACTAGTGTTATCAGAGAGCTGACTACTCATAATGTCCATAGTTGCACATTCTTTTTCTCGCTACTGTATGGACCAAATATACACTGTACATACATTTTTTTTTTTATTATTCCACTCAATTTAATAAAAAAGAAACAACAGCAACGGCGAAAGCTCTGACAAATGTGTTTGCCATAAAAGAAAAGTAAAACGTATGTATTTCGAATAAACCATATGAGGTTTTTCATATACGAACTGAACGACTGTGGATGGTATCGGAAAATCAAAATGGAGATACAGACAAACACACGTACACGTACACATAAGTATTTACAGCCAACGGATGGCGAAGAAAGAAACAAAACAAAATGAATGAAATAAGGCAAATTGAGCCTTTAACGTTAAAACTACCAAAAATAATAAACTATACGGCTGATGAGGCTGCTGCTGGCAGGGGAAGGCCGTGGACAAAAAAACATAGACACCAACCGCCCTCGCGCCCCATCAACAGCCAACCCCTAGCCCATTCAACACTCGAATTTGCTGCTCCTGTTTCAGCTACTGATGAGGCATATACATATGTGTATACACATACATACATACGTAATACATGTGCCTGTACATAAATATATACCGACACGGTACATTATATATATATATATATATATATATATTAGTGGGTTTAGATTGCTACAGCGTCATATTAAATGGCCATAAAAGCCAAATAATGTGAGCCCAGGCCAGCAGCGACAACAACAACAACGAATGGCAACACCAAACAACCAACACTACTAAACGAAGTGATGAAATGATAGGGAGCCGCCTCAGTCGCCCAGCCGAGCGTACGCAACAAAGCCAAATCTTTATAATAATTTCCAAATGAAAGCAGAACAACGAAAACAACAACACACAAAAAAAATATAATGAAATGTTGCGGGAATACATCGGTGGACATAAAGAGAGCAGACTATTGCACCGTGTTACACACATTCTGTCCTATGAACCAAATTTACTTTTTCGGAAAGGGGATAAAAAAATAAAAAAAAAATACAAGTCCGAATTTTTTTTTTTAAGTTTGAAGTATTTATTTTATTTATTTATTTATTAATTACAATACAAAGTAAATTTATATTCTAATTTTTGGTCCAAGGGTAAACCGGGTGACAGAGACCATATGTTTAGATTTTTGCAGCGACAGAACAAAGCCTCTGGTGGGAATCGAACCCACAACCCCCACGCTGATAGGCAAGCACGCTACCAACTCGCCTACCGGGGCGCTTAAGTTTGAAGTATAAAGCTTGTAAAGGGTGTTTTTTTTATTGAGGTATAGAACTTCGAATTGAAATAAAACACAAGAAAATCGTTTTAATGTCCATCAATTTGGCTTTATTGGAAGGATAATTTTATGCCATTAATGTTTAAATATGATTTCGGGCATGTGGCCGCCGCGGCTGGCTCGAATAAAGCCAATTCTACAGGTCCAATTTTCAACCACTTGTTGGAACCACAACTCATCCACATTCATGCCATCGAAATTGGGGAACAAAATAGTCGGTTATCATGGCTCTATACCGGTCTCCATTAACGGTCACTGACTCTCCAGCATTATTTCGGAAGAAGTATGGCCCAATGACTCCACCAGCCCACCAGAGCACTCCAAACAGTCAGTTTTTGTGGATGTAATGGCATAAAATGGACGGAGCTTGCGGTGAACTTTGCGAACTGAACCATTACTTTCGAAATAAATTTGCACGATTTGCAAGCGTTGTTCTTTTGTCAACCTGTTCATGATGAAATGGCAAACCAAACTAAATATTAATCACTTGACAGCTGACAAAATGGCCGCCAGTTAAAAATGTGATGCCAACTTAAAGTTCTATACCCCAATAAAAAAACACCCTTTAGTAGTCTGTTTGAAAGCCTTTGGATCGATTTTTAACCCTTTTTCAGTGATCCAATCGAGCTGATTTTTTGCAGGCAGACTCGTGGAAATGTCTGTATCACGTCAAATTTTTTAAAAAATAGATTTTTATCAATTCTCAGATTTTTTTTTAAAGTTTCAGTTCAAAAAACATTTTTTTTTCGTAACGCTTATATAGTTTAAAAATTTGGGGTCTCTTCAAGTTATGCTAAGAAAAGTGAAAAAAATATTTTTTTTTTTCAAAAATAATAAAAATTGGGGAAAATCTGAGAATTGATAAATATATATTTTTTAAAAAATTTGACGTGATACAGACATTTCCACGAGTCTGCCTGCCAAAAATCAGCTCGATTGGATCACTGAAAAAGGGTTAAAAATCGGTCCAAAGGCTTTCACACAGGCCACTACGAGCTTCATACTTCAAACTTAAAAAAAAAAAATTCTGACGTGTACATGAAAATCGCCGATACACGTGTATTTTTATTTTTCCCCCTCTTTCCGAATATGTGCATTTGGTTCATAGGACAGAAAAAAATCTATTTTTTTGTAATACGGTGTTGTTGGTAAACCAAAAAAACTTTCAATTCATGTTATACTGAAAAAGAAAAAGATACAAGATTACCTAACGATGGCTTTATTTAGAAAGGGCGTAACTCGATTTTTTTCAAAATTCCGTTTTTTTTTACATATTATGGTAGACCATTGTCAAATACTCATCTCACAACAATTTCAGGGGTTTGTGATCAAAAATACCGGAGTTATTGTAACAAAAATAAAAAAAAATAAAATTAGTTTCAGAATTAAATTTGTTGCGCATTTTGATTTAAAATTTCCTTTAACTTTTTTTTTATGTCTGAAGTTTTTCAAATGTTATAAAGTTTTTACCTTCTCCTTTAAAGTGGCGAAAATGCGAGTTACGCCCTTTCTAAACTAAGCCATCGATAAATAGTAGTTGGAGTCGTTTTTTTTATGATTGGCCGTGACTGAGGTTTTCAGTTGAAAGACCTGTCTAAATAAATTAAATGAAAAAAATGGACTCGATTCCATTAAAGGTTTGCAACTAAGCGTATGGATTTTAATCCTTTTACACAGTTGAATGAATGTTGACCATTGTTCATGGGGAACATCATTGTACAGGGTACGCCAAAAAACTTTTTTTTTTTTGAAAGTTCTATAAAAAAAAACTACTGGATATTTTCTCAAATAAAGTAAACTCTTTAAATACATACAGTGAAACTTCCACAACTCGAACTTCCATATGTTGAATTTTCCTTAAGGAGACAAATTCCCTTAAAAATTTTTATAAGTAATTCCATTACTGAAAGTGTTCGAAGGGCCAACTTTTCTGCGGGATAATGGTGGTTCGATACACAATAAATATCTTTCATGTGAAAGTTGTCACACTTAACATTCACTGTGGTGAAATCAATGTGGAAATGGAAACGGAATGAAAGCTGGAATTTACATCATTTGAAAGTCAGAATACATTCAAATGGAAAAGATTTGGAAAAAAAAAAGGATGATAACAGACGATGTTCTTATTGAACTAAACAAGAAGATGTTTTCATTTTTTGATTGGACAAATAAATGGAAAGAAAGTGGGTTCATAAAATGTGTTTTCTCAAAATTGGAGATTCGCATGTCCAACAAAACTATTTGGCACATTTTTTCAGCAACGGACTAAGGTATCGCCACAGTTTTAGTACCAACTTAAAGCTAGACTCTAGGACTACTATTAACCCACTGAGAGTTGTAGGCTGCGATCATTTTCACAGGATTTATTGTGCATCCAATAGTTTTGGAGAAATTGGGTTTTCTCAAATCAGAGATTGGAAAGTCTCTCAAAACCATTTGGGCAATTTTTCAGCAACGGACTAAGGTATCGCCACAGTTTTAGTACCAACTTAAAGCTAGACTCTAGGACTACTATTAGCCCACTGAGAGTTGTATGCCACGATCACTATCAGAGGATTTATTGTGTATCCAATGGTTCACTCTAAAAATTTATTTTTTTTACCATAAATCTGAAATGGCTTATGTTATAAAAATTATATGTGGTTACAATAACATCATTTGGAAGGCAGAATACAAACAAGAGCAAAAGATTTAGAAATTCGAAAAAAAAAAAAATGTTGACCAAAAAAAAAACCCATTAAAATTTGGGATTTTTTGAAAAAAAAAAAATAGATTTCCTTGAAATTTTGCTCATTCTTAGTACACTTTAATCTGAACAAGACCATGTTTTCGTTTTTTCGATTGAACAACTGGTTTGAGAGAAATTCATTCCACAAAATGGAGTTTCTCATAATTGGAGATTCGCAAGTTCATCAAAAGTATTTGGACATTTTTTCAGCAACTGACTAAGGAATCGCTACAAGAGTAGGACCATATTAAAGCTAGACTTTAGGACTATTATTAACACACTGAGAGTTGTATGCCACGATTATTATCAAAGGATTGACGGTAGAATTGATTTCACTTTTTTTTTTCTTCAAGACGAACGACAGCTGTCTTTCTGTATAAAATATTTAATACTTCAATTTAATATTTAAATCTGTGGAAAATATTTATTTTAAAGGTAAATATTTACTAAATTGTAAGCATAATTTTCCGTTGATTTTAGATAACTTATAAAGAAGTATGTACAAATCACATATGGATTTCAATACAATTTAAAAAGGATTTATTCACAGGTACTTAATTTTGGTTCATATTGTACTGACCCTAAGTACACTAAGTTAATAAGTAAGGTTTAACAGTAGATTTTGAATATATTTCATATTTCCTTTATTTGTTAAACAATGGCGAAGAAAATTGTTAAAAATTGAAGACATTTTTCCACAAAGAAAAGCTACAAGACCGATTTTTTTTTATCTGTTTCTTGTGAAAATATTTCTTCCCCAAAATCAGTTGAAATCATCAACGAAATTTTCAGCAAATTTACTTCGTAAGATATCCATATTATTCACAACATGAGCAGATTATATAGTTTCCCTTTATCAACTACTCTCCAAAGATAATCATTTAACCATTGCTTGCCAAACTCTACAAGTGCTAATTTGCGAGAAACAAAATATTAAATGTGTTTTAAATCGAAATGCATTTCTATGTGCTACTGACATAGCCATTACTGTGGAGAAAAGCAACCATAGCACAGCAGCAGATGGATGGATGGATGATAAGTCGCTTGGCTAAGCAATACAAAAAGAACAGCAACAACATTCACCGCCATGCCACTAAACTCGAACGACAACGACAAACGAAACAATATAAATACAATACTAAAAAGGTATAATAATGGCTGCTGCTTTAGTTGGCGATGCCACACACACACATATAAAAACCCAAACGAAGACACTTCCCCACCCTACACCCACAAACCGTGCAGAGCACCACACCCTGTTTGTGTTGTGTACTCACAACACAACACAACACTCTCACCGACCAGCCAGCCAGTGATGATAACAACAATACCCCCCATTATTTAAGTTGTGCTCTTGGATTGTGGCTCCCTTTCACACGCATACAATTTAAGGGGGCCGTGTTGGAGTGAAATGGATGATTCGCTTGTTACGAGGCTATGAATATGAAATGTGTTCAGCTGGGGGTCAGCCGTAAGCAGCAGCAGCAGCGGGGGGAGGAACAGTTGGATGGCGAACCTAACATGTAGGAATACACAAACACACACACACTCGCACACACATAAATGCTAAGGCAATTTAATGGTTTTGCACCGTTTTTAAGGGATATTATAACTCAATTATTAACGGCAAACTTAGTGGCGGTGTTTGATGATATTGTTGGTGTTGTTGTTGTTGTTGCTGTTGTTATTATTTTATAGTGATAGTTGGTGTTGTTAGGTGGTAGGTTCTCGGAGACATACACTTTGTTGTTCGGCATATGATGAGTCTAAAGAAATAAAGCAACTGCGATGTTGGTTGTGCTAATGCCTCTACGACGTGTTGTTGTTGTTGTTGTTGCTGTGTATTGCCTCCTTATTTTTAACGAATCATAATGGATTTTCCTGGAATTCGCACGAAGCGCAAGAAACACAACAACAATCCTACACATACGTACAAATGGCACCGCTGCGAACCGCACAGAGGACAGGGCAAAGCATCTCCTTCGTATGAGGTTTTTTATAACCATTGTTCTAACATCGTAATCGCTGTCATTGCCACATTATCATCTGCGTTTAGTGCCAAAATAATTGAGAAAAAACACACACACTCACACACACACATGGTGACTGGGAAGAACTCCCAGCACTCTCTCTCACTTGCACTCTCTCCTGTTGTATGTAAAACCACCCACTGGTCTCTCAAATTTACACTTCATCATTAGCTCTCTTACAGTGGCGGAGACAAAGAGACATGGCTGTGTGTGTGTGTGCAATTACACAAGTGACAAGTCAATTTGTGTACCTCTCCTTAACATAATTGTTGTTGCTTATTGGTCGATAACAGGCAGGCTGTTGTGCGTTGGTGCCTGAGTGTGTGTGCGTGTGTGTGTGGTAATTTCCCTTTAGCACAAGAGCACGCCTTTAACTTCATGTTTAGCCTCTCCTCGCTCCGCTGGCCGAGACGAGTATAAAAACACCCCGGGGTTGGTGAGTAAGGCACACTTGAGTTGTAGCTTTCTAACAAACAACACATTAGCAAGCAAGAAACAAAAAATCTAGTATTTTAAGAAAACTATTTTAAAAGAACATTTATTCAGACCTGAACAAAAAAAAAAGAAATATTTTCTTCCGTTTTTACTTGAAAAAAAAAAAGAAAATACAAACAAATCGATAAGAACACATTTATGTGCAGAAAGTGCCAAGATTTTACGAAATCCAAATAAACTTTAAAAAAAAAAAAACAAACAAATTGTATAAACAGTGTGTGCAAATTACAGTCGAAACAAACATGCACGGATACAGATCATACGCCATGGAGAACCATCATAATCTACATCATGATTCCAACGATCAAAAGCCATTGGTTGTGGACTTAATGTCCGGCCAATATGGCAAACCACAAACTCCACCACCATCGCCTACCGGTAAGTTGTCAAATCAAACAAAAACGAAAACAAAAAAAAATTAAAGAGAGTCTTAAAAAAAAACTACAAGACCAGTTCTATGCTTTAGCCATGTTACTTATTTGTATTTTCCTTTTTTTCTTTTCTTTTAGAATGCCTATCCAGTCCGGATACCTCGTTGAATGGCAGCCGCAACAATTCCTGCGAAATTCCCGCTGATCCCTCGGTGCGCCGCTATCGTACCGCCTTCACTCGCGACCAATTGGCCCGCCTGGAAAAGGAATTCTACAAGGAAAACTATGTTTCCCGTCCACGTCGCTGCGAATTGGCCGCCCAATTGAATCTGCCCGAGTCCACCATCAAGGTGTGGTTCCAGAACCGCCGCATGAAGGACAAGCGTCAACGCATTGCCGTCGCCTGGCCTTACGCTGCCGTCTACTCGGATCCCGCGTTCGCCGCTTCCATTTTGCAAGCCGCCGCCAACAGTGTGGGCATGCCCTATGCCCCCTATCCCGGCGCCGCTGCCGGCAATCCCATGCTGGCCACCGCCATGCCTTCAATGCCCGTGCACGGCCACAATCCCTATGGACAATATCGCTATACACCTTATCACATTCCCGCTCGTCCCACCCATGCCGCCCACCATTTGCCCCATGGCATGCCCCATCACATGAGCGCCGCTCCCATGGCGGCTGCTGCAGCTGCCGCCGCTGCCTATCCCGCCATGCTGGGAGCTATGCCACCAAATGCCGCCTATGCCAACAAGACCCACACACCACCATTGGATTTGCAATCGTCGTCGTCGCCACACTCCTCCACCCTGTCTTTGAGTCCCGCCGGTTCGGATCATACCAAAGTATTCGATCGCAGTCTCAGTCCCATGCGCTCAACGGTCCAACAGCCCATCCAGCTGCCCTTGCTGCATCCCCATCACGACAACACCTCCTGCTCATCATCCAGTGCCAGCATGCATTTCAATGCTGTCGCCGCCCCCTCAACCGCTGGCCTCCTGATGCCATCCGGCAAACGTCCGGCCTCCTCAATGTCACCACCGCCCCAGACCGGTTTGGTGTGCGAGCCCAAACCCAAACTCTTCAAACCCTACAAGACTGAGGCTTAAAGTGGTCCGCCCGAGCAGTAGGGCAGCAGTAGGCTTAGGAGCAACAGAGCACTGCATGCAGTCTCTAAAAACAACCAACAACAACAAAAAAATCTCAATGTGATCGTGGTGCTAAACTTAAAATCAAATCAAAAAATTGTACAAACATTTACATACATATTTTTTATTTCTTTTTTCTTTTGAATGCTCAATTTTATTTTTTAATATTAACTGTTAATTTATTATAATTGTAAATAGTAAACGTAATTAATTAATTGTAAGTCATCGAACAACTAATGAAATTTATTTTTAGTTGCTAACCCAAACGAAGAAAAGAAGAGACAAAAAATCAAAATTTTAAATTTAAAAACTAAAATAATAAAAAAAACTTTTTCAAAATATTAAAAAAAAAAATCGCAAAGTATTTCATTTTTAAAGACAAAGGGCATTTGGCAGGAATGAGGGGAGGGGCTGTTGGATTTGTCCATTAACAAAAAAAAGGATGAGAAGAAATCTGGCAAAGAAACAAAAAATCTATGAGAAGAAAACGAAACAAAAACTTGTGAAAAGAATTTATTCTGCCAAAAAAAAAAAAAACAGTAAACTCAAATCAATGTGAAATTTGGTCCTAAAATGTTGATAATCTTCTGTAGAAATAAAATGATGGATTAACTGAAACAAAACCTTCTGAAAATAATGTATTCTGCCTCAAAAAAACAGTGAACTCAAATCACAGGCACGTGGATAATCTTCTCTAGGGTTTCTATTACGTTTGAATTTGCTTTTGGTGAATTTTCAATTGTTCCGGCAAATAAAAATGCTCTCCTTATTGATTTCCTATGAAACACAATATACGAGATGAAGGCATTTCAAAAAGATCCTCTCCTATGTAAAATTTAATTAGCTTTGAACAAACACCGAACAACATTAAACTGTCAAACTGACAGCGTTAATCGCGATTATAATTTGGAGTAAATTTTCTCAATAACGAAATGTCCACACTCACAATAAATAAAATCATCCGTTTCCTATTGATTCGTGGATTAGGTTTTGTTTTGCAGGACTGCAAACAATCAAATCAGAAATGAATCACATTTAATTCCTGTCCAAACATCACCAACTAATCAATAACTGTAAAAACTGTTTTAAAATGTCGAAATTTGTGCTAAACGGTCACTTTTTTTTAGTACCTGCTGGCTCTGCCTGGACAAACCATCCAAAATCCCCTGCCATAAAACCGAACACCTATCAGAAGGCATCACAACAATAGCTTAGGAGCGAGTTAATCAGGTTCAATTAAAAGATTAGAGCCATAGAGATTAACGCAAAAACTCGTTTAGATAAACTCGGCTTTGGCAGGTTAATAACATTTTATGATAATCTCCCCCAAAAAAAAAAACAGATTAGTACAGACAAATATTTCGTAAAAAAAAAAAACAACAGAATTTTAAATATTTTGCAAATAAATAAAACAACAGACAGCTGTCCGTAGGCCGGCCGTGTGCCAGTTTGTCGGCCATTATTGAACAATAACAATTATCCTTTGACATTGAACATGACATGACGCACGTGCCGCCGTCAGGACTGAATCGTGTTCCCGGGGGAGAACTGTGACAAATTTACGAAAACAAAATCTTTGATAAATATTTGTGCTAAAATAATGTCAACGACAATTAAAAACTCCCCTGTGCAATGGCCTTCAGTAGAGAGCCCACACACAGAGTGGGCAGACACCGAGAGCGCGAGAGAGAGTTAAAACTCAAGGCAAGTAACAACGAGAGTGCAAAAAAAAGATCAACGTGTCAGTGTTGCCAAATTATTTATGAAAAATATTGGACAAGAACCTCTTAAAACCGCTAAATTGCGTATTGAAGATTGAAATACGACGAGCAGTCGTATTCGGTTAAGCGGAAATGAAAAAAAATGCAAGCAAATTTGTTTTCGCTTATGCGGGAATCTTCAGGAAATAGGACCTTCTTGGATTTAAACGAACGGAGTATGTACTTTGGAAATTGTTCTATGAAACGAAGATAGAAAAAAAATAAAATTGGAAAAAAAAAAATTTGTGGAAAAAAAAATGTTTGCTGAAAAAAAAAATTTTTCTGAAAAAAAAAAATTTTGTTGAAAAAAAAAAATTTTTCTAGAAAAAAAAAATTTTGTTGGAAAAAAAAATTTTGTGGAAAAAAAAAATTTTGTACAAAAAAAAAATTTTGGAAAAAAAAAATTTTGGAAAAAAAAATTTGGGGAAAACACAATTTCTGTACAAAAAAAAAATATTATTTTTTTTATTATTATTATTTATAGAATTATTATAGAATGCCTATTTAAATTCCTACGTACTGCGTGACAGAGTCAGTGAATCAGTGTCGAGGGTAAATATATATTAAGATGAAATTAAACGCCTTATGGCGATCTTGCCGGTTAGACGGTTAAAATACATGTATGTAAACATTTTTATTTGCATTTGGTTGACTTGTCTTAATTGTGGTTGACACATAATTTCTTGCGATCAATTGTTTTGTCCAAGACTTTAGAATTGTCTCCTAAAAATGTTTTCATAACATAATTTGATTCTAATGTCTCCTTCGTAGTAGGTTTAATGGAATAAATTCTAGTAAGCCGACTACAGCATTTTCAACGTTTCCTTGGCCATAGACGTCACCTCCTCTATTATCAACAACGCATTGAAATTCTTAAATTTCACTACCAAACTGGTGGAACATTTTGCACAGACACAGTTCGCAAAACTAAAGCATTTTTGGGTCGTCGTGAAGCACCTGGTCGGAACGCAATACCGAAATTGGAGCTGTTGGGACAAGTTAGTGATGTGAAAAAAAAAAAAAACCCATGCACGTCGCTCATGAACAACGGAGAATATTGATGCTGTAGCGCAAAGTGTTGAAGAAAACCCAGATCTGATCATTCCTCGTCGTTCTTTGGAATTTGGACATTCCACAAACGTCATTGCAACGTATTTTGCACAAAGACTTGGATCTTAAGACTTATAAAGTTCAGTTAACACAAGAACTCACGACGGCCGATCATCAACAACAATGTCGTGTCTTTCCTAATGAAGTCCTTGAAATGCATGACAACGATCCGAAAGCCCATCGAAAAATCATCTTGACTGATGAGGCCCATTTTCACCTCGGTGGCTACATGAACAAGCAAAATTGTCACATTTGGGGCTCGGAAAACCCAAGAGTTATTGTTGAGAAGCCTCTCCATTCTCAACATGTGGTGATTGTTTGGTGTGGTTTATGGTCGGGCGTGGTCATTGGACCTTACTTTTTCGACAATGCGGTTGGATCAACTTTGCGATTTGGTTATGGAAAGGATATGGTCATGAACATGATATGGTCCTGTAAGCGTGGTCGTGGTGATGGTGTTTTTCATTGCTTTTTTCTTTGAATTGCAAAATAACAGCTCTTGTTGGAGAACCCCAGGTGAATACTTGACTATTAGTTATTGCAGTAATAACGTATAAAAATGAATTAAAAATTAATTAAACAAAAAAAAGTGAGTTTTTGAAAAAATGATGTCGTAAATCATATTTAAAAATAAATGCCATGAAATTATCCATCAGATTGTAATGTCCTGTATTATCATTTTATGTTATCGAGCTCTTAAAAAACACCCTATATAACACCGTGTTACACACATTCTGTCCTATGAACCAAATTTACTTTTTCGGAAAGGGGATAAAAAATAAAAATACACGTGTGTCGGCGATTTTCATGTACACGTCAGAATTTTTTTTTAAGTTTGAATTTTTTAGAAAAATAGATTTTTATCAATTCTCAGATTTTCCTAATTTTTATTTTTTTTAAATGGTTATCGTTTTTTTCTCTCTTCAAGTTACGCTAAGAAAAGTGAAAAAAATATTTTTTTTTTCAAAAATAATAAAAATTGGGGAAAATCTGAGAATTGATAAAAATTTTTTTAAAAACTTTGACGTGATACAGACATTTCCACGAGTCTGCCCACCAAAAATCAGCTCGATTGGATCACTGAAAAAGGGTTAAAAATCGGTCGAAAGGCTTTCACACAGGCCTCTACGAGCTTTATACTTCAAACTTAAAAAAAAAAAATTCTGACGTGTACATGAAAATCGCCGATACACGTGTATTTTTATTTTTTCCCCTCTTTCCGAATATGTGCATTTGGTTCATAGGACAGAAAAAAAATCTATTTTTTGTAACACGGTGTAAGCATAGAATAAAATTTAAATAAAGTAAATGCCATGAAATTATCTAAAGGGTGGTAATACAAACATTTCATTTCAACAACATTTGTGTCATTTTAAAGTATCAAGCTCTTAAAAACCAGCCTAAGTCCCCCAAACAAATCTATTTCTTTAAAATTAATCACGCAATCACCCCACCCTCCCATAACGAATTGAGACATAATTTCCAGTTAAAGAACCCCTAAACTTATTTTTTTTTACAAAGCAAACACTCTTCCTCTGCGATGTTCACTTGTAAAGCGCTAAAATTAACCGGGAAAAATCTTCGAATTGGCAACACTGCTCCGAGAAGTCTCTGTCTCTTACTCTCCTCATAATTATGTGCTGTGCAAAAGAACACAAACAGAGTACATCGTGTTGTTGTTGCTGTTACTAGATCACCCCGTTGTGCTGGCCATCGTTCAAACACAGACTGATGCCAAATCAAGGCTAAACATGTCAACAGAATTTGCAACAATCGTTTGAAGGGAAATGTCATTGATTTTAAAGTGACACGCGCCGTGTGCTCACACCGATCAGCAGGAAGGAGCAATTGATCCACACTATTTGGGAAGATATTCAATGTCGTTAATTGTCGGTGCTGAAAGAAAGTGTGGCACAGTGACTCCCCAGGATATGACCTCGACGTAATTAGTAATTAATAGTCTTTAAAAAAAAAAAGACAGAGGAAAATGTTCCAAGGACTTTTACAGCATTGAGCCTTTTGCAAACATTTGGCATATTCGTTGCACTGAAATCACTTTGTTGACTTTCGTTGCTGTCGCTTTACCACCCACTAGGACGGGACAGGAGAGGATTAAAGCACGTAAGCGCACACATCTGTTCCTTAGCTGGTGGATAATTGCCGTAATGTCATCATGATATTAATTTGTGACATAAACAAAAAAACAACGACAACAAAGCAACCCAGCAAACGGAAAAATGATTACATTTCATTGTCCTCGATGGGTTGGTTTTTCGTTTGTTTGCTGGTTAAGTGTTTTCCTCATTCCAGCCGCCGAGAGGAAAGGGTTTCCTGTGGTGGTTTATTATCCGGGGAGTATGTTGTTGTAGTGGTGTTCGACAACAACAGCAATAAATTTACATTTAATTAGCACAACAAAGACATGTGCCCATTATTTGTGTCAAATACGGGATGTGTCCTTTTTTTTCCTTACGTGTGCAACAGTGATGATACTGCGCAGCGACCAACGAAAAGGGGTTAAATGGGGTGTATCCCTTGTGATGGTGTTTGGCTTTTCCAGTACATTTGTTTTTTTTTTCTTTCTTCTTGTTTTTTTTTATAGCGTTACACATAAGTTAAAATTTTTATGGCGATAATCGTTTTACACGCTGGCTGGTTGGGTGAAAGGACAGCGGGGTGTGTTAGAACTTCAATGTTTGTCAGACATTCCGTAGGTGATTTTCCAATTGTGGATGAATGCACTTGTTTCGGCGTCAGATGAAAATTTGAATTCGCAGGACGGCTTACAGCCTAAGCCACGATGCCGAACGACAATGTTCGCAAGATTTTTTTTTTTGGAGACAAAAAAAATCAAAATTGCCTAAACAATATTTTTTTTTTTTTTTTTGACAATTAAAACAAAATTTAATTTTCAAAATATAAATATAAAAAAAATATTTGGTTTATTTTTTAAAAAAAAATTTGGTTTATGTTTGTCGTTTAGAAAGCATGCGAACGTTGTCGTTTCGGTGACGTTCGACATCGTGTGGCCTAGGCTGTTAACGTTTTGAGAATGTTGGCAGAGACTCTAGATTCTCCTATCTTTTTGTATTTGTTCTTTCCAACGAAGTCCGGGACGTCCTCGTTTTGAGAGGACCCTCCAAATCATTGTCGCATATTCTATTTGCTTTATTTCAATGCTGACATTATTATTTCCTTTGATGGACGGAGACGAGGTATGTAAATTCTTCTAGTACCTGGCAAATTTTGTGCAGTCATTTCGGGAAACCGCCTCCGATACATCTCGCTCTATGTTTACGACAATGTCAATGTCGTTCGCACATGCTAGGAGGATTTGGCCCTTGATGTTCTCTGTGCCTGTTTTATGAACTTCTGCTTTTTCGAACATTTTCTCCATCAGTATGTTGAAGAAGTTACACGACAAGCTGTCGGCCTTGTCGACGATCTCCTGTAGAGGTGAATGGTTCGGAGAGGTCGCTTCTTTTGTCATACCGAATATCTAGTGTCACTCAGAGTCATTCTACAAAGGGCTACAAGTCTGGCGGGGATCTCATGCGCAGACAATGTTTCAAACTGTTTTTCTCCTATCGCCGTGTGGAAGGCGCTGAGTCTTACCGGAATCTGGCGAAGTGTAAAGATTTGCTTGGCAGTTGATTTATAGCGCCAGATTCTGCGATTCAGCTCACTGAATGTTTGGGTAGCAAGCTTGGCTGGGCAATATATTCCGCGGTAGTTGGAAGCAACATTCCTCCAGCGTGCTGGCGGTCGTAGAATCCCGCAAAGAGAACATCCAGCGACATCCACCATCATAGCTGATGCTGTTGAGATGTGGTCAAAAGCAGCCATAGCCCGGCTTAAGAACCAAACAACCGCAGGTTCGTCCAGGTTTAAGTCCTAAGGTACAGACTAGCATCTCATCAGCTCATCCCTTTCTCTGTCGGTATTCCGTCTGCAATGTTTGCTTTGACCACATCTGAATGAGGATATGGACACTCAACACCAGCATCAACGATTGGTCGGTGGATGCATTCTTCGCTGGATACTACGACGGCTAACACTGCTGGAGGAATGTTGTCTCCGCGTGTCCATCGCCAGTTTCCCATTTTCATCTCTACCCAATGTTATGCCACTTGGCGAGTCTGTAGTGGATATTTTTCGGATCTTTTTCGCCTTTCTATTTCGTTTTGCCTTTCTTCGAAATAGACAATCGCTGTCAACACGGCTCGCGTCGACACGGGCTCGAATGAAGCGCTGCAAGTAACCTTTGTAACAATACTTCTCAAAACAGCATTGGTGCTATTTTTGCCGCTTTCGCTAACCAATTTATTCCGCTATGGCTTACTTTCTAACTAAATTACTTACTTGCTCACTGACTTGCTTACAAAGTTATTTACTTACTACATTGCTCAGTGGGTTACGTACTGACATAAGTAGGTACATAACTTCCCAATTCGCTTACGTATTTCATGGCGTTAATTGCAGACTGACTTACTTACTAAGTTACTTACCTTACTAAGTTACTCACTTACTAAGTTACTTATTTACTAAGATACTTACTTAGTAAGTTACTTACTTACTAAGTTAGTTACTTGCTAAGTTACTTACTTAGTAAGTTACTTACTTACTAATTTAGTTACTTGCTAAGTTACTTACCTACTAAGTTACTCACTTACTAAGTTACTTATTTCCTAAGTTACTTACTTACTTACTTCCTAAGTTACTTACTTACTTACTTCCTAAGTTTCTCACTTACTTCCTTAGATACTTACTTACTTCCTAACTTACTTACTTACTTCCTAAGTTACTTACTTACTTCCTAAGTTACTTACTTACTTCCTAAGTTACTTACTTACTTCCTAAGTTACTTACTTACTTCCTAAGTTACTTACTTCCTTAGATACTTACTTACTTCCTAAGTTACATACTTCCTAAGTTACTTACTTACTTACTTCCTAAGTCACTTACTTACTCACTTACTCACTTCCTAAGTTACTTACTTACTACCTTGCTTACCGCCTTACTTACATTCAAACTTCAGACTCATAACATAATTACTTACTTATGTACTAACCCATTGGCTTACTGACTTACATACTTACTTCCCGATTCGATTCCAGGTTTCCTACATACTTGGAAACTGACTGGCTGGCTTACTGAGTTACTTGCTTACGAGCCTGCTTACTGACATACTTATAGATTTACTTTCTAGTTCTGTTTCATGCTACCCAAGTTACTCACTTTCTTGCTGACTTACATAATTCCTTTGCCTACTTGCCGATTATGTTCCTGGTTTCCTACTTACTTGGTAATTGGCTGGCTTACTGAATTACTTCCTTACTTTCGTATTACCCTGCCGACATACTTCCTACTTACTTAATTCCTAACTTACTTACTTTCTTGCTGACTTGCTTACTGCCTTGCCTACTGTCTAACTTACATAATTAAGCCTGCTGACATACTTTTAGATTTACATTATTAAGCAACTACTTCCCTATTCGCTTACCGACTGACATACACACTTAGTACCCCTGGCTTTGGGCGTTTCAATAATACTTGACCTTACTGGTCAACGTCCAAGTCTCCATTGGAATTACCACTCTCGTTGCGGGATTAATTTCGATATCGAACTCACTATCGAATTGCAAACATAACGTGTTGTCATACCCCTTCTGTTTTGCTTAATTATTTCAATTATACTTGATCTTAATTAATTACATTTTACTTGTTTCAATTACTTGCTCTTAATTGAAATCTTAATTGTTTCAATTACCAGTTGATCGCCAACAACACACTTCCCGGTGAGCCGTCACACTCTACGTAGTCTACCTAAATGGATTCCCAATAAATGGTCGAACTAACTAAATCCTTTGGGTAGTTCCGTATATCTGTACCTGTACGCCCAACCGGCCTACGAAACTCTTTCCACCGACATTTTTATGTAAAAGGCGTGAGCTCAAATATTTACTAACCCTTTTATGGGGGGGTGGGAGGAGGAGAAGAAGAAGAACACAAGCGAAAAGATTAGAAAGTTTAAAATTAACTTAGACAGGATTCATGTGGAAAATCGTGTAAACATAAGGATTTTCTCGATGGACTTAAATTAAATCTCCGTACATTTTTAAATTTAATCGCTGCGTCTCTATGTGTGTGTGTGTGTGTAGACCTTTTCGCGGGTAGCTGGAATAAAGAAATCCCCCCAGATTTAATAACAAATCAACAAACAAACAATTACGCATAATTTTCCAATTAACAGGATAGAGTCAAGTTTTTTTTTTCGTTGCTGTTTTGTTCTCTGCCCAACCCAACCTTTCTGTCCTTTCTGTTCGTTTGGCTGGTGTTGTCAGTCACCCCTCCGGTAACTTTAACACCCATAATCCCTTATGATTAATTATGAACTGGCTGGACCGAACGAGTGGTTGCAAACACAGGGCAGAGAGCTGGTACACAGAGAGCTGGTACTTCATTTCAATGGGCAGGCGAATACGCTTGACAGGAGGTGGAAAGAACCTGTAGGTAAACACAGATTTCCAACAACAACAACAGCAGCAGCAGCAGTTGATAATCTGACTTAATCTAAAGTTTTTGCAATAAACACATGTTAACCGTAAAGTAATGAAACAATGAACACAAGTTGCCAACAGTGATTTTGTTGTTTGACAGTGGGCATACACTGGCACATGATGATGAGCTACAGTGGGCAGTGCTAAATATAAATGAGAAAGTATGTGTATTTCGGCTCCGCCATCAGTAGATTTATACTTTGGGCTAAGTCAGCCATTCAAATACAGAAGCCGCTCTCGAATAACTGAAACTAAACGGAGGACAAAAAACAGCCTTTTTAATAAACATATTTTGCCGGCAACATATATATGTTTGGAGCAGGTCGCAAACATATTATGTTTGGGCTAGCATCAAGGTTTCCAAGCATATCTATTATTGGATGTAATCATTGATGTGATTGGATGTAATTTGATATTCAAAGAAGACAGATGATCGGATGTTTATTTCATAATAAAGTTGAAGGTATGCCCCGTTAATAATGAAAAACAACATCAGGCAAATGGCCAACAGGATCACGCTTACAGGACCGTATCCTTTCCATAACCAAATCGCAACGTGTCTGCCCTATGTCCTCGATATCCTCACGCCTTCCATCTTTGAGGTCTTGAATCGACGCTGGGCTGTTGGCGTAGACCTGATCTTTCACGTGGCCCCAAAGGAAGAAGTCGCAAGCTGTTAAATCACAAGATCCGGGTGGCCACCTCTTCGAGAGATAACACGGTCCGCGAACTTTTTAGTTTCGCAAACTTTGACTGCAAGATTTTCGCCATTTTTGTAGTGAATTTAAATAATTTCAGTGCGTTGTTGAGGCGTGTATCGTTCCATTTTTAGTAATGGCTTGTCAAATCTCAAAGAATAAAAGCTTGCAAAAGTGACAGCTACCGCAATACCGGGTGATTCAAAATAACACCTCTTGTTGGAAAATCATTTATGTGGATACCGAATTTGATCTGAGGAATATGTACAAGGTGGCGCAAAAGTAAACTTCCGATGTTTTTTGGCGGTAATTAAAAAAAAAATGAAAAACTTTGATTCTTCTTGTGGATCATTTTTATTTGGTCGTTTAATTTTTTTTTACATCAAGTCGAGAATATGATGTCATGTAAATGGCCGCCGCCAGAGTTGCCACTGACATTAGGGGCCAATCGCCAAATTTATAGCATTTTCTGATAGGAGGATTACTTTTGCGCCACCCTGTAATTACTTTGCGTATTTATTTTGAACCCATTTGAGAGTTGTCTCTCTGCTGTTTAAGTGTCATTCGATACCGAATCATTTGCATTCCTCTGGCCCGCTGTAATGTCTCAAATTCCCTCTATTTGTTTATAATTAAACTAGTAAGTTGTAAAAAAAATTTTGTGGAAAAAAAAAATTTCCTTGAAAAAAAAAATTTTTGTTGAAAAAAAATTTTTTTCTTGAAAAAAAAAAAATTTTGTTGAAAAAAAAAATTTTGTTGAAAAAAAAAAATTTTCTTGAAAAAAAAAAATTTATTCTTGAAAAAAAAAATTTTGTTGAAAAAAAAAATTTTGTTGAAAAAAAAAAATTTTGTAAAAAATAAAATTTTTCTTGAAAAAAAAAATTTTTTGTTGAAAAAAAAAAATTTGTTAAAAAAAAAATTTTTTCTTGAAAAAAAAAATTTGTTAAAAATTTTTTGCTGTACAAAAAAAAAATATTATTTTTTTTATTATTATTATTATATTATTTATAGAATTATAGAATGCCTATTTAAATTCCTACATACTGCGTGACAGAGTCAGTGAATCAGTGTCGAGGGTAAATATATATTAAGATCACGCCGATATGGCGTTGGTAGACGCATTGTATTTCACCCGGTGCTAAGACCACCGTGAGTCTGGGCCAACGTGGCAGGTACTCCCGTTAAACATGGCGACTCTGTTGAAAAACCCTGTATTATTTTTTATTTTAATTGATTTTTTACCAAAATTGTTATTTAAAAAAAAACTAACAAAGAGCCCCTAACAAACTACCCTGCCTTTAGAGGGTACTCAAACACCTTAGCGATATGGAAATTGTCCTTGACAAACGCATGATATTCCCGGACATTACACTTTGTAGGGTACTCAAAACAACAGATAAACACAACTGCCTCCCCGGTTAACACCTTAGCGATGCAGCAAAAAATATCATCGACACCACCAACACCAGGCAATTTCTTTATTAATCATCTAAACATTGTCTGTTTTTATCGTAAATATATTGTCAAACATGTACGAGTATAAAAAAAAACAACAACAACAAAAAAAACGATGTAAGGGAAATTTCGGCTGTTATACGGTGTTACATTCATTGCGTACAACAACACCGACAATCTGTTCAACTTCTGCCAACGTTGGATGCTGCCTGTGTTGAGGACTCTTTTCTATTTCCCCAGAGATTTGTGTTGTGAATTACCACTCGTGTGCGTTGGTTCATTTGTTTCTTTGTTTTACCAACAACAACAGAAACCCCTTGTCATGTCTTCCCCTCCCTAACGGGGCTGATGAAATATGTGCAAACACTGGTGCTGGGTTGCCGCTCTGTTCTCAGTGCTGCTCTGTTCTCTTTATTATTAAGTAATAAAATGTTACCACTTGTGTTGTTGGGCGTGCGTGCGTGTGTGTGTGTGTGTGTGTTTATAATGAAAACAACAAAAAAAAAAACTGAACAAGTAATTTTTTATAATGCTTAAAGTTGTCAAAACATATTTTTTTTTTGGCTATGAGACAGTAACGGCAACAAACACTACCCGGAGAGGGGTGGGGGGGAATATGAGCTCAGTCGACGCCTGGAATATCATTAACAATGTTCGGTGGCAGTGCCATCAGTCGTGCGACGCCGTCTCCATAACACACTCAATTAGTTTCGAATGGAGTCACGCCAGCCAAAACGAGAATCAACTTCAATCGCACCCCTTTTGCGTTCGGGTCGGGTCGGTTCGTTTCGGTGGGTTGTGCTGATGATGCGTATCTGTTAAATGCTGGTAATGCCTTTGGATTATGTTGCTGTTGTTGTTGTTGTTCTTGTTTTTCGGGGTTTCATCATGAAACAAATTATTTTTTAAAACACAAGTGTATCTTCGCTCTTCTACTTGTTTTTGTTGTTTTTTTTGGTGTTTTTTTTTAAGGGCTGCAATGATTTTATTCATTGCCCAAATTATTTGCCAAATTAAGCAAACAATGAATGACGAGTGCGTACGAACGAAGTGAACAGAAGTGACAGGCTGAGGAGAGACAATATCCGAGAAAAGCTAAGTGGAATATAATCGGGAGGGGTTCAAGTGATAACATTCTGTCTTATTTGGAGATATATATGTATATATATGATGATGATGTCTTACGCTGCTTGGAATAATGGGAAGGCTACATCGGGCCCGAGGGACTTAAAAAATCGGAAAATTAAATTATAAATTGGCGGAAAACAACACTTTAAGATCCTCTTAAAATTGGCATTCGAGAAGGCAATCGTTGCACATATTTACAGATCCGAGACACACTATCCGGTCGCTTCTCTAAGACGACCTCTCTGAAGTTGTCGTACTTAAGTTTTCTCAGTCCTCAATGCTTTAGTTGAAGAAGGAAAATTGTTTCCTTTTAACTACACCTCTAAAAATCGAAAAATGAAATCATAAATTGGAAAGGCGTAATCGAAAAAAAATACGCTTTAAAATGGACATTCCAGAAGATATTCTTTGTGTATCAGAAAGTTACCAGACACATTCTCCTCTCGGAAGTGGTCGTACATATTTCCTACTCATTCAAGTTGGCGACATCGGCACAGAGGAACAATTGTGTTCCTCATTTTTAGAATTAAAAAATAAAAACCCACACATTTTAAAATCCTCTACAAACTGGCCGCATCTCTAAGAAGACCTCTCCAAAGTTGTCGTACTTAAGCTTTCCCAAGCACATAATCACTTCGGAATGGTTTCATCGAGCAGGCCTTTGAGAGGGGACTCAAGACGTCCTACATTGGCCCAGAAGGATTGTCTAGCTTTGAGTGACAAGAGGCTCTATAACCAGTTGGGCCTGTCTTAAAAAAATATTTGCATCGGTCTTGTATGTGCTTTCTTTAATTCGTTATCCCAAGGATTTGCATGTTTTCTTCCACTTGGTTCTTCTATCGGAGTCTCGGTCATATCTGTCACCACTTTCCGTGATAATTCTTCAATATTGGCCGAAAGAAAAAAGTATAAACTATACCAATGCGCAGTCTACCAGGCTATGTGTAGGGGTGACGTCTATAATACTCGTACCACGGACCGCAATCCATGGTAAAGGGTAAATAAGAAGAAATTTCCAATTAAAATTGGAAATTGAATATTTGAAATGAAGTTCAGAAGAATGTAATTGTAATTCAGAATAGTTTGAAATACAAAAGTAATCCTCCTATCAGAAAATGCTATAAATTTTGCTATTGGCCCCTAATGTGACAATCAACTGTGGCGGCGGCCATTTACATGACATCATATTCTCGACTTGATGTAAAAAAAAAATTAAAAGACCAAATAAAAATAATCCACAAGAAGAATCAAAGTTTTTAATTTTTTTTTTAATTACAAAAAAAAAAACATCGGAAGTTTACTTTTGCGCCACCTTGTACAATTCACAATATTTCCAATTAGAATAATTGAATGAAAATTTGGAATATTTCTCTTACATTTCTCTCTATTGCAGAAGTAATTTACTCACTGCTAGTTCCAAGATCTGGAATGAAAACCAATGCTCACTCACTTTGGCTTCGATTGGCGTCGCACCATCTTCCGTCTGATCGTTCGACATGGGTCGTGCAAGAGTTTTTCGGAAAAAGAAAACGTTTCGATCGTCCAGTCATTCTTTTATGACCCATGATACCTCAGAGTAATGAAGATGTTAGTTTTTTTTCTTAAGTCTCGCCAACCGCTACGAAATTTCTCTGCACCTACCGTTATGTTTAAGACCTACAAATGACCATAAAGGGATTTAACAAAACCTTTCAAATGCCGACATTTTTTCCCCCCGTTTATTTTCGATTTTTGTTTTTTCAATACCAAAAAAAAAAAAAAAACGAAAATGTGGGGAACAAATTTATAAAACATACTACTGAATCATAATCATTTTATATCATCATCAAATTGTATAACTCTGAAAGTATGAACGCACATTCATTCCGAATAATTCATTTAGACAGCTCATCAGTAATAAAACCATAAAAGTTTTAATCAAAAAAAAGTATTTGGTGAATACGAATGAATTCGCCGAAGACAACGCATTTTACAAATAATAAAATATCATGATGGGAAAGAAAATAACATTTTGTTGGATCTATCAAAGGAATATGAAACATATGTACATATGTATACATGTGTTTGTGTAATAAAGGCAAAATCAAAAGAATACATAGATACAGACATCATATGGCTGGCTGGTGGGCTGTCCGTCCATGGTATAACTCCAATGCACAATGGGGGAATTTTAAAAATTCTGGGGAAAGGTTTTTTTCTATCACCATAGGCAACATTTACTTATTTTATTTTATTTACTTATTAATTAATTACAATACAAACACAATAAATGTATATTCTAATTGGGGGTCCGATAAGACCAGATTTTTGACAGTGTTGAAAAAGACATCACCTACAAAAGGAATCTATTTAATTGTCTACAAATACGTGGTGCCCTAACAAAACATACTATGTATTTTCGAAAGATTCTTCAGGAATCTGGTGTTTCATGCATTACACCCCCTACCTCTCCAATAGTGAATCACTTAGGATGTGTGGAATCAATCATATCTCTGGTTCTCAAGGGATTAACTGGGTGTGAAGCTGTAAGTGTAAAAATAAAAGAGTGGGCGATGCCACGCCCCTTATGAACCGACAAAAAATACATATTTTACTAGCTTTAATTTGAGTACCATATTCAAAAAAGTGGGCGGGAGGTTTTTCTGATGCCACGCCCAAGAAAAAGTATATATTTTAACTCGTGAGGATACTAGCTTTCATTTGAGTACCATTTTCAAAAAAGTGGGCGGGAGGTTTTTCCGATGCCACGCCCAAGAAAAAGTATATATTTTAACTCCTGGGGACACTACCTTTCATTTGAGTACCATATTCAAAAAAGTGGGCGGGTCTATTTTTCTATGCCATGCCCATTATGGACCGAAAAAAGTAAATATTTCAAGACCTGAGGACACTACCTTTCATTTGAGTACCATATTCAAAAAAAATTGGGCGGGTTGTTACACGCCACGCCCATTATGGAACGAACAAAATTAAATATTTTAATTCGTGAGGACCCCACCTTTCATTTGAGTACCATATTCAAAAAAGTGGGCGGGTCTATTTTGCTATGCCACGCCCATTATGGACCGAAAAATGTTAATATTTCAAGACGTGAGGACCACACCTCTCATTTGAGTACCATATTCAAAAAAATTGGGCGGGTTGTTAGACACCACGCCCATTATGGAGCGAAAAAAATTAAATATTTTAATTCGTGAGGACTCCACTTTTCATTTGAGTACCATATTCAAAAAAGTGGGCGGGTCTATTTTAGCAATGCCACGCCCATTATCGACCAAAAAAAGTAAATATTTTAACTGGTGAGGACACTATCTATCATTTGAGTATCATTTTCAAAAAAGTGGGCGGGTCTATTTGTTTTCAATATCACGCCCATTATGGACCAAAAAAAGTAAATATTTTAACTGGTGAGGACACTACCTATCATTTGAGTACCATATTCAGAAAAGGGGGCGGGTCTATTTTTTTAATTCCAACACATTATGGACCGAAGAAAAGTAAATATCTGAACTCGTGATGACACCACCTTTCAATTGAGTACCATATTCAAAAAAGTGGGCGGGTGGTATTTTTTGATGCCACGCCCAATATGTACCGAAAAATTTAAATATTTCAACTTTTATTTGAGTACACCACCTTTCATGTGGGCGGCTTAATTTTTTTCCTGGACCCCCCACTGGATCCCAGACTCAAATGTCATTACAATTTTTATAATTTTGGTGTCAGACAGTATTTTAGAATTTCTGCTGATAAGCGCCCAGTGCTTTCAATAGAAATCACCGCTCCAGAGATATTTGAAATAATTTCCATTTTTTTTTTTTACAAAATTCACCTACTGTAAATGGTACGACATGTGTGTGTGTGTAAGTGTGCTTGCGTGCGAGTTAAGAGATGTGGTGCGTAAAACTCTTTCATAAAATCGAGTCATATAAAAATCCCATCATTATGAAGACGGTGTATTTTGTTGTTGTTGTTTCCCTGTACCGAAGGTGCTAATTTACTATTAAGAAAAATCAAGACAAATCAAATATCATAAAAAAAAAATGAAATCCTTCACATCGTCTTTGCCTCCAACCAACAGCCGCCAACGACACCATTCATAAGAGAGCGGTGAACGGTGAACGGAGAGCGGAGATCAGCAGCAGCAGTGGCATCTTCTCAAGACTTGATGCGTATGAATTGCATGATTTGTTTGCTGTGATGGGTTAACAAAACGCTTGCGCAGGCGCAACATTTATGGTTGATTAAAAGCAACAACAACAGCTACAAAACCACCAACCAAATGGCAGTCGAAAAAACAAAACAAAACAAAAATGAAATGAAATATAAACAAACAATTGTTTTGTTAGCACAGTCGTTAAAGAGTTGTTGTTGTTGCTGTTTTTCTTTATTTATGTTTTTCTGTTTTTTTTTTTTTTGGTGTATTCATCTTTCACAAATCTACTCATCATCTCTCACATCAGACGCCATAAATGGTCGCTTCTATTTGTGTGAAGAGTAAAAAACGATGCGAAAAAAAGCGTCAATCTTTTCAGCATTTTTGTTTTTAGAGCGTCAAAGTGAGATCTATTGTCGTTCCTGCAGACACATGTTGTTGTTGTTGTTGTTTTTTAACAATTTTATGCTGACAACGAAATATTTATTATACGGTTGCATTATACCGCCTTCTCTGCGGCCGCTGCTGACTGTCGACATCATTGATTATAACAATCAAACGATTGATTGAACACCGAAATCGTTTGGTAGCGTGTGTGTTTTGTTTCTCACGGCCAGTCCAAATGTCTTTGATGCCTCAATAAATGTGTGCTAATTAGACTACAGAGCGTCTAATTGATAATAATGCCCCCAAATATTTATGACACAAATGGTTTGGTGTTAGTGTTGGTTCTTTGATAGTTTAAAAATACCGATTGTACGGATCATTAATGAATGGTCTTTGAGATTTCCCGATAAACGTCGGGTGTACAAAAAAAGGACTATAACAAAGTCAAAGATCAAATGTTATAAATTAGGGTCAATTCAACGGATTATTCAGAAATTCAAGAACGGCCGATCAAACGAGAATATTGTAGTTGCCGCAATTGAAATGCAAATCCATTCATTCCCTTGTTCCGCACCCACTTCTTAGAAAAACAAAAACTGTGTTAAGAAAAAAGGATGAAAACCCAAAAATAATATTCACACATTTTTCTTAACAAACGTTTTTAAGTTTTTATGAATACGGGCGTAAATTTATATATTTTTTTTTAAAACTATGGAAAATCAATGAGGTATTTCATAAATTTTACGAAGAATTTCGTACATTTTACAAAGAATTTCATAAATTTTACGAAATTCGTGAGATTTATGAAATTCTTCGTAAAATTTATGAAATACCCCGTTGATTTTCCATAGTTTTTAAAAAAAAAAATAAAAATTTACCCCCGTATTCATAAAAACTTAAAAACGTTTGTTAAGAAAAATGTGTGAATATTGTTTTTGTATTTTCATCCTTTTTTCTTAACTCAGTTTTTGTTTTTCAAATTTTAATGAATACGGGGGTAATATTTTTAAAATATATAAATTACTTCATAAATTTTACGAAAAATGTCATGAATTCATAAATTTGATGAAATTGTTCATAAATCCTACGAAGAATTTCATAACATTTATAAGAATTTCATAAATTCTATGACGAATTTCATATATTATATGAAAATTTTTAAATGAAGTACAGTAAAAGCTCTACTTGCGGACATCTCACGTAGACGGACAAATTTCTCGGTCCAATGCGGTATTTTTAGATCAAATTAATCTCCTGTGAACGGACAAAACCACTGCGACCGTCGGTGTCCGCCCCGTCGGACTTTTATACGGTATTTCATCAATTCTACCGAGTATTTCACACATTTAATGATATTTACGAAAAAATTTCATAAATTCTACAAAGAATTTCATAAAATCTATGAAATAATTCATAAATTTACGAAGAATTTCATAAATTCCATGAGAAATGTCATAAATTCAATGAAGAATTTCATTAATACAATAAAGAGTTTTATAATTAAATAAATTCTGTTAGAATATTACTTGAATTCTATTGATAATTTCTTAAATTCACAAATTCTACGATCAAATTTCGAAAATCCTACGAAAAATTTCTTGAATTCATACATTTTTCGTAAAATTGAGAAAATACAAAAAGTCTATATAAAAAAAAAATATTTTAAAATTTAAAAAAAAAATATATTTTTTATTTTAATTTTTTTAGAAAAATTGTTTTCTGTACACTGCTTGGCGAATTTACGAATTCTATAAAAAATGTCATAAATTCAATGAAGAATTTCATTAATACAGTAAAGAATTTTATAGTAAAATAAATTCTGTGAAAATATTACTTGTTTTCATAAATTCTGTTGATAATTTCGTAAATTCACACATTCTACGAACAAATTTCGAAAACCTTACGAAAAATTTCTTGAATTCATAAATTTTAGATTTTTTTTCGTAAAATTGAGGAAATATTTTTTGCCTGTAAAAAAAATTTAAAAAATTATTTTTTTTTTATTTTTTTTAGAGCAATTTTTTCAAAGACAATTTTTTTTTGAAAATTTTTCATAAATTCAATGGAGAATTTCATTAATACAATAAAGAATTTTATAACAAAATAATTACTGTTAATATATTACTTAAATTCACAAAATCTGTTGATAATTTCTTAAATTCACAAATTCTACGAAAAAAAATCGAAAACCCTAAGAAAAATGTCTTGAATTCATAAATTTTTGAAATTTTTCGTAAAATGAAAAATGTATCTAAAAAAAAAAATATTTTGAAAATTTAATTTTATCATTATTTAGAACAATTTTTTTTTGTTGACAATTTTGAAATCCTTCTAATCGAAGTAGTACGAAGAAGTTCATAAATTTTATGAAAACTGTCATAAATGAAGAATTTTATAATAAAATAATTTCTGTTAATATATTACTTAAATTCACAAAATCTGTTGATAATTTCTTAAATTCACAAATTCTACGAAAAAATTACGAAAACCCTAAGAAAAATGTCCTGAATTCATACATTTATCGTATAATTGAGAAAATACAAAAAATCTATAAATTTTTTTTGGAAAATTTTGAACAAATTTTTTTTAAAAAAATCGAAGCTTTTCTTTGCGAGGTATTCCTGAGAATTTACGAAAATGCTATGAAAAATTTCATAAATTCTCATTAATACAAAAAAAATATTTTAAAATAAAATAAATTCTGTTAAAATATTACTTTAATTCACAAATTTCGAAAACCCTAGGAAAAATTTCTTAAATAATTTTTTTTAAATTTTTCGTAAAATTGAGAAAATACAAAAAAAATTTATATAAAAAAATATTTTGAAAATGTAATTTGTTTTTTGAGAACAATTTTTTTTTTTGAAAATTTTAAAACCCTACATTATATTTTAATAAAAATTTAATATAATTTCATTTATATTTTAATAAAAATTTAATATAATTTCATTTATATTTTAATAAAAATTTAATATAATTTCATTTATATTTTAATAAAAATTTGTTTTAAATTATTTTTTTTTTTTTTAAAAAATCGTGTTTTTTTTAATATTCTGTGAAGAATTTCATAAATATTGTGAAAAAAATGTTAACTCTATAAAACACACACCGACATTTGTCAGAGTTCCCCAGGATGGCTTGTGGTTCGGCTAAGCTAAGGACATGACCAACGGAATGTATTTGATACGACCTCTGACAAATCCCCTTACAGACATTTCCATATTTCATTTATATTTTTTTCATCTTAAATGTTATGAGTTATTAAAATTAAATACAATTTAGCGCCGGTTGAGAAGAGATCAATGTGAAATTATCCATGCCAGGAAAAACTCTCTCACACTGCTGAAATAGCCTCAGCAGTCAAAATAAAACCGAACATTTACAAGACCATGAAATCGCACCCCCTAACCCTTTCGATCAGTAAATCATTACACACACACACATGTCTAGAGAAACGTCAGTGGTGTCGTCGGCTGCTCCCGAAAATCACACGCATACGCCATTTTCATTGACCAACCGAAAAATCTCATCTCGATAATTCCAAAGAAACAGAAAGAAGAAGCACTCTCACAGTTCAGATAAAACAAGTGAAACGAATGAGGCACGGCCAACAATCGTTTCACAAAGTTTTGTTTTTATAACCCCACCCCTTCCACCTCCTCCTCTTCCTCCTCCTACTAAGCCAACGTGGAATTCGGATGTGAGTAATACTTACTTAGACACTAACTGGCCGTAATAATTGGAATCGATGAATAAAATGCTTTGTAAAGCATAAAAATCAAATAACGCACACACACAGACACACCGCCAAGCGGGCGAATATTTAGCAGAGATTTGTGGAAATAACTTTAGCCTTATCTCAGAGATACGTATCGAATGTTGCAGTCAACGGCAGCCGCATTACGTAATAATAGCTGAAGACACACACACACACACACATGGACAGACGTATACGAAATGGCAGCGTTACTAATCAACTGCAATTATGACGATGGATATGAATGGAATGCGAATCTAATTGGTCCATGAAAATCCATCCAAACAAACGTCGTCTGTGAATTGTATTGCGATACATCGTACGATGTACGACAATGAGCCTTTACTTATTAACGAGCGATAAAGCATTAGCTAATCAAAACAGAAGCGACAACCAAGGGGGGACACACACACACAGCACCAGCGCGGCCAATGGCATTCATGATCGAGAAAATTGGCCAAACCAATTTGATATTCCAAAAAACGGTTAGCTCCACCTGGGACGATCTACATGGACTCTGTTGAATACCCTACGATTTTAATATAGTTGCAACTTACTTATTTCCTTATTTCATCCTAAGGGAAATTACCAACTTTTTCTTTTTCTTTAGCGCAGAAGTTGCTTTTCATACGGCCACGAAATAGTGGGATTTCCTATAGTTTTTTGTTCTTCCTTTAAAAACTGGTAATCCATTGAAAAATCGGCTCTCTATGGAAGCCGAGAACTATGTGTTCTATGGTTAAATATTGGAAACTATCAACTTTTCCTTTAGCAAAGAAGGAGAAATGGTGAGATTTCTCATAGTTTTTGTTATCCTTCCATTACAATTTTATCATTAACACAGAAAAAACATATTTTTGAAATCAATTACGAAGTTTGTATGGAATTCGTCAATTCAATTACTTTTTTAATTGATTTTCTTCCAATTACAAAAGTTGTGAATTCAATTACTCAAATTTTAAATAAGTAATTGATTTTTTTACTATTTTTTACATGGATTTCGCCAAGAATTTCTAAGTTCAATTACAGCATTAATTGATTTCCAAGCTTAATTTCAATTACGACAGTAATTGAACATTTTTGGCCCGTATTTTTTTCTGTTGAAAAATCGGAAAGAAAAAAGAAAATATTTTTTCTAAGGGAAATTAGTGATTTCTTCCCAACCCCATTTTTTGCTTTCTTTAGGAATTCAATATTAAAGGATTCTAAGGCAACTAAGTGATTTCTCTCATCTCCAGTTTTTCCTTTTTAGCAATTAAATGTTAAAGGATTCCCAATCGCTGGAAATTCCGTTCACTATGAAAATTGAACGTTTTCCATTTTCTAAGTGAAATTAAGACCTTTTGCGGACATTTTATTTGGCAAAGCAATGCCTTCTCCTATGGAAGGATTTTAGAACTTAGGACCTTACCCTTTTTTTAAAAAAAAAAAAAAAAAAAATAGATATAAGGATTTATATCACCGTGTTACACACATTCTGTCCTATGAACCAAATTTACTTTTTCGGAAAGGGGATACAAAATAAAAATACACGTGTATCGGCGATTTTTTTAAGTTTTTTTAAGTTTTATTGAGGTATAGAACTTCGAATTGAAATAAAACACAAGAAAATCGTTTTAATGTCCATCAATTTGGCTTTATTGGAAGGATAATTGTATGCCATTAATGTTTAAATATGATTTCGGGCATGTGGCCGCCGCGGCTGGCTCGAATAAAGCCAATTCTACAGGTCCAATTTTCAACCACTTGTTGGAACCACAACTCATCCACATTCATGCCATCCAATTCGGGAACACCGGTCTCCATTAACGGTCACTGACTCTCCAGCATTATTTCGGAAGAAGTATGGCCCAATGACTCCACCAGCCCACCAGAGCACACCAAACAGTCAGTTTTTGTGGATGTAATGGCATAAAATGGACGGAGCTTGCGGTGAACTTCGCGAACTGAACCATTACTTTCGAAATAAATTTGCACGCTTTGCCAGCGTTGTTCTTTTGTCAACCTGTTCATGATGAAATGGCAAACCAAACTAAATATTAATCACTTGCCAGCTGACAAAATGGCCGCCAGTTAAAAAAGTGATGCCAACTTAAAGTTCTATACCCCAATAAAAACACCCTTTATAAAGCTCTTAGTGGCCTGTGTGAAAGCCTTTGGAACGATTTTTAACCCTTTTTCAGTGATCCAATGGAGCTGATTTTTGGCAGGCAGACTCGTGGAAATGTCTGTATCACGTCAAATTTTTTAAAAAATAGATTTTTATCAATTCTCAGATTTTCCTGAAGTTTTTTTAAAATGGTTATCGTTTTTTTAAGGTTTCAGTCAAAAAACATTTTTTTTTCGCAACGCTTAAGTAGTTTAAAAATTTGGAGTCTCTTCAGGTTATGCTAAGAAAAGTGAAAAAAATATTTTTTTTTTAAAAAATAATAAAAATTGGGGAAAATCTGAGAATTGATAAAAATCTATTTTTTTAAAAATTTGACGTGATACAGACATTTCCACGAGTCTGCTCGATTGGAACACTGAAAAAGGGTTAAAAATCGGTCCAAAAGCTTTCACACAGACAACTACGAGCTTCATACTTCAAACCTAAAAAAATTCTGACGTGTACACGAAAATCGCCGATACACGTGTATTTTTATTTTTTCCCCTCTTTCCGAATATGTGCATTTGGTTCATAGGACAGAAAAAAAATCTATTTTTTATAACACGGTGTATTTATCGAATAGCGTCCCTCTAATCATGAGACACGGTTACCACCATTACGATCTACTTATAATACTCGATTGTCGGCAAGCCGCTAAAGGAATATGTATTTTTTGTTCAAGGCAAATCAATAGTATTCCTTCAGGACTTTTAAAATGTAACTCTTAAAAGGTGCATTACTTTGTACATAGCTTGTTGCCGACATTAAAAACTTGAGACTCAAACAAGTCACATTACTTATTCACACGGTTCTTCAACGCGAATGAGAATTATTTGTTGTATGTAATATTTTTAGTACAACAAAGATCACATATTGTGTTGAAATATTTTCCCGGGATATTATTGGATTTTTTAGATTTTTTTCTTCCTTTAACAATTGAACGTGAACGTGTATTCGTTGAATAATCTCTTGGTGATTGTAATTTCCCCCGATGGTAGGGTGTTCAACCAAAAAAGGCCGTGCTGCTGTTGTTATTGTCATTGTCGATGATGTCAGTTTAAATGGTCATATCTTCGCAACGCATCGTCCGTTCTGTGCTCGTCCGCATATTGGGACATGAGGAGTATAAATGTTTTGATATGCATAAATGTTCGTGAAAATGATGGCAAATTTCCATAACATGCCAATTAATATCATTTGCAAAACGGAAAAGGACAAAGGACGAACGAACACAGAGGGCCGTGTGTTGTGACAGTGAGACCGACCGACCGACCGACATACATTTCCCATTCACAGGCATAGCGAATTATTGGCAAAGAGTCGACCGTTGTTATTGAATGGGAAATTCCTCCAACCCTCCAACTACAATTTAATGTTTATTGGGAGTAACATCTATTAAAAATTGACAACAACAACAACAACAACGATTGATAAATATTAGCATGTTAATACAGCGGACCGGAGATGGACGACCAGCGAGTGTAGGGCAGTCGCTGCCGGTCCATGATAAATGTGCCGATTAAATGATAATTGGCTACGACTGACCGAAACGGACCAAATGACCGCATTCGAATTGAGGAAGGCAGCCCATGCTATCGCATGCTCTGGCTATGGATGGACAGCGATAACGACGGGCATATTTAATGGTCAGTCGGAAGGAGTATGGTTAAGGGATATGCGGTAGCTGGTGGCGGGTAACTGGTATCGCCTTGATTGGATGGTGGTTATTTCCAGTACATGATTTGTATGGCTTGTATTTGCTGTGTGGATTGTCGCCTCGTCCTCCCCCCCCCCCCCCCCCCGACCAAAGCAGAAGAATCTAATAAAGTTTTCGTTTAACGTTGATGCATGTCGACGGTTAATAAAAATTGAAGGCAAACGCTTAATGAAAATAAAATGATTTCAGCCATCACTTGTGTGGTTCATGTGCCGTTTTTCTTTTGCTTTTGTTTTTTTTTGTATCTGATTTTCATTTGGTGTACGTGCTTTCCCTTAGACAGAGAGAGGGAGAGTGAGAGAGAGTGGCAGAGGGAGATGGAGACAGACAGAGAAAAAGTGGCCAAAAAAACAAGTAACAGTACACAGTGGTTTATTCGGAGATAAACAGGGATAATGAAATGGGAATAAGAAGTTGAATGGAATGAAGTTTCGGCAATACGCCCTCAACACCCAACGTTTGACGACCATAACTTTGCAACGCCAGGACTAAAATCTGTATATTTTTTTCAATTACTTAGTGTTTTACCATCTTTGAAACGGCGTCATTGGTTTTTTACATTTTATGGAATTTAAAAAAAAATAGGAAATCGATTTTATGATAGATAATAATCTCGAACTCGAATGACAGAAACAAAAACAGTATACAGAATAAATCGTCGGTGTGCTGCAAAAAGAGCTCATGTCCACTGTTTTGTGAAATGGACTTAACTCATGTTTCCATGAAAATAATTTGTTCGTTCGTTACAAATCCTCAATGTCCTGAAAGCTTTATAAAATGTTTTTCAGACATTATTCAATTGTAGTTTTCAGATATATTTTAGATAACGACGATTATTTTTTTTCAAAAAAAAACTTCTGTGATTTCATCAAAATGTTAAAAATGAATTATTTAATGAAATCCTTGCCAAACAATTTTGAATGGAAGTTGGGCTTGGCATAGGAAATCCAAAAATTAAACACAATGTAGGAATTCAATTAAAATAATCCCAGAATTCCTTAATTGTTTGGGGGTGTGGTGGGTTTTAAAAAGCTAAATTGTGATTTTTGACGTTTTCAGGGGGTGTTAGCGATAAGAAAGAAGGGTATTGGAGGGAGGAAAGAGGGAGTCGTGTTTGTTGGTATTTGTCCTAAATTTGATAATGTCATAACAGGCAGGAAAAACACTAACAATGTTGGAATTCAGTCAAAATAATCCCAGAATTCCTTAATTTTTTTGGGGGGGAAATAGGAAAAATTCGAATTTTTACTTCTTTTTTTTTACTGATACTTAGGGATGACCCCTGTGTTAGGAAAGAAGGGTATTGGAAGGAAGGAAAAAGGGAATAGTGTTGCCTGATGTTTGTCAAGAATTTTAAATTGTCAGAGCAGGCAGGAAAATTACTTACACAAAGATTATTCCACATGCAAACGCAAACAGTTTGGCTGAAGAACGAACTTTCTCTAAGTGAGTCTTCCTGTAAATCGGCCATTTGACCAAGAACGGATGAGATACCCTGAATAGTCGCGTATTTCGGCTAACTATTCGAATGTCAGGGACCAGAGACGACGGTAATCTTGTGAACAGATAACACTGAAATATCTATCGCACATTCCGATGCGGTAAGGAGACAATAGAGTTGGTTATCCTACAATCCCCTATCATCATCACCACCGCTCTCCTCGCATATATGGGAGTTTTATTCATCCATTCTGTATGAACGCTGAACTGAAAGGTGAAAATTGTTAAGAACACACAGAGACACAACAAAATCGTGCTATACTTTGGAATGTTTTGCTATGCATTTCGAGAAATTGTGGTTCAATTTTATTTAAAAAAAAAAATGGCCTAATTCATAAGGATGTGGGGGAAAAAGTTGTAGGGTAACCCTAGATTCTCTTGCTGTTATATTCATCTACTTTTAGGTGGGTTTTAAAAGTTTTCAAAACTTTTTATATTTAGGAAAAAAATATTTTTTTTGAAATTTTTCCAAAAAAAAAACAAATGTTAATTTTTCCAAAAAAAATTTAAATTTTCAAAAAAAAAATTTTTTATACAGTGCTGTCTGGGTAGAGTGAACACCCGATGCAATGAACACCGCGTTAGAGTGAACACCATAATTTTTACATTGACTACTCTGTAGAGTGAACAGTCATGGACCTGAATAGAGTGAACATACTTTATAGTAAGTTTTTAGGTTTGCCGAAAGAGAGAAATAATAAAAAAGAGTACAAAAATTAAAGAGAACATAAAATAACGGTAAAATAACGATTTGCTCTCACAAATACAGTATACCCTCGATCAATACAACTGATAGAAATCCAGAAAGTTGCAGAAACCGTGGAGCTGCAGTAACTAAGAAAAAATATCTTGAGTGGTGTTAGGGCATTAATTCGATCAATGCACATATTAAAATGTCGTATTTATGGAAAAATTGCGTCGATGGTGTGCCATGTAAATAATTTGGCTATTTTAATAATATAGGAGTTGCGCTCATTGAGGTTTGTGTTGGTACAGAATGATGAGGACAATGGCGAAACATCAGAATACAGAAATCCGATATCAGCTGATGAAGCCATTAAGGTTTTTGATAAGGGTATCGAATGGGCTGAAGCTAATACTAAAAATTTCGCGAATATACAAGCTCTACATTGCCTTCGCGATCAAGCAGTGCAAATATCGTTAAACAAACCGAAGAAACAAAGAACTATTACACATTTTTTTTTTCAGTCTTAAATTTAAACATCAGTATTTTATAGAAATAAATAAAATGTATAATATATAAATGCATTTAAAATAAATAAAAAAAATCGTTTTAAATACAAAAAAATCAACCTTGATTTAGTGAACAACCTGGGTATTATGAAATCGCCCAGCAAAAATTAGTTCTCTCTACCCAGACAGCACTGTATTCCTTAAAATATATAATTCTGATATCTTTTTCCAAAACAAAAAAAAAATGATGTTCCATTTTGTTGAATTTTTTTAAACCCAAAAGTAGATGAATTTAACAGCAAAAGCCATCTACTTTTGGGTTTAACAAAATTCAAAACTTTTCTATATTTAGGAAAAAATATTCTTTTTCAAATTTTTCCTAAAAAAAAAAAAATTAAATTTCTACAAAAAAAAAATTAAAAATAATTTCTCCAAAAACTTTTAATTTTTCCAAAAAAAAAAAATGTTTTCAACACAGCAGCAATTTTCTCAGTTGGCCTTGAGCAACGTAGACGGGTTTCATCCGTCACATCACTAACTTGTCCCACCAAATTCTGTATTGCGTTCCGACCAGGTGATTCAAGACGACGAAAAATGCTTTAGTTTTGCAAACTTTGATTGCAAGATTTTCACCATTTTTGTGGTGAATTTTAATAATTTCAATGCGTCGTTGAAGCGTGTCTTGTTCCACTTTTTTAGTAATTCTTACTTGTCAAAGAATAAAAGCTTCAAAAGTGACAGTTAGCGAACTTATTTTATTTAATAATAATCTCCCTAAATAGTCCGACAGTTCTCTAGCTTGTAGATTTTACGACTTCAACGGTATCCCAACGTTAAAACGCCTCTATAGTAAGTCCAATAATTTCAGAATTGAACGTTTTCCCTTCGGGACGTAACAGCTTTTTCTATGGGGAATACAGCAATTCATCTCTTGCAAAGGAGACGCTTTACCTTTCTTTGGCCATAACATTATGGCCACCATGCCACTATACCTTCATATGATGGCCTTTTATTGGATTTTCTCTACTCAAGATGTTTCGCAATGTCTACCTCGAGTTTTTTTTCCATCCAAAGCGCATGTACCATTCAGAAAATAAATAAAATAATCAGCAATCGAAACCAATGCCGTTCAAGCATTAGATACATAAACACCACAATGTCGACAGATACAGACGTGAACCGTGGGACGGACAGCAAGGATACCGAGTCATTTGAGCGGGATACATTAAAGTTGCATGCAATTGACAACATTTATTTAAGATGCACATACTCAGTGGCCGGCGATGTCCTGTCGAGAGACTGATTGTTGTTTTTCGATTTTCTTCTCTTTTTTTTTTTCGCGTGAAATCTATTTATCGTGGAATTGGTTTAAAAAAAAAACATGCAGCAGCACCAGGAAAACGGAATCTTAATGCTCGGGTACGACGTTTTTACAATTTAAGGTGATGCTGTTGTCCCTGCTGCCCACCACGCGTTGTCCTTAGGGTCCGTAGCAGCAAAATGAAAAAAAAAGAGAAAATTTCAATTTTTATTGCGGTTTGACTTTGCTGCAGAGGAACTGACAACACCAGCCACATTGTGCATTTTTTTTAAAGGACACTTTTTGCTAAGGAAACAGCAGCAGCAGCAGAAAGAAAACAACAATTTTCACTTTTGTAACCGACATTTTTATGGATGTGCTGCGCAGAAAAAGGCAACCCGGTAAACTGGCAATCGAATAGTCATCATTGGCTAGAAATGAAAGAGAGAGGGAGAGAGAGAGAAGGCAAACAGAAGACCATCACAGGACATTTAAGGAAATTATGACTTTTTGACGTTAATTGCTGTCATAAAGAGCCAGAACAGAAAATCACTCGCATTGTTCTTGAGGTTTCAATTGCATGCTCGTATTCTAAAAAATGAAGTCACCATTGTTTTGCCAGTTTTTTTTTTCATTTTCTTCTTCTTATCTTTACTCTGTCAATTGTTTCGCCCACAAGAAGCCGACGGACGTTCGTTTTACGCGTTTAGCAACTTTTTATGGAATTTTTTACCTAGTGCACAGGGCCGACGGAAACAAACGGAAACGATTATAGACTTTCCGTTTTTTTTGCGCAGCCTCGCACAAACCGTTGCTGTTGTTGTTGCTGCTGCTGGCTCTGGGTAAAGTCATAAAAAGGTTTTTTAAAAAATTTAAAAAAAAAAAATATGCTTGTTGGTGTTTTTTTTTTTTTGTTTTTGTGAGAACAATGGAAGGCAGCAAAAAACTGCCTCGATTCTTCCAGTTCTAGTTTCGCCAGAGTTCAGTTTACAAGATCAAATTCGGGGAATTAAGAAAAAAAACTATTTGTAAAAAAAAAATAAACGACGCCTGTGCGAAATCTAAAAACTAAAGTGACCTTGTCTAATTTGCAGTTTGTTTTTGTTTTTGTTTTTCTTTTTTTTAGTAGATCTCTATAAAAATGTCATAAATAGATTGACTCTCGGTGGGTTTTTAAAGGAATTTCTGAAAACAAAAATATCCGCAATAGTTCCTTGTTTTTTTTTTTAGCGGAAATTGTTTCCGAAAAAATCGTCTCGGCGATTTTCCTTTAATTTCAGTTTTGCCACCATTGTTATCGTTGCCTTAGAAAATTAACATTTAGAAGCGTTTTTTAGAGTATTCCGTTTTTTGGTTTTTTATTATCATTTCGTTTTTTTTATGAGGTGACGACGACGTTTTTTTAAGGTGACATTTCGTCCTGTTCTTGTTCTTGTTTCTTTTTTAGAACCTTTTTATGGTGGCCCTAAAGGGCAAGGGTTCTGGGAAAATATTTTGCTTAAAAAGAGTTAAAAAAAAAACGAGCAGACTACATACAACACTTTTCGGGGGCATTAAGGTTTTTAAGTGAAAACAATTCTGTTTTTTAAGGGAAAGGGTTTATGTCAGGTCGAGGCGGTAAGACAGATGATCCTTGCCCATTTTATTTGTATAAAATAACAGTTTAACTCGTTTAGTTTATGACCCTTAATCTTGTCCTTTCTTAGAATTGGTTTTTTTTTGGTATTTAAAAAAAAAAACAGAAGAAAAACTCAAGAAATTCAAAATATTTTCAATGACCGCCAATGAAAATGGCCATTCAAAGAAGTGTCTGCTCAAGGCAGGATTATGGCCAACAAGAGCAACAGGGAAAAATTGACGATATGGAGGCACCTTGCCCTCCCCCTAAGGAGAACATCTCTGCAATGATCTTTCGATGAGGATCCAAATTTCCGACAAGTATTTCGTAAGGAGATTATCCTTTATTGGTGTGACGATAACACGCCCATTTTTGGTCGAATATTAATATGATCTGAGGGACAGCGATTAGCCATAGCTTTTTCCACGAACGACAGATATTTTTGAGCTCTGTGTGATGTAGAGTCCTTTGCTCCAAACAGACTGAGAGTCACCTCTAGAATGCCTTCAATGATGTGTACAGTAGGGCGTACCTCTAATAAAAAATTGTTCATACACCATCGAAGATGAAGTGTTTTTGCAAGACAGTTTCGGAAAAAAAATACGCTCTTTTACACAGAAAAAAAGACAACCAAAAAATTTCAATGAAAATATTTGTACAAGAATTTCATCACTACTCAATGAAACTTTTGCTAAAAAAATTTGTCAAATATTGAAACAAAGTTTGATGAAATGTATCAACAAAACAATTCATCAAATATTTGGATATTTTTAATGAATTTTTCGGTTGATCCCATTTATCAAATTTCGTTTTAATATTTAATACATTTTAAGCATATTTACGAAAAATTTTATCAAATGTTGAAAGAAATTTGATAAATTGAATTGAAAAAAAATTTTATATTTTTTATGATTTGTATTTTGGTTATCTAATTTATAAAATTTCTTTTCTAAATTTTTTCGTAAATATGATAAGCAATTTACCAAATATTTAACAAAATGTAAAAAAATTATAATATTTTTCCATCTATTTTTTATTAAATTTCGTTTCAATATTTAATAAAATTTTTCATAAATATGCTAAAAGACGAAATTTTATAATTGTTGATGAAAAAAGTGTATTGTTAATTTCAAAAATATTTTTAATGAACGACATACAAATTTTTTTTGTATATATGAAACTTTCCTCATCAAAGATATTTTTGATAAACAGTATACGAATATTTTCTTTAAGTTGACAAATTGTTCTATCACAGGATTTTCAATGAAGTTTTTTTGTTTGAATTCGTGAATATTTTCATTGAATCGAAAAAATATTTTTTTCTGTGTCTTTATATCTTCTGCATTTTACAGTCGTATCTTAAAGTGTGACGCATCGGAGTTTTTGTCTCAGAGAGTCCAAACTTTTCAGGTTTTGAAGTTTTGACTTTAGCAAGAGTTTAATGATTCGGTGGGTGCTGGAATTTTCCGATATTAGGATGGTTCACGCTGCAATCGAACAATTTTGACTCGACTCGACGACTAATGAACAGCTGAAGTCGAAGTCGAGCAATTTTGGCTCGACTCCACATCCCTGGCATAAATACGTGTTATTCTATCGAAGACTACTTCGAATGAACCTCTTCAGAGATGGAAAGACCAAAGGACATATCACTTCCCAAGAGGAAGCATTCAGAAATTGGCGTTTCAATAAAAAAAAATACCAATACGGAGCTGCAACACATGAAGGCAAGGCCACAGTGTGGCAGAGTCCGTAGAAGCGAAAAACTTCTTCACAGAGTCTTTGTGCTAAAGTCCTTTTCTTCTCCCACGGAAAGTAAGAGTTTTCGGTGGTTTATAAATAAAGGGTGTTTTTTATTGAGGTATAGAACTTCGAATTGAAATAAAACACAAGAAAATGGTTTTAATGTCCATCAATTTGGCTTTATTGGAAGGATAATTTTATGCCATTAATGTTTAAATATGATTTCGGGCATGTGGCCGCCGCGGCTGGCTCGAATAAAGCCAATTCTACAGGTCCAATTTTCAACCACTTGTTGGAACCACAACTCATCCACATTCATGCCATCCAATTCGGGAACAAAATAGTCGGTTATCATGGCTCTATACCGGTCTCCATTAACGGTCACTGACTCTCCAGCATTATTTCGGAAGAAGTATGGCCCAATGACTCCACCAGCCCATAGAGCACACCAAACAGTCAGTTTTTGTGGATGTAATGGCATAAAATGGACGGAGCTTGCGGTGAACTTCGCGAACTGAACCATTACTTTCGAAATAAATTTGCACGATTTGCAAGCGTTGTTCTGTTCATGATGAAATGGCAAACCAAACTAAATATTAATCACTTGACAGCGGACAAAATGGCCGCCAGTTAAAAAAGTGATGCCAACTTAAAGTTCTATACCGCAATAAAAAACACCCTTTACAAGGGGGGTAGGGGACAATTGGTCTACTTCTTCATCTTATCCTTCTTATACTTATTCTTATTCTTCTCATTCTTCTTCTTGTCATTATTCTTCTTAACTCGACAATTGTGTATTTAGGTTTGGTTGAAAGGGACACTAAAAACAATCGAATTTTGTCGGCTTGAATTTATTTTTTTCTTTAGGAAAAAATTAAATAATGAAAAAATTCCGATTGAATTTCTTTTTAAAAATTTTAAAATACATTTTGTTTGTGTATTGTTGATCTATATTCTTCATACAGTTTTGTTTATGTTAGTCGAGTTTAAAACCTTTTTTTGACAATTTCTATTTTTCTTGCAAAGAAATAGAAATAATCAATGATCAAACTCGACTAAGAGAAAATCATTAAAAAAAAAACTAAACAACACTAAAACGTTGGTGTGGCCACCTTTATGAGGTGATGATTCCGCCCAATTTTTCCATTTCATACAGTGAAACTAATTTGTCTTCAAACCTAAACAATTTTTCAGAGCACGGTGAATTAGCGTCAAACGTGCCGATGCTAATTTCTGCGAAATTCATATATTCCTGCTTAGTTATCGGGGAAATTCTAGTAGCCCCATATACATATCGCACTGGCCTTTGTTGTTCCGTTGCCCCTTAATGGCAGGGGACAAACGTGTTGGCGGATATCAAACGTTTTGCGATCGGTGGTCTCTCCTGTGACCGAAACAAAGGTGTTAATGCTCTGCAATTCGGCATAATTTGGCGGTTGCACTTTTATTTGACAACTTTCCACAAAAATCGCAGGCGACACCGGGAAACATCGGCAAGATCAACAAAACGCTTATAATCCTGGAACAAATCATAAATTTCGAAGTTCCTTCAAATGTGCCGCCAATTTACATACGAATTTTAGCATATGCCAAGCAATTTTAACCCCTTCATGCAAATTACCCAAAAGAGAAAAACAAAAATATATAAAAAAAAAAACCATTAAGGAAAGAAGAAGAAAAATCACACAAATTCAAACCATTACGACCACAATGGCCAGGGGCCATCGGGAGCAGCCAATCTCTGTGTTTGTTACTTGCAGCTAATGGTGTGATATTGGCCGGCATGTGAACCCAATGGAATGGTCTCTTCTGACCAGTGCAATGCTACTTTTAGGGTTTTGCTGGTGTAAAAAACAAACAGACACAACGATGACGTTGACGTTGACGATGGGCCGAAGCAAAGACCGAAGAAACATGTAAAATCGACAAAATTCCAGCAATCATTAATTTCTAATGTACGCGCCCAATTGACCTTCTAATTTTACAAGACTTTTTATTGTGGGTTTCAGCCTCAACAGACACACACACACACACGGTCACTTGCAAACAAAATGTGTGCCACTGTCAGGGCACACAGAGTAGTTGCAGTTGTTGTTGCTGTTGTTTTGTGGCCATAAACACCTCATGAATCCTTGCACACACACACACACACAGAGGTCTCACTCCGGCTGCGCATAGCCAACGCACCGAGCACACATTGTGTCTGGTTAGCCGGGCGACCATCATCAGTTAAAGCTTAAACTCTCTCACTAACAAATACAGCTCACCTCAAAAGGTTCACACTCGAAATAAATGAAAAACTGTGGGTAAGGCCAGAAGGAGAGGGAGAGAAGGAGAGCGTCCAGGGTAGTTGTTTTTTTGTGGACAGGATCTTTCGCGGGCTCATTGAGAGAGCTGTGTGGTGGTGTTTGCTGGTAAAAACCGCGAATAATATCGCGTTTGCTTACTCTCTCCCTCTCACTCTCTCTCTCAGAGACAATGTAGTGTTTTACTTTTATGAATTTACGCAGAAAAAAATTGTAAAAGACATTTATGACCATTTTAATTGTATTATCACCTTAAACGAACATCTTCATTTTTCGCCCGACAACCTGATGATGACGGCTATAAACTGCACTCATAAACTACTAAACGTTTTGCTTGTTTTCGTCGTATTGCAGAATTTGCCTATCGGCATCGATGTCTTTTTAGGGCAGCTTTTTGATTACTTAATTCAGGACATACATACATTTTTTTTTTTAATATTTATTTAAATTTCATACAAGTAAATAATTGCCCCAGCGCCACATGAACAATTGTTGTGCGACCAAAATATTAAAAAATCGGGAAAAAAAATATTTCTTTTTAAAATTGAAATTAGAGAATTGCTGAATTGCTTATTAATATATTAACATTAAAATATATTTTCATTTTTATTTGCAGTAAATTGATTTGCAAGTTGCACATATGGTTTTCTTGCTCTTGGCTTCTCTTATTATCATTATTTCCTTGAGATGGAGTATGGAGTAATTGTACCAACAACAAAATAGTTAAATATAAAAAATAGAAAAGATCGAACAAAGTCCGAATAACGGTAAATTTTTACGATTCCTTTTCATGCGATTCCTTTGTCCCGTTCGCGATCACAAATAAGCATTTATTATCAGTTCTCCGTGATCAATGATTGGAACACTTTGCTAATTCAATTTAAAAGCTAAAGTAGTGATTTCATTTACAAAAAATTAAAAGTGAAACATTGAAGAAGACAAGTTTTTTTTTTATTGATTTTCAAAGTGTGTCCCGTTTGCGATCTACCTTTTCCAGCAGTAACTTCGCAACTTTCCACGAAAAAGGTGCAGACGATGGCGTTGGAGCCGTAATAAACAGAAAACTTTGGCACCTCACCAAAACCAAAAATATTTGTTTAAACGACGCATTGGATTTATAAAGGGTGTTTTTTTATTGGGGTATAGAACTTTAAGTTGCCATCACTTTTTTAATTGGCGGCCATTTTGTCAGCTGTCAAGTGATTAATATTTAGTTTGGTTTGCCATTTCATCATGAACAGGTTGACAAAACAACAACGCTGGCAAATCGTGCAAATTTATTTCGAAAGTAATGGTTCAGTTCGCGAAGTTCACCGCAAGCTCCGTCCATTTTATGCCATTACATCCACAAAAACTGACTGTTTGGTGTGCTCTATGGGCTGGTGGAGTCATTGGGCCATACTTCTTCCGAAAAAAATGCTGGAGAGTCAGTTACCGTTAATGGAGACCGGTATAGAGCCATGATAACCGACTATTTTGTTCCCCAATTTCGATGGCATGAATGTGGATGAGTTGTGGTTCCAACAAGTGGTTGAAAATTGGACCTGTAGAATTGGCTTTATTCGAGCCAGCCGCGGCGGCCACATGCCCGGCATCATATTTAAACATTAATGGCATAAAATTATCCTTCCAATAAAGCCAAATTGATGGACATTAAAACGATTTTCTTGTGTTTTATTTCAATTCGAAGTTCTATACCTCAATAAAAAAACACCCTTTATCAAATGCGCACAGGAACACATTAAAGGAATTAAAATTCTATGCGTCGATGAAGGTCAAATTAATGAGACTCCTTTTATGACAGACAAATGGAATAATTTACCAAATATAAACGGAATTATAATTATTTTTAAAACAAAATTTCTAAAATTTTTAGTTGTAGTTGAGAAATGTTGTTTTTTTATTTTTTTAAAATTTCTTTAAAAAAAGAAAATTTTATAATTATGTTAATATTTTATTATATTTAATTTCTTGAAAAATATATATATATATATATTTTTAAATTTTTTTATAAATAATAATAAATAAAACAAGTTTTTGGAAATTATGTCCACTTCGCGAAAGTTACAAATATTTTATAAAAACTAAGAATTGAAGATATTTTAAAGCAAAAAACTTTACAAAAAAAATTTTTGTATTCCCTTATAGTTAAAAAAAAATTGTAGTCCCTATAATGCGACAAAATTGGCTGATTTTTACATTTTTCCACATACTGGCCAAAAATGACTTCCATTTTTTGTCCCGTTCGCGATCTCATGTTTATCTTAACTATTTTGTGAATGTTGAATTTATGGAATTTGCTTTTTGCACTCAAAAATAGTACTACTGAAATGCAATTAATCTTCTATAAAGAGCTTAAAAAAACAATTATTTTTTCATAATTTTTTTTTAACTTTAAGCCGTTCAAGTGTCCCGTTCGCGATCCTGGAAATGCCCATATCTGAATCAAAAGTTATTTAAAAGTAAACAGAATTTATATGTTGCCCGAGAAACTTTAAATTTATAGCCATAATATGATTAAACACTCAGATTAAAAGTATTACAAGAGAAGCATAGAAAAATTCCTGCTACTCCACCGTAACCATTATCCAATCCATCGCAGACTTGATTTACTATTGCCAGTTCCTTTTCGCAGCAGCCTTCACCATTAATCGAAATGGCGTTTCGTGCATCATTTTCATTGGGAAAACTGGGCCAATGATTTCAGAGTCAATTTGCAGCCTGTAGGCAAATAATGTGAAGTCTATGGGGGGGAAAACTGCATCAGACTTGGCATTTAACCAACAAGAAAACAATCTTCAGAATATCCATCGAGCCTTTTTTTTTCCCCGACTATCCTTATCCACTCCGCATTCATAGAATTCATAAGAATTACACTTCGCTCCTGCAGCAGGACTTGAACAATCCGGAAATTAACAATGTGACAATTACTTCCTTGTCTGAGCAAGAATTCCTACCACAAGTTAATTGTATTTAAAAGTGATTTAAGGCGGCATAACAGAAACCAGAAAACAAGACAAGACACAACCGCCTTTAAGTGGCGCAATAGTTCCACTCGGAACAGTGATCGCCCCAGGAAGCAAGAGGCGGCAAGAATGTCCCACCACCGACATGAGCTACTTAAGAGGCAATTAGCAGTGCCAAATAGGCGGCGGCGTCGTCATCGTCGTCGGCGGTGTCTCTATTTAACACGATCCACTAGAAAACAGCAGACTTGTTAGTGGATGATGTGAAACACAATTGAAACATTTTTTATTGATCTTAAGAGGCGTTTTAATTGTATTTGTTTGTGTTGTCTGCTTGTGTTTTTTTTTGTTCCGAAGACAAAAAAACACAAACTGTTAAGTGTCGACAATTATGTCATGTTTGACGTCACTTTGATCTTTGATGGTTGCATATGGACAATGACGACGACAACGAAGTCGAGCACCACCACCAACCACCGCAGTGTCGAGTGGTGGTTGGTAATGCCGGTTGGCGTTGGTGGCTGCTGGCTGTGGTTGAAAACAAGGGTTGCAATGTTTGAAAAAGAGAGAAGAACAAAATATTTCAAACTGTCGTCGTGTAGTTTTTTTTTTTTTTTTTTTTTGTGATATATTAATTACTTGGTTGTTGTAAGTGTTTTCGAACCTTATTATCTACTTAAAGACATCATTTTAAGCGCCTTGCAACAAGATGTCGGCTCCTTTTAGGTTCGGCCTTTTGCCAAGATGGGGAAGTAGAAGTCGTCGCCGCCGCCGCCGCCTCCTAATGAATGTTGCATTTAGGAAACATTTTAATAAGCATGAACGAGATTTCCGTAGACACGACCTATCGCCGTGTGTTGTATAAATATTTAATTATAAACAAATAGAGGGAATTTGGGACATTACAGCGGGCCAGAGGAATGCGAATGATTCGGTATCGAATGACACTTAAACAGCAGAGAGACAACTCTCAAATGGGTACAAAATAAATACAGGGTGGCGCAAAAGTAATCCTCCTATCAGAAAATGCTATAAATTTGGCGATTGGCCCCTAATGTGACAATCAACGGGGCGGCGGCCATTTACATGACATCATATTCTCGACTTGATGTAAAAAAAAATTAAAAGACCATAGAAAAATAATCCACAAGAAGAATCAAAGTTTTTAATTTTTATACACTCCATCATAGGATGGAGTATATACTAAGTTTGTCATTCCGTTTGCAACACCTCGAAAGAGTGATCTGCGACCCTATAAAGTATATATATTATTGGTCAGTGTAACATTCTAAGACATTCTAGCGATGTCCGTCTGTCTGTCCGTCCGTCCGTCCGTCCGTCTGTTGTCTGTTGAAATCACGATAGAGTGCGAACGACCAACGCTAAAAAGCTGAAATTTTGTAGGAAGATGTTTTTTGCCCATAAGCAGGTTAAGTTCGAGAATGGGCCATATCGGACCAAAGGGGAAAAAGTTCCCCTTTACGGGACTAAATATATTCCGGCCATAATCAAATTTTTCAAATATTTTTTTTCACTACATCTAAGTTCTAAGTTTATATAATTTATAGATGGGAAAAAAATCCCAAAAATGGGCGTGCTCATGGGTTCCGTGGACCCTTGGGGCCCAAAAAAGGGCCCATGATAAACATGCGCATATGGGTATCGAAGTGCAACGAAATTTACTCACGAACCCAAATATGCCTTTATTTTCATGATTTGCCTAAATTTTTTGATCCGGTTTCTGGGACTATCGGGTCACCAGCGGCCCAAAAACCGTCCCTTGACAAACATGGACATATGGGTATCGAAATGCAACGAAATTTTCTCGCGAACCCAAATATGCATTTATTTTCATGATTTGGATAAAATTTGTGATCGGGTTCCTGGGACTATCGGGTCACGAGCGGCCCAAAAACTCAGTTAGTTTTCTTATTTATTGACTTTTTAAGGATCCATGATGGAGGGTATATAAGATTCGGCCCGGCCGAACTTACTATTTGTCCACTTGTTTTTTTTTTAATTACAGCCAAAAAACATCGGAAGTTTACTTTTGCGCCACCTTTTACATATTCCTCAGATCGAATTCGGTATCCACATAAATGGTTTTCCAACAAGAGGTGTTATTTTGAATCACCCGGTATTTCGCTGGCTGTCACTTTTGCAAGCTTTAATTCTTTGACAAGTGGAAACGATGCCATTACTAAAAATGGAACGATACACGTTTCAACAGCACAGTGAAATTATGAAAAAGTCACTACAAAAATGGGGAAAATCTTGAAGTCAGAGTTTGCAAAACTAAAAAGTTTCCGGAGGTGATCACAATTGGCCACCTAGATCTTGTGATTTAACACCTTGCGACTTCTTCCTTTGGGGGCACGTGAAAGATAAGCTCTACGCCAACAGTCCAGCGTCGATTCAAGACCTCAAACTTTGGTCACTTTGCGATTTGGTCATGAAAAGGATATGGTCCTTTAAGCGTGATCATGGTGGCCATTTGGCTGATGTTGTTTTTCATTTTTAATGGGGCATAACTTCCTCGTTATCATGAAATAAACATCCGATCATTTATCTCAACAAATACCAAAATACCACCTCTTGTTGGAGAACCCTGTATATCCGGTGAAAACTCCTCTTTCAAACAATCTGATAATGGAGCTTTCTGAAACTTGACCGAATCGACTCAGTTCTACCGACAACTTCTTCACTTGTTTTTTTTTCTTTCTTTTGTATAGAATTCAATTACAGCGCAAGGCTTAAGTAGTCTGAAAAGGAAGAATCCCCAGCAAATACAAGTGAAAGTAAAATGATGAATATCATGAAGAAATAATCCTTGAACAAGTTCAAATAAAACATCACCCGCAAATGCAAACATGAGTATGTGTGTGTGTGTGTGTGTAGAAGCTAATATAGGTGTCACATGGCTGTTGTCGAAATATTTGTGCCGCAACATCCGGCAACATTTGCCAACACTTTTATGATTCATAATTACGACAAAAGTATTGAATTGTTGTCGCTGTTTTTTAAAACGAAACGATTGTTCACCTTTTTATTTTCTCCCGTAAATTCTTAGTTTTGTCGCTTTAGGTAGTGAAGAGTTTAACATTGCGGAAGAGCGGGAGGAGAACTGAAGAGATTGCACATTATGACTTCATCATGGCGTTGCCATTGTAAGGATGTTTGTTTTTTATGCCGGTGAAAGGGACAACGCAATCGGTTAGCGGAGAGAGAAAAAACACCCAAAAAAAGAGAAGACATCATAAACTTGCGAAACAATGACGTCTAACAATACGCAATTTATTTTTTACAACTCCTTTCTTCCGAGTGTGTGGGCTAGTGATCCTGTCCCTCGTTCGTTTGTTTCTTTTTTTGCCATTACCTTTTTTTTTCAACGGGTTGGGTTGAGGCTTTTGAGGAGGATGTGAAAGGACAGACGGACATAAGCCACACACACACAAGACAATCGTTTGTTTCAAAAGAGGCAAAACGGTTTTTACAACGCAACATTAGCCAAAGTCATATAACCGGTTGTGTAACCCTTATGCAATACCCTTGCCCGGCGAATCATAAACAACAAAAAAACAGCGGAAGGACACACATATGTCCTTTGGCACAACGGCTAGCTAATATTGCAGCATACTTAGCTGAGGCTATGATGTGTGTGTGTGTGTGTAGAGTTTCTTTTTCGCAAGGAAAGTTACCTGCCATTTTTTACGAATTTATGACTTAATCATTTTTTGTCTTCTTTTTTTTACGGTTCTCTATAAAAAGCGAAGGTTTTTTTTGTTTTTTTTTTGTTCGTCTGTCACTGCCGGCATGGCGGTAACCAGTTAGGCGAGTTAATGAGGAAGAGGTAAATCGCGAAGGGTTTTGTTTTTGCTGGGCTGTAACATTAGAGAAAGAGTTTCTGCGAAAGGATAATAAACCTTTCCTTTTTTTTTTTTTTTGGTTTTTTCTTTTTATTTGTTTTTACTATTTTTTTTTTTTGTTTTAAAGAAGAAAGTATTATGAAAATTTACGTAAGCTGCCGTAAGACTGCATAAAAACGAACATCAAGGTTATCGGGCGAGTGTTGTCCTCTTGTGTTTGGCGGAAAAAATCGGAAATTGTATAATTTTTTGTAAATTCATTTTTCTTAAGAATTTTATTCAAAAAAAAGTATAGACATATTTTTTTTTCTGACATAAGCAATTCCTTTAACTCGTAATTATCCACAAAGGAGTAATGATAGAAGTCAACTGCTGCATGGAATGCTAATGTTTTACGAAATGTTGCCTAATTCGGGGAATTTAGATGAATTTGCGTAAATTCATGTCCATTGTCTTGTGTTTTACGACATTAGAAAGTCCTTTGGGGGAAATGTTATACATGGACGTAAGAAAGATGACAACAATAAATCGAAGCCATGGCACAGTGGTCTCTGGAGAAGAAAATTGGGAAGATCGGCAACGACATGGCGAGGACGGAAGTACGACTGGTTCAAGGCGCTAAGAATTGGGATAACAGAAATTTCCAAGTTTTCAGTGAAACTCCAGGAAAACCTCTAATTTTTTTTAATAAAGACAATAATTGGGAGGCGTTTTGTAATTGACGTGGTGATGGCATTAAAGAAAAGTAAAGAAGTGGGATAACAGAAATTTCCAAGGTTTCAGTTTTTTTTATTTAATTATAAGGGAAGGGGGTGTATCAACCCGATTATGAAAACTCCCACGGAGATATTTCCCGGAGAATTTTATTTTTTTGAGAATAATATCCTCTTTCTCTAAACAGATCGGTAAAATAGTGATAAGGGACAGACATATTCGATTATTCGGAGTCAGCGTTTTGTTTGACTCTCGGTCTGTTCAGAATTAAATGATTTTTATCTGAAAAAAGTAAATTCCCCGGAAATTATCACCGTGGGAGTTTTCATAATCAAGCTGTATATCATTTGATATGGCCCAAAAGTGTAACATACAGAAAATTTAAACCAACTTCCTTTAATGACTTTTTAAGTCGTTTGAGCCATGTCCGTCTGGTACGCACGATAACTTGCGAACGAGTTAAACAATCGCTTTGAAATTTGACATGGCTTTATATTTTGCCAAAACTACTTATGGCATTCAATATGGGCTACATGGCCACACCCCTTCTGGTACCCCTCATACAAATTTTATATTTTGCCCACTTTAGAAATCGTGCAATAACATTATTAAATTCCACGTGAACTGGCCCAAATTCTGTATTTAGTAAAGCTACAAGTGGAAAAAGTTTTGGAGAAAAAGTTCGACCCCTAGTCACGCCCCTTCGGGTAGCTCCCATACAAATGTTCCATTCCGCCTGCTTTAGAAATCGCGGAATAACATCAATACACCCAATGTGATCTGGCCCAAATTCTGTATTTAGTAAAGCTACAACTGGATAAAGTTTTGGAGAAAAAGTTGGACCCCTAGTCAGGCCCCTTCGGGTAGCTCCCATACAAATGTTCCATTCCGCCTGCTTTAGAAATCGCGGAATAACATCAATACACCCAATGTAATCTGGCCCAAATTCGGTATTTTATAAAGCCATAAACTTATAAAGCTCACCTGAAAAATATGGACCCCTAGTCACGCCCCTTCCGGTACCTCCCATACAAATGTTCCATTCCGCCTACTTTAGAAATCGTGCAATAACATCAATACACCCAACGTGAACTGGCCCAAATTCTGTATTTAGTAAAGCAACAACTGGATAAAGTTTTGGAGAAAAAGTTGGACCCCTAGTCACGCCCCTTCGGGTAGCTCCCATACAAATGTTCCATTCCGCCTGCTGTAGAAATCGCGGAATAACATCAATACACCCAATGTGATCTGGCCCAAATTCGGTATTTTATAAAGCCATAAATATATAAAGCTCTCCTGAAAAATTGGGACCCCTAGTCACGCCCTTTCTGGTAGCTGCCATACAAATGAGCCATTCCGCCTTGTTTGGAAAACCTGTGGTAATACTATTACGCCATAAACATATAAAGCTTTCCTGAAAAATTGGGACCCCTAGTCACGGCCCTTCGGGTAGCTGCCATACAAATGAGCCATTCCGCCTGCTTTAGAAATCGCGGAATAACATCAGTACACCCAACGTGATCTGGCCCAAATTCGGTATTTTATAAAACCATAATCATATAAAGCTCTCCTGAAAAATTGGGACCCCTAGTCACGCCCCTTCGGGTAGCTGCCATACAAATGAGCCATTCCGCCTACTTTAGAAATCGCGGAATAACATCAATACACCCAATGTGAACTGGCCCAAATTCTGTATTTAGTAAAGCTACAACTGGATAAAGTTTTGGAGAAAAAGTTGGACCCTTAGTCACGCCCCTTCGGGTAGCTCCCATACAAATGTTCCATTCCGCCTGCTTTAGAAATCGCGGAATAACATCAATACACCCAATGTGATCTGGCCCAAATTCGGTATTTTATAAAGCCATAAATATATAAAGCTCTCCTGAAAAATGTGGACCCCTAGTCACGCCCCTTCGGGTAGCTCCCATACAAATCTTATATTTCGCCCACTTTAGAAATCGCGGAATAACATCAATACACCCATTGTGATCTGGCCCAAATTCGGTATTTTATAAAGTCATAAACATATAAAGCTCTCCTGAAAAATTGGGACCCCTAGTCACGCCCTTTCTGGTAGCTGCCATACAAATGAGCCATTCCGCCTTGTTTGGAAAACCTGTGGTAATACTATTACGCACATCACAATCTTACCCAAAATTGGTATTTAGTAAAGCTGTAAACAGGTAAAGTTTTTGGGGGGAAATGACAAGTCTAGTCACGCCCCTTCGGGTAGCTACCATACAAATGTATCTTCCGCCCACTTTGGAAATCATATAATTTACTACTCCCAACATATTCGTATTCAAATTATGTATTTAGTAATGATGAATCTAGAACCAGTTTACTAGAAAAAACAATTGAACTCTAGCAATGCCTCTGATGATACATATATCATTTGAATATCTGGCCATAATTCTAGTACTGAATTTAGTATAGACCACGTATATTAAAAGTTATACTGACAGAGCTTCGTAGGATCTTCTGGATTCCTGTTAACAAAGTACTCACTCTGCCTCTAACCATCTGTCTATGGGTATTGTTTGTTTGACAATATTTGCTTGGCTGGCCAGCCTTTGCCAGAATTCTACGGGGAAACAGAAGTGCTTGCAATGAAACCTCCTCCCCCCACCCCGAAAAAAAAACCGACTGAATATCCTTGCATTTCAAATTGATTATCTGAACTGGTTCCCAAAATACAGCTAATATCCTCCCCCCGTATAAACCTTATCCGGCCGATTTGACTTCTCGTCTATAAATTAGTTCGGCCTCCACCTCTGCCAACTCACGACACCAAATTGTACCTGTTGTGAAACAACAGAAAAACATTCAATCCGAACAACTGCTCTGCTCTCGCTGTAGCCGGTGGATATTTATAAACATTTGCAGAACGATTTCCCAAAGTACATCCTCCTCCTCTTCCTATTTGGCTGACGGTAGGTGAACGATTTACCGGCATGTATTTGCTGTGCTTAAGTCCTAAACACCACCTCCCTTCCGATGAGGACGAGCCGCCGGCTTTGTCCTTAAGAACGACTGTGTTGGCAGGCTTTAGAGCAGATTGCCTCAGATAAGGTCGGTATAATCGTCTGAATTCTCAAAACAAATAAACAAACAAACATCGCTGGCAGTGGCTGGCTTTGGGCTAAATCGCTGTTCAGTCTAAATTAACTTTAAGTAAATTAAGCATCACTAAATCAAAAATGGCTAGAGTTGACTTTTCGACTTGGAACTCCTTTAGTCGCCGGATAATCGCCGTTCGTTTTGAGAATTTAGCTGCTTAATCGTAGATAATCTGGTTAACATGTGCGGCTTAAATGCAAGCGAACAGAATTAACCCGTTATTATCCCAAAAACAAGACAAACCTTCTTTTCGTGGATTTAAACAGACGCTCCTTCGTTTTTAGTTGGTTCTTTTTACAGTTCGACATTTAGATTTAGATTTAGATTTAAGCCTTTCGCTGTATCGCTGCCCGATTTAAAAGTCAAGTAAACGAAAGGCTTAAACGATTAATAACGCTCGCCCTCGCACGACGACCAGAAAGCGAGAAATAGCGCGCGAGCAGCAGCTTGCTAGGTAGCGAAGGCGACTAAACAGGTCAACAGCGCACACACCCTCCCCCTCCCCTCCTCTACTCTTTCGCTACTCCGTTGATCTCGATTTAAGCCGTTTATGCTGCAAATTAAAGCAAAACATTTGCATAGCGAGCCCACAACCGTACTGAGGTCGGCCTCGCATCGGGCTGCCATTGAAGGCATTGCCTGGGAAAGGGTTGGCCAGGTCTGGTGGGTGTTGACCATGCGCTGAATACGCTTTATCATGCTGACGGGCGGGCGGCATTGTAGACCATAAAAGGATGATAGGACATTTAATATTGTTCGGCTACTTGTAGCTCTGTCTTTGCCCTTTCTTCGTCCATTGTTTGCGAAAGGATTTCTGGTGGCATTCTGTGCGGTGTACTGGTGCTGCTGCCGCTGACGCTGTTTTTAATCCTTTAGGTTTTAGTCACATTCACATTCAGCTTTAATCCTTTCCTTCTCGGGCAGCGGCACAAATGAGTTGAGGAAATTTGCCAATAAAACGGAAAACAATGACAACGATGCGGATTGTGGAAATCTGTGTCAATTATGAGTTGTCGGGCATTAGCAGCAACATTCCGAGAATTAATTAGAACTATTAAGGAGTCACAGGCGATTTCAGTTGCTCTACGAAAGAGTTGACTTTTGCTGTATGCCGAAAACGAAGGAAAATTAATTCAATGAGTTGTCCCTTTTTAAGGGAGATGTTGGCTGAAGTCCAAATGTTTCGTTATTACTCACTGATCGTTGGGTTTTTGCGGAAATGTCATCGTCTATTCGGTGGCATTAGAGGCCGTCGTCAAACGTGTGATTGTTCGTCGTATTACTAGGTTACATTTTCGGAAAAATATCTTTTAAAAATTTTCGGAAAAATATCTTTTAAAAATTTTCGGAAAATTATTTTTTAAAAATTTTCGGAAAAATATTTTTTAAAAATTTTCGGAAAAAAATTTTTTAAAGATTTTCGGAAAAATATTTTTTAAAAATTTTCGGAAAAATATTTTTTAAAATTTATCTTTTAAAAAATGTTCGCGAAAATATTTTGTAAAAAATTTCGTAAAAATGTTCGCAAGGCCAGATGGTTTATATTATGATATGACCAACAAAAAAAACATTTTTTTAAAAATTACGCAGGGCCTGATATAGATAATTACAGTTGTTGTGATTCATACTAAGGTCGGTTCTACTGACAAACAAAAAATTTTTCGGAAAAATATTTTTTAAAATTTTTGGGAAAAATATTTTTTAAAAATTTTCGGAAAAATATTTTTTAAAAATTATCGGAAAACTATTTTTTAAAATTTTTCGGAAATATCTTTTAAAAAATTTCGCGAAAATATTTTGTAAAAATTTTCGCAAGGCCAGATGGTTTATATTATGATATGCCTAACAAAAAAAAACATTTTTTTTTAAAAATTACGCAGGGCCTGATATAGATAATTAAAGTTGTTGTGAATTATACTAAGGTCGGTTCTACTGACAAACAAACAATTTTTCGGAAAAATATTTTTTAAAATTTTTGGGAAAAATATTTTTTAAAATTGTTCGGAAAAATATTTATTAAAAATTTCGGAAAAATATTTTCTAAAAATTTTCGCAAAAATATTTTGTAAAAAAATACGCAAAAATATTTTGTAAAAAATACGCAAAAATATTTTGTAAAAAATACGCAAAAATATTTTGTAAAAAATACGCAAAAATATTTTGTAAAACATTTTCGCATGACCAGATGTAAATTATTAAATTTGTGGTTCATACTGAGGTCGGGGCTTTGACAAACAAAAAAAATATTTAAAATTTTCGGAAAAATATCCTTTAAAATTTTTCGGAAAAATATCCCTTAACAATTTTCGGAAAAATATTTTCTAAAATATTTATGAAAATTTATAAAAAATGTTCGGAAAAATATTTTTTTAAAAATATTCGCAAAAATATTTTAAAATTTTTGCATAAATATTTTTTAAAATTGTTTTCAATAAATTTGTGGTGTTTCATACCTGGTCTATTTACAAACAAAAATATAAAAATTTCGCAGGGCCAGATGTAAATAATTAAGTCTGTGGTGGTTTATACGAAGGTTTTGCCCATTACCAAACAGAAAAATATATTTAAATTCCTCTACAATTTTTCAGAAAAATATTTTTTAAAAATTGTTTGCAAAAATATTTTTGTGAAATTCTCCCTGGGCCGGATGTAAATAATTAAGTTGTGGTCTATTGACAAACAAAAAAATATTTTTAAAAAATTTTCGCAGGGCCAATTTTCGAAGAAATATATTTTAAAAAATTTCGCAAAAATATCTTTTAAAAAATTTCACAAAAATATTTTGTAAAAAAATTCGCAAAAATATTTTGTAAAAAAATTCGCAAAAATATTTTGTAAAAAATGTTCACATGACCAGATGTAAATTATTAAATTTGTTGTGGTTCATACTAAGGTCGGGGCTTTGACAAACAAAAAAAATATTTAAAAATTTTCGCGAAAATATTTTTTTAAATTATTCGTAAAACTATTTTTTAAAAATTGTTTGCAAAAATATTTTTATAAAATTCTCCCTGGGCCGGATGTAAATAATTAAGATGTGGTGGTCTTATTAAAATTTGGTCTATTCCACATTAAACTGACAGCAGCCTGTCGGCGATTTGGACAAGATGGACATTTCCCGGGCCAAAACAAAAATAAACCTTTTATATTTTTCTGTGTATGTGGTCGCCGAGACTTTAGCACTATTCAGTGCTGTCGACAGCGAATCGGGGCTGGAATGCCCACTCATCTAGAAGCATCTTTACATGTCCATCAGAGGAAAACTGCCTGGCAATTTTCTCCGCTTGGACAGCCATAACAGCCTACCTGTCAATCTGACAGCTGGTGCATATAATTTGTTTTACATTTATCCGACTGTTCCCTGTTGTCAGTGTTAGGCGACAGATGTCGTAACGCACACACGGAAACAGAGCCTTTGGACTGTATTTTTTTAAATCATCTTAAGAAATTGTTTACATTTGTGTCTATGCTGGCCACCCTAGTTGTAAGTCTAGTTTTAAGATTATTGCGAATTGTATCTAAATACAGCCCTTTTTGGTAGAGACTAAGAAAAAGAAACAAAAGCCAACCTCAGGCATAAGAAAGTCCCAATTTACACGATGACTTTTCCCCAAGAGTTTTCCTTTTGAACCCCGTTCGTAAAGTCGTGAGCATTTACACGATGACTCTTGAAAAACAGACATGCGTGCCTATTTCCGAAGAGTATTCTTCGCTTGCATGAACAATAAAAAATTGAAAATTTCAAAGAAATTATATTTTTTCGAAATTTTTTTTGAGCCAAATTCAAACCGGATTGTACGTTTTTAAAATTTTGCAAATACTAATTTATTGTTTTTCATTTAAACGTTTGGGTAAAAATCAATTGATTCATGTCCCCGCATTTTTAGTTTGTTTCAGATTTCAAATACTCTCAGAAAATCGTCTGAAGAACGAAATTTCTTTATTGCGCGTCATCCGAACAACCGGGCATTTTATAGAGTGAGGGAAGCTACGTACTGGAGGATTTTCGAAAACAGATTTTGATTCGACTGTTCAAATTATTTTTATTTTTATTTTTCCAGCAAATATTTTGATTAGATTTTTTAATCATGGTCACCACTTTTGAAGCAAATTCAAATTCATCAATGGTCTCTTGTTGGACTTATTAGAGTTCAACAGTCTACAATCAACTACCATGTATGTCCACAAACTCAGGATCAGCCGCTGTCAGCAATAATGTGTATAACTTTCCGTGGCTGTCGACTTTGCGTTACTCGCATGAATTCCGCCATTTCGTATGCGCGCCATCCAGCGAAATCGCTGCGGATATTGGCAAGATCTCTTGGATCTCACACACACATTTTTTTGAATTGAAAGATGGGAAACGCTTAATGAAAGACCCTTAAAGACTCTGGAATTTTACCTGCTTTAGTCCGTGGCGGCGTCTGTGCTAAATCGAGAGCGGCGGCCTGTCACCGGTTTCAGACTAGGCAGCATTGCTACTAACAACACTTGTGCTTGTGTTAAACAAGGCATACATTAGGGCGAGCTCAATAAATAATGCATAAATGTGCGGCTTTTTTTATACGAACAAATTGTAAGAGGCTAAAAAATTGAATTCATATTTTTATTTTCTGTAGATTTATTTGAAAAAACTTATTCAACTGACTGACAATATTCGCGCTGATTGTTTAAAACATTTTGGCCTCATTGTCGATCTTAAGCGGAAGAAGTTAATTGATGGCGAAACTCACCTAAAAGTTCAAGGTAACCTGGCAAAACTCAGTAATTATTCGGAAATTAAGATACTTCTCAAAACATCGTCGTATCACGATATTTTGTTCGAGTTTCCTGAACTCACTCAATCAACTTCCGCCAAAGAAGTAAAGACACGTGAACAGAGTCCCCCACAGATGTAAACCCCCGGCAAAGTCATTCTACGTTTGAAGTCCTAACGCTCCAGAAACCACAAAAATAAATAGTAGACATTTTGGATGAGATCGGGACCATACAAAGGTCTGTTTATTATTCTTTTTTTTTCCCAGAAAAGAACACAACAATTTTCGTCCTATTTTCAATAAAAATCAACTACATTAGCCCGTCAAGGTTACAAACGCACTTAACCCGTTGCAAGCGATAGGGTCAATTAGCTCAAAGCACACAGTAGGGCATTTTTCAAAAATTCCCAAAAACAAAACCCCATCTGTAGGGTATGTGTAGGAAATTCACACCAAAATTAAAAACCACAAATTGTTCCAGCCGCGAAGGGTGGGGGAGGGAAACAAAGGCAGCACTCACCATTGTTGTCCGCCCAAATAATTAATCGGCCAACATAAATGATTAACAATTCAATGAAAACCCAATAAAGTGTTTAATGTGTTACAGCGTTCATGTTCGAAAATCCACAGCCAGAAATTAACCCTCTGACACCCCCCTCCCTAATCATGGACGGAATGGTGAAATGAGTGAATGAATGAATGAATGAGGCGTCATGTAATTGAGGGGTTAAACGCAACAGAACACTGCACAACAACTTATTACTCCGACACACTCGCTCTCGTCTCTCTCTCTCTCCCTCTTGCTCTCTGCCATTGTGTTTGCCGGCCGCTTGTTTTATTGGCTTAAATGACATTAATGACCCCCAAAGCAACGGCAGCATCAGCAGCATTAAAAGGAAAAGTGATGAACGTCACCACAGTCATCGTTTCATGGACTTCCATTTCCATTTCCATTCCCGTTTAAATTGTTTCCTTTGTGCGTTGATGTGCGGTTTTGGTTTTTGTTTTTAATTGTAACATAATTTATTGGAAATCACGCATTTTTATTGTCTTCCCCTCAGTGTGTTGGCCAGGACGGCCGCGGCGGGGTGGGTGTAGGAGAGAAAGTAAGTGATGCTCGTAAATAAATAAATTGAAGTCAATTGTAAGTGATAAAATCGAATGAATCGTTGGTTTTTTTGTTCGTTTTGTTTTGTTGAAATGATGAGTGTGTTAAAGAGACAATTTAAAAGCGTACAGCTGTCGAGAGTTGATGAAGCTGCAGAGGATTAATGTTATGCGGCCTGTAGCAGGTCCTCCGTTGAATTTTGGAGTGAGCGAAAGGAACGTTGGCAAATTGCCAACCCAGGGAGGGCTACAGTTTTTATAGAACACATTTCTATTTCTATGTGACAGTAAAATCTCAAAAAGCCTTTTTTTTTTTTTCTTTTTTTTTTCTAGAATAGTTTTAAGCGAGTTGGTAGCGAGTTTGTCTATCAGCGTGGGGATTGTGAGTTCGATTCCCATCAGAGGCTGCAAACACAAATTTAGCCATATGGACGGTGTCACCCAATTTACCCTTGGACCCCAAATTATAATATAAATTGACGTTGTATTGTAAGTAATAGTAAATAAATAAGCACAGGGACATTAAAAAGTGGAGTTTTGCTGAGAACCCAATCACTTTGTAACTCATTTTAAAGAGTGTTTTCTATAAAAATAAACTGGCCGGTTATGTGACTTGGAATAAGACCAAACAGTTGTCCGAATGGTTCACGCCTAACCTGAGCTTTTCAATCAATTTTTAATGATCGACATTGACTGTCCACCCAGATCCTTAGATTTAATACCACGGACTTCTATTTTTGTGATTATGTTTAAAAATAAAAGTGTTTGCCAGCCCAGCTTAGACTATTGACGAGTTCGAGGTTCTCGAAAAAGTAATGGAAAACGCCGGACACATTTGCCGTGATTAAGGTTTTAAATTTCCCGAACTTTTCCAACTTCTGGGAATCGGGAATTTTTCGACGTTTTCCCGGGATTTGATTACTATTTTCCCAAAAAAGTTCTATTATTTCGAAAAAAAATATTATTTTTCACAAAAAATACTATTTTCTCCAAAAAATACTATTTTTCACAAAAAATACTATTTTCGGAAAAAAAAATTATATTTTTGCAAAAAAATTAATACTATTTGCCACAAAAAAATACTATATTCACAAAAACAAAAAAAATATTTTTTTTTTACAAAAAACTCACTACTATTATTTAAAAAAAAACAATATTTCAAAAAAAAACTTTCTACTGCCAAAAAAAAATCTATTATTCAAAAAAATAAGATTTTTACAAAAAAAAAATACTATTTTCTCAAAAAATACTATTATCCCCAAAAAATATCATTTTGTAAAAAAAACAACTATTTTTCGAAAAAAAATACTACTTTCCCAAAAAATAGTATTATTTAAAAAAAAAAAACATTTTCAAAGAAAAAAAATATTTTCCCAAAAACAAAAAAAAATGTTTTTTTCACAAAAAACTCACCGCTATTACTTAAAAAAAAATATTTTTCAAAAAAAAAACTTACTGCCAAAAAAAATCTATTATTTCAAGAAAATAAAATTTTTACAAAAAATAAATACTTTTTTATGAAAAAAATCCTATTTTCCCAAAAAAAAAAAATAATATTTTCCCAAGAAAAAAAACTATTTTTTAAAAAAAATAATACATTCTTACAAAAAATACTATTATTTAAAAAATAATACTATCTTCACAAAAAAAAATGTACAAAAAAAATACTACTTTCGCAAAAAAATACTATTATCCCCAAAAATAAGAAATACAATTACAGTTGTTGTTTTTTATAAAACAAACAACTATTTTTCGAAAAAAATACTACTTTCCCCAAAAAATAGTACTATTTAAAAAAAAAAACATTTTCAAAAAAAAAAATTATTTTCCTAAAAAAACTATTATCTTGCCAGAAACAAAAAACTATTTTTTTTCACAAAAAACTCACCGCTATTATTTAAAAAAAAAAATATTTAAAAAAAAATCTATTATTTCAAAAAAAAGAAAAATGTTTACAAAAAAAATACTATTTTATCAAAAAGTACTATTTTCCCAAAAAAAAAAAATATCTTCCTAAAAAAAATATTATTTTCCCAAAAAAATATTATTTTACCACAGAAAAATGTTTTCCCAAAAAAAAAAAAAATATTTTCCCAAAAAATACTTTGTTTTTGCAAAAAAATACTAGTTTCCCAAAAATCTGTTTTAACTAGCTCAGGAAGTAAAATATACAATAATTTCCCGGTTAAAAACCACAACCACAGTTGTAAAAATTGCGTAAAATCGTAGAGTATTTTTTTTGGTACCATTTTGTTCCCGGAAATCCCGACCAATGAAGTCGATGACTTAATGTTGCACTCAAAAATAATGCCAACAAATTGGTGAATTACCAAATTAAATAGAAAATAAATTATGGCAAACGGTGGATTTTGTATGTCCAGGCGAACATCGCAAACGCAAATCGCTGGTATTGATTCATTTAAGTTTTTCGCAGCTCTTTAAATTTATCGTATAACAATTGTTACAGTAAACCCCATTCAAAATCTCCAGCTTTTGGTGGAATTATCCGGGTATAAGGTAATACCTTATTTGGATAAAAATACGTATACGATTTTCGTTTAAAATTAACTCACATCTTTTGTTTAATTGAAAGATCAACATTGAGTGTAAGCTTGACAATTTGTAATTGATTGGAGTTGCCAGATCTGTAGACAAAAGTTAAATAATCGAGAAATTCAAAGTCAACTTTATTCCGGGGGAAAGATTCGTTGGTTATTTAAACGAAATAAGAAATAAGTGATTTCTTGTATGAAAAAGTGCCAAAATTAACGGGGATTCAGAAATTGTGGCAAAGCAGAGGTTATATAAATCAGTACTTCTTTATTTATGTATTTAAAAAAAATTAAATATTACGGAATATTCAGTGATTTGCACTGGTATTTCGAAAGTACTGTTTTTTTTTTTGTATTTTTTTCTACACAAGAACTAATAACATTCGTGTACTCCTAAAAGTATGCAATAACCAGTGAACAAACACACTAACCTGCCCTTACCCACCAACTGATGCTATCACTGCCAAAAGATGATTTATTTAACATCAATCTGTGTTTTTTAGTTTTCGATTAAAATTTAAAGTCGACAGTTTTTTATTCTGTTTTATATGTTTTGCAACTAAAATTGACTTTGTATTGTAATACTGTGAAATCTTCCATAATGGATACCCCCTTTGGCCGGACACTGTTGCCAGGTCGCCACAGCGTTTCATAACATGACACATTTCAATGGTCCCGTCGGTGTCCGCTCAAGAGACATTTCACTGTATGTACATACGTATTTACGGACAATTTACTAAAAATTCTAAAGAAATTTTCTAATCATCATAAAATAAATGCAACTTAAAAGTTCCCTAATAACTAATAGTTTTTCATTACCAATATCTTCAATTTAAATTTAAATTATGACATCAATTGTCCAGATGCCACAATTATGTATATATGTACAAGCCTTTATAACCATTTTCCATTCCATTCCACATATACACACATACAATACTTTGTAAACTTTAGCCTAAACTCCAAAACTAGACACATGCATATTCTCCATCCCCTACAGTCTGCCACTCGCATTTATCACGCCGCCATAAACAATTTGTTTAAATCGAAAATTATCGTTTTGTTGGCAAAAGCAGCAACGGAAAATAATCTCCATCTTTTTCTGTTTTGGTTAGAAAACTTAATGCGGAAATTATTATATTTTAAGCATTTCGTGCAATGAATTTATACGGGGCAACAACACTTTCCAAACAACAACAACTACAAGCAAGCAGATGACGTCGCTGTCGCTGGCGCTAGCCAACAGCCACCATCAGCATTACAGCAAAACACACATCTAAACATACGTATGCACATAAATGATTGGCGATAAATATGAAAGCCCGAATAAGAACAGCAACAACAACAGCACTACAGCAGAAACGATGCAATTATTATGCTTTTCACGATGTGTCTGCGAGTATAGAGAGAAAAAAAGAATGGCTGAAAATGGAGTAAACAAGCGGAGCGACACTGGCAACAGTAACACCAAAAAACACTCCCCCACAACACACAGCAAGCAAGAAACCACGAAGCTAAACAAAATCCCCACACACACACGCAAAGAAAATGAGGTAGAGTGTTTAGTTGGGTGTGGGTGAGTTTCGGCAGCACTCTCTGGCATTTGTAACATGTGAGAACGGTGAAATAATATAAACCCCATTTCACCTAATGCTACAGAGAGGAGAAAGACAACATAAGGGAGAGCAATGTCTTGAATATGTTGACAAAAAGAGAGCATGTTCAATTGGGGCGAGTGCAACTGTTTGCACAGCCCTTCAATGTGATTGGCTTGTTGTATTTACAAAGTAGTGTGTGCTTAGAAAGAGACGCAGGATATCTCTATCACAGTTTATGTGTGATAAATTGCATAAGCCACACCCTGCTGCGGGCAGAACTCAATTCTCTGTCTCTCGATAAACACCATAGGAATATACACACACACACACACACATTGGCCCCATTATTATGATGGTTCTGCTGCTGCGGCTGGTGCTGCTACGGCTACGTCCACGGCTGCTGCTTTTGTTGTTGTCGTTGGGGTTTGTGCTGTGATAATAAGTTCAATATCACTGGTAGAGATGAACACTTATTATACATAACATCAAATAATATGGATTTAATGGATTTGGAGAGGAGAAGAACGAGAATGAGAACAACAGCAACAATAACGTTTCGTTAGCTCTGCTCTGCGGCCTCATTTAATAAATGGTATAGTTATTATCTGCATTAAAAGCAGTTTATAACAATCATATAAAGTAAAATGAAAAGATGCGCACCCCAAGCAACCCGAATGAAAGCCAACTTTGTGAATATCATAAAAAATACAATTTATTTGCAAAATATACACACACAGACATAAAACGTTCTTGGCGAAATACCTCATCACACCGGGTCAGTCATCCGACAAGACAACCTGTATTAATCTCTACCGAATTTATGCGTCTCCACGGGCTTATCCACCCTTACCACACGCTCGGCCACATTCAAATAGGCCTCATATTCCACCGTCTCAGGTGTGGTGTCGTAATGATAGTGACCACCCCAATTGGCGGCCGAAAACGAATGGAAATGTTGCAAACGTAAATCTAAATCCTAAAATTAGAATGGCTGGCACATTAATTTGGGGCGGAGGGGGGGCTGTAACAGCTTACTTACATTTTCATGAGTTATCAGTGTGCCCACAGCAGTTAATGTTGCCGGCATTTCGTAGAATTTCAGCCATTGATTGAGCTCCTGCTCGTCATTTATGGGAGTTTTGCTGAAATCTCGCATGACATGCTGATAGGCTTTGCCCCGGTTGATTTTGAACATGCCACCCATGCCTGCATGTGAACAGAAATATGTGTAAAAGAAAACATATCAAAAAAAGTTGTAAAAACAAGATGATAAAAAGGTAAGCGAAATAAATAAGAACACAGAAATAAAACAGATAAGAAAAAAAAAATAAATAAAAAAAAAATGATGCAAGGAAGTAACAATTTTGTATACTTCAATAAAGCTGAGGAATAATGGAGATATCGGCCTGAAAATTGAAGTATGAAATTCAAACACGTTCATACACAAGACCAAGAGCAAGCTTTGAATCTGGAACACAAGGCTAAACAACAAGCTCTAACGAAATTGTTGTCTCTTACTGTTTTCTTAATGTCCTCCTATTATGTTCACCGTACGTCAAGAATATCTATAACCTAACCTAACCTATATTTAAATATTTAAATTATATATATAATAAGTTAAATATTTTACATTTTATAATGTTTTTTGTTCCTCCTGAAAAAACAATCTGCCTGTTTCACGATGTCGATCGAATCTGACTTGACGTTCGAATTGTCCTTTTCGATATACAGAAACCAGAATTTTGGGCCCCAAAAAAAGGAAAATTTCGTGTAGTGTTTAACATTCATCGGGACTCATTTTCATTTGTGAGTTGGGTTTTCCTGGGTCATTGCGATTGAAAAAACCCCACAATTAAAAAAAATTTTTAGAAATAACATTGACTAGTGTATTTATGGCAAAAAAAAAGAAAAGTTTTTCTAAAAAATTTAAATTTAATTTGTTCTCTCAAAAATTTAAATATAATTTTTTCTTTCAAAAATTTTAATTTAATTTTTTTTTTCAAAAATTTTACTTTAATTTTGCTTTACTTAAAAATTTAAAAATAATTTAGATTTTCTTAAAAATTAAAAATCAGATTTGCTTTTCTTCAAAACCGAAAATGTGTAAAACAAAATGTTCAATGGCCAAAAAAAAATAATCATTTGGTCCCCAAAAAATGGACAATATTCTGTTGTTGTTTAGCTTGCAATTTTTGGGACTCATTTTCATTTGTGAGTTGGGTTTTCCTGGGTCATTGCGATTGAAAAAACCCCACAATAAAAAAAAAGTTTTAGAAATAACATTGAGTAGTGTATTTATGGCAAAAAAAGAAAAGTTTTTCTAAAAAATTTAAATTTAATTTTTTCTCTCAAAAATTTAAATATAATTTTTTCTCTCAAAAATTTAAATTTAATTTTTTTTTTCAAAAATTTTAATTTAATTTTGTTTTTCATAATAATTTTATTTTAATTTTGCTTTTCTTAAAAATTTAAAAATAATTTAGATTTTCTTAAAAATTTAAAATCAGATTTGCTTTTCTTCATATATTTCATATATACTTCATATATTTTGTTGTTGTTTAATTGGCAGTTTTTGGGACTCATTTTATATTGTGAGTTGGGTTTTCCTGCGGGCCATAATCATTACGGTTGAAAAAACCTCACAATTCAAAAAAAAAATGAAAAGTTTTGTGCCATAACAAAGACGAAAACTGGCCCCAAAATAATTAAGAATTTTTTTTTTATAATTTTAAATTTGGGGTAATTTTTCATTACGGAAAGTGTTTCCTCAATCCAAAAGACCCAAACATTTTTAAATAATTGAGGGAAATTAAAAAAAAAATGTTGGCCGAAAACTGGCCATTTTTCTTAACGCAAAGTCAAATATTTTTTAAAAATTGAGATTAGAATAGGAAAACTTGAGCAGATTGAAAACATTCTCTTATTGTTGTCCTCAATGGTAATTTTTTTTCTATTTTCGCTTTGAGGTCAGCCCCGAAATGTGAATAAATGGATTATTATACTCCATAGATTGAAAATATATTGCTAAAGTTGAAAATACCCGTCGATAAGCCGAGAGTCCAGAGCATCATCGACAGGCTGTCCAAGAAAAGAAACTGTAACCATTACTCTTTAATAGGAATCATATGATTGCCCAGATTAGTAAGTATATCGTGGGCCGAAAGGACAAGGGAAAGTGCTGAGGTCTACCCTCCAACCAAGGGTCACAAGGCGAAATCGTTGATCACCAAACCTCATAGTCTAGAGATATCAGTGGATAACTGTAGACAATACAAATTGCTCCATAACTTCAAGACATTAGCCTGTTTGCCTCTAATTTGAAAACAGAGTATCGATTGCACCATTGCTCTCTGAACGATTCTTAACGTCTTTAATCGTAAACTACGCTCTATCTGAGCCTTTTCACTTACCCACACATTTATCTTGATATTTGTTCAGTAGACCCTGACGTATACATTCGATAAAATTCAAATGTCCCGTGCGCTTTTTACAACTGATTTTTATCACCGAACCGGCATCACCGCGACACAAAAACAAATTCAATAGCAGGGCACAACGCGGCTCAGCATCCGGTATAGCCTCCAGAACACATGACTCCTCCAGACCGGACACTTTGGCCGTGTAGCTGCCATTGGTCAGATGGCCATCCGAGGATATGCTCATGTTGTAAATGCCTTCGCAGTTGGAGTTGCGCAGGGGATAGGGACCGGCGCCAGCACCAACTGAAATACAAGATCATCATAAGACACACATCAAAGTTCTGACGGCCGAGTTAAGAAACAAAGATAATAACCAAAAAAGATACATCAATGCCTTAATATTAAAAGGTCCTAATACATGAAAAGCATTTTTTACAGGAGAAGGAAAAAACTTATAGCCTAAGCCACGATGTCGAACGATTAGTGACTTTCAAATCACAATGTTAAACGAGAACGTTCGCATACTTTCTATGCGACAAACAGCTGATTAGTGGCTTCGAAATCAGCTGTTTGTCGCATCGTGACCCAGGCTGTTAATAAAACTAGGCACACAAACATTGTCAAAGAACCTTTTTTTTAAATTAAACACTCCAAATCCAAAGTTCATTGACAATGTTTGTGTGCCTTGTTTTATTCAGAGCCTAAGCCACGGTGTTGAACGACAACGTTTGCATGCGACAAACAGCTGATTTCGAAGCCACTAACCAGCTGTTTGTCGCTTCGAAAGCATGCAAACGTTGTCCTTCAACATCGTGGCTTAGCCAATAAGTTTTTTACTTCTACTGTAAAAAAATGAAGATAAAAATTTCATTAGTTGGGACCTTTTTATATTAAGACAGTGATATATTGATGTATGAGTTTTTTTGTTTGTTATTAATTTTGTTTCTCGTTCGACATCGTGGCTTAGGCTCTTAATAAAACTAGACACACCAACATTGTCAATGAAGCTCTCTTTTTTTTTATTAAAATTAAACCAGTTCATTGACAACGTTTGACAATGATACTTACCGGCCAAGATTTTTCCGGCGCCCATTGCCTTTTGACAAATTTCCTTAACATTGTACAGCTTTTCACGTTGCACCAACGGCAACAGATACGGTGGTCCGCCCAATTCCAACAGAGTGGCTGAGCCGCCCAAACCTAAGAAAAATCAATAAAGCAAAATTATATTTGTTGCAAGTGAAATTCAGTGACATAACCCAGGAGCAATAACAAAATTAAAAAACGATAGTGGATCGGTGGGACCTTATAGAGCTCCGCCAGTCACATTCGTATTTTGAATCACCCGGTATTGCGGTAGCTGTCACTTTTGCAAGCTTTTACTCGTTGACATTTGAGAACTACGCCATTACTAAAAATGGAACGATACACGCTTCAACAACGCATTGAAATTATTAAAAAGTCACCACAAAAAAGGGTGAACATTTTGCAGTCACAGTTCGCAAAACTAAAGCATTTTTGGGTTGTCGTGAAGCACCTGGTCGCAACGCAATACCGAAAATGGGTGGAAAAATTCGAGCTGTTGGGACAAGTTAGTGATGTGAAGAGAATAAAACCCGTGCGCCTCGCTCAAGAAGAACTGAGAATATTGCAGCTGTAGCCCAAAGTGTTGAAGAAAACCCCGGGTTTGTCCATTCCTCGTCGTTCTTTGGAATTTGGGTATTCCACAAACTTCATTGGACCGTGTTTTGCATAAAAGACTGGGATCTTAGGGGACAAGTTTCCGGACCCTGTTATCTCTCAAAGAGATGATCGCAATTGGCCACCGAGATCTTGGGATTTAACAGCATGCGACTTCTTCCAGGTGGGACCACGTGAAAGATAAGGTCTAAGGCAACAGCCCAGCGTCGACTCCAGTTTGAGTATATTTCTCTGACTATAATCCAAAGGGAAAGGGATTCTCTCATAATTCATTTTGTTAAGCTTTAGAAAAATCATCAAGAAAATAGAGATCCCATTTTTAGGAATCTATGCGGACTGGTAATGGAAATATTTAATTATTCTACGGGTAAGGAATAGAATATCAGCGTGGGGGTTGTGGATTCGACACCCAACAGAGGCTTTGGTCTTTTGCTGCAAAAAATTTAGCCAAATGGTCCCGGTTTACCCTTGGACACAAAATTAGAATTTGTATTCTAATTAATAAATAAAATGAAAAATATTTCTTGTTTTTGTGATTTTTACCAGTTTATTTTCTATGTTCCAAAGGGAAGAGGATTCACCAAAGAAAAAAAATCTTTTTGTTAAGCTTTAGAAAATTTAACAAGAAAATATAGATCAATTTTTTAAGGGATCTATGGGACCAGTAAGAGAATATTTGCATTATTCAACGGGCAAGGAATAACATATTTTTTCTTAAATATAAATCAATTTTTTTTTAGGGATCTATGGGGACTGGTAATGAAAAATTTGCATAATTCTACGGGAATGAAATGAAATATTAACCCTTTCGTAGATTATTCTCCTTCAAATAAGTTATCGCCAAGAAGCTGGCCTATATCACCAAAAATATACAAAATTTAATTAAGCTTACCTGAATCCATGAGACCATATTCGGGGGATTTGAGATCCGGACAGGGCACAACCTCAACACTGACATTCTCGAAATTTGTAGCGAGTGTTGACTGTATAACTGTACAAGACAAAAGCTGTTAGTGTAAGTAAACACAACAACAACAAAAATCAACTGGGAAAAAGCTCTAGTCGCCAAAGCTTATCATCATAAAATCTCAAAAGAGAATTTACAGGTAAGCACAGAAGAGTAACAAAGATACCAATGCAAACTATTTCTCATAAGCTCTCTTTCTCTTTTAGTTTGTTTTAAACACACACACACACACCGAGAAGACATCAGATGAGTTGTAACTGGTGGTAGATAAAAATGTGTGTCTGTCATCTACATACAGCTGATTTTAGTTGTCAATGTCAAAATGTGAACATACCTTGCTGGAGTTCCTCCAATGACGGCCGATACAATTGTTTCTCCTCAAACAGCAATTGCTGGGTATTTAGAGCACTTGTGGCCGACATTGTTTATTATCGAGTCGGCTGTTTGAATGTGTGTACTTGTTGTGTTTTTCACCTGTTCCAGCTCGAGTTGGTTTACTGTTCTTTTTTTTTGTCACTAGCGCGCTTACCTTACCTCAGCGGACGACTGAATGTTATTGACTGGCACACTGAAACGACGTAAACTCAGCGTGAGAGTGTTCTGTGCGCCATTCCAAGCCATAAACGATTGCGCTCGCTGATTGACAGTCCGTTCGTTCGGCCGTCCGTCCCTCAACCTCCTCTGCCAACAGCTTCAACGGTTTGCTGGTGTGGCGGGTTCCATAACAACTTTTCTGAACCCGCTGACTTGAGTACTATTTTGCATTTCGCTTTGTTTTTGTTTACATTTGCCGTGAAACAAACAGGGTGTTTGTTTTTAAGTGTGATTAGATTAGCAGTTTATGGTTTTTAGTTTATTAGTTTAGTTTCTATTTTCTTTCACTTCACTTGGTTTTAATTAAAACAACCACAAACCACTAAGAAATTATAGTTTGTGGTGGTGTCTACATGAATTTGTCTTTTAGTTTAGATTTATTCACTATTCTCACACTATGGAAAAATTATATTTAAAAATCCTCACGCAAAGTGATAAGACAGTCAGGCACCTCGTCGTGAGCGCTGCACTGCTTGCGGGATGAGTCGTGTGATAACGATTTGAGTGCGCTGAACGTAAAGTGCATTGTTATCAATCAAGACCGACATCGACATAATGACATTGACAATTACTGTTATGTATGCACCATGGGTAGGCACATTTTAATTGTAGTAGTTTATAAAAAAAAAAAAACAATTGGAAAATTGTGTTAGACAAAATGGAGTGGAGTTTGTCTAGACCTATGGTCTCTACCATCAAAGATCATGTAGAGGGCAAACGACTTAAGTCGTTCTGCGGTTTAGGAATGCCAATTTTTTCATTTTAGAATATTTTAAAAATAAATTAATAAAAAAAATATTTAGACCAAAAATTTGTTTATTACTCTTAAACTGTCATTTAGATTGAAAAGAAATAGAGACGAATATTCATAAAAAAATTTCACTTTTAAAATATTTTAAAAAAAATTTAATAAAAAAAAAATAAGACCAAAAATTTGTTTATAACTCTAAAACTGTCAATCCGATTAAAATGGAAAAGAGTAGAAGATTAATAACAATTTGGTCATTTTCGAATTTTTTGAAAACAAAAAAATCACGACCAAAAATTTGTTTATAACTCTTAAACTGTCATTTAGATTCAAAAGAAATAGAGACGATGATTAATAAAAAAAATTTCATTTTAGAATATTTTAAAAAAATTTTAATAAAAAAAAAAAATTGCGACCAAAAACTTGTTTATAACTCTTAAACTGTCATTTAGATTCAAATGCAATAGAGACAAAGATTAATAACAATTTTTTCATTTTAGAATATTTTAAAAAAAAATTTAATAAAAAAAAAAGTAAGACCAAAAATTTGTTTATAACTCTTAAACTGTCATTTAGATTCAAATGCAATACAGATGAAGATTAATAAAAAAAATGTCATTTTAGAATATTTAAAAAAAAATTTAATACAAAAAAAATTACGACCAAAAGTTTGTCTATAACTCTAAAATTGTCATTCAGTTTAAAATGCAATGGAGACGAATTTTAACAACAATTTGATCATTTTTGAATTTTTTTAAAAAAAAGTTAATACAAAAAAGATTACGACCAAAAATTTGTTTATAACTCTTAAACTGTCATTTAGATTCAAATGCAATAGAGACGAAGATTATCAACAAATTGGTCATTTTCGAATTTCTTAAAAAAAATTTAATACAAAAAAAATTACGACCAAAAATTTGTTTATAACTCTAAAACTGTCATTCCGATTAAAATGGAAAAGAGTAGAGGATTAATAACAATTTGGTCATTTTCGAATTTTTAAGATTTTTTAATACAAAAAAACACTACAAAAACTTTGTTTATAACTCTAAAACCGTCATTCAGATTAAAATACAGAAGGAGACAAAGATTAATAACAAATTTATCATTTCCGAATTTTTAAGATTTTTTTAATACAAAATATGATGAAAACTAATTCGTTTATAACTCTAAAACTATCATTAAGATTAATAACAATTATGTCGTTTTCAAATATTTAAAAAAAAAATAGTACAAAAAACGAAAAAAATGTTGTAACTCTAAAACTCTCATTCAGATGAAAATGATGAAATGACAAAGATTAATAACGATTTTGTCATTTTCGAATTTTTTGAAAAAAAAAAAAAAAAATCACGACCAACAATTTGTTTATATTTCTTAAACTGTCATTTGGATTCAAAAGAAATAGAGACGAAGATTAATAACAATTTTTTCATTTTAGAATATTTTAAAAAAAAATGAATAAAAAAAAAATAAGACAAAAAATTTGTTTATAACTCTCAAACTGTAATTTAGATTCAAAAGAAATAGAGACGAAGATTAATAACAATTTTTTCATTTTAGAATATTTTAAAAAAAAATTTAATAAAAAAAAAATAAGACCAAAAATTTGATTATAACTCTCAAACTGTCATTTAGATTCAAAAGAAATAGAGACGAAGATTAATAAAATTTTTTTTCATTTTAGAATATTTTAAAAAAAATTTAGTAAAAAAAAATACGACAAAAAATTTGTTTAGATTCAAAAGAAATAGAGACGAAGATTAATAACGATTTTTTCATTTTAGAATATTTTAAAAAAAAAAATTAAGACCAAAAATTTGTTTATAACTCTTAAACTGTCATTTAGATTCAAAAGAAATAGAGACGATGATGAATAAAAAAAATTTCATTTTAGAATTATTTAAAAAAAAAATGACGAAAATAAAGTTAAAGTTTTAAAATGCGTCTTTGCGCCACAAAGGTTTAAAAAGGAATGCAAAAGAAAAGGAATTTCACAATGTAAAACGACTGACGTAGGTTCCGAACAGTCGGTCGTACAGCTTTGCCGGAATACAGACACAGCTGTATAAGACCGGAGGAAATGAACTAAGTTGATGCATTGTTGACGCGAAAAAGCCTTAAGCGACAATTTTTTCGAAACTCGATTTTTAATGAACTTCAATAGAAAATTGTCCAACGCTCTTAATTCCAAAATATTGAAAATGAAAAATTTATATTATTTTTGGTGTATATGTTTGTCAACCTTTATATTATAACCATTCAATTTTTATTAACTGCCTGTTTCCATAAAATGAATTTGTTCGTTCGTTGCAAATTGTCAAAATTGAATGCCCAATAAAATGGATTTTTATCAGTGATGATAACATATCCGTTTGGGATTGTGTTCCGTATGTCGATATCTAAAATCTATCTGAAAATCACAATTCAATAATGTCTGAAATTCATTTTATAACGCTTCCAACATTGACGATTTGTAACGAACGAACAAATTCGTTGTATGGACAGAAGCAATAAGTGACCTCAAGGTCAATTGCTGTTTTTAAATTGTAATTCTTCATTTAGTTAGTTAGCAAATTCACATTTATCGTTTGACCACACAGAAAACCCTTTCCTGTAAAATGTTCTTTTGGCGCTTACGTCTTTTTCGCGGTTAGGACTCGATATTTGTTGCACTATCTTAAACAACTAATGCATCGTTCTATGTCCAATACAAAAATAAAAGACAAACCCGGAATGAAACTGATGCTTTTTATTAAAACCGAGCGACGTGTGTTTGGTTTTTGATAGCAGCTGGTGGGGAAACGTCTCGATGACCTGCAGGTTCGGCACCAAGATATTAGAAGAATTTACCTACCTAACTACCGCCATGCCTAAAAAGGTATACATGTTCATTACGCAGACAACTTTGGACTAAGCAGACAATTTAACAAAACAGAGCCCTATCTCGGCGAACAACCGTTCAACAAGCTCCTTGTAGCCTTGAGGAAAAAAATAATGAGAACTTCGAACTCAGTTATTTGGCTGGTCTGTTTGTTAAAATAAAACGAGGCTTTATTTTTGAAGAAAACGAAAAAGCAAGTTTTTTAAATATCCGGTAAAAAAGATTTTCTTAACAGTAAACTCTTCTAACGGTCAACTTTGTCAACTCTCTTGCCCGTAGATTTTAAAAATTTGGGGGTTAGAGGGTTAAGCGGGCACCTTCCATAAATGTACACTTTTTTTCACTACCAGTCCGCATAGGGGGACAAATTGCTCATTCCTAAAAAGTTGCCAAGTCAGAATCCCCAATATACTATCAACATTTTACATTAATTGGGGTTTTTTGTACGAAAACGTATGGCTTGATGACGTAATTTAAGTCTGCATATTAATTGTCTTATTATTAACTAAAATTCTTCTCAGTGCTGGTAGCATGCAGACTTTTAACGAGAGGTCTGATTCAAAATTAGCCAACTGTTAATAAGTACAAAGAATAAGTGGCTACAGATGCAATGGAGCCCTTAACCAACATCCTTCTGCAATTTCGGATACTGAGCGGCAACTTTTAAGGCAACCATCGCCCAACTCAGGGCTTGCTGGAGCCATATTCTAAACTGATTCAGAGAACGCATTGTTGCAGGCACTCTCAACAGGTGCCCTTCCAGTCTACAAAGCCCCGATGACACGCTGGATTTTGTTCTACTGTTCATCCAATCACACGACCCATTGATTTGTGGAAAGAACTTTGAAAGCAGAACTGTTACCACAACAACCACAAATTCATACAAAGAGGAATAGTTATTACCGCAGACAACTTGCGGTATGTAGATATAGTCAGAACATATCGTCCCCTCAATAAAATAATAGTGTATAATACACTCTGCACTATTGTTTTATTTAGGGGACGTTATGGTTTATTTGAAAGAGTCTTTCTAAAAACATGAACCAACATTATCCAATTTCGTAGTGTGTCACTTCACTTGTCCACCAATTAATAATAATGTCCTAGATTTTTTTCCACTTTGGACCTATTGTGGAGCTGCAGCTGGAGCAGTGAGACTATATCAAACTTTAGGGTCAATTCCCGTCCATTACAATTGTTATGAAAGTCGGACAAATCAATGGCTTCACGATCATTATTCGAGAGGGATCTCTGTGTGGCAGGTTACATCAAAACGTTGTTCCAATTAATTTAATACACATTCCGGGGTTAGTGTTTATTCCACCATTTCGTTCTACGACTCAGTCGGTGGGATATTTACTCGGGGATTTTATGATTGCCGAGGCTCTAAAGCCTCCGAATATGGAGTCTGCCAACCATCATTTCGGGTGTTTGTTTATAAAAAATATAGAAAAAAAAACTTACCCCATTGATATTGGACAAGGTCAAATGATATTCTCAGTTACAATTTATGTTGGTTGCTTGGCACAAAATGAATTTCACTAGGTATGATTATGGTCCATAACACGGTATTGAATAATTTTCCAATTTCTTCCCAATGCACACAAAAGTCGACTTGGAAAATTGCCAAAGTTTATTAACCGCCAAAACAACACTGAACATACTCTGCGGTAGTACAGAGTTGTACACCGCCGTCGGCTGTCTTAATATCGATAGTTCAATTTTAGTATCGATATAATCGCTAAATTTAAACTGACGACTATTAAATAAAACACAACGGTCATAACGATTTGGGTTGATGCGATGGTCCTCATTTTAAAGGTTCGGTAGTTTTCCTGTAACAAATTAACCCAGCTGATGTTGTCACACCACAAGCACATACACAGTCAAGCCGTGTATCGTGTATGGTCTCAATAAATACCTATATGGCCAATCGGTTGACGCAATCACTTTCTTGTTCAGGCATGGTGGTGTAATGTATGAATCCCCCCAAATACCGTTGATGACATTTCTACCGATACCATCGACACTAAATCAAAGTTATCGTTTTTCACATCATCCACAAGTTATCGATGTGCTATCAATATTTTGACAGCCCTAGGACTTCGTTGTGTTGTTGTTATTTTTTCTTCGCTCTTCTTCTTGGCTTATTTTTTTTTGCACGACCAGAGCTATAAATATTTCCAAAAATATCGTCATCGAGACAATAATTGTGATAGAACTGGTCAGACGAGTTGAGGGGAGACAGGAAGGAATTGTATAATTTACATAAACAAATGCAGCATTTAGAATAAATTGCAATTCGATTGGAGGAAAAGCGGCAAAAGAACCAACAATTAAGGTGAAGGAAGCCAAAGCCACGCACACACAAACACAACGTCAACAACAACACGTACGCCGATAAACCGCCTCAACACTCTTTGACTCTGTGAAAGAAGGATCTTCGGTCACAGCACAATATGGGTGTAATATGGGCAAAATTTCGGGTAAATATTGGCGATAACATAAATTGGACAATTGAGAGCAACTAGTCTATTTTATTTACAGAAAGAAAAATCCACACAAGAGATATTGGAGGCGCTGCAGGAGAAGATCGACATCTTGGACACCTACACCTATGACACACAGGAACAAAAGAAACGATTTGTGGGCAATTTCTTGGCTGTGTCTATCGGTGTGTACATCATAGCATTTATCGTGTTTTACTTCGTTTATTTTCCGCCAACATGGAGGGAACGCATGATATATTTCATACCATTGTTGTTGTTTCCCATCGTGTAAGTAACACCATCCAAAAACTACATTTTACCAATTTCTATGCTACCTTGGACAGGGCCCCCTCGGCCCGTGACAGTTTTATGGTTGCCTGCCCTCTATAGAACATGATCGCATTTGAGTGTGAATGTAATTGTTGCTTGTTTGTCATTGCACCAGACTGGAAAGTCAAAATCAGTTGGATTTTGTATTTCTGTTTCAACTGTTGCTCAGTTTAATCCCTCCTCTGATGACTAATGATGATGCAGAACTGTGTGTATGTGTGTTAAAGATATGAAAAGTGCAGTGCGTTGGCTGATACTTAACAATGACTAGCAAAAGAAACAGGAATGCGATGAGAGAGCTTGTTTTAGGTTGACACGTTCATAGGGCGCAACTACTATCAATACATTTCACGTTACAGTGCACAGTGGAGGATTTTGTCATATAATTTCAACATTTAGCATTGACAAATGAAATTAATCCAAATAGATCAAGGCGTCAATAGGACAAACCAATGGCAATTTCGGCTCACTAGGTCTAAAAAAACTACCTCCGCTACACCACTACAGTTTGAAAACTTAAATTAAAATATAATCTTGGCCTATATTACTTTCCACGCCACGATATTTTTGTGTAGAAAGTTTCAATTAATACTGTTTATGCCTGACTGCGGAACCCTGTCTATGAATTTTTTTTTTTAATTCATATTTCTCCCGATTTTGTTGAAATAAATTTCACAAACTTGATCACTAAATTATGTTTAATTAAATAAGAAATAAGTATGATTTGCCTAGGATTATACATCCGAAATAATTCAGCTTATCATTTTTATGTCAATTTTCGATTTTTTCATGAGTTAAAAAAATGACAAACAAATAATTTGTTTTTGACTTACATTTGTTTATAACTCCAAAACTCTCATTGAGATTAAAAGGCTAAGAAAGAAAGTGTTGTACTTCTCCTGCCACTTCCTGTATTTCATCTCTACTATTTTCATGACCTCCGTCCAATAGTGCATAAAGGCAGATCGGTTGCTATCCTCATTCGTTGGGCCCAATACTGCTTCTTACTTGACGACAGTGTCTTGATCTTACAAAAGACGGGCTGCTGGGAACCATTTGCTTTTATTTATTTATTTTCAGTTAGAACAACATTTCTTAGAGCAAGTGGAAGGATGTTCCACTTCATTGCAGTTGTAACGACAAAAGTTTTTTAAAAAAAGAACAGATAATAATCCAAGGATTCCCCATTGACCGAAAAAAAAACAAGAATTTAGAGAAAGGACATTCGATAACATATATATAATAATATATATTTGTATATATATTTATTCATAAGGTTCCAGGCAGGAATATAGGTCAATAACAAAGTGATTCCATTGCGCTCATCGGTGTGCCAGCGACTTTATTTCGGTCCAGCTACCGTTGCTTCGAATTCGACTTGTCTTCTCCACCTTCCACCCCTTTTGCATCATTGAGGATTCCATTCCATAGCCATCTTAGCGATGCGACCATCTTTTCAGAATTTGATCAATCCAATCCACTTCTTTTTGCCTATTTCTATTCGGATAAGTGCTTCTCCAGCTCGTATCCACAGGCCTCTGTTTGAGAAGACATTTGGCCAGAATATTTGCATAATCTTCCGCAGTATTCTGTTTATGTAGATCTTTAGCTGAGGTATTCTATGATTCACATTGAACATTTGAAGAAAAGAGACAAAGCTTAGTTTGAATTTGTGGCGACCTTCAGACTTCTTCAAGCAGTCGTTGTAAGCCTTATGTGATGCCTCATCTTGTGCTAGTTACATGTCCCATTATATTGTTGAGCACAATCTTCACTAACAACGGGGACAAAACACAACCCCATCCAACTCCCACATACACACTGAACTCTTTGTCCAATATCCTCTCCGTTTTGAATTCCGGTATAGTTCAGCTATTAGTTTTATTATTTCTACCTGGACGCCTTTGCATCGCAATGAAGTATAATGTGGAGCTCCGTTTCGCCGATACGTAGACAATTTACGTGGTCATTGCATGAGCGATTAGTTCTCAACCAAGCTTGTTCATGTATAATGTGAACAATAAGTCTATTTATGCACCTCCAGGTTGCGCACTCTGTTAGGTCTCCTTTCTTTGGTATTTTGAATATAACACCGGCTTTAAGTTTTGGTGGGTTGGACCATTTTGGCTATGAGACTGGGAACGGTCTTGAGCAATTCTCGGTTTATCAGGTGTGTACAGAATAGCACTCGTTATTGTCAATTATTCGTGATTTTTGTATTGTATTTTGTTGTGCTTTTATTTTTTTCATAAAAAACAAATAAATGAGAGATATTTTTGAAAGGCATTTCGTCAATGTAAATTAAAACTATCATTTGGTTTTTTAAATGCACAACGGTTGAGAATACATTAAAGATTGATTTAGAATTGCTTACTTCATGTTTTTGGACACTTTTAGTACAAACATATTACTTTGTCTTCTCAATAAAGTGAATCACAAACCGAATGTTGTCTTCTCCAGGTGCCTTTGCCATTGTTGAGGGTTTTTGGAATTATTTGTGAGATTTTCTCCCAGCAAGTGTTTCAAGACAATTATCGACAAACACTACTCGCTCTTTCCTCCATTCCTTTATTTCCTATCGCTAGCACAGTGTAAAGCATTTATAGGGGACATCCACTGAGTCGCGTGAGGATTTACCGATCCCCAGATAAAAAAAAATGCGCTTTCTATATGGCCTAAGATGCTCGGTTACCAACTGAATTTAAATAAATGAAATTAAATGAAAAAAAATGTTTGTCCATTTCGAAGCATAGAAGCGATAAAGAAGCGGATGGTACTTTGCCTATTGTAAGCGAATAAAGCGAAGTTGTTGTCCAATACTCTCGGCAGCCACATTATAGCGCACCTTGAGTGAGTAAATGTAACCACTGTTGGTATTGACTTTTGGGATCAGTTTGCATTATTTCTCAACATTGTTCCCATTTTCACGGACCTGTCACTCTCTAAATAACATACGATAGAAAAAGAAACCACTACATGGACCACACTGTCCTCTGAATTACCACTATCACTCTTTGAAGCGTCTTTGTCACGCTGTTCTTATGCATCGTTTGGGGGTATATTCCAGCGCTAATGAGGGGGGAATGGAAATGCGATTGTTTTAACTCGTAAAGCTTTTGCGTTGGATTTTTAAGATATGCACAATTTTTCTTTTACATTTTGCTGCGTACTATCAATGCGGAATATTCAAATCTAATTTAGTCATTTATTTTTCATACACACCCAAAGACGCGTGTGTGTCTTCCTTATGGAGAACCAAATTGAACGTGTTGCTCCGTACAGGTCATCACATTTATATTATTTTTGGATTTTGTTGAGTATTTGTGTGGTTGACCTTCAACGTTTTTTTTTGTATGTGAGTTCTTTTCTTTTGATTTCATTACTGAAATCTACATTAAGGTGGATTCATGAAATGGGTCGTATCTTATATTGAAATTAATGTTTATCGCGCGTATTCATGCACATATGTAACAGCTTTATAAATCTTTGTTAAGAAAAATGTGTGAAAATTTGTTTTGTATGGTCACACATTTTTCCTAACAAAGGTTTATAAAGCTGTTATACATTTTTATGAGTATGGAGTATTTCCAAAATATGTCGTCTTCATAATTGTTCGCTTCACAGTGGTTTAGTATCAAATTGGCCATGTCATAGCTGGCAGGAAAAACACTTGCAGGAAGATCCACATACGAGCAGTCCGGCTGAAGAACGAATTTTCATTATAGTGCGTCGTAAATATTTACGAGATCACATGGAGTGAAGTATTTCTTGCACCGCTTTAAAAAGCCTAGACACTTAAATGCTTCTGTCGACAATTCGAATATATGGCTAGTCCAACGGGCATCACCCTGTATCTTCATGCATAGATCATCAAGAGTATCTGATACGTCGATATCCAAACCACCCATAGAGATTGACGAAGATGTTGGATCAGGTGAACGTTTGTGTGACAACAAAAAGCACTGGGTCTTTTGTGCGTTAAAATCTACTCTGTTCATTTGGCCCCACTCACAAATCGTCGCCAAATCGCGGTTAAGTGAGACATTCATCGTTCGCCTTTTGTACTCGACCTCCAGGGGACTTGGCCGATGATCAAATGAGTATGAATGACAGAGGTCGCTGTCATTCGCAAAGGAGTAGATTGAAAATAAGAAATAGAGTAGGAGAGAGGATAGAACCTTTTGGCACTCCTGCGGTCAGTCAATGCTCGTTGGATGAGACCCCATCGTCGTCAATGAAAATAAGAAATAGAGTAGGAGAGAGGATAGAATCTTTTGGCACTCCTGCGGTCAGCCTATGCTCGTTGGATGAGACCCCACCTATAACAACTCGTATAGAGCGATCTTTGAGAAAACTCGATATAAATCGAGAGAAGGTATTACCGACACCAAATGCAATAAATGTTCATACGCTCAATTTTATGCCAATCGAAGTTCATTTGCCGGTACTGTTGTCAATTTAAGGGATCAACTCGGATTTTTATATCCAAGATGTAGCAGTGACCGATTTTGTCTTCCATACAAATGAAGCTAGCTTAATGTACACATCATTTGTTCATTTTGTAATTAAATATATGTATTTGTAATTTATTCTAAATTGGTCATAAGGAATTTAATTACAACACAAGAGAAGTAAATTTAATTAAATCAACCCAATATCGGCCTGACAACAAAAACATGGAATTGTTTATTAAGATGTATACAATATATAAATTATATAAATGTATATAATTTAATCTAAAAATATTTAAGAAGATCAAAATTTATATTTACTTCATTGCCATTAGGTTATTAATTTAAGATACTTTTCATAATCATCTCGTTTTTATTTCCATCTATTGCAGTATCATCTTACTACGTTATTTATTCACATGGTATTTCCAAAGAAAATTAAATAAAAACTCCAAGAAATTAACTGCATTGAGAGCAGAAAAAAAGAAATTACTGGAGCAGGTGATGGATAAAGAGACCTACAAGGTAGCGGTGAATCTCTTGGCCCGGTTTGCCGACAAACCAAATCGGACATCATACAGTGGTAACACATGTCCGATCTTATTTTGTGTATCTCCTACTCACGATTTTGTCTCTCCCTTTCAGCGCTGTCATCTAATGTACGAACACCGAATAAACCCACATTGAATCGTTCGTTACCGCCAGCGTCTGTATTGAAATCGACGCAATTGGCTTTAGTGTCGTCGACACCCACAGCCCGAGGAGGTAATACTTCATTGGGCTCCAACGCATTGTCATCGCAACACTCATCGCCGTTGGGATCTGCTGCCCAGAATACTCCACGTTCAACGACAGCTTTGTCGCCGTTCAGTAGTAGCGGCAGTGGCAGTCAACTAGTTCGACGACGCACCCCATTCCCAGTGATCAATCAAAATGATAAGGGTGTATTTGAGAAAATTGTCGATGTGTTAATCGGTGATGGACCGGGCGATCGTTTTGCTATGATCTGCAAGGAATGTTTTGCTCATAATGGTGGGTGGTGAAGTTCAACCAGTTGTAAACGTTTTCTTGATAAATGTACTTCTTCTTTTTTTTATCTGTAGGAATGGCATTAAAGGAGGACTTTGAGTATACCACCTTTAGATGTGCTTTCTGCAATGGTCTTAACCCTGCAAGAAAAGCCAGACCGGCAGCACCTCGTCTGTCTGTAATGCCAGCTGCTCCAGCCCCAGATTCTTCATCGGATGAAAAGGATGATTCAGGTGGGTAAAGAGCAAAATATATTATTATCGTTCTTCTGGTTAACTCACTAGACTGCTATATATGTTCCATACGTATGTTAGAGGTGATCTGTTAGAAAATAGGTTTATATATTCAGCGGTATTGATTCATCGTGATTAAATTTCCTAGAGCTCCGGAACGTCCACTCCCATTTTGTTATAGCTCGTATTTCCAAGGAGTTTGAATTTCCCCCGAAGAGGTTGGCTTTGTCCAATTTAAAAACCAATTTCCCGAGCACATACTCAGGTCGAGAATTTTGTGTCCAACACTTATATAGGTCCTCAACGAATTAAAATGTGTTCTGCTACGGTCTTCATTTCACCCCACTATCTGTTGGCTATGTTGCCTTCAATGACGAGCAGTCTACGCCATGTGTGGCTTGTGCGACATCTTCTGTGTCTACCTTGGAAGTTCCAATCCAAGGCGTTTCTAGTGATGTGTTCCTGAGGTTTGCGTAAGGCATAACCGATCCACCGCCAATTTCGCTTTCTGATTTCGGTGTCGATCGATTACTGACCGGTATCTACCCATAACCTTTCACCGTTCATTCTTGTTCGGGCTCAGATTTTTAGGATTCGCCGTAGCCATCTGTTTGTATTCCAACATACGCATACAATGCTACCGATTTTACACAGCTGTTAAATATGTTTATTTTAGTGCGTACGAAAGGGTATTGTCCCTTTCAACATTTTTGGAATAGGTTATCCAATCCCTTAGTTGTTTTCGGACCTAGTAAGTTAAACATATTTGGTACTGGACGCTGACCAGAAAGAACTCATATTTTTGTGTCAAAATACGAATTTAAGTACAAACCATGCCAGACTCTGATGGGCTCAAGGACTTAGTAGGGTTGAAGAGAGTGCTGGCAGGACAATAAATGTATTTGAAATGCTTGTAAGTTTTAAACATTTCCCTAGCAATTTTACAATGCATGTAAAATGATGTTTATCGATATTTTTGCCGCCGATGTGCTTCATGGGCCTAATCAGATTTGTTTGTCATTAGATACCATTTCATTTAGTATCACCAAATGCAGATGTTACATTTAGAATTTTAGAATTTTTTTTCGCGCCAATACCAATGTGTCGTCAAGTTGAATAATACCAGGCCACTATTGGAACTTTGCAAATGTCATACAATGTATTGAGTTTTTATTTTTTCTGAAAAAGGCCAACGACCAGACAGCATGACACATTCAGTGTCTTCCAATCAGAGGACTGTGTGACGTAGGGAAGACATACCATCAAGTGTCAGGAGAGATTTCATGTCATGCTCTTCTGATATCGGAATGATATATAGAAAATATTATACTACCTCGACGCTACAACTGCCACCGGTCTTCACTCGCCGAGACGGTTGCGTAGCAGTTACAAACAGATGGTTTTGTCTTGTTCTCGTTCACAATTCTCATCATCGCCGATTCCTTGTCAATTTGGGTAACAATACCAGATTCCTCTCGCTCTATGCGAATAGGATGTGATCTTTGAGTGTGTCTGTTAAATGAATTTTGGATTCTTGCAATATGTTATCCATCGGAAGTAGCACGACAAGCATTCACCCTGTCGAATATCTCTTGTAGTGGTGAGGTCACTTGCTATTTTTACTGGGGGTCAAGTGTTATTCAGAGGCGACACGAGTTTTGCTGAGATCTCATACGCAGACATGGTTTCAAACAATTATTCTTTCAAAGTCGATGAAATGATTGTATGTATGGCTTGAGTTCTCGTGGGTTTGGTCGTCTAATAATATAACAATTAGTTAAACAGTTTCAGTCGGTTAAAAGAGTACTTGTCGCGGATTATTAAAACATGCTTTCTAAAATTACAAGTAATCGAAGTGGGTTAATGTTTATATTTCCCATAGTCCACTTCACTTCACGCTAGTTATCGATACATTTTGCTTAGATTGTTTGAACTGCATTGCAGTGCGGAATTTTAGACGAATTTCTTTCATTGCAGAAATATTTATGCTGTTTTTTGTTGTTTGTCCTGATACACTATAGGCAATTTTAATTGCCGCAATTCACAGTTTGAGGAAAAGAGTGGTAAGGGGAATGGAAAGGGAAAAAACGTGCTCGTAGTGGCAATTTCTTTTTGTGTTTTTGGTATTTTAATATTTTGAAAGTCATGATACAAAAAATTGCCGGAAAAGAATTTCCTTGTGAGAGACAAGTTCCAAAGGGAATCATAAAAATTGCCGCAAGTAAAATTGCCTAGTATCAATTGGGACTTTGGGAGGCTCCTAAAGAATCATGACTACAGTCTTAAGTTTCTGCCGTCCATATTATTTAATAATAACATTTTTAATTCTAAGTAACGGAGACACATCTTTTCAAACTTTAATGCTTTTCATTTACCAGAACTTTTTTCTAACTACTGTACAGACATGTTTTCTAGAAGAGATTGAAACATTTATGTTTATTTTGTTTGCTAAATAATCGACTGTTATTCATTTGTAATTTCAGATGATGAAGAATCACCTGTAGCTGCAGACGCCAATCAATTCTCAACACCTTTAATGACAGCAATGGCCGCTCGTAATAGAGATGCTGCCAGCACATCATCTTCATCGGATGATGAAGGTCAGTCTAGGGTGCCAACCACCAAATCAACTGATGATCAGCCATCAAATGAAGAAATTGCTAAAGAAGTTTCTGAGATAAAAGCTGAAAAGAAATATGAAAATTTAGAAAAGTCTGATTCTGCCATAGATGATGTAACCATGAGTCCGGAAGAGAATAATTAAAGAGGACTCACAACTGCTCTCTCCGCAAACAAGTCATCACCAGCCAACAAAAGCAATAAGTTGCTTTGTAATGTTGAATTTATAATCGAAACATTTGTACTCTTTTTTTTTATATTGTTCTTTATTTTGAACTCCCTTTTTTTTGCTAAAGCGATATATCCACTAGAAAACATGTCTGATAGAACAGAAAAGAAAAAGTCAAAAGCCGACAATACACTGGTAAATTGATCGTCTTTTGACGACTTTTGTTCCATCAGACCGTCATGTTTGCTAGTGGGTGCAACGCTTTCTAGTTATATTTATCTTATGTTCTTCATCTTTATGTACACATTTTAAGCATTTTCGTTTTTTTTTTTATAATTTTTTCTCTTTTGTTTTTGCTCATTTACACTTTAATGCTTTTATTAATTTTTAGAAACAACTAATTTATTATACACACATTTATTTTTGCAAACGAAAAACGTGTTAGCGAAAGGAAAATATGAAAGATTATTTAGAGGTGGGTGGTCGGTGAATATTTTAAATATTTGCCCCACCCAATCGGGTAAGAAAGAATTTGTAAATTAAACTTAAATTAATTAAAGAATTTTAATAAAAATTTTAAAATAACTTCTATTTTGTAGATTTGAGAAAAACATATGGAATTGTTTGTTTGTTGTAAACTAAGTTAAGTCCTACCTACATGAACATATTGTGGTCGAAAAATGGCTGAGGATCAAAAGTCAAAGCGGGTAAAAACGTGATAATATTTGGCTAATGTGCCATGTAAATATTATGATTTGAATTACAACGACCACGCCGAATAGAAACACACATCAACAACTGTAAATGCAGGCGTCACCGTGACACTTTAGAGACAGTGGTATGTAGAGCTGTTTTAATATGCACTCCCCCGTTATTTAAAGAGTAACGAGATATGTTCCCTGAAGGAGAAACATACCTTCACCATATCTTGTGTACTCACTGACCGCGTCCTACTGTTTTTGGTGGGACCTAGAGAAGTTTTACATGTCTCCGAGATTATTCTATTGCTCATGAAGTCGCTGGCAAGAGTGTCCGATGTAGATGTTCACTGTGTGATAGTCCTACACCACGGCCGTGACAAAGGGGAGCCCAGGTGAGGATATAACAACATCATTAGGAATGGATAAAACCACATGAATGTCAAAACACCAAAAACAGAAGATGGAAAACAGCAATTTAGTGGCACTCAACTCAATCGCAGGTCTAAAATGTTTATTTTGCGGTTTGGAGCTTTTCTAAAACAATCAAAATATTTCTATTGAAACTGGTCTATGACACAGCGGTTGCGGTGTGTTTGATTGTGGGTCTACGGCGATTTTATTTAAAAAAAAAATTGTCGGAGACTTTTCCACCATGAAATTAATCTAAAAAACCCTGTAATGTTTCTCAAGACTTTAAATGGTAGGAGGTGCCGATTAGTGAGTATACCAATGATTCAACATCCTTAATGTATTAAAATCATTTCAAATCCATCTCTCTCTCTCCCACCAGAAACCCATTCAAATCATCAGGCTAGTTATCACAAGAACAACATAACTTGGTTTCGATGTCGTCACCACAAAAACCACTGTTTTAGATAGAACAAAAAACCGAAACCAATTCAACAAAAAGACCACGCTTAACCAAATGTTGAATTCTGCATAAAATATTTTAGTTTTTGCATGATAACAACATCCATCCAAGACACCGGCCACAGTCAAACAACAGCACAATACAATTTTCCGGACCATTGATCAAGGCTACCAAAAGAGACATGATCAGAAAAAAAACAACAAATATTCAAAGCCACCACAACAAGTAACAACTTGTTGGTTGCTACGTTCAGAATTACTTGTTTTTTCCTTCTATTAATGTTTATTCTTGTTGTTGTGGTTGTGATTTCTTATGAAAGAAATCCGAAATAGACGCCTTCTTTGAAATTATGACTATATGAGGTGAGACGATCAATACCAGCCAAAAGAAACAAAAAGGGGGAAAAACCAAACAGAGAGATGGACGGACAACCGAATGGGATGCATGTCATAGATTTTCGATTCGTCGTTTTCATGCTTGATTTGAGGAATAAATGCGCGGTATTCCGTATTCAGTCTGTATTTGGTAACATGCCACGAAATCACTTAGGAAACCGCCACACCACCGCCCCCTTTTCGCCTTAAACCCATGAAATTCTTAACAAAGTGTTGATGTTGGTGTGGTCCGACACTCTTTACAGAGACAGGGGCGTGCAGAAAATCGAGAGATTTGATGTAATGACACGTTTGGGAAATCTATTCTATGTTTTGGAAGGAACTGACAATCTTCGCAAGACACAGCATCGCCGCCAAAAATAAAGCCAGAACGAAATATTCCTATGGAGAATATTCAGACAGATTACGGTTGGCGCAGTGGTGTCGTAAATTAGGCGTTTTTGACAAAACGATTGGCAAAAACGACAAAAATAGATTGGACTACAGAGTTGATATGTTTTTTGTTGATTTTGTAAAAAAAACCCCTAATTGAATATTTCCCACAAGAATGCTTGTGTGTGAGTTTATTATTGGCGGTGATGCTGTGACTTTATGATTGTGGTGCGAATAAACATGTTCATGCAGTTTACATCTGTTCTAAATTCACTCTGATCATGTGAGATGACTGAGACATCGAAAGTAAAATGACAGTTACAAAAACCTATTTATTGAAAACAAATTTCGACCATTTTCCATAGTATTCAGTGGGGGTCCATAGTACAGTATTTTATAGTGGTTATTCATAGTTTCATAATGTAGTGGTTAGGGGTTTGTTCCAAATCAAGGAAATACTTTTTCGACAATTTGTGTTTTCATTATTGCGTTATGTTAAGAGTGTATTATACTCGAATGCAAGCTAGGGTTTTTTTTATTGTCAAATGTAGAGAAATGATGGGTCGCGAAAGTACACTATACACAACCATAGCTGGACGCGTATCGTCGTTGGTTAAGCGACTTGTAAAGTTTAAGGAACACCGACAAGGTGTAACTATTGTTAAGATCTTGTCTATTTTAGGTGATGGATATTAAACATGTGTGATAGCTATCGGTTTACTTTCTCTACAAGATTCTTTGCGAGGTAACAAGCGAGGGAAATGTTGCTTCTAAATACTCAGCGTGTTGGTTACTGATTCTACATGTTGCTTGAATTTTCGGGTAAACATGCCCTCGTGCTGTAGTAGTACTGAGCTGCCGTTGGATGTTTCTTCATACTATCTAACAATCTAACAATGAAATCATATCTGAGGACTCCATCAAAAGTCCTTTACAAAAGTCAAATACAAATGATTTTTTTCTTTTTCGGCAATTTTTGCCTTCTCAAATGCAAATGACTTTCAAAATACCAAAAAACACAAAAAGAACTTGCCAGTACGAGCAAGTTTTTTTCCTTTCCATTCCCCTTAGCTCTCTTTTCTACAAACTGAGAATTACGGCAATTAAATAAACCCAGTGTGAATCAATAGCAAAGATATTTCAAATACACCAAGAAATATTTAAAAAAAATTTTTTTATAATTTTTGTTTTGGATTATTTTAAAATGAAGTTTTATTTGGACCATCCTTTTTTTTATCGGATCGTTTATGTCAATGGAATTTTCATAGCCTAACGCCTTCTCTAGGTAAATGTAAAACCTCCCTAGAAAAAGTATTAGACGTTCGTAGCTGTCTGGAAGGAATCGTTCATTGGTCTTGGAGGATATTTGAGAAAAGTTTATGAAATGTCAATGGGATAAACCCCCACCCTAGCTAACCACCCCTGTGTTGCAGTAGTTTTTTTTTTTGCTGTGTGTGTCGACATCATAACTTTTGACCACAACCAAGAAAAACACACAACACTGACCGCAACGAACTGAGCATGCGGAGGGAGAAGCACACGTCTTTTGCCAAATGCACGATGTGGAGCTTATGTCAAAACTTCGGAATAATACCTTTTATTGTGGTAACAAATCTGTCTTGGCTGTGTGGCAGCCACTCATGCAATGCAATGGCTGGCTGGCTGGCTAGTTGGTGGTTACCATAGCCACCGCAACAACAACACCAACAATTTGTTGTTCGCTTGGTTTATGGCTGCAGCGGACTTAACGTTAATTACAGGCAAGACATTTTTATGATGGGTGTGGGTGGGCTGCCAATGTGTGTGTAACGTTGACAGGCCGCTGTTGCTACAGCAGTTGAGTCGCAGTTCGGAAACAGTTTGACATCGCACCACATAACCCCTCGACGTCGGTGGGTGATATCATGACAAAACATACAAAAAACAAAACCGAACAGATTAACATACAGAAATAGATATGCAAGTCCGTCTGTCGCCCAAGTGTCACATGTGACTGTACGTATGAAGATTTACGCAAATGTATGCGCAAAAAAAAAAAAAATTCCATGAATGGATTTTTTTCTTTGTCAAGCCGGATCAGCCACACACAACAGTAGTCGCAAAATGTATAACAGCGCCAAAATATGTTAATGACAATTAATTGTCACTGCGCGTTGCGCTTGGAAAAGTGGTGGCACTGCTGTGGCTGGGAAAACGCTTTAAAGCTGAGTCACTCATTCTCGATTCTGTCCGCATATGACAGTTTTCTTTCAACTACTCCCTCTGTTGGAGTATCAGATGCCGAATGTTTTTTTTGTGGCCGGCTGGCGGGGCGAGGGGGGTCTATTGTTTGGCCGCTGTTGTCATTTGACTGAAATTGCTCATAAAATTTGTAATTAATTGCTTATTAAAGCGCAAAATTCTTGATTGCACGAGGAGTCATACGTTTCGTGGGCAAGTTTGGTGGTCGGTGCCTCCATGTTTGCTGTCGCTCGTAAATGTGACAATTATAACAAACTGTTAAAGCAATTAGTATTAGCTTTATTGATCCATAATTAACGCTGGAAAGCAGTTTTGGTGATACAAAAAAAAAAATAAGTAGAAATTGATACAAAAACAAAACGCAGGCAAAATATCCAGTGGAGATTATGTCATTATGAAATACACTCGGCGAGAAAAACATTCTGTATGACCATTTGTGGGATTTTGTAACTGAGGCACAAGTTAGTTAATGTAAGAAATGTAAAGAGTTTCCAATGAGTTTCTAACAGCCTAAGCCACGATGTTGAATGACAACGTTCGCATGATTTTTTAGAGTCAAACAGCTGTTTGACTCTAGAAAAAGCATGCGAACGTTGTCGTGGAACGGCTGTCTAGGCCGGCTTCTATCAATCCAAATTTTCGAAGACCTTGGTGACGGTCTCTAGCTTGCTTGATATTCACCATAAGGACGTGCCCCAGCAACCAACTCTAACGGCTTCAAATCGCAGCTGCGTGTTGGCTAATTGACCGGCTATTGTTAATGCATCACTGCGTTGCATTGGTTGGTCAGCTGTGAATAGTTGACGCTGCTGAACAGCTGATATTTGTTGCCAAAAACGAACGTGAAAACTTTAACAACGGATTTTTTTTGTCAATAAGATATGATTTGCATAAAATGCAAGAGTCTAGACCACAAAAATTAAATCTTTTGGTTATTTTGAAATAACTTTTCCCAATCGGCACTGGCAGCGACAAAAGACGAAAAATTATGTTAGAAATCATATTTGAAATTTCAGTCTGAGTTGCCTAGCATTTTTTTTTAAATTTCTTAGAAATTCTTCCTGGTTTCACAAAATATTCAAAAATGTTAAAAATTTTCAAAAAAAAAAATGTAGTTCAAAATTTTCAAAAAAAAAAATGTATTTCAAAATTTTCCAAAAAAAAATTGCTTTTGCTTTTGTTAGAAATCAAATTTGAAATTTCAGTCTGAGTTGCCTAGCATTTTTTTTTAAATTTCTTAGAAATTCTTCCTGGTTTCACAAAATATTCAGAAATGTTAAAAATTTAAAATTTTCAAAAAAAAAATGTAGTTCAAAATTTTCAAAAAAAAAAAATGTATTTCAAAATTTTCCAAAAAAAAATTGCTTTTGCTTTTGTTAGAAATCAAATTTGAAATTTCAGTCTGAGTTGCCTAGCATTTTTTAAAATTTCTTAGAAATTCTTCCTTGTTTCACAAAATATTCAATAATGTTAAAAATTTAAAATTTTCAAAAAAAAAATGTAGTTCAAAATTTTCAAAAAAAAAATGTATTTCAAAATTTTCCAAAAAAAAATTGCTTTTGCTTATGTTAGAAATCAAATTTGAAATTTCAGTCTGAGTTGCCTAGCATTTTTTTAAAATTTCTTAGAAATTCTTCCTGGTTTCACAAAATATTCAGAAATGTTAAAAATTTAAAATTTTCGAAAAAAAATGTAGTTCAAAATTTTCAAAAAAAAAATGTATTTCAAAATTTTCCAAAAAAAAATTGCTTTCTATTCATCCGAGTTCCTAGGGATCCGAAAATTTTTAAAAAAAAAATGTAGTTCAAAATTTTCCAATAAAAAATTACTTTTTATTCAACCGAGTTCCTAGGGATCCGAAAAACGGCCCAAAATCAAACGAATTCAGAAAAAGGTTTCGATAAAATTCAAAACAATTAAAAAATAAATAAAAAATTCAAAATTATTATATTAGTTTTTTATTGACCCGAGTCCCTAGGGATCCGTAAATGGGCCCAAAATCGGAAAAATTTAGAAAAAAATGTTTTGATTCTCAAACAGTAGGCACGTGCATAAGCATGCACATTTTGAAAACACATATAGCATGAAAAATTTAATCAAAATTTCAGCCTGAGTTGTTTTGCATTTTTCTTGGAAATTCTTCCTGTTTTTTTTTTTACAAAAAATTCCAAAATATTAAAAAACTAAAATTTTGCTTTTGTATATTTTGAATTTTATTTATAAAGTATGTGTTCAATAAATAAATACAATTTTGCAAAAGAATTACTATTCATTCATCGTTGTGTGATTTCATGAAGTTTAAGTACCAACACGGCGGGACCAATGTAAGGAACGTCCTGGGGGCTACGGGCACCAAGCCTACTTTTTTTTCACCATTTTCATGCTAATGTTATTTAGTTGTTTATATTTTAGTCGCATCTGTCATGTTGATTCTGCGTATTAGCCGAATGTTTACGCATCATATGTTTTGACTCTTCGATCATATGCTTTTTGCAGTGTTACCATATCTATGTTGCTTTCTCGAACCTGCTGCTCATCGCATATGCAACGCAGTGAAGTATTTTCGAAAACACCCTATGTTTGATGAATTGGCAAGAAATGTCTCTTCAGTTGAGATCCTGTTTTAAAAGGACACGATTCTGAGCCATTTTTTTTCGTGAGTGTACAGGGTGTGTTCCCTCAATGTGAGACTGGTACATGTGTCTGGAGAGTGTTGTTTAACTGCTGGTCACTTTTAATCCATTTACTTGTCACAGCCATACATTACACACACCGCAAGTGTTAGGGAAAGCCATTCAAATGTGCAAAGAAAACATTATAAAGTTTACTTTATGTACCATAGAATAGATAAGTCTATAATTATATTGATTAGAAACGACAGGGAGACGGACCGAGGTAGAGGAGCAGGGAGAGAGGACAAAATATGCGACAGTAAGTAATCATATTTCCATATAAATGTACTCAATAACAACTGTTACTGTTTTGTTCAGATAACTTTGAATGGAAATAAAGTGAAAGAATATCAAGTCAATGGCCACCCAGTGAACCTATTGTGTTAGAATTTGAAAAATGTAGCAAACATAGGCAATGCACTGATTTTTATTACGGCGCCCGAAAGTATGCTTTGATGTCTGGCTGTTTTTAGTTAAAGAAAAAGTAATTCCAAATGGTGGGTAAGAAAAAGGTTGAAATGTTTTCACTCTATTTGGCTAATTTGTCTAATTTTTCAGCAACGGACTAAGGATTCGAAGGGAGTACAGTACCAAATTAAAGCTAGACTTTAGGGCTATTATTAACCCACTAAGAGTTCTATGCTAAGATTATTATTACAGGATTTAGGGTTTATCCGATGGTGCACTCTCAAAGTGAATTTTTTAACCATTAATCGGTAATGACTACAGTTATATAAATTGTATTTGGTTATAATGACATCCTTTCGAAGACAGAATACATACAAGTACAAAAGATTTGGAAATTCGACAAAAAAATATTTTGGCCAAAAAAAAAACCAAGGGGTTAACCCATCAAAATTTTCGATTTTTTTGAAAAAAATAGATTTCTTTCGAATTTTGCTCATGCATAGCGGACCTTAATCTGAACAAGGCGCTACTTTTGTTTCTTAGATTGAACAAATAGTTTGGGAGAAATTGGGTTCAGAAAATGGATTTTTTTTTTCAAAATTAGAGATTCGAAACTACAGTTTTGTATATGTCCAATTTTTCAGCAACCGACTAAGGTTTCCCAACGAGTGTGGTTTCAAATTAAAGCAAGGCTTCAGGGCTACTATTAACCCTCTAAGAGTTCTATACTAAGATCATTATTACAGGATTTATGGTTTATCCGATGGTGCACTTCCAAAGTGTATTTTTTTACCATTAATCCGTAATGACGAAAGTTATATAAATTGTATTTGGTTATGAGGACATCATTTCGAGTGAACAATACATACAAGCACAAAAGATTTGGAAATTAGAAAAAAAATATTTTGGCCAGAAAAAAAACAAAGGGGTTAACCCATCAAAATTTTAGATTTTTTAAAAAAAATTGATTTCTCTCGAATTTTGCTCATGCATAGCGGACCTTAATCTGAACAAGGCGCTACTTTTGTTTTTTAGATTGAACAAATAGTTTGGGAGAAATTGGGTTCAGAAAATGGATTTTTTTCAAAGTTAGAGATTCGAAACTGCAGTTTTGTATTTGTCCAATTTTTCAGCAACGGACTAAGGATTCGAAGGGAGTACAGTACCAAATTAAAGCTAGACTTTAGGGCTATTATTAACCCACTAAGAGTTCTATGCTAAGATTATTATTACAGGATTTATGGTTTATCCGATGGTGCACTCTCAAAGTTTATTTTTTGACCATTAATCCGTAATGACTAAAGTTATATACATTTTATTTGGTTAGATTGACATCATTTCGTAGACAGAATGCATAGAAGCAAAAAATATTAGGAAATTAGAAAAAAAATATTTTGGTCAAAAAAAAGGAAAGGGGTTAACCCATCAAAATTTTAGATTTTTTTGAAAAAATAGATTTCTTTCGAATAGATTTCTTTCTTTGCTCATGCATAGCGGACTTTACTCTGAGTATGATGATGTCTTCATTTTTTAGATTGAACAAATAGTTTGGGAGAAATTGGCTTCAGAAATTATATTTTTTTCTATTTGTCCAATTTTTTACTACAACTAAAACTCCAATTACAGCTACAACTGTAACTCCAACTCCAACTCTAACTACAACTCCAACTACAGCTACAGCTACAGCTCCAACTCCAACTCCAACTCCAACTACAACTACAACCACAACCACAACCACAACCACAACCACAACTACAACTACAACTACAACTACAACTACAACTCCAACTCCAACTCCAACTCCAACTCCAACTCCAACTACAACTACAGCTACAGCTCCAACTCCAACTCCAACTACAACCACAACTGCAACTACAACTCCAACTCCAACTCCAACTCCAACTCCAACTCCAACTCCAACTCCAACTCCAACTCCAACTCCAACTCCAACTCCAACTCCAACTCCAACTACTACTACAACTACAACCACAACCACAACTACAACTACAACTACAACTACAACTACAACCACAACCACAACCACAACCACAACTACAACTACAACCACAACTACAACTACAACTACAACTACAACTCCAACTACAACTACAGCTACAGCTCCAACTCCAACTACAACCACAACTGCAACTACAACCACAACCACAACCACAACTACAACTACAACTACAACTACAACCACAACCACAACTACAACTACAACTCCAACTCCAACTCCAACTCCAACTACAACTACAGCTACAGCTACAGCTCCAACTCCAACTCCAACTCCAACTACAACTGCAACTACAACTCCAACTCCAACTGCAACTCCAACTCCAACTCCAACTACTACTACAACTACAACCACAACTACAACTACAACCACAACCACAACCACAACTACAACCACAACTACAACTACAACTACAACTACAACCACAACCACAACTACAACTACAACTACAACTACAACTACAACTACAACCACAACCACAACTACAACTACAACTCCAACTCCAACTCCAACTACAACTACAGCTCCAACTCCAACTCCAACTCCAACTACAACCACAACTGCAACTACAACTCCAACTCCAACTCCAACTCCAACTCCAACTCCAACTACTACTACAACTACAACCACAACCACAACTACAACTACAACTACAACCACAACTACAACCACAACTACAACTACAACTACAACTACAACTACAACTACAACTCCAACTACAACCACAACTGCAACTACAACTCCAACTCCAACTCCAACTCCAACTCCAACTCCAACTCCAACTCCAACTCCAACTCCAACTCCAACTCCAACTCCAACTCCAACTCCAACTCCAACTCCAACTACAACTACAACTACAACCACAACCACAACCACAACCACAACCACAACCACAACCACAACCACAACTACAACTACAACTACAACTACAACTACAACTACAACTACAACTACAACTACAACTACAACTACAACTACAACTACAACTACAACTACAACTACAACTACAACTACAACTACAACTACAACTACAACTACAACTACAACTACAACTACAACTACAACTACAACTACAACTACAACTACAACTACAACTACAACTACAACTACAACTACAACTACAACTACAACTACAACTACAACTACAACTACAACTACAACTACAACTACAACTACAACTACAACTACAACTACAACTACAACTACAACTACAACTACAACTACAACTACAACTACAACTACAACTACAACTACAACTACAACTACAACTACAACTACAACTACAACTACAACTACAACTACAACTACAACTACAACTACAACTACAACTACAACTACAACTACAACTACAACTACAACTACAACTACAACTACAACTACAACTACAACTACAACTACAACTACAACTACAACTACAACTACAACTACAACTACAACTACAACTACAACTACAACTACAACTACAACTACAACTACAACTACAACTATAACTATAACTACAACTACAACTACAACTACAACTACAACCACAACTACAACTACAACTACAACTACAACTACAACTACAACTACAACTACAACTACAACTACAACTACAACTACAACTACAACTACAACTACAACTACAACTACAACTACAACTACAACTACAACTACAACTACAACTACAACTACAACTACAACTACAACTACAACTACAACTACAACTACAACTACAACTACAACTACAACTACAACTACAACTACAACTACAACTACAACTACAACTACAACTACAACTACAACTACAACTACAACTACAACTACAACTACAACTACAACTACAACTACAACTACAACTACAACTACAACTACAACTACAACTACAACTACAACTACAACTACAACTACAACTACAACTACAACTACAACTACAACTACAACTACAACCACAACCACAACTACAACTACTACTACAAATACAACTACAACTACAACTACAACTACAACCACAACCACAACCACAACCACAACCACAACCACAACCACAACTACAACTACAACTACAACTACAACTACAACTACAACTACAACTACAACTACAACTACAACTACAACTACAACTACAACTACAACTACAACTACAACTACAACTACAACTACAACTACAACTACAACTACAACTACAACTACAACTACAACTACAACTACAACTACAACTACAACTACAACTACAACTACAACTACAACTACAACTACAACTACAACTACAACTACTACTACAACTACAACTACAACTACAACTACAACTACAACTACAACTACAACTACAACTACAACTACAACTACAACTACAACTACAACCACAACCACAACTACAACCACAACTACAACTACAACTACAACTACAGCTACAGCTACAACTACAACTACATTTTGGCCAAAAAAAAGGAAAGGGGTAACCCATCAAACTTTTAGATTTTTTTGAAAAATTCGATTTCTTTCGAATGTCGGTCATGTACTCTGAGCATAATGGTGTCTTAATTGTTTAGATTGAGCAAATAGTTTGGGAGAACTTGGATTCAGAATATGTTTTTTGTGTCCACATTTCCAATGAAAGGGAAAAATAAAATTAATTTTAATTGGGACCACCCTTCCTTTATAAATTATACCAATACGCTTCCCTTAGAAATTGTAACAGCCATGTGGCAAGTAATAGCCAAATTCTTTGCTGGTCTTCTCGTTGCTCTCGTTCCAGTGCATATGTCGCTCGGCCCAAACAATATTGTTGTGCATAAAATGTATATTAAAAATAAAATATTTCTATGGACATACATACAGACACACACACACACACCTCATAAAGCCTTCCGGTTAATATATATCATTCGAATAGATTTGAATAGAAATCGCCAGCAAACAAGTTCAGTTAGTCTTGCAATTTAAGTAATTGTCCGAAATTACCATATGTGCTGGAATGGAACATAAATTTGATTGATAATTATAATTGAATAAAATATCACCATGTGTCATATGCAAGCATTTTGTGAGGGTGGTTCACAATGAAACAGTAAAATGGGTACAAAAGACTTAAGACACAAACATCAAGCGAACAGGAAAGCTGAAGCAAATAATCGGCCGCTTTCATTGCAGATCTTGTTGCGGAATGTATTAAACAGTGTCACAGTAGGATTTATTTTTGGAAAAACACCAGCTCAACAAAATAATTCTTCAATTTCAATAAAATGCCAGAATACAATTGATTTGTTTTGTACTGACCAACACAAAACAGAAATACAAGAATTAGAACTGAAGAATTTTAATCTGTGGAACATTTACTTATTTCATGGTACTTGTGATACGCGAGTATGACGCACCATTTGCAAATAGATTTATTGTTATTTATTTATTTATGATTTAATTGCGTAATTGAGTGTGTTTACATTCGAATTGGAATGTCTGTGAGGGGATGACAAAACGTTATAAAGTTTTGTGATTGTTCGACTCGATTACGGATATTTAGATGGGAATTAGCGATATGTCTTAATGCTCTCCAATAGGCGTTCATGTGTAGACAATATTCACTAGATTGGAATAATGTGTCAGGCAATGAATGAATTCACTTCGAATAAAAGGGTAAAAAGTAGAACAGTTTTGTGGAAGAATCGGACTCTGTCCTTTTTTTGTATTTTGTTTAAAATGAATTGGAAATATTATTTTAATTTGATGGCCATGTGTCCGAGATTTAGTTGAAGGCCCAGAATTTTACTGGAACTTATAAGAAAGCCGTATATTTGGATTTCTGACAAAACTGTATTTTGATAGTCATTTAGCCGAATAGTAAGCAGAAATTTTAATTTTCAGACAGGACAAAAAGTTCACAGACCTTTTGCAAGAAGGCAATAGTGAAACAGTGTTACCTGAAGCCTGTAGTTCTAAGGTGAAAGACTCGTTTGATTTTTTTTTGGTAAAAAAATACACTTTTTCCAAATTACGAAAATCCATTGTTGTTGTTTTTTTTGGGGGGGGGGGGGGATTTTTTATAATATTTTGGGGATTTTGCATTGGGTAATTTTCTATAAATTGTTATTGGGGGATTTTAAAGAATTTTTTGGGGAAATGCTCCTATTGGGCTTTTTGGGAAATTCTTAATTTGTTTTGGACGTATTTTTCATAACTGATGGGTTCACATTATTCCGGGATTTCCACTTTTGAAACTTGGTTCACCAATTACTTACTTACTTAGGTTGGCTCTACAGCCTGTTGGTTAAAAAATACACTTTTTCCAAAATACGAAAATCCATTGTTCTTTTTTTGTGGTGTATTTTTAATAGTATTTGGGGGATTTTGCATTGGGTAATTTTTCATAAATTGGGTAATTTTCTATAAATTGTTATTGGGGGAGTTTTAAAGAATTTTTGGGGAAATGCTCATATTGAACTTTTAGGGGATTTTTCATTTCTTTTGGGGAATTCGTAAATTGTTATTGGGGGATTTTTAAGAATTTTTGGGGTAATGCTCATATTGAACTTTTAGGGGATTTTTCATTTCTTTTGGGGAATTCGTCACTTTTTTTTGGGGGGGGGTCATTTTTCATTTGGGATATTTTTCATAGAGCCCATTTCATAAATGATGGGTTGACATTATTTCGGGATTCCCACTTTTGAATCTTGATTTACCAATTACTTACTTACTTAGTTTGGCTCTACAACCTGTCGATGGTCTTGGCCTGTTTGACAAGTGTTTTCCAAGCACTTCGAACCAAGTCTTGGTTCATTCGACGCCTATACTCCTCGTTAACACAGATATTCCATAATTTTTGGCGAAGGATTTCTCTCTCAGAAACACCTAGCTCAGCAGAGGCAGGAAAAGTGTTTTTTTTTAGTTCGACAAGAGATGGCTCTGTTCTTGAAATGTTTGTTAAGCCCGAAATAACATCTATTTGCCAGCACGATCCTTCGCTTTATTTCGATACTGCCATCATTCTTCCTATTAATGGCGCAGCCGAGTTATAGAAATTCTTCCATCACCTCGATGTTGCAACTGCCGTCATTCCTTTTTGTCAACGCGACGATTGCCTGGCCGTTGCAAGCTAACATTTTATCATGTCCTCGTTCACCATCAGCCCTCACGAATTCTATGTTTGAGGTCTTGAAGCGACGCTGGTCTGTTGGCGTAGACCTGATCTTTCACGTGGTCCCACCTGGAATAAATCGCAAGGTGTTCAATCACAAGATCTCGGTGGCCAATACTGAAAAAATGGTTTAGAATGTCCAGTGTCTGGGATGTTCAGGTACTTTCACATTTCTCGGGTTTGTCGAAAAAAAAAACCTGAAATTTAAGTGAAAAAGAAATTGTGGTTTTTATTGTGTGTTATGGAATATGAGAATATTATTTATTTATATTTAATGATATGGAAAAAAAAAGAAATATTTCTAAGATTAAAAAGATTATAGAGCAGTAGTAGAGAATATATTCTGGCAATTCGTTCATACTTATGACATCAACTGGACTTCTATTTTCCTAAAGGCCAGAAAATGTCGACCGTACACTGAAGGGGAAAAAAACACATTGAACAATTGTAAAGTGTTGTCTTCTCAAATTCTCTGAAAACACTCGTTATCAAAATAAGGGAAATGCAATCAAACCGTGTTGACCCATTTGATGTGACCGTGTAATGATAGACTTTCGAGCCCGTATGTTATCAGTTCATGCACGTTTGGTTGCACTTTTTCTCGATTTGTATTTTACAGTTCATGAAGGACCTCAAATAAGTAAAATATGTTGCGACAGGGCTGCCTTAGGATCAGAATTGCCACCAATCAACGAAAACAAGTTAGGAATGTGTAGCAACCGGGCTGTCGCACGGGGATACATTCATATTTCTCACCTTTGTTTCTGAAATAGACATTTAAATTTCAACAACAACAAAAATTGCTTTTTTATTGGATTTTTTTTTTTAATATTTATATTTAGATTTAACAACAAAAAAATTGTTTTTTTTTTGAAAATTTTTATTTAGATTTATCATATCTATTTCCTCATCGTACATTTTCCACTAATTCGATCATAGAGTTTGCACGTTTTCCCCCCTCCTCCCTAGTCCCTTGCACCTAGAACAGCCAACCACTCGTAGGTTCAACTCCCCCGGGGTTCGGAGAATTCCACACTTGTAATATTTTTCCCATGTGTGTATTTAAAATGCTCCGTTAGCAACGAGTAGTGTTTCGCTTACACTATGCTCAACAATGTGTGTATGAATATGAACACACACATGTGCATGTAAGATGAAAGACTCAAGAAACAAACATCATTTACCACCAACGATGGAGACCAGCCAGTACACGAGTACGAGTACAACTTTTTTTTTTTTTTTTTTGCGAGTACCTTTTATGGAGACTTAAATAAATTAATTATAACTGTACTATGTCCATATGTATATGTGCATGGATGCAAATATGTTTGCCAGTGTGTGTGTGTGTGTGTGTATAAATAAAAATTAAATTGAAACAAATCAATGAAAGTTGCTTTTGACATGACGTTAAGAGTCCATTGCCAATGTAAGTTGTGTGGCCACCACTGCTTGCCGTTGTTGTTCTTGGTTGTTGCTGTTGTTTTTCTTCTCACACCAACAACAACATGAATAACTACATTGGCAGCCGCCGCCGCCGCCGCTGCGATATTTTGAATTCATATTAAGTAGACACGCTGTAAGTAAGCCTGGCTGCCGCATGTAGGTTGAAAGGTGGGGGTCTATACACTCGGCGAACTCTTTTTTTTTTTTTTCGCTTTTCGTTTTTTGTTGTAGGCAACAACTAATAATATCGACTATGAACGACAACACACAACTAAATATACACAATAATCATATTGTTAGATCAACAGAAAAATGCGATCACTTTGTTTTTATTTTAAGAAAAAAAAACGGCAACCGCTGCCCCAACATCAGACGTTGGCAGCACAAAATTCTCAACCCAATGGAGAGAACTAAAGGAGAATTGTACGACAAAACATAAGATTGCATTAAACGAACACAAGACGGCGACGACGACGACGACAAAGAAGAAAACAAAACAAAACAAAACGATGGTTGGTGGTGGTGGTTTTATTGCGACAACCACCGAATGCAATGTACATTCATTACGAGAGTAACTAATAAACCAAGGGGTGCTACAATTGCCAATGCTTGGCATGGTGAGAGGTGTGTGTTGGGCAGGCTGCGGCGGTGGGATACTCCACTTCCACTACAGAGGTGTTTGTTCTAATGTGCTCCACAAAATGCATTTCGCGCTTTCAATTCAATACAATTTCAAGTGGTTTTTGGTTTTCGCTGCCCGTTGCCCGTTGCCAGTGTCTGTTGGTATATAAGTAACGTCGACATTTTTAGAATCTATCACAGTCTAGTTTCACAACGAAAACCAATTGGAAGTTTATTTTGTTCAATTCGAATATAGTTCAATTGGTTTCCGATACCGTTACTTTTGTCTTCTTCGGATACTTCAATATTTCCCACAACAATCACCACACAACAGAAATGAAAATGTTCACAAAGTTGGTAAGTTAAGCAAAAAAAAAAACAAAAGAAATGTTTAAAAAAAAAAAGGACGAAGGATTGCACAGGATTATTCTGGTTGCCGGGAATCAAGTAAAAAAGGGGAGAAATTCAACACAAAAAAAAACGTTTAAAAAAAAACTAAAGAGGACAAGGAAGAGGACAAAGTCCACGAAGGTTTGCACAGGATTATTCGGGTTGCCAGGAATCGAGGAAAAAAGGGGAGAAAAACAATAAAAAAACGTTTAAAAAAAAATTTAAAAAAATAGGGCAAGGAAGAGGACAAAGTCCACGAAGGATTGCACAGGATTATTCGGGTTGCCAGGAATCAAAGAAGAAAAAGGGGAGAATTACAACAAAAATACTCAAAGGAGTGTACAGGATTATGCTGATGGCCAGTAATAAACGAAATAAGGGGGCAAAACAACAAAATTCTTAAAGAATTGCGGTTGCCCGTAATCAAGGAAAAAAAGGGGAGAAATACAACAAAAATCACAAAGAAGTGTATAGGATTATTCGGGTGGACAGTAATGAAAAAAACAAATTAGGACAAAACAATAAAATCCTCAAAGGATTGCACAGAATTTTTCCGATTGCCAGTAATCTGGGAAAAATGGTGTAGAATGTGTAGTGACAGATCTGTCCCCGGGGGATACGTTGATACTTCAAGTCGTTCCCCCGAATTCATAAAAATTGAAAACAGCTTTGTTACGAAAAATTTATGAAAATAAAAAAACAATTTTCACAAATATTTCCTTATAAAGATGTTATCAAATTTTGGATACAGGGGTTTTGATTTTTGGAAAATAAAAATTTTCACAAAGTTCACAAAAAAATGTAAAAAACTCCAAAAAAATACTAAGAGGGAAATTAATATATTGATATATTGTAAAGGATTATCTGGGCTGCCCCCCAATCAAGTAGAAATTGTGTAGGAAGTATATGAACATGTCTATCCCCAGGGAATACGTAT